>ML681995.1:16412241-16557986 GCA_007922195.1 Podocnemis expansa | reverse complement strand
TCTTTAATGCATACTTCTCGTTGGTGCTGTGATTAAAGACTTCTTATTGCCGTTATAATGATTGATTTGTTTGTTGAACATACATGTCATGAGATTATCACTGGGGCCCTGGCCTGCTCACCCCTATGAGCCCTCCCTGGCCTGGGGCCCTGCCCCCCCCACCGTGGTGGCCTGGGTGTGGTTTGGAGTCGGGGGGGCCCTGGGGTCAGAGGCCACTCTTTGTAGCACTCCCACTCCAGTCCTGATCCCAGCCCAGCTCATCTGCCCTTAGGGGCAGACTCAACTGGCGTGTGTTGTGGCCTCTGGTGCACATCCCATGCCTGGGCTCTGGAAGGCTGTTCTGGTGACTGCGCTGTGCCCCACTCAGGCCCACCCCCATAGTGCAGTGAACACACGCTGGCCTGACTGGTTGGACTGGTGGTGGGGCCAGAGCACCATCCCACCAGTGCTAGCCGGGTTGGCCAGTGTTCCATTAGGCTGAATGGGCAGTGGGGCTGGATCAAGGCAGGGATCTTAAGAGCTGAAGCCCATTTACCCCCCTTTAGCCCCAGGCCCTGGGCATTAGCCCTTATAACTCCTGCATTGAACTGGCCCTGCTTAGAACTAAAAGTGCATTATTTGCCCATCTTTCATGTAAGCCTGATTATATAGCAGGACTTAAGGGGATGACACTGACAGCTCTGCAACCCACAGACAGGACACCCAACTGCAGTGAAATCCACTAGCAGTTGCTAGTGCCAGCCATTTGCTCAGGTAATAAATTTTGATGAAGCCTATGACCGTGGAAGTACTTGTGCTCTTTGTCAATTACTTCAGGCTTGCTAGTTGTCATTCCTATTTTTATATTTCCTAATTGAAGTCCAGCTTTTCATCCCCAAGTTGTTTTTCTTTGAGGATTTGATTTATAACTGTGACCTTACCATTGGCTGATGGGTATTTTATTGCTACCCATGTAGAAACTCAGTTAAAACAGCTAAATAACTTCATGCGATTTTCCCAAAATATATTCTACCACCATAATGTTGCCACTCAGATTTGCTTCTTACAGTACTGCACAAACCTCTTTGTTCATCAGTATTTCACTTACAATGGTGTCTTACTTTTTACATAAATTGTCTGTGTACTGCAGTAGGGCATATGGATTAGCATTAAGCCACTCATGGAAAAAAGATAAGTAATATGCTGCAAAGGACCTCCATTTGCATGGAAGTTTACTGACTTTGTGCCAGATTCTGCTCTTAGGAATGCCCGTGTGAATCTGAACTCCCTCACTGGGGTGATCCTGGACTTATATCATCGCAACTGAAATCGAATCTGGCCCCAGACACTAATTTGGTCACACTACTGTGGTCTCTTAGGCTAATTACTGTATACCACATTAATCCAAATAGAAGGAGCCTCTAACAATAACTGTCAAGAGGAACAAACTGGTTTTAGTAGAGAGCAAAAGTTTTGCTACACTATGCTTGTTCTCAATACTCTTCTGTGACATCATTCAGAGATGGCTGATGAAGCAATCTTACTAGTGTTGTGCATCAACTGACTGCTACCTATGTACAGCACCCTGAAGATGCCTTATTATTCCTCTCTGTTATTAGCTTTGTTATCCAAAATTATTTAATACTGTGCCACATGTGTGACCACCCAGAGTGCCCATGTATGCAAATAATATTAAGGGCCAAATAATCACACTGAGGCATGATTACATGAACGTAGTTTCACTCAGGTCACTGGGATTGGTCACTTAGGTCTGGGACCTCTTACTGCTTGTGCATGCGAGTTCCCTTATGTATCTGAGCATGCCTATTGAATTTACTCAGGTGAGTACAGCACATGCACAAGTGTTTGGCCTTGATGGCACCCTCCATGAATAAACAGTGCAGATGGATTCTGATCCATCACTACAGGATTAAAATGGGTTAAAGTATAATTTGCTAGGCCCAGGAACCCTCTGGCATGGGTGGGCCCCCCCAATACCCATCCAATTTTGCTGTTTCCAGTGTCGCTCATGGTTCCTGTAGAACCAAAAGCACTGACCTCGTCAACATTTCAGTGATTTTTCTTCTGCAGGAAAATGTTACATTTTCTACAAGTTGACCCCAAATACTTGACATCAGCCCTTTTAAGTAAATTGTTCAGGACAAAGGGTTGGCTCCCAGGTGTCTCAATGATATTAAGGGCAATTATGTTTTAAAGGGGTAAAGCTTTGAGTCTGATCCAATCCTCACTGAAATCAATTCACTTCCAACGATGTGTGAGCAGGCTCTAAAATACTTTTTACCTACAGTTATAAACAGGGACACACAGTGAAGAAATACCTAAAAATTAATGCCCCTGCAAGGGGAGTGTACACCCCACATGAGGCTGGACGGAGCTGAAGGGGCCAGACTGGCCAGTTACACCCCTGCCACACACACTTTCATGAGGAGCCAGAAAGAATGGAACTGAGAGATTGGGAACAGCTCAACTGTGCTGGAACAGGCAGGGTCTATACAACCAGGTAGCTGGCTGCAGCTGGGAAAAGGCAGTCACTTCCTGTGAAGGGGGAATCAAGACTACAGGGGAATAGGCTGGCACTGCTCACTGAGTGAATGGAGCTGATGGACCGTCAGATTCAGAGAGAGGGGAAGCCAGAGAGATAAGATGAAGCCCAGGGAGACAGCAGCAGAGTAGGACAGTACAGAGACCTCATCTGTTTCTTATATGTTCCCTGGCCTAGAACCCACTGTAAAGGGCAGGCCTTGGCTCCTTTACCAGCCGCTGGGAAGTGGCAAGGGCAGAGGAGACAGCAGCCAGACAATGCATCTGGAAAAACTGAATTCCTCAAAAGGGGAAGACCTTAGTGACCTGGCCAGGAGCATCCTGCAGTGCCTGGGGTGAGAGGGGCTGCACGGCAAGATAGCAGTGGGAAGAGGCCACTGAAGGAGGGAGTACAAGCCTGTAAGAGATAATTCCTAGGCTGGCCAGCAGGAGGCACTGCTAGTGGTCAGTGGACCCTCAACCATCACAATGCTGCGAAGGTCTGTTTAATGTTAAGTTTCCATGCGTTTCTTTGGGTTACTTGTGCGAGTTCAACTAAACAAGTGTTGGCATGTTGGACAATGTGTTTCAACAAACTGATCTGCCACAGACTTCTGTGTGAGCATGGGCAGGTCCTTCATGGCTTAGTTTTCTATCTGTAAATTGGGGATAACAATAGCACATAGCTCTTGTATAGCACTTTTCTGCAGTAGCTGTCAAAGGAGGTCAGGATCTTCTTGCAGCTGAAGAAACTGAGACACCGGAGGGCTATTTCCCTGCCTTGGAGGCATGTTGTGAAGACCAATACCTTTCAAAATTGTGAGATGCTCTGATGCTGTGGTAACAAGGGCATGTAGGTTCCATAGATAGACATTCTGCTGATGTTTTGTGTAAGAAGATTGCACCCCAGGTCTTGAGTAGTGCCCCCCCCATGGTATCTGAGATAACAGGGAGATGGAGGGGCAGTTCCTTTCCTCCTCCACAAAGAAACAGCAAACTCCGTGCAGGATTACTCTCCTTTGTGTAGGTCTGGAGTGCCCCATCTGGTCTCCAGAGTTTTTAATTTGTACTGCAAGTATACAAAATCTATGAATGAGTCAGTATCTTTTTCACCCCTTTTTTCAGATCAAAATTACAATACAGAAGTCGTTAGTTATGCTATTAATTACCACATTTTTGTTCCAGTGAATTTCCTAAGGAAAGGAAAATTGTACATGTAATTCTACTTTTCTACTTTGTAGCTATTTTACAGAAATTCTTACAGTGTGACACATGGTGTACCTGTTTTTTCCAGCCATAGCAAAGGATATACAGTTTTGTAATTAGGTGAGTAATATCTAAACTGAAAATCAATTAGGCCATAATCTTGCATCCATTGAAGCCAATGGCAAAATTTTGATGGACTTCAATGGAGCCAGATTACTTGCAGATGTGAAATTAGAGAAGACCAATCAGCTATGTCTTGTTAGACTTATTGAGAAGACAGCAGATAGCAACAGCAGAGATTTATATCTACACTGTTCTTTCAGATTTAGAGAAAGCATTTTATACAGTTAATTGTCATTGAAACCTGAGAAGATTGGATTTAATGGAAAGCACCTAAAATAGCTGAAGATTTCCTTTTGTAAGAGAGCATGACTAATTGAGAGAAATAATAATTCAGGTTTCTCCATTATTATATGGCTGTCCCTCAAATTACAATGGTGAACATTTTGATTGTTGTACTTTCATCATGTTGTATGCACCATAGTATTTCAGCACCTGCACAGACTCTATTCCTCTTTTCTCATAAAACTAACAAGACAAAATCTGGAAGTCTGTCATACTTTAAGTTGCATGATTTGAGCCTCAACCCGCAACTGTGGCTCAGGGCTAAGCAGGGGTTGAAGCAATACACACAAGGATCAGAAGGCCAGCAAGCATTCAATTTATATTGTCTTTGAAATCCACAATGCATGTTGTGTGTCCCCTTGGTGCCTGATTTGTTCTAGCCCCAGCTGCAGAGCTCAGCCTGGGGCTCGTTAGCTCAAGCTGGAGACATTCATGCCTTTGGATCAGTAGGTGTCTCACTCAGTTCTTGTTGGTAACCAAGCCGGTGGTCATCACAACTGCATAGTTTGGATCCTATGGAGATAACAAAAGGTTATGTCCAGCCTACTAAATGGAATTTGTCTCTAGATTTGGCATCTGATTCCATCCACTTTATCAATGATTTCAGTCACCTTTGGATTGGTTCCTGAAGATGTAACATCTTAAGTAATTGGTTATGGGTGGGATTTTTCAAAAGTGATACATATTGAATTGTTTTCATTTACGAGTTTTAACAATGATTTCCTCAGAAGTGATGCTGAGTGGAAAAGGGTTTTCCCATCTCGCAAAAATTTGAGATGTCAAAAATTTTCCAATTTTTGTGTAAAGGATGAAACTGAAAACGAGAGACCACAGACTAGACAATACTCTAGTTTTTAGGACACTTACATGGGATGTGATGGAATCAAGGTCTTAACCACAGAGAAGGATTCAAATCTCTCAATTAGACACAGCAGTGACTTGAATCTGAGTCTTCAGCATGTTAGGTGAGTGCTCAAGCTAGTATGTCCTTGGCTGTTTGGAAATATCATGCTTACCCTGTGTCTCATTTTGACCTGATACTCCATCCTTGTCCTGAGAAACTTTACTAACAACAGCTTTGTTGAAAAAGATATGTTCCCATAAAAATTTTCAATGAACCAATATTTTCCAGTGCAAAACTGTTTCATTGAAAAATTCCTGACCATCTCCAGCTAGAAACACTTAGAGTAACGCTGAGAGCTTTTGGAAATTCCACTCATAACTGTCATCTTTAAAGGCTGCAGTGCCCCAGGGCTGTTAGTTGTTTGTTCACTAAAGTTCCCCTTATGGATTAATCTCTAAACACCTTATATTAAAAGGACTTTTTGCAGCTGATACAGCTGTCAGACAATTAGAGTGAAATTCTTCCCTCCCCCAACCAGACAGATACTGAATCACCTACCTTGAAGGGAGTGACAGCCTTATCTTTTAGAGTTAGTGGTGTTAATCAATTGTGTTCCTCTTATGGTTCTCCTCAAAATGACATTTCACAATAATGGAGTAATGTCTTTGGCAATAAAATGCCCACGTCTAGCAAATGATTGTCAGCAGCAATATGTCCTATCTTAAACTCTTCGTAGAGAAAAGCACTTACTTAAACATTTTTTCTGGATCTCAGATATGTTGGCATATCTTATTTTCTCAATGTCCATATGCTTCTGCACTTCCTGACTTTGGGCTTAACCAAATGGATTTCAGTGGAAGTTGGATCAAGCTTTCGTAAGGGACTATAGCAGATGCATTAGAAGCTAGTTGCATGGGTATTTCATGGTATCTGAAATTTGCATTTGACCATTTGATGGAAACAATTTATTTTATGATACCATGATTTTATGAAGATTTAACACATTCTCTTTCTCAAAGGTTGATTCAAAAGGGGGTAGCCATGTTACTATAGTTCAAAAAAATAAACAAGGAGTCCTGTGGCACTTACATACTAACACATTTATTTATTGCATAAGCTTTCGTAGGAGAAAATCCCACTTTATCAGATGCTCGGAAGATGGGGGAACTTACAGAATAAATGCAGGGATGTGTAAATCATGGTATTATGTCACACTGTAACAGCAAATCAAAGCCGTTGATGGTTATTTGCTCAGGTAATCTATGTGGAAATATCTATTGTTATAAAATTGGGATATTTGTCTGACCTGATCCATTTGCTTTTTCGGTTTCCTTATTAATGCATGATTTACAGCAATCCCCAATATCAATCAGCACTTAAAAACAAAATTTTGCCTGGATCTACTTATCCAATCAACTTTCTTTCCAGATGCATACATTTCACCAGCCAAATTACCTTGATTCCTTTATTCAGATCACACATAGATTTGGAGAAACTTGTCTACCATAACTTGATGAGTGACTTTACGGCTCTTTCACCATAGTGTTCTATTAATAATAATTGCTTCTCAATTGTCCCATGTTTAAATTATGGACATTTGAAGGGATTAAAGCCACTACTGATGTTCTTCATGTGGGAGGCCTTCATTTTTTACTGACTTTAAGAGTATCTCTAATCTTCTCTACTCTAATTTTTCTTGCTTAATTGAAGCTTAAGCATTTCATTAATTCACAATTTCATGAAACTGAAATAGATTTACCTAGGTCTTCCATGCATTAATCTTCAATACACCTGTTCTAATTAGATGTCTAATTTCTGTGTCCTATTCAGAATTAAATATATTCTATTCTACTTCTGGAAATGAGAATTGGAAAGGCCTGGGAGATATTGAACAAAAAGTCAGACAGAATAAAATCTTGCTGAATGGTCTTAACATTTCTGCGGTAACAGTCAATACAGGAGACACTATTGTGTCTCCACAGTAGGTTTTCTGCTGGATTTAGCCAAGATTGTACACAAAGGAGATGACTGGTAATTAGCAGAGCAAGTTAGGAATTTTCTTCATAAATAGATGAAATGTCACAATGGACACTTTTTTGGGGGATAGAATTGGTTTCAACAAATTTCTCAGCTAATTTTTTCTGGAAGAGAATTTCAATTTGTTCAGAGTTCATCTTAACACTTTCAAAGTAATAATCATAAAAAAAAAATGTTTCAAAGCAACTTCTTGTTTTGAAATTTAAACTTTTTCATCCTGGGTCAGGTCAGGAACATTTTTTTTAAAATCCCCCAAAATTTCACAGTGAATGGGAATCACTTCCCACTCTGCTGTAGTTAAACACATCCTCTGGTGAAATGTCCTCAGATTTTGGGCCTAGACTAGTTTAGAAATACTGCAATATTTAACTTCAGGTATTTCCACAGTTGATGCATCTGAATGATCCCACTTGATCTCCCTAGCAGACTGTCTCAGAGAGAAAGGGTATGTGTTAATGGTTTTATATAGCTGGGAAATTTGACTTGTAACTTCATTTGTAAGGACAATACCTCTCATGTCCCCCCCCGAATTTTTGTTGTCAAGTCTGGTTAAACAGTTTGCTCTTGGCCATTGGGGTGGGGGGAGGGAAGGAGAGAGAGACAGTGGAAATAATTTCATGGACTATAATGGTCTCATTTGGGCTCTCTTGCCAGATAGATCAAAATGACAGTGGCAGGTTCTGGTGTAAAATGGCTCTTACTGGTGCTTTCCTGTAACTCCCTTTGAGATCGTTCAGTAGCGCACGGTGGTGAAAGCCAGATGTGGTGGAGTTGTGAAGTGGCACAGTGTTCTTTAAGGAAGTAGTGACAAATTTAGGGAGCATACAAGGGAGTAGGGTTTTATTTTGTTAGTGTATTTTGATGGTGTTGGGGGAAAGTGAATGGGGAGGTTTAAAATTATAAAGTCAGCTTCGAGATATTTACTTCATTATGAGACTGCTATGCTACATCCCCTTCTCAGCCTCGTTTACTGCTTATGGCTTTGATTGTGCAAAACATTACGCTATGTGCTTATCCTTTCCCTGTTGAGCAGACCATTTAAGGATGTGCTTAGTATTAAATGCCTTCTTAAGCATCACAATCAATGAGATTTAACACTAAGCATGCACTTCAGCATATTTACTGTGTTGGGGCCTGTATGGTGCTTGAGTGACCACTTATGCACTTTCATTGGCTTTAATGAGTGATGATAGAACCCTTAGACCCAGATTTTCAAGGTATTTAGGGGCTGCTGTACTCGATGTTGTAGTGCCTAACTGATTTAGGTGCCTTCTTGCCTTTTCAAAAGTGGTTTAGGCAATTAGGTGAATAAACAATCAGCTCTTAAGGAGAGAACTCCCCTCTGAAAATGAGATTTAGGCTCCTAAGTTATTGTGACATTACAACTGTGAATGTATTATTACCTGATCACTAAAAAAAGAAAAAAAAAATCTCTGCCTTAGCATTCTGCCACTGTCTGTGAATCAATACATTAATACTTGTGATGGGTTCTTTGAGTGTTGCATAATATTGTTTCTTCACTTTGACTGGATGGTCAAAACATCTTATAAACAGGGAAGGAAGACCACTTCCACCATGAATATGGAGTACATATATTCTAGGATGAATATATCCTGCAAGCATGAGTACCAGTGTTTTCATGAAGCATATCTGCCCACATACATTAAAACAAAACAATAAAAAAAATACAGATGTTAGTGGAAAAGTAAAGAGTGCGTAAACATGGAAGTTAATATCAAATTCATGAATAATTTTTTATCACCACGCTGTTATCCAAGAAACTATAGGTATTGCCTACTGTAAGCATACAGCAATGTTGAGGCAACTCAAATATCATGACTTGGTGACTGGATAAATGTTAACTTTTTCATGGAGGCTCCTGTAGTTATTTGCATCAGAGTGCTCCATAGTACAGAATTCAAATGAAAGCTCAGGCCCAACTAGAAAAAAAAGGTAATACGCAAATCTGATTCCACTGAAAATGTAACACAGTTGTCTTAACCTTCTTGTTTAAGTAGGTACCTGGGTAGTAACAACTACAAGATACAGTGTTCCATAGAAACACATCCATCTTCAGTATTTGTTTTTCATTCTTTATAATCTGGCTCTCTAAAGGGTAGAGATTCAAAGCCTCCTTAGACAGAACACTCTTCCTTTAATTCTGTGAAATTTCTTAAGGTGAGTCATGAATCTTTTCCAGTTTTGTCTGTAAATATTGTACAAAGGGTATGTTACTTTAAAAAAAAATTGACATTGTTTCCACTGTAGCGTCTGCTTTCTCAAGTTCTGATGAAATGACAGGGAAAAATGAAATGAGCCAGATGCAAAAGCAGAGAGGCTGAGTCAGAAAGAAAACAATGCTGCTTGAGACAGTAAATGACATGGGATAATTCAGACCTGTTCCTAGCCATGAAAATAGAATGGTTTAAATTTATCCAGTCCTGCCCTTTAGAATAGCACAATAGCACAGTAATGAAAACGTTCCTCATCACAGGAATATTTTCGATATAATTTAGGAGCACAATAGAGATTTAGCAAATGCAATAAGTTGGTAAAAGAAAAAAATTGAACATCTTGTTTTGAATGTAGTTTGAATTTAAAACTATATGGATTAACTCATTGCATATGTTCTATGCATACTTTAGTAAATTAAGCAACATTCTGGGGATTGGTATGGCACCTAAGTAAGTTAGAGGGAAAAATATGCAAAAGCGCTAAATGTTTAGAAAACAAAACTGGGAGACCCAGAAGCAGATTGGGTTGATGGCTACCCTTTACTGCCTTTTTGGTGCTCCTCGATGCTGTGAGTGAGCAAAGAGGGGGCTACTTTACAATTCTGTTATCCAAAACTGTATGTCAATACATGCATTTCTAGCAACTCCTGATAGACCCTGATCTGAGTACATGAACAATATAAAAACATAACTGTGGCAAACATATTTATACTCACCCCTCTTGTTGTTTACAGGCCTTTACGTTGACATATATTATCTTTGCAACAGAAATGACTACAAATTCCTTAACAGGCAATTTGCAAGGAAGGGAGAAGAAAGATACAACTTTCCATTCAAGGGTCTTATGCTAGGGGAGGGGAAGATAGTATAGTTTTAGTTACAGTTTTTATGCAGATGGGCAGGGAGAGAAGAGAAAGACTTGCATGTGCCCTGTTACTATGGTGACCTGTGACTCAGTCTGGGCTGCTTGTCCACCTCTAACTTTTTAGTCTCTTGGACTAAATTGTAATATTACATGTTTTTTTTATTAAAGACATGCAACATATTGTTAGTGGCTCTCTGATTGTGTTGGGATAAGGCAGGATTATGTCTCATCCTCTGCACTAGAGTAAGGGCCAAGGAGTCATCCTTTTGTGCCCTCTATATATGTTATCTACTCTGACTGGAGAAAACATATGTTGCAGTCAGCTGGCACTTCCAAAGTTGCACTAGTTTTGATGTTAATGGATGTAGAGCTGGTTGAATATATTTTGATAAAACATTTAAGAGTAAAATAGTGACGTTGTGAAATCAATACTGTTCACAGGAGATTGATTGATTGATTTTGATGAATATCCTATTTTCAAAGGAATTTGTGAGAAAATTTTGGAAAGATTGAAATGTCCCATTTTGGCATTTTAAAAAACAAAACTTCCCTATTAGTGTCAAAATGACTGATTTTGTAATTCAAGTTAATTCATGGTTTTCAGAAAAGTAAAATGGTATTAACTATTATGCTGGCTGTAATACATGTATTTCATATTAATATGTATTATCCATACCATAGATTAGTATGCATTAAATACAAATATTATAGCACTTATATAGCCCAAATGGCATATGATTTTTACATACTATGACTCGTGCTAAGTATTCCACACTCCCTTGCAGTCACTGAAGTTTTGGTTTGAGTAAATAGGGAAGCAGTCAAAATTAGGGCAGATTAATGCTTTACCATAGCAACATAAAGGGAATTACACACACAGGCCCGTACTGGAATGTTCTAAAGGAAGAGGGCATGACATATGAGTGTTCTGTTCTAGCACGAGCCTGAACTTAACTTATGCCTTTTTGGGACCTGAACAAAGAGATAAGGGACTACAAAGAGATGGCACCATTTTTTTTTTTAAAGTAGACAGTTGATTGATTAAATCTAGTTTCAGATAGTGTACAAAGAACCTTTTACTTGTAATGTGGTTTGGTTTTAAAAAGATGACTGGTGGGGTGTAAATTTGCAAATACACTTGCATAAGTTAAATGTAAAATAAGTGCGTGAGATGGCTTCCCAGAAACTGGTGCCTCAGAACTTTTTTCCTGTGTTATATTATTGTCCAATATATGGTCGGCATTGATTGTTTGGTCTCATGAGTATATTTTATAATGAATCAAAGTGTGGTTCAGCAATTGACTGTACATGGAACTTTTACAAATGTTTCTGTTCACAGCAGCTGAAATTTTCTCCTGGATATATAGATATTTTTTTTTTTTTGGTTCACCAAAAATTCCTGGATTTCAAATTTTTGTGCTGATTTGGGCCTGAATAAATTTTAAAACCTTAATATTCTTGTGAGAAAACCATAACTCACCCAGCTCTAAATGTAAATTCTGATGTGGAAAGAACTCTTCTTGGAGGAGTGGACTATCTATGTCGATGGGAAAATCCATCCTATTGACATAGGTTGTGTTTACACTGAAGTGCTACAGACTACAGCAGTGTTGCTGTACTGGTTTTAAGTATAGAGAGTCTCTCAGAGACTGATCCAGTTCCTAGTAATGTCAATAGACATTGAATGAAGCCCTTGGGGCAGAGGATCAGTGGCAACTCTCCACGGCTGATATTAACAACCTTGGCTATGTGAACAGGAGATGATACTGTGCGCACCTGATAAAGGAGCAGAAGGGTTACATCCATGGGTCCGTATGTTGGCAGTTTTTCAATCTCAAACCCTCTGTGTTGCCAGAGCCCACCTGCATGTTCTCTCTGGCTCACCACTGCCACATCCCCCATGCCACAGAGCCATGCTATTCCATGGTGGTTTGTATGATGGAAGGCTGGGTGTAGTCACTTAGAGGCTCTGTAAGGTACCAGAGAGTGCACACTGTTTTGTTCATAGTTTATCTCGCAGAAACTCACAAATAAGCTTTGTTTAAATTACATTGTCAGATGGAGCATGGCATGTTTGGAAAACCAAATACATTGTTGCAGTTCAGCCCTTCCAGATGGGATCATAGTCACAGTAGGCCAGTTCCTTTTGGTCTAATAATCTTGACAATGCCCTTTTAAGTAATTCAACTGCAACTCCTTTCATGTGATGTTTATTTTTCCTGTGCCATGCCTGCTCCATGGGATATGGAGATAATCTATCAAGGTTTCTTTTGTAATGTGGTTATTTTTTTCCTGTTCTGAAATGACACCTCAGGGGGTTGCTTCCTTCTGAGATTTCTTTTATAGTTCTGAAGGTGGGGAGGAGGGACATGTATAGAAGCTGATTTCCATTATACCTCTTTAGGTCTTCACAGTAATATCTTTGTTGATATTGGAAAGTGGCTAGCTTAAATTACTTGATGTATCACCAAAGGAGCTTTAGGAGTGGCAGAAGATTGATGGGTAATGGGACAATAGGGTGTGACAAGATAGCAAGTATGAAAAAATCAGGGCAGCGGGTGGGAGGCAATAGGCATCTATGCAAGAAAAAGGCACAAATACCTGGACTGTCCCTATAAAATCAGGACATCTGCTTACCAATGTTCCCTCTAATTGCTCATAGACTGTGTGCGCAAACAATTTTTGTGTGCGCAAGAACATTTCTTTGTCAGCACCAATATTAGTACTATTGAATTTTTTGTGTGCACTTTATTTTGTTGTGTGCGCAGGTTTCATGACCTCTGTGCGCACGCACATACGCACAGCTTAGAGGGAACAGTGCTGCTTACCCTATGGGATTGGTTCTTGGAATGAGAATGACAGTGAGTCGGAGACCCCTATTTCCTTGTTCATACATATAGTTCATGTACGCTGGAAAATATACGCTAGAGTTGTGACGTAAGATTTAGTGTGTATCCAAAAAGCTGATTTTGGGTGAAGCTGCTGCAAATTTTATGGAGCAGCATATTTTCAAAAGCCTGCTATTCTTTTTTGGCTTAAAACTCAACGACATAACTTAACTTCCAATTGATAGGCATTAGGAACAAACTCAGTATCATCAATTTATTCCTCAATAGTCTTCTCTTGTGGTTTCTTACCATTTCTTCTGAAGAATTGGAGATGTCATGCAGGACTAGATGGAATTGTGGTCTGATGAATGAAGCCAGTTTCTAAGTCCCTGTATTCCTTCTTAGTCTTTCTCACCAGCCACTTCTTCCATGAGGCGTATGAATCCTAGTGCACTAATCTAGCGTAGAATCAACCTGTGGAATATACAATTGTAATAAAAACATGCAAAACCATAAGACACCTAATTTATCTCAAGCGTCATTTGCTTCCAATCCCTTCCCTTGTCTATGTATCTCCCTAATTAGATGATGAGGGTTAGATTCTTTCAGAGTTCCACTCTGCCTGTGGGGTAGGTCAGGCTTCAGCAAGCTGATTAGTTCCCTGTTTTTTCCAAGGCCAACGCCAGACTTTTTTGCAGCATGGAGTAGTTGCTGTAAGTTTCGTCTTTGTTTGGTGCTTAATGAACTACATAGAGAATCTGGTCTTACAAATTCTGTGGGAGGGACAGATGACCTGTGTGTGAAGCATGTAGCAGCCTGTTAGAGCTATATAAATGATTCTTATTAATAAAAGAATGCAGGAATAGATGCTTACAGCCTAATTGAAAATTATTCCAGTTAATGATGCCTGCTAGTGATGAGTTAATTTAACATGGCTTCCTTACTGGAGCCTGACTACAATTTGCACATTTCAATAATGTTGATCTATCTACCTATGATTATATCAAAGATAATGAGTGGCATAAGAATTCTAAACTCCTCCCTCTGAGTAAATAACCAATTCCAGGCCTGGAATTTTTTTTAAATGGTGGAAGTTTTTTTAATAGGAAGATATTTTTTTTTTTGTATATGAAAATATTCACATATTGTTTCCTGGGCAAGCAGACTTCCTTATTGAGAATATCTTACTGATGGGGAAATGTTAATCTGAAAAGCAGAGACATGTATCCAACAATGAAATAAATACAACTGGAGAAGCTGGTCAGAAATGAATATCAGCACCGTGCAAAGAGTTAATCTCCTGGGGATTACAGAGGCAGGAAATCCTGTGGAGGCAGACTCCTAGCTGAGAGGTTTGCTGAATAGAATAGCAAGTTATTAAGTCAGAGTCTGTTGCTGCTATGATATGTCTCAGTGATGGAAAGTGATATGACATCTCAACCTGTTTGTTTACAGTATTGCTTCAGATTAGTATCTGTTTTTCTCATGCTATAGCTATAGGAGAGGTGAAATCTGGCTCCCTAGCTGAGCCAAAATCACACTTCCATTAACGGGTACGTTCCGCGTCGCTCAACACAGGCGCCAATCATTGTAAGAGGCACTGTAAACATTAGTTATGACTTTGCTCTCCTCTCTCTAGATCAGCTATACCCGACATGGTTGTGGACTGCATGCCAACTTACTTCTTCCCTGGAAGAAGTGGGTCAGGAATGGGCTGGGGAAGAGTAAAACCTTGGTTCCACTTTTCTGTGTGGGAGGTCGTTGTAATAATTGGCTGCTGGCACAGGCCAGCAGTCAACTACTGTTGAGATGTGGACTGCTCTCTCTACAGACAGCAATTCCATGCTTGAATCATAAGAATGTAGTGGTAGGGTTATACTGCCAACCACATGACCGGGATGGTGATATGACTGTGAAATGCTCCAAGAGATTAGAGGATATAAAAATAAACTGAAAAAAATTAATAGTGGATTTCAACTCTCTCCCTACTGTCTGAGTTCTTGTCACCTCAGGACAGAATGCAATGATGATGTTTCTTGATACCTCAAATGACTGCTTCTAGGAGCAGCTAGTACAGGAGTCCACAAGAGGAGAGGCAATTCTTGACTGTAGTTCTAAGTGGAGCACAAGATCTGCTCCAAGACATATTCACTGAACCACTTGATCACAGTGACTGTAAAATAATAAAATGTAACATCCCAGGGGAGGAGAAACATCAAAACAGCCCACCATGAAGTATTTCATTTCAGAAAGTGGAACAACACAAAAATGAGGAAATTAGTTGAACACTATAGTGACTAAGGTGAAATCCCTGCAAGTTTCATTGAAAGTTTTTGAAGACACCATCATAGAGGCTTTATATGAACGTAGAACCCCAAATTAAGAAACATAGTAACAGGACCATAGAAGTGCCACCATGGCTAAATGAAATAAAAGAAGCAGTTGGAGGCAAAAAGGCATCCTTTAAAAAGGGGAAGTTAAATCCTATTGAGAAAAATAAAAAGGAGCATAAACCTGGCAAATGAAGTATAAAAAATATAATTAGGAAGGCCAAAGAAGAACTTGAAGAGCAGCTAGACAAAGACTCAAAAAGTAACAGCAAAAACATTTTAAATATGTCAGAAGTGGGAAGCCTGCTAACCCATCAATGGAGCCACTAAACAATCAAGTTGGCTAAAGGCACACTCAAGGAAGAGCAGGTCATTGTGAAGAAACAAAATGAATTGTGTTTATTTCTTGAAATGCAGTGGATAAAAAGGAGGAAAACTTAAAGGACATGTATCATTTCTGGGTACAAGTAAGTTCCCTATAATGGTGATGTTTGTATTTACAGACAGTGGACAACCAGGGACTCCAGTTAGCTCTAGGCAAATAAGAGACTTAAAAAACAAGCTCATGATAGAACTATGCCTAGATAGAACTAAGGGGCCAGATGAACACACTATAGCTACTTTGTACAGCTCTGAATCTGGTCTACCTGGCTAAGTCAAAACTTGGATTGTAATTATTTGCCATTGCCAGAACAGCACGAAGCAGTGGGATGTTCCTTTAGTTACTGAACACTGTGTGTAAAACATAGAAAGCTTTTCTGCAGCAAGGTCCGCAACACTGCTCTGAGCAGCAGGCATGGGGAGATACAAAATATGATCTATCTTGCTGAGGGGCTGCAAGAATGAAGAGACATGCTGGTGGACACCATTGTGCATTTATCATCTTTGGACCGAAAACACTCATCTCCGTGTCTGCCATCCTGTTGGCTGTTAACTATTATTTGGCTCGATGTTTTGTAATACTGCATCAGATCTCACTGAGCAGGTGAGTATTTAAAAACAACCCTACACCAAGTCAGTGCACCATCCACTTCCAAGAAAAAAATGAGATTGTCTTCATTTTCTCTCAGACTTAATGCCGTTTTACAGTTTGCATCAGAAATGGAGGGTAATGAAAATCCTGTCCCTGTTTGTTCTGGTCTGTGTAGGGCAAATGAACTCTCTGAGCCTCATCCTGCCATATGCTGAACACCTCATGTAACTTGAACATGAAGGCTGAGTGGGATTTAAGGGGAAGCAGGCCTTGTGCTAGCGGTCTTCATGGGTGAATTTCACCCAAAGGACCCTGATTCTGTCACATTGAGTTGTACTTTATTCTCTGAGTAATGTCATTGACCTAAATGGGGTATTCATGGAGAAAGATATTTTCTGTGAATAAGGGTGACAGAACTGGATACTACAAGTTTACAGAAAGAAAGAAAAAAATAAAATAAACAATGGGCATGGAGAGTGAACTAGTGTCACCTCCTCCAGTGTGGTCTGTTATGGGGGAAAGTGGCATTGCTACACCCATGCTGTAGAGAACCCTAAATTCTTCTTCGAGTGATTGCTCATGTCTATTCCAATTTAGGTGCGCATGTGCAGCATGCATGGATCATTGGAAAACTTTCCCCAGTCTATCCACAGGGTTGGCAGAGGCTGCTAGGGGGTGCTCTGCGACCCCCCCCCCCAGTATATATCCCTGCCAACCCTAACCTCCTCAGTTCCTTCTTACTGCCCTGATGGTCGCTGGAACAGTCGCTGGCTATTCAGCTAGCTTCTCTCTTTTGTTTAAGTATTGTTATCTAGAGAGTTTAATTAGTCTTTGTCATTCATAGTGTTAGTGTTAGGCTTAATTAAATACTTTTAACGGGGCTATCTATGTCCTGGGCCAAAAGGCCAGGGCATGCTTGGCTTCAAAACTATGTTGACAATAAGAAATGCATACCAAAAGACAATCCTCACGTGTCATGTCTATGGTGCCTGGGTGAGTCACACTTGCAAGCCAAGTGCAAAATTTGTAAGAGTCTTAAACCCCGAACCCAGAAGGATGGGGAGCAAAAGATCAGACTGATCATGATGGAGGAAGCTCTTCATCCAGTGGAAGCTGGGGACTTAAGCTCCGGGAGAGTTCTGCCCGGTGCCTGAGAAGGTACCAATGCCTTGTTCGAAGAGCTGACTCTGCTAACACCCCCTTCTCCACAGTACTGGCCATCAAGTTCAGCTTCACAAGGAACCAGACCACGTTCTCCACCGCATGAGGCTTCAGCAACCTCCACAGCTCCCGGGCACTGGTCACTGGTACTACCCAATGTAATAGCAGCTGCGGGACCCCATGGTATGGCTCCCCCCCTCAGTGCCAAGCTTTCTTGGCCCCGACACTGTCACAGTCACCGGTACAGAGAATGTAGCACCATTCTTTGTCTGGCACCACCTGCTGTGGTTTCTCTGCAGCTGTCTCTTGTTGGACTTGGAAGGTGGCTCGGTGGCCTCCCTGCCTAGTAGAAGCAACCGGTCAGTGCAGGTCAGGTACCTGCCTCATTGCTCATGGCCCCAGTGGCAAATGCCCCCTCAATGACCCTTATGGACCCCCAGGGTGTATGATCAATCCCAGGGGTTGGTAACTGGTCACTCACTGTCAACTGGTCTTAGACCCCTTCCATCACAGATGGCTAGTGCCCCTGCGGATCTGGTGGCAAACTCAGATCTAGAGGCAGTCAGTCAGGGGGACCAGGTGCCCAACAATGCCCGATTACCTCCTGCCCCAACAGAAGTCCAAGGGGAATCTTCCTCTCCCCCCCAAGATGAGGCAGTGGTGGGTGCTACCCATGTGGCCCCCCTCAATGACAGCAGGGCCCACCAGTAGCTTCTGAGGAGGGTGGCTCGGAATATGGGTCTTCAAGCAGAGGGATTAGTTGACGACGCTGATCCAGTGGTGGACATTTTGACCAGAGGCACCCTCGAGAGTAGCTCTACCCTTCATATAAAGACTATTAGGGAAACCACAAAGGCTCTGTTGCACACTCTGGCCCACTGCAAAATGGATGGAGCATAAATATTTTGTGCCAGCCACAGGCCATGAACATTTTTACACGCGCCCATCCCCGGGGGTCTCTAGCTGTAGCTGCAGTTAATGAGAGGGAGCGGCAAGGGACCCTGGTCTCACCCCACAATTGAAGGACACAAAGAAATTGGACTTATTCAGTAGAAAATTTATTCAGTGGGGGTTTGCAGCTTCTTATTGCAAATCAGCAGATCATTCTGAGCTGCTATGCTTTTAACTCTTGGGCATCCCTGGATAAATTCTCAGCGGCCCTTCCCCAGGACTCGAAACTGGAACACTCAGCCATGATTAAGGAAGGGAAGGTGGTGTCGAGCGCCCTGCTCCAGTCTGCGCTGGATGTGGTGGATTCTGCTACCAGTGCCATGGCATCGGAGGTGACGATGAGACGTAGCTTGTGGCTCCAAGTGTCGGGGCTCCCTCATGAGGTCCAGATGACCATTCAGGACCTCCCCTTTGAGGGTCAGGAATTATTTGCAGCACAGACAGATACCGAGTTACAAACTCTGAAGGACTCTCAAGGTATGCTTAAGTCTCTAGGCCTTCGCATGCCAGTCTCCCAGTGGTGCTCTTTCCGCCCACAGCCCTCCCAAAGACCCTACCAGCTGAGGTCAGACTGTTCACACAGCAAGAGCTGCAACAGACAGTGGTCAGGCCAGAGATCGCCTGCTCTAAGAACCATTCCTGGAGTCAGCACAGGTCAAAGAAAAACTTTTGAGGGTGCGCCTGGGGGCGACTTACCTGACTTACCTGTGGATCCTTCCCTCCCCCTTTTTGGAAACAGATTGGCCTGTTTTCACCGAGCCTGGACCAGCATTACATTGGACTAATGGGTCCTTCAGATGGTGAAATGGGGCTATTTGCTTCAGTTTACCTCAGTACCACCCACCCATCCTTCTTGCCCTTCATTGTCTCTCTTCAAGGACCTATCTCATGAATACCTCCTGGAAGTGGAGGTGCAGTTGCTCATAATGCTGGGACACGTGCAGGAGGTTCCAGAAGACAGGAGAGGGAAAGGTTTTTATTCCCAATATTTCCTCATCCCCAAAGTGAACGGAGGCTTGCATCCCATTCTAGACCTATGAAGTCTAAACAGGTTTCTTTGCAAGGTGAAGTTCCACATGGTCTCCCTAGCCTCCATTATTTCTTCTTTGGATCCTGGAGACTGGTACGGCGCCCTTGATTTAAAAGATGTGTATTTTCGTATAGCTATCCTTCCTTTTCCCAGGCATTGTCTTTGCTTCAGGATCAGTGAACACCATTTTCAGTTCATGGTCCTGCCATTCAGCCACGTGGCAGCTCCTCAGCTGTTCACAAAATGACTGACTGTAGCGGCCACCTTCTTGTGGAGATGAGGGATCTGGGTGTTTCTGTACCTCGATGACTGGCTGGTCAAGGCCCAGTCTCAGCAGAAGGTACACAATCAGCTGCACATGATACACAGCATTTTCTACAGGTTTGGTCTCCTCATCAATGAGACCAACTCCACACTGACTCCCACGCAGCGTATAACCTTTATGGGGCGGTCCCAGACTCAAAGCTAACAAGAACCTCCCTCCCCCTGGATCACTTTCACACCATAAGGTCACTCATATTCGAACTCTGCGAACACACCCTAACCTCAGTAAGAACTTGTCTAAGGCTTCTGGGCCACATGGCATTGTGTACTTACGTGGTGGAATACACTCACCTCCATTTATGGCCTTTTCAGGCATGGCTGGCCACGATTTAACGTCTTGGGAAAGTTTCGTTGGAGACGCTGTTATCTGTCCCAGTCATGGTATGGGACGCCATTCGCTGGTAGGCAGATGAGGACAACATGTGCACAGGATGCCCATTCCTTGAACTGGCACCTTCCCTGATATTGGTCATGGATGCCTTGGACTTGGTCTGGGGATCCCACCTAGCAAGCATCAAGACTCAAGGGTGCTGGTCGCAGAGAGAAATTCCGATGCACATCAACCTGAAGGAACTCAGAGTGGTACGTCTGGCTTGCCAGGCTTTCAAAGACAGACTAACCTGCAGACTGTGTTAGTGCAGACATACAACACCACAGCCATGTATTATATAAACAAACAGGGTGGTGCTCGCTCCTCTCACCTCTGTCAGGAAGCCCTGGCTCGGTGGGAACTGTGCATCTGGCATTTGATTCACTTAATGGCAGCCTTTCTTCCCGGCTCCTAGAATACTCTGGTGGATGACCCCAGCAGGCATTTTCTATCTCACGAATGGTCCCCCTGGGAGGAGATAGTATGTCAAATCTTCCGGAAGTGGGGACATCCCCAAATAGACCAGTTTGCATCCAACGTCAACAGGAAATGTAACAGGTTCTGTTCCTTCCATAATTGCAGCCCAGGGTCTCTGTCAGATGCCTTCACAAGTTGTTGGTCATACCGCCTGCAGTACGCATTCTCTCCGATGCCCTTGATCCATTGGGTCCTTCTCAAAGCGAAACAGGACAGGGCCTATCTGATCCTGATTGCTCTGGAATGGCCACGGCAGCACTGGTTCCCGTTGCTACTAGATCTATCGAGGGAACCCACACTCCAGCTTGCCTTAGTCCTGAACTTGCTTACGCAGGACCAAGGAGTATTGAGGCACCTCAGCCTTCAAGTTCTCCATCTCAGGGCATGGCTGCTCACTGGCTGACCGCAAAGGGAGACTGTGCTCCATAGGAGTTCAAGAGGTTCTGCTTAATAGCTGTAAACCCACAACCAGGTTGTCTTACCAGGCAAAGCGGAAGAGATTTTCCATTTGGCCACTGAACAAGAATGTGCCGCCCCACCAGGCACCGGTTCCATTAGTCCTGGACTATTTACTAAACTAAAACAATGCGGCTTGGAGGCCTCTTTAGTAAATGTCCATTTAGCAACCATCTTGGCTTTCCACGAAGGCTCCTTTGAAGGTTCGCTGTTCTCGGACCTGCTGGTCAAGCATTTTCTGAAGGGTCTGGATAGACTGTTTCCATGCCACCAGGCTCCGGTAGCTCAGTGGGACCTCAACCTAGTCCTTTTGAGGCTGACAGGCCCCCCATTTGAGCCCTTGGCCTCTTGTTCCCTCCTTCTTGGAAGACTGCCTTCCTTGTGGAGATTACTTCAGCTAGGAGGCTGTTGGAACTGTGTGCACTCATGTCATAGCCCCCGTATACCCTGTTCTTTAAAGGTAAGCTTCAGCTCAGTCCTCACCCATCCTTCATCCCAAAGGTGGTGTCCCAATTTCACATGTCCCAAGATACTTGTTTATTGGTGTTCTGCCCAAAGCCTCATGCTTCCCAGAGGGAAAGGCATCTGCTTTCACTAGACATTTGCAGAGTGCTGGCCTTTTACATTTACTGCACACAACCATTCTGCAAGTCTTCACAACCCTTTGTGTCAGTTGGGGAAAGAATGAGAGGCCAACCTGTCACCTCTCAGTGTTTGTCGTCATGGATCATCACATGTATCAAGCATTACTGTGTGCTGTCCTGACTTCCTCAACCTGTACTCCACCTGTACTCACAGCCCATACGACTCAGGCGCAGGCTTCATCGGCAGCATTTGTAGCAAAGGTGCGTGTCCTGGATATTTGCAAGATAGCCATGTGGTCCTCCGTCCACACATTCACCGCTCACTACATGCTTACTCAGCAGTCGAGAGATGATGTGCCGGTGAGTGCAGCAGTGCTGTACTCAGTGGAGGAGTAGAATTTTATCCCACCTTCAGGGTAAGGCTTGGGAATCATCTACATTGGAATGGACATGAGCAATCACTCAAAGAAGGAGGAAAGGTTACTTACCTGTTAGTGGTGTTCTTTGAGATGTGTTGCTCATGTACTTCCAACACCTGCCCTACTTCCCTTGGCTGGAATTTTGGTAAGAAGGAACTGAGGTGGCTAGGGTTGGCAGGGATACGTGTGGGGGGTGGGGTCATGGAGCGCCCCCTAGTGGCTTCTGCTGACCCTGCGGGTAGACTGCAGAAAACTTTCTGGTGATCCATGCATGTGGAGCACGCACACCTAAATTGGAATGTACATGAGCAACACATCTCGAAGAACACCAGTTACAGGTAAGTAACCTTTTTCTTCTGGTGCTTTTATCTCAATGTTGCCAGCTCTGGTGGTCAGATGGTGAGATTCCTGATATTCTGGTATGCTTTTAAAGCTCCAGCCCCTGGAGGCACGCAATGAGGTGGGATTACTGATATTGTGATCTGGCACCTTTTAAGAATGCTGCACTGGTTTTAAGAAAAGGCCCACCATAGTTTTAAGAAGATGATGGAGTTTCACTTTTAATATCAAAGCCAGATCATTAGTATCATAACAAAACACAAGTTATTGGGTTAATACAGGGGTGATTGGATGGAATTCTGTGGTCTGTGTTATACAGGAGGTTAGTTGACATGTTTTTACATTCTTCTGGCCTTAAAATTATCAGACTACATTAGAATTTTATACTGCTGCCTAGTATCTGACTAATATCTGATTTATTTCCATTTGTGAGTGGGGAGGGTGGTATTTCAAAAATATCTAAGGGATGTATTAATGGCTAAGGAAGTAATTCCAGAATGTGATTTTTTTATTTTTATTTTTTTATTTTTGGAACTATACTTCTCAAATGCTGCAAGTCAAAATGGATAAAAAGTCAGCCTGTTGTGACTCAGGAGATCTTAAGGGTAATGAACTTAATTATTTTGCATTAGAAACAATATTCCAGCATTATACAGCTTCCAAGTTCCAAATATGTGCATATTCTTTTACTGCAGAGTTTAACTTTATATTTGATTTAGTAAATCACATAAAAATGGCAGGGAAATGTAAAGAAGTATTAAGCATGTGTCAATTTTACAAAAGTAATTCCTTGTAGCTTTAGTAAACTAAGAATGTTTTGCTGGGCCAAATACATCCTTGATGTAGCTCCTTTGACTTCACTGTGATTATACAGAGATGAATTTGGTCCATGAGGAATGGGAATCTTGTTTATTTTTAAACCCTGTAAAGGAGAAAATACTTCATCAATACAACCCAGACGACTACTAGTCTTTTAGGAACAGCAAGAGGCCTTGTGAACATAAGAACACTCAGCAGTGCAGAAGAATGGTGGATAATTGCCTGCTTTATCTGTCATGAATACTCACTGTTTTTGCAACAGTCTAGAAGCATACAGAGCATGTAAAATTTCATTGAGTAGTTTTCAGTTCCACTGCAAATTGTAGCTTCTTGATTGGGCACCCACTTGTCTTTTGTGTAATCTGCTAATATGTGAACTCACTTTGTTTTCAAATTCCATGTGAGTGGCACACTTTTTCTATGCACTTTGAATGCATTAACCATTTCCTAGCTTGCAGCAGCAGTGTTTATCGCCTTCTTGGGAGGGGTCTGGAGAAAGTAGTATTCCCCTGAATGTAGGGGAAGACACAGAAGATGATGTTAGGTCTTGTAGATGGGAGCCCTGGCATGGCAGGGAGGGCAGGCTTAACCAGGCACGAGAGTGGAGTAGCTTTTGTGGGAGAAGCCGTGAGCTAGGGCTGACAAAGTGCAGGAAGATTACCTGGGGGAAGCTGCTGGAGTTGCTGGGGAAGAGAGAAGTGAGAGGAAACCTGCTAAGATCAAAACTGACCAGAGAAGAACTCTGCAGAAGCAGCTTAGGCTGCTGCTGGGGAGACCCTGAGGCAGGGTCAGTAGTGAAACCTGAGCAGGCTGGAAGATGTACTAAGTCAGTAGTGCTGGGGGAAGCTGAAGGACTGAAAACAAAAGGGAGTTGTGTTAAGCACAAGAGATGGGAAACAGCATAAGGGGGCCTAGGCTGCTGTTTTGCCTCTGTCTGAACAAACAGACCTGACTGAAATCCAAAGTGGAAGTAGGGCCTGGGATCTCCTACCAGCACTAAGGAAGGGGCATGCAATTGTAATTTAACTTGCAGATTAGGCTTTTGCGTGGGAGGGTCCGTATAGATACTTCAGCAAGCAGCACAGGATCAAATCAGTCTCCCTGATGGAGGGGCAGCATTTATATTTCAATGGAGACTAAGGTGATGGAAGAATATGATCTGCACATTTAGCTTGGACTTTCAGTAGGACATTTCCGTTCCCTGGAGAGGAACTGACCTTTGTTGCTTGGCTGAAAGGCCAAGCTGTGGAAGACCTGGTCAGAGGCAGGTCATGCCAGCCCCAAGGGCGCCTTGCTGCATTGTATCTGTAACTCCCTCCCTTTTCTCCCTGGGTTACTTGGGAGTAGGCAACACTCACATGTGCACAGGCACTTAAGTTTGATGACAAGGACATCCTGAGTTTCCCAGTGGTGATGTTGGGATTGTGGGAATCTTCTATCCACTCCTCTGCTGCAGTCCCTTTGCTTTATAGGAAATTAAACTTGGCGGTGCCTCCACCTGGCTGGATCAGGTACACACTCAGTGGCATGCCTTGGGAGCCTCCAGGACTAAATCCATGCCCTAACAATAATCTGTGGGGTGGGTCATTGATTATATACACAATATATTCAAGGTGTTTAAATTGCGTGTAACAAATGTTAACAAAGAAACTTATAACAGGATGGAACTGAATATTGCAACTAATTTAAATACAGAGAGGCAAGTAAATAAATCAGTGAACAGACACAGGCTACAGTTTAAAGGAAACTTATGTAACTGGCATTTACACAGCCTTTTTACCCCAACTCGGAGTTCACAGTTCCTAGAGTTCAGAACCCCAACCACTTGCTTGTGTGGCTACACTTGAAGGGTTAATGAAGGAGGCAAGGCAGCACTCTGCTGCTCCAACGTATCTGCTCAGAACCACGCTGCAGATCCGGAGTGAGCCCAACCAATAGTCTGTAGCCCTGGCCCTGGTTCAAAGGGACCACCACGCTGCCTCCCCTGAGGCCCACTCAGTATCTCACAGACTCCCTTTCTTTACAACTCGTGCTCCAAACTGGAGGAGGGGAGACAGACACACCCTAACTGCAAGTCTGGCTCAGCCAGCTCTAGCTCAGACTCTGCTTTGGGCTAAGTAAGTCACCAACCTCTGAAACTCCCTGCTCGAGTAAGCCTCCAGCAGCCTCAGGAACTCCAGGAGCAGTCACCAGCAGCTTCCAGAGTCAGCCATGTCTCTTCCTCTCCAAATGGAGACCCCTTTGTCCCCACTGTGCTCCCTGGAGGGGCAGGAAGGGTTGTTCTCCCTTTCTGAAGAGATCATGGGAGTGGTAGTCTCCCAGTGGAAGAACTTACAGCACATAGGAACTGCTTCAATCAGGGGTCTTAAACTCAAATCACCATGAGGGCCACATGAGGACTAGTAGAGGGCCGCATGAGGACTAGTACATTAGCCCAAGGGCCATACCACTGAAACCTTTTCATACAATGATATTGCAAATATCAGTAATGATCATGTCATTGCAGGCTGCAGAAAATAGCTTTGGGGGGCTACAGGCGGCCCATGGGGGACACATTTTGAGATCCCCGGCTTAAATGTTAACCTCCTACTTGAATTCCAAGGTGCCTAAAGCACAGGGGGCCTACACATCTATGAGAGTACATTACTTTACACTCCCATCCCCCTGCATGTTGTTCTGAGCTGGGGGGGGGTGGTTCTGTCCTGGTGGATGATATCTAGTAGTATCTGTTGAACAAAGTCATCCCTCCCTGCTCATGATGGAAAGAAGGCCCATCACCCATCCACTCATGTGCCTTGAAACAACCTTAGTCAACAGCCACTTATTAGGATACAACCTTTCATGCATTTCAATATCATTCAACATAATGTGGTAAGCTTCTAATTACTAGATAAAGAGATTCAATGTTTTTCTCCTTGTCAGTTTCAAAGACCAAGACTAAATAATGCATATATCTTACTGAACTTAGTTACATATGACTAGGAAACTTTTTTGCCTAAACATACTAGGAGTCCTGTGGCACTTTTAAAGACTAACAAATTTATTTATTGCATGAGCTTTTGTGGGAGAAAATCCCACTTCGCCAGATGCTTTGAAGATGGCAGAGTTTACAGAATGGGAGAAAAATAAACCCAGGGAAATATTAAGTCATAGATCAGGCTTTGTCTGTATTCCAAACACACACATTCCGCTAAAGATCAAGGACACTTTAAAAAAGACAAACAAACAAAAAAAACCCCTCCTTACCTACATTTAATGGTGCCTTTGATTACTTACTAAAAATTCCTACAATCTAACTTGGTGCTTGTTATTTATCCCAATTATCTGTTGCATTTCAATAGTCTTAGGCCTCATCTGCACTAGCACTTATTATATTGGCAAAACTTTTGTTTTTCAGGGTGTGGGGAAAAACACTTCCCTGAGTGATATAAGTTTTTCCAGCATAAGTGTTTGTGAGGACAGCACTATATCAGTGGGAGATGCTCTCCTGCTTATATAGCTATAGCTGCTAATTTAGATTAGTATTTCTCAATGTTTTTCAGGTTGCAACATGCTTGGTGGGTTGTGACCCTGAGGGACACGCTAGCCCAGTGGTTCCCAAAATTTTCTCTGCTGTGGCACACCTTGCTACCTGTAATTAATTTGAGGCACACCACCATATAGTTTCCTAATGAGCTAATGAATATTAATGAGCCAATCCAGAATGCTTTGAGTGGTTTTTCAAAAAATTTTGTGGCACACCTGCTTGGACGTGATGGAACACCTGTTTGCCATGGGACACTGGTTGAAAAACACCGCGAGCCCACTCCCCAAGGCCAAATCCAGCCATATCTCCGGCTCTCAGCAACACACCACTGTGTGGCGATGTGGTAAAGTGTCCTGACACAGAGGTTGAAAACCAGTTGTTTAGATGGTCGTTTTATATCAGTGGGAGAGCACCGTTGACATAATGTGGCTACACTATGGTTCTTACAGCAGCACGGTTGTATCTGTACAGTTGTGCTACTATCAGTTTTAATTGCAGCCTGGCGCTTTATCTCTGAAATGTGACTTGTAATTAGAGCAAATGGAAAACAGGTTTATTCCTGAGGAAAATGTTTGAAATCTCAAAACTATCTTTATTTTGAAGGGGACCAACTTTCCTCCATTTTAGGCAACTGTGATTAAAAATGTTCATTGAAGGATTGCTTTCAATAATGTCACAGCTCTCAAAAATTGCTTTTTGAAAAAAGACTGTCATTTCTACTTTTTTTCCCCTCACTTAGGAAAAAATTGCAGTGAGCTGCACCTTTCAGTGTCACTTTCTGTTTGTGTTCAAATTCTTTGTTCTCATGCAGTGTTTGTTACACAGAAGGTGTTTTTATGGGTTCAGAAACTTCAGGGGAATATTTAAAATGAATATTCTCTTTAACCAGTTTTTTAAACTTCATGAAAAATTCTCTTAATCTTTGGTTGCTGTAAAGCCATCAATCTTAATAAATAAAATCTGGTTTGGGGCCTAAACTACTTAAAGAGTTTGGACTTCACTAAGTTTCAACTTCTGCTGTTCCAAATTATGCCCAGATTTTCTTCTGCCTTGGAAGATCTAGTTTCAATTCCCAGCTTTGCAACTGCCTTCTTGTGAGACCTTTAGTGAGTTACCTAATTGCTTTGGCCTTAGCTGAGCAAATCTCTTACTGAAATGCTTTGCTGAATTGGGGACCTCTTTGCTTCAGTTTCTCACATTTAAAATGAAAAATATTCCCTAATTCATTGGGGTTCTGAGAAGAAATTCCTCAGAGCTTGTCGGGACTCAGGTATATAGCAGTTGGTTAAGTATCCAATAATGAGACTTGCAGCAATGTAAAGAAGTATTGTCAGTGAAGTCAGTGCTGTCTGGCGGTGAAGAATCAGGCCTATATATTTTATAATTCAAAAGAAAAGGCTGTTTCTATGACTACTTTGCATAACTGCTACATTCAATTGCAGTACATTGCATAAAATAGAAAGATAGGATCAGGGCTGGCTCAACCCAGAAGAAAAGAAGTCAGTGGCTGAGGGTGCCAGTGTGTTAGGAGCACTGCAGAGCCATGCAGGGGGCAGGGTGGGCCAGCTCAGAAGCCAGACCCACACTCCCACTCCTCCCCAAGCCAGTCACTCTGCCCCCTCGTGTGGAGCAGAGCAGCCCATGGAGTGGGCTTTGCTTTCTCACCCCGCCTCTGGGTCAGCCCTCCCCACCCCTAGGGAGGAACAGCTGGCCCAGAGGAGGGACAGGAGAGTGGAGCTCCGCCTCTGGACTGTCCCGCTCTGCCCCTGGGCCAGCTGTTCTGCCCTCAAGGTGGGGGTGAGCCAGCCAGAGTGGAGGCTGGGTTCTGCCCCCCCCCATGGGGGAGTGGGGGCACAAAACCAAAAGCCATCTTAGGGCACCACAGCCCCTTGAGCCAGCCCTGGACAGGGTATGTTATCCAAATGTACAACAGCAAAAATCAATATGAGAAAAATATGCAATTTCAGACTTTCAGTACCTACTTTAGAAGAGTAACTACATGCATTCATGTTCAAAGACTAAAATATGCCCTGTCATCCCTGACCTGTTAGCTCCTGTAAAAAATATATTCATTACAAGAAAAACACTTAACAAAAATGGTCACTAGTAATGTGGATAGCAAAAATGCAGATGCTTTGAGTGGATGCCTGCTTGTTGGGTTGTATATTTAACCACATCAGTGTACTCTCATCCCCAGACTGAGTTACATAATTTAAGGTGCCTGCATACACAATGCACAGAGGCATTTTTGGATGCAGAGTTGGATCACAAAAATGAGGCAACTCATTGAGAAATCTGGGATTCATGCACCCTGTCAGGGTGGGTAGGTGAGACTGGAAATGGAGATTGACTCACTTATTGCTCTAAATTTAGAGCCAGATCTGACTGCACTGAAATCAGCCCCACTGACATTGAGGCATGGCAGTAAATCAGAGCTAATATGTGAACATCTTTTCTTTTTTGCACGAAAATATTTTGCTGGATATACACATGTGCTTCTCAGTGAAGTCAAAGGGAGATGCAAATCGTAGTGGTTATTTCTGTTTATTAATCAAATGGTTGCTTTACCATCTTCAATTTACTTTCAGGGCTGATTTTCACCATGTTGTATCTCGTGTGCTCACTTACACCTATACCAATTGCAAGGGAAATGTGCCTTGTTGAGAATGGTGTCACTACACAAAGATTTAAATGGCTACATAAGGTGCAACACTGGAGAGAATTAAGCCAATTGACGTGTTTTCAGCCCACAACTGGACAATTTAACTTAAACAGGATCCTAGCTATTACATGTAAGTGGAGGATGTGTGTAGATTATTGGCAGTGGGAGGGATTTGGGAAAGGTTGATGGAAGAGCTTGGTTTGATGAAAGGTCTCAAAGGAGAAATGAGGTAATTGTTGAATGAGAGCAGAGGAACTATATTTGGGGATGGGGATCACAATGATATGAAGTATGATCCTGAGAAGAAGGCAAAAGGGTAATGAAATGACAGGGTTGGGATTGTGTAGAGCAGAAAGAGAAGCGGGTGCTAATGAAGCCAGAAATGTGGGTTGGGACAAAACTAAGCAAGGCCTTATGTGTGAGAACAAGAATCTTGAATGTGGCACAGGAGAGCCTGGAAGGCAGCGTAGGTATTTGGGTGAGTGGAAAGGTAGTGTACTAGAACAGCAGGGAGGAGACAATTTTGTTAGTGGCATTTCAATGTGATATAAAGATGAAGAGAAGACAGTCAGACGGAAGGTTACACAACAACTGACAAGAAACTAAGAAGGATGTTAGCAAAGGGAATAAAGAGAATATGGCAGATTGTGGTGACATTAACGAGCAAAAAAGTGCTATGATCTGGCAAGAAACTGGATGTTGAGGGGAAACTCCTAAGCATAAAGGCTATTGAAGTGCCCCAGAGCAGAGATATGCACCGCTTAACAAGAAATAGTATAATTTAGTCACATTTGTCAGCAAAAGCATCAGATTAAGAAAGTCTTTTTCAGATGTCCAAATAAATAGCCTCTTGTAAAGGACTTGGCATCATTTAGGGAAATAAATTGTTATGGGTGAAAGAGGGAGTATTTTCACTCATTCTTAACTAGCTAAGAGACAGAAATCAAATATAAGAAATGCAATTTTTAACATGTCTAAATGTTAACAGCAGGTACCACCAGGTTCTGTAATAGTGCTAGACTTATTTAGTATGTTAACTATCTGCAAAAGATGAAATATTGAGGGGTAGCAATATGTGGAGATGACCAACCTGAATAATTGGGTGTCAACATCAGTGGGACAGGTGAGGAACTTCAGATGTACCCTAGCTTGGTGTTGTCAATGGGCAGCTGAAATTCAGTATTGAGAAATGCAATGTAGTGTTCACTGACATGAAACAGTTAAATGACTATAGCAGCAATTAACTGTAACCAGTTACTGAAAAGACATGGGCATCACAGATCAATGGGTAATGAAAGCTTCTGTTCAATGCACATCAAGAGATGGAAAGAGCACAGAAAGTGCTAGGATGAAAGAACAGAAAAAAACCTGAAAATATTATTCCTCCATATAAACGTCTGATCTAGCCCTGGTTTGACTTTGGTGGCTCTATCTCACAAGGATGTAGCAGAAAGTATGTTTAAAAAGGAGGGCGGGGGGGCAGAACAGAGATGTCTGTCTGAAGAGAGACTGAAAAGATTGAGACTTGTTTCTCACAGAGAGGATGTCAGAGAAAATCTATAGAGCCGGCGTGGCCAAACTGATAGAACTCAAGCCACACAAGTTTATTATTAACCCTTCAAGAGCCACACTGAGGCATATAGCCATATACTTTTACCTACTAAATTGATTTGCTGACGTTCTTCCATGAGCCACACTTTTTCACTCAAGAGCCACATGTGGCTCCTGAGCCGTAGTTTGGCCATGCCTGCATACAGTAATGAATGGTATAAAGTATGTAAATTGGTGTGGGAAGGAAGTGCTTCTAGCATCCTTTTTCATAACACAAGATATGTTAGAAGCTTAGCTCTTAGCAAGAAGAGACTCTTAGTATACTGTGGGTTACAGTCAGTATAAAATTAATGGAAACCAGATACAGAAAATCCCTATTAGGTCATGTAGTTTGCCTTTTCTGCATCAGTATGAGATTACTTCCAATATTCCTTTTAGATGCTTCTCTAAAAGCAGAGAGACGAATGTCTGTTAGTATGTTCTGAATGCTGACTCCATCTGTGGATACAGACTGTGTGTGGATAGTGCTTCTGGTTCTGGGTTGCAAAGATATTTCAGCCATTCAACATGCTTCACATCATAGCATCCCTGACCTGTCCTTCATTTTTTTCCCCAGAGCAGTTGATGATGTATGTGTGTCTATAGCTTTGACTAGTCTCTCTTCCAAACCTGGAATGTTCTCGGAAATGGGGTACCTGCTGTTTCAGGAGAATGACAGAACGTAGCTTCAGACAGAGATGACAATGAAAATGTCATAGTCAGTAGAACTTGATGAATAACATCTTTCTCTTATCACACCTTAAAGACTAACAAATTTCTTTGGGCATCAGCTTTCATGGGCTGCAACCCCCTTCATCAGATGCATCTTGTCCTCCTCCTTCCATCTATTTAAACATTTCTAAAAGAGTCTTAAATCTTTCTCCAGGGCTCCTCGTTGTTTGCACATGTTATCTCCCAGAAGAACTAAGACACCAACAAGACACATGAAATAGTAGTGGATGCAGGATACTCAAAACTAATCTAAGTATGAAGAAAAGAGTAGTTTGGGGAGAAAATGACAAGCAATTAAAGGTCAATATTGTCATCCTTAGGCAACCATTTGTGTTGTAACAGTAAATGATGGCACACAACCCTTCCCACAGGGAGCACAGGGCAGTGCTAGCACAGGATCAGAGCCAGATTAACCAGCCTGGGAACCCCAGGCTGCCCCCCACCATGGGACCCCTACCTGGAGTCCCATCCCCCTTATCGCTGGGGGGGGCTGGGGTTATAGCATATTCCTGCTCCAGCCCCACTCCAGCCAGTCTGCTGGAGGGGTGGCAGCTGGCAAGGTATCATTTTATCCATTGCATTTCAATAGTCTTAGGCTTTAGCCACACTAGCACTTACGTTGGCAAAACTTAGGTCATTCAGGGGTGTGGAAAACAAACACCTCCCTGAGTGACATGTTTTTCCAGCATAAGTGCCTATCAGGACAGCACTATATCTGTAGGAGACACTCCACCCTGCTGAATTCTGGAGGAGTTTTAGGGGCTGGAGCCTGCCCCCCCCCTTTGGCTGGGGACCCTAAAGTCCTTCAGTAATCCAGCCCTGAACAGGATCTTGAGCAATCTGAAGAACAGGGTCTGATCACCAGTCTCATCATGCGCCCTGTTTATAAAGTGACACTATTTGTTTAGATGAAGGACAGGTTCCTTCAGAAACTCTGAGTCTCTTGTAAGTCCAGGTTTGCTTTCACCATTACATAGCTTCTTTCCTTGTGGACACTTTTTATTTCTGAATAGTTAATGAAATAAGGATCTTAGTCCTCACCTCAAACTGCATGTTACATGCCCTCTAATCTTACTGACTCCATTGGGAGTTAAAGCCACAGGATACCTCACAACAGCAGGCCCAGATATTTGAGAGATGGAAGTCACAGAAGGGCTTAATATGACATCTCCACCTGAGAGCACTTGCAAATCCTGGAGAGGAAGGCTGGGAATTCAGATGCAAAGCAGGATTGGATCAAAGAAATTTCTGATTTTTTTTTAAGACCCTCAAAATAAGTACAACAGCACTGAAGGAAGGGGGAAAATGTATATCCTCCTTGTTTTAGGATTCTGCATCTTTGAGAGATGTCCAGGGGGAACTCGGAAGCTTACCTTTGGTGGTTAAGCCCACTAGAGAGGGATGCTATAGTATAGGAACAAAACAGACTTCTCTCTCACTGTTGAGGAGGGCAACACTTAGACACACTTTGAATCACCCCTTCTTCTTCTTCATAACTTCACAGCTCTGCAGATGGCAGAGGAAAATTGGATACCAGAAGCAATCAGTGGACCTTATTTGAGCTATGTACTGAGTCTAAGAGAAGAGCTGTTCATTCAGCATTTGTCAAAGTGAATGAAATCTTCCATCCAGCCTGACTCTACAAACAGGTGTTTAGGTGCCAGAAAGGCCCTGGAGCACAACAGAATATGAATTATTGTGCCTTTAGTGGTATGTTAATGATTAGCATTTAGTCAACAATGCTGATGATGATGCAGAAAAAGGAACAGAATTTTCCAGTTCCAACTCTTAGTTATGTTCACCCCCGTGGCTAACAAGGAGCGTCATGGGATGTACATCCATGCACCCCTAGACTATAATCTATGTAACTTTTCTGTTCACTTTCAAAATGTAATTGTATGGTTTCATGGCCACTGTGCCATGCAAAGTTCCTGTATGAATGCTCATAACACATTTTACACTGTAAGAATACAACCCTAAACTCACCTACAGGACTACTATGATACTATGTTTGCTGCAGCATCATATATGTGCACAGATATGAAGCATGTTACAAAGTCCAGATCCTCAGGGCTCCCTCTTTGAGGCTGGAGAATTACATGACAAAGGAAATACAAATTTATCTGTCCAGCTCAGGAAGAGGTATAGTGAGTCACACAGCAGCACGGTAAGGGAGGGGCTTAGAAACAAAGGGGTTTGGAAACAAAGAGATGCTTTGAATGATTTGAAGCTTTTTGCCTGGGAAACTCCATGCTTAAACATCTATAACAGATGTGGCCAAACTGCGACTCAGGAGCCACATGCAGCTCTTGAGTAAAATAGTGTGGCTTGTGGAAGAAAGCCAGAGGAAAGCAGCTTCAGCCTACGGGTTTTAAATCTCCCACCTCGAGCATGCTTGGGAGGAGCCCCAGATTGTGCCTAGCTGACAGAGTGGCCATATCAGATGCTCAGTCAGGGCAGAGCTTAAAGTGGTGGCATGGTCAGGACAGCGGGGGGGAAGCTAAATTTTTACTGAATAGGTAGGCCTAGTTTTCACAGTAACCTTAAGTAATTCTTAGAATCTGACACAAGTAGGATCAATATTTGCCCTCTTTTTATGATAAAATTAAACTGCAATGAATTTTAAACTTAATAATTTTGGAGTGGGTAAAATATGGCTACATGCCTCAGTGCAGCTCTTGAAGGTTTTATAATCAACTTGTATGGCTCTTGAGTTCCATAAGTTTGGCCACCCCTGAGAAGAATTGGACCCTCCCTTGGGAGAGGCAGAGATGGTGAAAACCATCTCATGTGGACTTGAGAGGTAAGATGAGCATATTTCTAGTAGTGTTATAGTGTAGTATGGGTTTTTATCTTTTATCTTCTTTTGGTAACTCCTGACATTTATTAAATGATTGTGCATTGATTTGCTATATACGCAGTTAAGTTTGTATCTTGATCAATGAACTAGTAGTTTTATCTAAAGCTATGTAGACTTTAGAGGGCATGAGTGAGGGGGGGCTGGGCATGATCCATTTCTTTGTTAAATGGACGGAGATGAGTATATGGTGATTGGGGAAGGATCCCAATCCCTGTAAGACAGAAGTTCCTACTGTGGTATCTGGGGCTGGGGTTGCTTGCTAGCACCTGAGCAGACTGAAGGTGCACACTCATGGCCTGGGACTGATCACATGCAGTAGGCTGGTGTGGACTGGCTCAGGAATGAGTAGTCCTCTGGCAAAGAGGAATGAAGTGGGATTCAGGAATGGAGATCTTGGAGGGAGGTAACAGTGGCATGCCAGATCAGATTTAAGGAGCAGCCTGTCACAAGGAGTAAGGAAGTACTTACATTTGTCACTTAATTCAAAAGCTCTGACTCTGAACACAAACAAACAACTCTGAGATGTAAAAAGGACCATTTTTAAAAGCCGCCTTTGAGAGGAGAGCCAGCCTTAAGCAGTCCATAAGGTTGACACTGAAAGTTGTATAGAAAAAAGGTCTTCCATATGGAAAAATGATTGTGTCTTTTTCCCTACAGGTGATTGCTGTTAGTTGTGGGACTGTGCTTGTGTGATTGGGTGGGAGCTGTTTGCACCATTGTTCCCTGATCACCTTTAATCACCAGCCTCTAGCAGCCTTGTGATTGGCCTGCCCCTGTGTGACTAGCAAGGGGCAAGGGCTGACCTAGGCAGAGAAGGCCTTAAAAGCCACTGCTTGAGCGACCAGAGGGAGCTTGCGAACAGGGGACTGCAAACAGAGGAGTTTGTGAGGGAGGTTGGGGAGGAGTTTGGTGAAGCCAAGATGGTGAAGAGGAGCCAGCACCCCTGCTGTTTCCTTTGCTTCGGTTTGTAGCCAGACAGACTGTCTGACCATGGATATCTCCACCCAGGTCCTGGTGTGGATTTACAGGGACTGTGGCCTTCATTTTCCTGCTATTGATGATCAGGCTAGGGAGATAAATCTATGTGATAGGTGCCTTCTGGTGGCATCTCTCCAGAAAGAGGTAGGAGAGTTACAGGAGGAGGTGTCACGACTCAGAGGTATCTGTGCCCTGGCAAAATTCCTTGACAGTGTCCACGATGAGACCTGCAAGGAGCAGGTCCCTATCCCGGTGCCAAGGGCTACTGCCACAGATCTGGAAACGGATGGGATGCCTATGTCAGAGGGAGGACAATGGCAGCTGGTCACCTCTGGCAGTAGACAGTGTTCCACGCCTGCTCACATCCCACCATCCATTGTGGTGAGGAGCCATTATGCAGTGCTGGACACAATGAAGGAGGTAGAGGAGAGGCCATGCACCCCAGAGGCTGGGGAGATCACAGCCATCTCACCTAAAAGGAAATGTAGGGTTGTGGTGATTGGGGACTCACTCCTGAGAGGATCAGAGGCACCCATCTGTCGCCCTGACAAGGCCTCTAGAGAGGTATGCTGCCTGCCAGATGCCTGTATCCGAGACATTATGGAGGGATTGTCAAAAATCATCCGCCCCTCAGACTACTACCCCATGCTTTTTATCCATGTGGGTACCAATGATACTATGAGAGGTGATCCTCAGCAGATCAAAGGTGACTTCAAGGCTCTGGGAGTGAGGGTGAAGGAGTTTGGAGCACAGGTGGTGGGCTCCTTGATCCTTCCCGTCAGGGCTAGAGGCCTGAGGAGAGACAGATGCATCCTAGAGGTGAATGCCTGGCTGCGAAGATGGTATGGTCAGGAGGGATTTGGCTTCCTTGACCATAAAGTACTGTTTCAGGAAGGAGGATTGATAGGCAGAGATGGCCTTCACCTGTCCAGGAAGGGGAAGAGCATATTTGGGCACAGACTGGTTGACCTAGTGAGGAGGGCTTTAAACTAGGTTCAAAGGCGGAAGGAGACCAAAGCCCATAGGTAAGTGAGAATATGGGAGATCTGGGGAAAAGGATGGAACTTGGGGGTTGCTGGGACTGTAACACCAGGAATAAAAGAGAAGGGAGTTGGAACATGGGGGGGGGATCAAATAATTGTCTTAAATGTTCCACTGAAGCCCCAATACGTGAGGAAAGTGGGAGAGGACAACTCCTAGAAAAAATGCAAGGAGGTATATGTAATAGAATTGAAAATCAAAATGACAAAGTAGGGGAATTGGCTGGGTATCTTAGGTGCCTATACACTAACGCAAGGAGTCTGGGAAATAAGCAGGAAGAATTGGTAGTACTAGCGCAGACAAGGAACTATGATATTATAGGAATAACAGACACGTGGTGGGATAGTCTGCACGACTGGAGCTCTGCCATGGATGGGTGTCAAGGCTTTTTCCCCCACTCTGGCTCTCTGAGTGCAGAAGGTGGGGGCCTGCAATGGGCCCTAAAAGCCACTGGCCCTAAGCCTGCTCTTAAAAGTCTCCAAGGCCTCCAATTCCTGGCCTTGGAGTGGTATCGCTGCCACCACCCAAATGCAGAAAACCTCTTGAGACCCAGGAAGGCGCACTTGGGAATTCCTCCCTGTGAGGTACTTGCAATCCTGTTTATTCCTCCTTCAGGAAAGTGACTGGACCCCAGCTGCAATATGAGCTGGAACTGGAACAAGGTTCCCTCTAGTAGCTGCCTGTGCAGTCCAAGGCACACGCACACAAACCTCTTGCCCTACCAGGAACAGAACCAGAACTTACTTAGCAGGTAAAATCTTTAATCAAAAAGAACAGATAATAAACACAGAGAGTTGCTTCTCTGGGAACTAAGTTAGGTAGTTACAGGGTAGTGTGTGGGGGGGTTACATGTGCTCAGCACAGAGAAATCCAAAAAACAAGCCAAAAACAAAGAAAATACCCTGACCGCGTCTAAGTAAACATTCCCTGTTCTACCCACGCCTGGTCAGTAACAAATTTAACTTATCTCTGGTAAGGATGTTGCTGGATTCTTCCTCAGGCCCCTCTGGCCTCCTCCTGATCCTTCCAGGAGCTCTGCTGCACCCAAACAGGCCCAGGCCAGGCTGCTGTTACAATTCAAGAACCTGCACTTCGTTCCTATTGGCCGTCCTGGGACTCACTGACCAGAGTGTTAACCCCTTCCTCCCCAAGGGTTATTGCATGCCCCCCAAATCACAGACGATGCTGGGCAGCCTGGTGTAGGCTGGACCCACACTGGCTGTGATTTCTTCCTGGGACTAGGAAAAACAGAGTTAATACAGTACAATGTACACATACAAAATTCACTACAGGTCACATGATCTCAACTGGGCTCCACTGTTGGTCTGGGCCCTCTCTATCCCAACCGCTTTATCTGTGGTGTCCCTCTTCCCGGTTGAGAAGTGCATCCAGGCCGCTGTCTGTATAGATCCTTCTTTCTTCTCCATTCCAGAACTGGCCAGCTTGGGAACTTCTTGCCCTTGCCCTCTTTAACCTGAGGGGGCAATATCTTTTTATATGGCCCTGCTCCTGGCACCAGAAACATCTCCTTTGTTTCCTCCAGGCCACAGGTGTGTCTGGCTCAGTCCCGACCCTGGGACTTGCCCTGTCTTTCTGGGCCAGGCACTCTCTCCTAAAGTGCCCTCTGGCCCCACAAGTCCAGCAAGTGCCTCCCCATCCTGTTACCTTCACAGGAGTGGTTTTCAGGGGTTCTCCCCACAACTCTTTGGTCATGTTCACCCCAGCATGACCACTAGGATGGTCCTGAGCTAAGCACAAGAGCTTTCCCCTGTACTTAGTTGGAACTACCAACTGTCTCTGAGGATGCCAGTCCTCCTTGTGACCACCTGAGAGAGTCTCTTGGTGAAAAAGTCCTCTTTTCATACCATACCCAGATCTATTTGAAGAGCTGAGAGGTGATGGGCCACTCCATGCCCACCTCCAAGCTCCCTTGAGGCACTCATTTGCCTCCTGCTTGGCTTGGAACTGCTTCCTTGGTGCTGGGGACCTCAGTTCCTCCCTGGGTTGTGGACTCAGGCTCAGTCCCTCTGGAAGTGATGCAGACGATGTGAGTGCCTCTCCTGGTTGTGAAACACTGTCTGCTGGTGCATGGGGTCGTGTTGCAGACTCCAGGACAGCCTTTTGTGAAGGACTACCTGCTGCTGTAAGTGCAGGTCTGGTGGCACCCACCAATGCTGGCTTCCATGACTCTGAGGGGGTTACAAGCGCTGGGTCTGGTTCTCGTTCCAGCTGGGTATTGAGGACTGCCTCTACTGCTGCTGTTGTAGATGCTGGGTTGGGGTCTGCGTCTGCCACCTCTGTTTGGGTCTCTGCTCCTGTAGCATCTGGGAACACAGACTGGACCTTGGTAGAAGGCTCAGTAACAGCATTAGATTGGGAGACCTGCTTAGCCTGGCTATGGGTGATGGTGCCCACCCTTTTGGCTAGCTTCACATGCTTTGCTAAGTCCTCTCCCACCAGCATAGGAATGGGATAATCATCATACACTGCAAAAGTCCAAGTCCCTGACCAGCCTTTGTAGTGCACGGGCAACTCTGCTGTAGGCAGGTCAAAACAGTTTGCCTTGAAGGGTCGAACTGTTACTTGAGATTTCACATTGATGCTTTTGGGGTCCACAAAGGACTGGTGGATAGCTGACACCTGTGCTCCAGTGTCTCTCCATGCAACAACTTCCTTCCCGCCCACACTCACGATCTCCCTTTGCTCTGGGGGTACCTGTGAGGCATCTGGGCCTGCAGGCACATGGTGTGACCCCACTGCAAGGAACTGCACTCTGTTTGTGCTCTTGGGGCAGTTCGCCTTCACATGTCCCAGCTCATTACATTTAAAACACCGCCCAGCTGGCTGGTCACTGGAGTGAGGTTTGTTGCTGGAGAATGGGGTTGTGGGGTGAGAAGGTGCCTGAGGCTTCCCTTGTGGTGCAGTGGGCTCCTCCCAGTGAGGTAGGCCCTTGGGTTGTCCCTGGTGGTGATATGCCATCTCTGGACACCTCTCCTGGGACCCCCACAAACTGCTACCAGTTTGGGTCCTCTCTGTCACTTCCACCCATCTGGCTCCAATCTCCCCTGCCTCCGATATAGATTTGGGCTTCCCATCCAGGATATATCTTTGTATTTCTTCAGGAACACCCTCTAGGAACTGTTCCAGTCTTATTAGGAGAGAGAGCTCCTCCACAGTTTTAGCTTGTGCCCCTGATACCCAGGCATTCCAATTTTTATCAATTTGGTAGGCATGTTGGGTGAATGCCACACCTGGCTTCCACCTTAGGGCTCTGAACCGGCGACGGGCATGTTCAGGAGTCAGCCCCATCCTCATTCTGGCCCTTTGTTTAAAGAGCTCATAATTGTTCATGGTTTCTCTAGGCATTTCAGCTGCCACTTCTGCTAAGGGTCCACTGAGCTGTGGCCTCAACTCCACCATGTAGTGGTCTGGCGAGATGCTGTACCCAAGGCAGACCCTTTCAAAATTTTCTAGGAAGGCCTCCACATCATCTCCTACCTGGTACGCTGGGTATTTCTTGGGTTGGAGAGCATAAGGTGGGATAGGAATGGCAGTAGAAGAAACTGGTGTAGCTGCAGCACCCAGTTTCTCAGCTTTCTCCAGCTCAAAGCACCACTGCTTTTCCTTCTCCTCTGCTTCTATGCGCCTCATCTCTAGGAAGAACTCCATCTCGCTCTTAGTTAAAGATCTTCCTGTCTTAAAGACATCCTCCCAGCTTGGCCCTCGTGGTATGGAAGGGACATAGCTGCTCCTATCCACTCCTGCCTCCACAGGCTTATTACACGCTTCCTCGTCCCCACTGCACATGTCTGCCTTGGAGTTGGACTTCCAGGACTGATCTGGGGCTGGTGTCTCCATGGCTCCTCTACCCCACCGCAACTGCATTCACTGGGCTGCTTTCTTCCCCTACTCTGGCCTATCCCGTTGCCACAAAAGCTAGAAAAAAAAACCAAACTGCTTGTTTTGGATTCCCTGGCTTTGCCGGTTAAACCCCTTGCATGCCTTTTTCCCAGGCAGCAAAAGAAAAAAGAAAAATAAGAACCAAAAAGAAAGACAGGAAAGTGAAGAAAAAAAAAAAAAAAAACCTCTCCCAAAATGTCCACTACCCCACAGGAGAAAAAAAAAACAAACAAAAAACAAAAACAATGTGTCCTTTAAAAAAATCCTGAGGTTTGTATTTCTGGTTCAAAAAAAGTCCACACCGCTATGCCACCATGTCAGGGCTTTCTCCCCACTCTGGCTCTCTGAGTGGAGAAGGTGGGGGCCTGCAATGGGCCTTAAAAGCCACTGGCCCTAAGCCTGCTCTTAAAAGTCTCCAAGGCCTCCAATTCCTGGCCTTGGAGTGGTATCGCTGCCACCACCCAAATGCAAAAAACCTCTTGAGACCCAGGAAGGCGCACTTGGGAATTCCTCCCTGTGAGGTACTTGCAATCCTGTTTATTCCTCCTTCAGGAAAGTGACTGGACCCCAGCTGCAATATGAGCTGGAACTGGAACAAGGTTCCCTCTAGTAGCTGCCTGTGCAGTCCAAGGCACATGCACACAAACCTCTTGCCCTACCAGGAACAGAACCAGAACTTACTTAGCAGGTAAAATCTTTAATCAAAAAGAACAGATAATAAACACAGAGAGTTGCTTCTCTGGGAACTAAGTTAGGTAGTTACAGGGTGGTGGGGGTGGGGGGTTACATGTGCTCAGCACAGAGAAATCCAAAAAACAAGCCAAAACCAAAGAAAATACCGTGACCGCGTCTAAGTAAACATTCCCTGTTCTACCCACGCCTGGTCAGTAACAAATTTAACTTATCTCTGGTAAGGATGTTGCTGGATTCTTCCTCAGGCCCCTCTGGCCTCCTCCTGATCCTTCCAGGAGCTCTGCTGCACCCAAACAGGCCCAGGCCAGGCTGCTGTTACAATTCAAGAACCTGCACTTCGTTCCTATTGGCCATCCTGGGACTCACTGACCAGAGTGTTAACCCCTTCCTCCCCAAGGGTTATTACAATGGGTATAAACTGTTCAGAAAAGACAGGCAGGGAAGAAGAGGGGGAGGAGTAGCGTTATATGTAAAAGAGCTCTATGACTGCTCAGAGCTTCATTATGGAAGTGGAAGCCTGCCAGTAGAAAGTCTGTGGGTTACGCTGAGAGGGGAAAGCAACAAGAGGGATGTTGTGGTAGGTGTCTGCTATAGACCACCAGACCAGAAGCAGGAGGTGGATGAGGTGTTCTATGGACAACTAGCGGAAGCTTGTAGATCACAGGCCCTAGTGCTGATGGGGGACTTCAATTACCCTGACATCTGCTGGGAGGCCAATACAGCAGTGCATGGGCAATCCAGGAAGTTTTTAGAGTGTTGCGGACAACTTTCTGGTACAAATGCTGGAGGAACCAATTAGGGGCCTTGCACTTCTTGACCTGCTGCTCAGAAACAGGGAAGAGTTGATCAGGGAGGTAGAGGTAAATGGCAAGCTAGGCAGTAGTGACCATGACATGGTTGAGTTCAGGATGCTGATTAAAGGAAGGAAGGAAAGAAGCAAAACACAAATCCTGAACTTCAAAAAAGCAGATTTTTGCTCTCTCAGGGAACTGATGGGCAGGATCCCTTGGGAAGCTGATCTGAAGGGGAAAGGAGTCCAAGAGAGTTGGTTATATTTTAAAGAAACCCTGCTAAGGGCACAGGAAGTTGCCATTCCAATTAGGAGAAAGAATAAACATGTGAGGCAGCCAGAATGGCTTAGCAGAGAACTCTGCTCTGAGCTTAAACATAAAAAGGAAGCTTACAGGAAGTGGAAACTTGGTCAGATGACCAAGGAGGCATATAAAGATATTGCTAGGGACTGCAGGGATAAAATCAGAAAGGCCAAAGGACAAATGGAGTTGCGGCTAGTGAGGGATGTAAAGGATAACAAGAAGGGGTTCTACAAGTATGTTAATAACAAGAAGAGGATCAGGGATGGTGTAGGTCCCTTGCTGAATGGGGCAAGCATCCTCGTGACAGAGGATGAGGGAAAAGCTGAAGTGCTCAATGCATCTTTTGCTTCAGCTTTCATAGGCAGGGTCAGCTCCCAGCCCACTACCATGGGTGTGGCAGATGGAAGAGAAGAAGAGAGGCCCTTGGTGATGGAAGGTCAGGTTAGGGACTGCTTAAAGAAGCTGGATGTGCACAAGTCGATGGGGCCGGATGAACTGCATCCAAGGGTGATGAGGGAATTGGCTGATGAGACAGCAGCACCACTGTCCGTTATCTTTCAAATCTCATGGAGAATGGGAGAGGTGCCAGAGGATTGGAAAAAAGCAAATATAGTACCTATTTTCAAGAAAGGGAAAAAGGAGGTTCCAGCGAATTACAGACCTGTCAGCCTCACCCCATTCCCTGGAAAAATTATGGAGCAGGTTCTCAGAGTATCCATCCTCAAACACTTAGAGGAAAATAAAGTGATCAGGAACAGTCAGCATGGATTTACCAAGGGTAAATCATGCCTGACCAATCTCATTTCCTTCTATGATCAGATGACTGGTTTCCTGGATGCAGGAAGATCAATTGATCTGATATACCTTGATTTTTTGCAAGGCTTTTGATACAGTTTCCCACAGCATTCTCATTGGCAAATTAAGGAAGTATGGGTTGGATAGGTGGACTATAAGGTGGATAGAAAACTGGCTAGATCAATGGTTTCAGCGTGTAGGAATCAATGGTTCCATGTCTAGCTGGCAACCAGTAACGAGTGGTGTGCCCCAGGGGTCAGTCCTGGGGCCGGTTCTGTTCAACATTTTCATCAATGATCTCGATGATGGAATAGACTGCATTCTCAGTAAGTTCATGGATGACACCAAGCTGGGGGGACCAGTAGACATGTTGGAGGGCAAGGACAGGATTCAGGGAGACCTAGATAAATTGGAACAGTGGGCCAATAGAAATCTTATGAGGTTCAATAAGGACAAGTGTAAAATCCTGCACTTGAGATGGAAAAACCCCATGCACTGCTACAGGCTAGGGAACATTCAGCTAAGTAGCAGCACTATAGAAAAGGACCTGGGGGTCTTGGTGGATGCGAAGCTGGATACGAGTCAGCAGTGTGCTTTTGTGGCCAAAAAGGCCGATGGGATACTGGGCTGCATCAAAAGAAGTATTACCAGCAGATCAAGGGATGTGATCATTCCCCTCTATTCTGCCCTTTTGAGGCCACATCTGGAATACTGTGTTCAGTTTTGGGCTCCCCACTACAAAAAGGACAGGGACATGCTAAAGAGAGTTCAGAGGAGGGCAACCAAAATGATTAAAGGGCTGGAGCACAAGCCCTATGAGAAAAGACTGAAAGCATTAGGCTTATTTAGTCTGCAGAAGAGAAGATTGAGGGGGGATTTGATAGCAACCTTCAACTACTTGAAGGGATGCTCCAAGGAAGATGGAGCTCGACTATTCTTGGTAGTGACAGAGGACAGAATGAGGAGCAATGGTCTCAAGTTGCGGTTAGGGAGGTCGAGGCTGGATATTACAAAAAACTTTTTTACTAGGCGAGTGGTGAAGTATTGTAATGAGCTGCCGAGGGAGGTGGTGGAGTCTCCATCTATGGAGGTGTTTAAGGCCCGGCTGGACAAAACCATGATTGGGATGGTTTAATGGGAGCGGTCCTGCCTCTGGCAGGGGGTTGGACTAGATGACCTGTGAGGTCCCTTCCAACCCTATGATTCTGTGATAATGTCTCACAACTTGAAGTGTTCTTGAGTTGGTTGGATTTTTCTGTAGACCCTTAAGTTCTTGCAAAAAGCCCCTTTTTTGTTCCTGTTGCCAGTTCCCAGCTCTGCAATGATAAGCTGTCACTGAAATAAAAACCTTCCATATATCAGGTTATACAGCATCATATCAACCCATATTCTTCCATCCTATTTCTGAAGTTAATGAATATATTAAATATTGTATCCCATTGTGTGGAAAATCACATTGCACATATGTGTTTGAGTGGCATCTAGAAATTTCCCTCATTGATGATTATTATAAATGCCTCTCGGAAAATAGGCATGCACCAAGTGCATGCTAGATATACTCTTGTTATCCAAACACATACCTTACTCAATCCAGTCACCATTTGTAATAAATTACATGTTCCTTGCAAAGTAATGAGGTGGCATGTGACTTTGAGATGTTGCCAAAATTTGGGTAAATTTATTCCCCCCCCCCCGTTTTTCATGGCGACTGGAGTTGCCATTAAGAAAAGAGTGCACTGTCTATAGGCAGAGATCCTCAGTGGTATCTCTATAAATCAGTGTTAATTTCTATAGTGCCATGTTGACTGTTACCACCTGTGGATCTGGCTTGGAATCTTGTCTGCATTGAAGCAGAGAGAAGATTAGTCCATTGAAATCTGTCTTTATTATCTGACGTGAATAGACAGTTGCCATCACAAGATAACAGAGTGAGTTTCTTCCACTGCTTCATATGTGCATTATTACTTATTTGTATTTAGTAACATCTCGGAGAAGCTTGAGTCATGAACCAGGACCACCTGGTGCCCAGGGCTGTAGAAAAACAGATTAAAAATATGGTCCCCACCCCAAGCATTTCTCCAGCAAGGTTATTTTTAAAGATAGAACTTAAAATATTTGAGAGTAAATAAACTGATGGTTTTGGTATGTGTACAGACAGAATTTGCAAGATGTGATCATACCCATGGATTTCATTGCAACAACATTACAATATCATTTTGCTCCCAAGATTGAAATAGCTGAATACTGTATGTTCAGAGGATGTGCACAGAAGCTTCATGAAAGCAGAGCTCCAAAACAAGTGGATATAGGTGTTCTGGAATGTACATGTACATTGAGTAGTAAAACTGATAAATTGCTTAGAGACCAATTAGGGAAGAAGATTGATAATATCTGAATTCTTGAAAAGACTGATTTCAGCTTAACTTTGCACTGGAGAGATGCCATTTTTAGACAGCCAAATTGAATCAGCTATGAAATATTCGAGAGATTCTTGTGGAACAAGATGGTTGGCCAACAGGGAAGCCTTTGAAATAGAAAACTAGTATTTAGATGTAAATTGAAAAGATGAACTAATGCCTGGGGAACTGGAGTGGAATCTAAGTTTATATTCCTAGTTTTGACACAAATTTTATTGCCCAAGGTGACAGCCACTTTATCTATCCTGTACCTCCATTCTCCAGCTATAAAATGGGAAAAATATATATGTTTCTCACAGGAATGTTGTGAGAACAAATACATTAATGGGTCTTAGTGTGACTCTGGTTGACCACATGCTAGGTCATGTCTAGGCCCCTAGGCATCAGCTAAACTCCAACAAATGCATAGCTGGAAACTAGACTGGCTCACCTGTGTTAGTATTATTAAATAAGTGTTAGATTTGTGAGGTTGTGTCTAGACTTTGACATGCTTGTTGGATGCTTCATTCATTAATCTTTACTTACAACATTTCTATTCTATGTTTGAAGATAATGCTTAAATATTTGTTCTGAAACTTTTACATCCACTCCCTCAAGTCAAAAGAGAAGCATTATGAAATAATTCATGTGGCAAATAAGTATCTTCTCTCCAACAAAAGGCCAAAAGACCAGAGAAAAACTGTTGTGGAACATCAAAGGACAAAAGACAACCCCTCGCCCTGATAGACATGAAGAGGAGACATGCATGAGGAATTGTTTCTCAGAGTTCAAGCTAGAATGGAATAAACCTCCACCAGGAACAATCTAAGTTTCTATGCTGCTTGGTCTTTGGGAGTGCAAAATTTCAAAGCACAGGCAAACAAACCCTAGCCACTTAGTACCGGTTAGCCCTAAAGAACACATGGAGCTTACTAAGTATGGAAGTTTCAATCACCTCTTGGAACCTAAGAATGTAACATATTTTGTGTATGTTTACCATCTTATAAGTTGGTAAACAGGTCTCTTCTTTTTCCCTAGTTAATCAACATTTAACTCATTATGGGATTAACTACAAGCATCATCTGTCTCATGACACCTCAAGTTCAAATGATATTGAGACTGAGAATAACCTGAATATTGTGGTGATCTCTTGGTAAAAGGGATCATCTAACACAGGCAAGTTTGCCTGGCTGGCAAGATAGACCAAAGGACCCAAGGGGGACTGTGTGTTGTTCTATATTAAGTATGTTATAGTGCTTGAGCAGTTCACACTTGATGCTTGGTTGGGGAGGTCCAAGTCTAGATCTTGCAACCAGTTTGGAACTTACGATCTAATTCCTAACAATCTCCTCAGATTCTCCTGTGCCTGAACTGCCCCAGACAACTCAACCATTAGGTAATCTAGTATAGTGATAGGAGCAAAAGTATTTAGGCTAAAGCTAATTAACTGTGGTGTATTTCTGTTAAAGACATCTTAAAACACATTTTTCCCTTCTGATTCTACAGTCTCCTTAAATACATTGATGTACTAATGTGCAATGGTTTCCAACTTTATTGTGCTGTGGCACACCTTGATACCTTTAATTATTTTGAGGCACAACACCATATAGTCTCCAAATGAACTCATGAATATTTATGAGCCAATCCAGAACACTTTGAGTAGTTTTTTAAAAAAAGTCTGTGGAACACCTGTTCGGGCCTGAGAGCACACCTGTGTGCCATGGCACACTGGTTGGGAAATGCTGTACTAATATGGAGGGCTTTGGGATCTGTGCTGTCTGCAGGGAAAATGGATTTCTTTTAATTTAAATCCATGTAAAGTGCTGAGAACCTCTGATGCATGTACGACTATGGAAGAGTTTTAATGCAACAGTTTTGATAAAATTTAACATGCTGTTTCAGCATGCTGTGCAGAAGAGTGCACAATCCATGAAATACCAATGCCAGAATTTACTGTACTGTACTTTACAAAGGGTCAACTTGCCTGCACTGTGATTATCAGTCACTGACAACAGATGTCAGGAACTTAACTTTGTACTGAACCTAGATTTCTTATTTTGCTTGTTGTCAGTGTCTGACAATACACTTCTTTCCTTTTCGCTCTTTTGGCCCTGAGTGGCGACTTCTTGCCTATTCCATGCAAAATGTAGTGAGGTGTCGGGCGTGATATATTTTTTTTTTCTGTCTTGATCTACTCCGCTCTGGTGGTGTGTGAAAATAGGAGACATTGGCTGCATTTCCCATTCTAAAGGTTACATGGCATGAGGGAACTGTTAGTAAACATACAGAAGCCAGCTATGTCTTTTCTATTACTTTACCTAGCAATTTCTTTCTTAAAGGGGGGTTAGGAAGTCTCTGGCTATTTCTAACATGACCCTTTAGAGACAGTTATCACTCAAGCAGAGTGTGAAAGGGCTATCCCATCCAGGGGGCAAATTTTGTTTGAAATTTTAAAGAGTTTCCCATCCCAAAGTGGACAGAAAGCAGAAATCTTAAAACTTTTGAGACAACAAAACAGGTTCAGCTGAAATGTTCCAATAACTCTAAAATACAGTATTTGGTGCTGAACATTTTCAATATAAATTAACATACATTTTAAGCCAAAACCAAACTTTTCATGTTGAAAATATCAAAATGACTGAGAGTGGAAGACAGTTTGGGCAAAAGTGACAGGGTTGATTATTCTAAGGAAAGAAAAGAGAGCGAGGATCATAATAAGGAGAGTGAACTTCAAAAAGCAGATTTTGCCAGTCTCAGAGAACTGGTAGGAATGGTTTCATGGGAAAAAAAATCTAAGGAAAAAGAGTTCAAGAAACCTAGCAGTTCCTCAAAGACAATTAGTATGATATTCATGCCTACCTGAAGCAGTCTCGATCAATTAGCAGTAATCTTTGAGAACTTGGTGGAAGCTAGGTGAGCTTCTTGAGAACCAGACAAGGCATACATAGCACCTGTCCTTTAGAAGGGTAACAAAGTATATGTGGAAAACCATGGGTAAAGCAGTGGAGAGTGTGCTTATAAAATTTGCAGATAACACCAACCTGGGATGTGTTTTCAGCACTCTGGAGAAAAGGATTAGAATTCAAAGAGACTTTGACAAATTGGAGGATTTGTCTGAAATCAGCAAGATGAAATTTGGTAAAGACAGATGCCAAGTATGACTGCCTTAGGAGAGAAAAGTCAAATGCAGTTACAAAATGGGGATGAATTGGCTAGGCAGTAGTACTGCTGGAAAGAATTGAGGTTGTTGTAAATCCCAAACTGCTGAATTAGGGCTGGTCTTCACTGATGGTGGTATATTCATCACTGTTTGTTCAGACTTCCTGATTGACTACTTGAGCCTGTGAAGAACAGCTCAGCCGATCAGAAATTCAATCCCTGAACACCATCCTGGCAACTGGGTAGTGCTAAGTTGAACAGAGACCCCTCCCCTCCACTCAGAGCAGTGGATGTGCCAGAAGTAAGGAAGTTCAATGCAGCTATGCAAGTTATTTTAAGTAACTTGTGTATCTGCATTCAACTGCTGCCAAATAAGACTGGCAGCATAGACGTATCTCTAATGTGATGCTGTTGTGAAGAAGGCTGTCATTCTGGAGTATATTAATAAGAGCCTAATCTGCAAGACATGGGAGGTATTTATCTGACTTTATTTAGCACCAATGAGATCTTATTTGGAGCATTGCATCCAGATTTGGACAAAATGGAAAGCATCCAAAATGATAAAAGATTGAGAAAACTTAAACAAAAACTAATCCTAAAACTCTGCATGTATTGACAATTAAGCAGTGTAACAGGTTACCTTGGAAGGTGGTAGGATCTCTGTCCTTGGGGGATTTTGGACCAGGTTGGACAAATGCATGTCAGAGATGATCTAGATACGCTTAATCCTGTCTCAGAAAAGGAGATGGCTGAGAGGGCTTCTTGTCCTCCTAGCCCTACATTTCTATTCATCTATGAAAACAGGACACTTGAGCAATTTTTCCCAGTATGATTAAATAGGAAATCCTCAATACGGACTCTGTTCCATTAGTTTAGTTTCAATACACTGATGTTTTGCATTCAATGGAAAACCTTCATCTGGAAAAGTCATGAACAGCTCTAATTAAGAACTGGTGGAGTGTAGAGCAGACTCCAGGTATGAGCAGTTGGTATAAAACAAGTCACAAAGGTCAAGCCATACTCTCAGTCCCAAAGGCAGAGGCACCTTCATGTTGCTTCTTTCTCTAACTTCAGCATGTCTCAGCAGCAACACTGGCTTGCACAGTACTCCAGGCTTATAAAAGAAGATTTCCTGGCATGGAGGCTGCCCAGGTTGGTGGCAGCAGCAGGGTGCATACCAGAGTCCATTGCCAGCAGCAGCACTGTCTGTCTGAAGCACAGCAGCATTAGTAGGGGGAAAGAGACATAGGGAGCTAGTAGCTGCTGCCCAAGTATCTTACATAAAGCAGGGCTGGGCTCAGTCCACTCCCTGGACTCCCAGCAGGACAACAGAGGCCATGAGCGAAGAAGGAGCAGTTGCTGCTGGACTGCCAGGCTCTGAGCTGGGGGTGGGTGAGTCAGTCACAGTTCTCCATGCTACCTCAAGGCGGAGCCTGTCCGGAGCACTGGCACCATACTCTGATCCCTACCCTATATGCAGTGTGGGAGGATTTCAGTGAATAAGTCCGGTGGTTAAAGTATAATTTGGCGCCCCCCAGCACGGGTGGGCCCCCCAATACCCGTCCCTAGAACCCACCCCCCAGCCACAGACACATGCACATAGCGCTGCCACTCCCAGACAGACAGACAGACATAGCCACCCCCAGACAGACCAACAGAAATACACACACAACCCCCAGCAGCCCTGCCCCCCCCCAAAGCCCTTACTTTGGCTATTTGCAGGCTGGCTGACTGGCTGGAAGCTGCTTCCAGCCACAGGCTGCTCTGTCCTGCTGAGGGGAGATTCACAAACTCCCAGCCTACCACAGCTCTCTGCTGGGTGGGCTTAAGGTGGAACAGGGTTTAAGGTGGAGCCACAGGAACCCTGCGTTCCTGCTGCTCGTGCTATTTTTATAGGGGCCCAGGAATGTAGCATTCTGGTGTGCTCTTCTATTTGTAGGGGCCCCAGGATGCTGCCAGGCTAAAATGGGGGGTCCTTGGACTGCGTTCCAGTGCATTCCCTCTTACCATAACCCCTGAATAAATCCTTGTTGCTCCCTGCATACTCAGCAAACATGAGGGGAGCTGGGGGGGGGCACTCAGTCTCCCTGGCTTAGTGACTGCCAGAGGCAATGATGGGCCCCCCACTCTTTCCAGCCTGTGTGTCAAGTGATAGTTCAGGAAGTAATGGGATACTATCCTGGTTTGTAAAGGATGTGACAGAATGACATTCTGGGGTGTTTCTGTGTGACTGAAGCACTGGATCCGTAGTATTGTTTGCTACACTAGAGCTCCATTTCCAGGGTACTGGTCTTGTCTCAGGATTTGAATTAGATGATGAATTCAGGTTCTAGTGTATCTCCTAGTATGAGGGAGGTGACTCATGATTAAAGAACTTGTAGAGAAAATGTAGACTGTGTCTTCTACATGCTGAGGAGATAGTGTGGATAAAGCTAGAGAAATCTGCTCATTTTAACCTCCAAGCTTGTCAGGACCCAACCCAAATGCCTTCTGGCAAGGTGCAGAGCACCATGATCTTTTGTTTCACAGTTTGATGCTGTTCTTGCATTGTAGCATCAAAGCCAAAACTTCATTGTGTCACTGGCTGAACTTGTGGTCTTTGGGGATTGATTCAGTAGGCTTAAACACTGCTACTTTGGGATTGCCCTGAAGCACTCTTTCCCAACGGCTTTCTGCAGGTGGGGCAAAATCTTTTTTAGCACATACAGTAGAGTGAAAATGTAACTGGAGTCAAGCAAAAACCGTATTAGCTTTCATCACTATCACAATAAAGTGCTGATTCTGCTACTGGTGTTATTGGAAGCATGAATGCTTCTGCTTGGATACCCTCTGACTGTGGTCCCACAAAAGAGATTGGCAGGCACACATTTAGTTATATTGACATACAAGAAACCAAACAATGGATAACTTGCATAAAACTTTAATTATGAGCCTGCAGCTGCTCCTCTATAATGTGTAGAATTGTTGTCAAGTGACATTTTGCCATGAAGTTTGGGTTCAAATACAAACCTCCTCATGGCCTGCAGAGTGTTTGGATCTAGGCTTTGGTCTGTGCTGAGTGTATCATATTCCATTGAAAGAACTTTTCCTGAGTCACTTTGTGCTTAAATGTTCAGCACCTGCACGAGCAGTTTTCCAGATATTATCGGAGGCCAAGGCTTGCTTAGTGAACAGAATTGTCTTGATTTATTTATGACTTCAGAGCTGTTGACTGAGACATCTAGATGCTGCACGTTTATTCATTCTGCCAGAAAAGCTCTTATTTCAGAGCTGTTATGTTTTTGGATGGCTTGATCCTTGATAACGACTGTTAGAGCAACTTGAAAGTTGGAATCAAATTATATGGGCATAATCAAGCTAACTGAAAATGTAGCAGTACCTAGAGACATAATCCAGGTTTGACCCTCATTGTGCTGGGCCTTGTATAGACATAAAGCTCATGAGAAAAATAAATCTGTTAGTCTTAAAGTGCCACACAACTCCTTGTTGTTTTTTTACTTGCTTCAAAGACCTACAGTGTAAAATACCAGATGGATGAAACAAGCAAGGGGAGAGAGGATGGGATTGCAAAAACACTATGATGTGTTAGCACAGACTCGCTATGAATTGTTCAGACAGCTAATTGGTAGCCATGATCACAGTAATGAAAACGAGTCTTGCATTCATTTTTCACAGGCATTATGGCTGGACAAACCACCTCCCTATGACAGGTTGCAGTAAATGTTTCAAATGGGCAGCAGAAACACAGCAGGTTTTAATGCAAATTCAGGCACTGACAGTTAACTTTTTGTAGTTGATACTGCATACCCCCAACAATCACAGCATGTCTATTGTGGCAACAGACGGTCTGAGATGCTTTTAACTCTCATAGGCATCTTGGCCATACCAAAGGAACGGATGCCTTTATTTTACAGCTGATTCCCACTGGCAGGAAAATGTGCTCCATTGAAAAGGATGTTGGCACCTGCTCCTATTGAAGTAAAGGGTAAAACTATTAATGCCAAAGGTAATGGCAGAGTTAGGCCAATGGTAAGCACAGTTGAAAAATCTCACTTTAGGAACTATGATATTGAGAGCAATCTAAGAGTGGACTGATCTGCTGTAAGTTTTCCCTGTATTCCCTTTATTGGTTAAGCAACTATGGGAGTCACTGAGCTATAGGCTGTGATTTGGAAGATGAATGTGGGCAAGCAACCCTTATTTCTGTGCAAAAGCTCTGTGGATATCAGCAATTCTCTGTGTGGGCACCAAGGTGCTCCAGTATAGACCCATTCTCAGGACCAGGGTCTAAGGAGGGGAGGACATGTGCAGGAAAGACAACACAGGGACTGCAGACCCAAGGCAAAGGGGAGGAAAAAGGAGTTCTCTCTCCTTATTTTTCTCATCACTCCTGTTACTGTTTCTGTTTCCTTTCCCTTAAACAGTATTTTGCTTGCTCCTGCGTAACAAAGGGAAAAACATCCATAATGAACAAATAACAATTATTCCTGTTTCTGTTCCGAGCTGGTCCTGCCATAGAGGCAACCTAGGCAGTTGCCTAGGACTGACAGTTAGGTGGTGCCAAGGGCTGGGCTGGGGCAGCTCCACTTCCCACCCATGGCCAGCAGCACCAGTACTAGGAATTTTGGTGCCTGGGGCATGCTATAGTAAGAAGCTCTGAAAGCATGCCCCCGTCAATAAGCAGCGAAATGGAGCTGCTCCATGACACCCATGACAAAGCCTCGGTTGCCCCATCATAGTTACAGCCTGGCAGCCAGATCCCTGCCTGTGGCTACATCCCGGCAGTGGTGCCGCTCTGCTGTGGGGAGGAGCACCAAAATTACTTTACATAGGGTGGCCCTTTGGAAATTAAAAAAGCTTGGGCTAGCCCTGTTTCTATTATAGAAGTGCCAGAGACCCCCACCAAAATTAAGTCCTGTTCTGTCTTGTGCTATACAAACACGTAGTAAGACAATACCTTCTGCACAAAATTGACAGTATAAACAGACAAGACAGATGTTGAGTGGAAAGGGAAATCCCCCAATACTTATGGATTTTAAGGCTGGAAGGGACCATTATGAGTTTCTAGTCTGTACTCTTGCTTCCAACTGCACATAAAACTTTGTGCAGTAATTCCTGTATCATGTTCAACCAGAAGTTATGTGCTTCTGTTTTAGAAAGAAATCCAGCCTTGATTTAACTGATGGAAAATCCACCAAGTCCTCTGGTAAGGTTTTTAAATGGTTAGTTACCCTCACTGTTTAAAATGTGCACCTCTTTTCTTGTCTGAATTTGTCTAAGCTTCAGCATCTAACAATTGGATCTTATCTCTTTTCTTCTTGAGCAAAGAGCCATCTACTAGAAGAAGCCCCTTTCCCATGTAGGTACTTCGAGATTCTCTCAAGTCGCCCTTTCACTTCCTCTTGGGTTAACCAAAAAGACTGAGTTTCTTAGGATCACAGAGCAGATTAAAGATAGTACCACACCTAGAACCGTGCTTGTTACCTATTGACCAGACTGTGTCATCTTCCTGCTGTAGGAACATGTGGTGATCAATATTATATTATTATATATAGCATTAAAACTCATCATATAAAACTTAAATAGTTATCTAATCTCCTTTTAGCACTTCTTTCTAAAACAGAAATAAAAGGCAACTTGCTCTGAATTAGCACAGCCGGGGGACTTTCTGAGTGTGATACAATGTTAATAAGCCACATTCCATTTTGTAGCATGACCCTTACCAGGCTGTTTTTCTATCAACCCATGAAAGCATACGTTCCTGAAAGGCTGATGTAAAATGACTTTAATTTCATTATGTTGCTTTTGAACCCAAGATGTTTTCCATTACCAACCACAAGAAGACCAACAACTAGATGCTGTTGTCATGCTGAGCCAGGCATAACACAGTATGGTCAAGTTACTGTATGGTGACAAAAGCAATACCTTTTGTGACTGGAATGAGGGAGATAATTCCTGGATGTTTACACTTTGGACTTGATTCAACCAACTTTTTTTTTAATTGATCTCATGGAATTACGTTCAAAAGGTTGGTCTTCATGAAAGGTCACAATCTTCTCCCATGCTTCTCAACTAACCAGCTGCTGTTGGTGGCCAGCTATTGTCTTTTTTTGGTTCAAATCCAATTTGTGAAAAAGCAATGCATTGTGATGTAAACGTCCTGGCCAAACCTTGTCTGTTTTTACTCAACAGAGCAGAGCAAGGCAGTGAGATGAGGGGTGGATCAGAAACCATCTTGCTCAGCATGGTAGGATGACTTTGTCAGGTTTGAATTAAAAACACTGGCCTAAATCTCCTGCACAGAGACCAAGTCCTTCTCCCAGTGAAGCCCATGGAGCTTTGCCATTCACTACAATGACCCAAAAATTAAGAGTCAGGCGCTCTGGTTGTATAAATCTATCTCATTCCATCAAGATTGATTGAGAGCCATGCTGATGTACACTGGCTAAGGATCTGACCCCTAGCATGTTTATTTGAGCTCGTGAGTGACTGCAAATAAGTGAGTGGATTGGGGGTGTGAAAGAATGAATTGAGTGGAAATAGGTGAGGCAGAGAGGCTGGTGATACTGAGCAAGATAAGAGAATGGGGAAAGAGGAACTTGGGAGGGAACGCAGGAAGGAAAGAGAAAAATCAGAGTTAGGGATGAAACTAGGCAAATGATAGCATGACATACAGTATGGTGTGGTTACCTAGCTCACCTCTAATGGAGTTAGTTATCTAATTTATCCCCTCTGAGTTCCCAGAGAATCTTTACCTCCACCATCATGTTGTCAGCAGAAGCTATGAATTTATGGAAAAGCTATTTCATAACAAGTTTTGTGGAACTTAAAAATGTTTTACTAAATGTGTTTAAAAATCCCTCTGTGTGGGTGTAAATCCAGAAGTGCTTTGTGCTAGGATTTGACAGGTGGGAGAGAAAATGGCTTAGCAACACTGTTCTAGAATGCTCGAAAGGCCAATTTTTTCAGCTTGTAGTTCCTCAAGGTAGGCCCTTAATTCTGTATGTAGATGAGTATCCATTAATATCTGTGAGCCAGAGATCACCCTCAGTCTGGCCCTACAGTGTTTTTAAAAAAAACACTTAAGCCTCGCAGGCGTTTACTACATCATGTTTGTTAAGCCTACATCTCAGACAGACCTATTTGCTCATAAGGGAGAGACCTCAGGAACAGATCTTCAGGTGATGTAATTCATTAACTTCACTTGAGTTACTCTAACTTCTATCAGCAAAGGATCCAGTCCCCAGTCCTTGGACAGATCACTTCCTGGCAAGGAAAAAAAGTCTCCTTTTTTGCTACACTTTAGGGTCTTTGTATTTTTGCAAATTCTTAGGCTTCCCTTGTCACTTCTTACTTTTGTTCTAGCATCTAAGGCTATGTCTGCACTGGCAAGTTAACTCAGATTCAGGAGGCTTAATTCGAACTAGCTTTTTACGTGTTTACATCAGGCTTTCCTTATGTCAAACTAAGGAAGTCCTTAATTTGAATTAATGAACAATTAGTTCGAACTAGTAAAATCTGTTGTTTAGTTCAAACTAATCCCTTAGTTTGATATTTAGTTCAAACTAAGGACAGTGAAGATTAGGACTAACCCTTAGTTCAAACTTAATAAATTCAAACTAGGGGCAGTTGGTTTGAATTAACAAAGTGGTCTAATTCAAACTAACATTAGTTCAAACTGGTCCGCATTGTTAATTTGAACTAATAAGTTCGAGTTTAGTTTGAACTAATCTCAAACTTATTAGTTTGAATTAACAAGTTCAAACTAACTTTTCCTAATATAGACATAGCCTCAGATATTGAATGCTGAATTCCACTTATTATTTTTTCCTATCTCTGCAGAGCTGGAAAATGGTAAATGGCTTGACAGTGTCTGTTGCTTTTAATATGTCATACATTGTACTTCAGAGAAATCCTTTGCTACATGTGCTCAGTCATCTTTTCTAGTTTGTTCTCAATGTATATCTAATATCTGTTCAACCAGGGGATCAGTCTTAGTGCTCTGCTCTGAAACTTTTAAAAAGTGGAGTGATATATATAAATGGTGGATTGAACAGAACATTTATTATTACACGACTATAAAACGTATTCTGTACTTCGTCACATTTTGTTGAAGCACGGCTTACTTTTGTCACTTTATAAAACTTAACCACAACCAAAGAAGTTCAAATGAAGTCTTTGCTGTGATTTTGGATTTACATTATTATAATGAGAGCAGAGTTTGTCTCAACAGCTTTAAGTGAGTAAGTGTAAGGAGACATTCTTTAATATTGTAGCAACTTGCATGGAACTTGAAGGGCTGAGTGTGGGTTGCAGGAAGGGAGAGTTTGTAGGAGGCACAATCTGGGAGCATAGGAATGGAACGCTAGCTGTTGTTGCAGCATCTCTATAAACACACCTCTTAATGAAGAGACATGTTGATGATTTAGAAATATGGAACCTTCTTCCCAGCATGCATATATGAGATGATGGCAGCCCATCTAGTTGGACCTAGCAGGGGTGGCCAAACTTATGGAACTCAAGAGCCACACAAGTTGATTATTGAACTTTGGAGAGCCTAACTGAAGCATACAGCCATAATTTACCAACTCCAAAATTACTAAGTTTAAAATTCATTGCACACTTTAATTTTATTGTAAAAAGAGAGCAAATATTGATCCTACTGATGTCAGATTCTAATAATTACTTAAGGTTAACCTGAATACTAGGACTACCTAGTCTCTACCATCCCGACCATGCCACTGCTTCTCCCTGCCCTCTCCAACCATGCCACTGCTTCTTACCTCACTCTCTGACCTTGTCACCACTTCTCCTCACTGTCCTGAGCCCCCCCCCCCAAACCCCAGTCCCTGATGTTGGCTCCCCCATGCTGAGCTGCCCATCCACAGGGCCCCCTTACCTGGCTGATCCAGTGGCTAGTCACAGGCTGGGGCTCACTCCCCTTGCTTTAAGACCTGCCCAGGCTGAGCATCCAAGATGGCTGCTCTGGCAACTATGCACAGTCTGGGGCTCCCCCCTGAGCATGCTCTGAGCATGCTCAGAGCGGGAGATTTAAAACTCCTAGGTTGGGACTGCTGTCCTCTGGCTTTCTTCCGCGACACACACTTTTTCATTCAAGAGCCATATGTGGCTCTCAAGCTGCAGTTTGGCCACACCTGACCTAGAACAAGGAAAACTGGGATTAGCTGGCAAAGAAAGCAGAACCTTGAAAGAGAAAACACAGCACTTAGATGGCTGGGAAAGGTGGATTTCCAGTCAAAATCTTGCACAAGCACTTGAAGCAAGAACTAAATTTGTATTCAGGGGAAAAAAGACGGGGGGAGAAATGAAGATAAAACTTGTTATTGTCTCAGTGGGGGAAAAGGGATAAGAAGTGAGTGAGACGCTTTCTTGGACCAGTGCCTGAAACAGTTGAGTACGGTGCTTCCAAACAGAATTAGATTGTAGAGATAGATACTGGTTTTATTTTTTGTTTTGTTTTGTTTTTACCCAGCTGGACAAAACCAGGACTGGGATGGTTTAGTGGGAGTGGTCCTGCCTCTGGCAGGGGGTTGGACTAGATGACCTATGAGGTCCCTTCCAACCCTATGCTTCTATGAAATCAAGAAGCAGAAAAGCAAAGACAGCTTTTACTTGAAATCAAGAAGCAGAAGAGTGAAGAGAGATCTTATGTTAAGTCTCTGCATCCATCTATAACTTTGGAGACTTAAGATTCCCCAGCTGGTGAAAGGTCATTTGTGGCACATATAATCTCAGTTTTCAAGAGAGGCTGTCAAGAGAATATGCCTCCAAATAACAAAGGAAGCTGAACTTCCCAGGGAAAGAGTCAGATCCATGAGAATCACAAGTACAGAAGCTAAAGCAAGAGGACCTTAGCATGCAGGAGAGATTGATGGACACTGCTGGAATCATGATCTTCTGCATTTACTATTAAAAAGAACATGAAAGAAAAAAGCCCAAAGAGTGTAAAGAGTGTGGGAAGCAGAGCACTTCTGTGTCCCAATGCTGTAATTAGTCCAGGAATCAGGGGGAGGAAAGCAGTGTATGCAGTGATTGAGGACATAAATTTGCAGGGAAGAAACAGCATCAAGTCTCTGCAGTATGATTTTACCAGCTCCAAGGATGCTCAATCTGCATGCATTTTGGAAGAAGGCTGCCAGCCATATTTGCAGCTATGCATTAGGTCAGCAAGCAGTTTGATTCCTCCTGGATTCTGAAGTCAGCTGCAATGCAATCCTAGGTACACAGAGAAGCACCAGTATTCATCTGGAAAAATGTGACCAAGTATTACTATATACAATAAAACCATTCTGTGACTGGTGGACAAATTCAGGCTGTTAAGAAATCCATGGAACATAAGACATCTTTAAGCATTATTAGTCCTTGTATGTAAGTGTAGCATTTGTAGTATGGTACACAGGTGTAGCAAAGACTGCTGGGCAGCAAGACAGCGCAAGCCTTGGATTTGACTGAAATACATCCCCCGCTTAGCCTCAGTATGTGAGAGGAGGGACAACCATGGGTGCTGATCAGCATTCAAATATAAGGATGTATTTCAAGCAGATGGACACCTAGGTAGTAAGATGAAGTTAGAAATAGACCTCCATGAGGATACTAAAATAAAGATTTCTGTTAGCCCTGGGGAGCCATGAAGAAGGAACTTGCAAGACTGCAAAAAAATCACATTATCACAAGATCTGGGTAAAAACTTTTTTGGATAAATATTTTATTAAGCATAAAATGCAATTTCAGTTGACATGAAACTAGAGTCACAAATTTGACAAGAAAATACTTGGTAGCACCTATACTAAGTCTTCTGAAGACAACCATCAGTGTTAGAAACACCCAACTTCAATGAGGACCATCAGGGCATGAGTGATCAGGTGAGTCATACCACTAAGAAAGCCTGAAGGCCAGAGGAGGGAAGTGTGGGCTTTGGAATTACTTTTACCCAGCCCTAAGCCTGGATTTACAACTGGTGAAGAAACCAGATGACTTCAAGTTTTGCCAGAGTTGATTTGACATCACCTTCTCCACAACTTTTTTCCAGCAGAGGAGATCAGACTCTGGATGATTAGGGTGCCTTTCAGGGTCCAGAGATAGTTCTTGAGTACTGGCCAAAAGTAAGAGAAAGCTGGCACTTGCTCTCTCAATGGGAAATGTCAACAAATTCCATTCACTAGCTAAAAGGGACGTGTGAGCTTCTCACATGTTGCCTGGAATCTTCTCTGCGTAGCTATCCAAGCTAAGACTATCTACCATAAATACAGTATATGCTGACATGTTTTCTTGTTTCTGAAGTTTTATTTTCCCCATTTCTAGAGGTGATTGATTCCATATTCTAAAGAAGCTGTATTCAGACACTGTGAACATAGTCACAAAACTAATCCAATGCCTACTTATGGTCATCGTCAATCATACATCAACACGTGTTCTTCCCTGAGGAAGCATCTACAGACTGAATTGATTAGCTACAATACAGTGTTGTTCGTTCCTGCAGTGAAAGGAAGATTCGTTATAGATTTAGAGTGATTTATAAACAGAAAATGACACAGACTCCCAGAAGTCTGGTGCAGAAAAATGTCATTTCTGTGGTTTGGGGTTTTTCTGTGGTTTGTTTTTGACTGTGGCTCTACAGTTACTGAATATTACAGAAATAAAAACTAAGACTAAACTAGTTAGTATTCAAAATTTGCTTCATTGTGCCTCAGTATAGAGGAATGGATTTGATTTTTCAAAGTTGCTTCTAGCCCTTTGTTTCTATGATTCTAAATCAATTAGTGCACACGGGCCTCTATTACAAAAGATGCTGTGTCAGAACATCAACTGACATAAATCATATCTCCATTGAAATCAAGGTCTTGGTTCCAAAATGCATCAGAATTGTGTCTGGGAAATTGTAATTGGGTGTACTTGACATAAAAATCACCATGTATTTGTAATCAAATTATTAATGAATGCACAATGGAATTATTATTAATGCACTCCTTTCATTTTTCTCCATTGTAGTAATATTCTCCCCTCTCATAAAAGAAATATGCCATCTACATTTTTGGGAGTTTTCTTCAGGGTGAAATGTACACTTTAAATGCTGGATTTGCACTTACTTTGAATAGTATGAGCCTCTGCTGCCTGTTCAGAACAAGAATAGTCCATTGCAAAGTCTACTTTGAAACCAACAAAGAATAATCTTACCTGACGTTTTGAAATGGAGGAGCTGAAGCTGAGAACTGTCTCTTGGTACAAAAGATCTAGGTCATGCTCTCTTTCCATCAAGCAAATTGGCACTCTTTTCTTGCCACAGCAAAGCTCAGTCACTTATGAGCTTGCATTTGTATGCAGAACTCAGCAGCAGTTTGATTCTTAGGATATTCTTCAGCCAGATAGATAAATACCATCAGCACAGATTTCACTCTTGACTTGCCACCAAAGCAGATTAATCCAGATCTATTCCCTTCAATACTCCCATACTAGGTGGCATTTAGATCTGAACTTATTTGATGCCCTATAATTTCTATAGCAACTAAAACCGTACAGCCCCTTCTCTACTTATCATACTTGAACATATTAGGCCTGCGTGGGTTATGTGTATGTATGGAGAAGAACACAAGGAGAGTAAACAGGAGTTAGAAAGGGACAGAGCGTAAATGACTTGGGGAGGGATAAAATGATTTCATTGTAGGACAAGAGCAAAATTAAGGCAATTGAGATGGGAAGAAGGAGTGAATATGACAGAACAGGGGAGGGAATTCTGTGGTTCAGGATTTTTGTTAAGGGTCTCGCATTATGGGGTGCCTTCTTTGGGATTTTAAAATCTGCGTGATACTTACATATTGCAGTAATTTTACTTAGCTACACCAGCACACAAATCTAGGTGTGACATAAGATTAGGTATATGAACGTTCTAGGGGTTAAGGTATAATTTTGGGGGCCCTGGAACCCTCCTAAATTTCCAGCCCCCCTTTCATGCAGGCATGGGCCTTCACCCACCCCAGTTATTGCCCCCCAAATATCTTCCCCCACCTCTGCTACTGCCCCCTGCACCAGCTACAGCCCCACAAATGCTTGTCCCCCACAGGTGGGCATTTGCAACCACTCCTCAATACCTCATGCATTGGTCATCACTCTGCTCCACACATGCACACCCCCAGACACCCAACTACGCACACAAACAACCAGCTACACCCCCGACACTTCCAGCTACACACACACACCCTGCCCCACACAACCCCCGCAGCATTCCCTGTCCCCCAGCAGCTCTGTGCCCCCCATCTTAGAGGCCAGCACCATACTCCCCCCAAAACCCTTCCCCCAGCCCCACTGTGTTGCTCCCCTAGGCCTAGCCGAAGCCTTACCTCAGCCATTTCTCATTGTCTCTGCTCCCAGCCTGCAGGGGGTGGACTTACACATGGCCATGCCACAGCTCCCTGCTTGCTGGGCTTAAGGTGGAACACACCGGAACGCCATGTTCTGGATGCTGTTTCTATTTTTAAGGGCCCTGGAACGCTGCATTCTGCTGTGTTTCTCTATTTTTAGAGGGCCCTGGAATGGCATTCCGGTATGTTCCACCTTACTTTAACTCCTGGCAGGTTCCAGCTCTGAAGTCTTGATTCCAAAGATGCTGAGCACTCGTCTCTCCCTTTTGACTTAGATCAAGGAGTGAATGGCAGAACAGTGGTTTTAACCTGGGTTCCTGCTTTTCAGTGTTCTGCTCATTCCTTGTGAGGTCTGTGCATTGCTGTGATTTCCCTCTCAACAATCAAGTCAGAAATGTAAAACATGTCTTATTGCTCAGGCAGGAAAGATCTCCACTTCCATATAAATTCTTGAAAAATGAGATATTTTATTTGACATGGCTGCTATTCCAATTGGAATGGGATTTAATTTTAAATAATGGAGCCCAGAAACAGATACATTTAAAACTAACTTTCTCTGTCTAAGAGTAGTTTAAATCACATTGAAAATCAAGACCTGACTGACTAAGAGGTTCACTCTGTTGTTCTTCAAAAATAAGTTGTAAAAGAACCACACTTGTGGCTCTGTGGTCCCACCACAACAACTCATGCGAACTTTCAAAGCTACAGTGTTAGGACAGCTTCTCTCACTGTCACCCCAGCCTTCAGACAATGGTTCACAAGGTGTCAATGGAAAGCTATAATCAAATATGATCATCCCTGTTTCTACGAAGGTATCATTGTATAAGATACCAGTGTGTAGTCAATATTCGTAACTTCAGATACATGTGCTGTATTCCTGCGTAACACCCACTGAATAGAATTTAACGTTAGAGCCAGATAGCTATGGCTATGTTCACACATGAGGTTATTTCAATACAAGTTGTTTCGATACAAATTGTATCGAAATAACTCCTTATTTCGAAATGTTAATTTGAATTAACAGTTTGTTAATTCGAGTTAAGGAAAAAAGCTCAAAGCAAAATAGCAAGTTCAGACAACAGTTATTTCAAAATGAGTCACCACTGTTTCGAAACAACATGTTCAGACGGCATTGTTTTGAAACAATCGTTTCGAAACAACGTTGTTTCGTCCCCACATGGGGTTTAAGTTGTTTTGAAATAACGGTGCATCGCGTGAACATGGTCTTTCTTATTTCGAAACAACCTCTGTTGTTTCAAAATAAAACTGCTGTGTGAACACACCCATTATGAGTTCATGAGTCATTAAGGACACTTCAATCTAAAAATGGGCCACAAAAGAAACTCATCTGCCCAGTAAACCTTTTCTTTGGAACCCTGAATAAATGTAGACAATGGCTGCCTCTGTAAGTCATTTTCAAAAGGGATAGCCGTGTTAGTCTAGTCCAGTAAAAAAACAACAAGGAGTTGTGTGGCACTTTAAGACTAACAGATTTATTTTTTGCATAAGCTTTCATAGGAGAAGATCCCACTTCCTCAGATGCTTCGAAGATGGGTGAACTTACAGAAAGGAATGAAACTAAATGCAAGGGGGTGTAAAACAGGATCAGGTCATAAAGTAACAGCAAATCAGAGCAGTTCTGTAAGTCACAAAAACATGTAAGGACACGTGATATGCTCGTGATGTTGGACTCTGTTTTGGGCCTGTAACTTTTCATAAACAGAAGCTATGCACAGTGTTTGAGACATCAATATTCTATGCACATAGGAGAGAATATAAAAACCATTCTGCAATATTTTGCCTTTTTCCTACCCTGTTTCTCTGGACTGTGAATTTATAAGAGAAACATCTTGAACTATTGACTGAGGATCTCCCACTTTTTTGGAACTTACTAGAGAGACTTTACAAGTCAGCAGTCTATTCCATAACTGTTACAAACCTTATATAAGGAATTTACAATTGTTTGTATGTATATGATCTATTAATTGTCGTCTTTTCTTTTATTACTAAACCTTTAGTTTTCATTACTAAAAGATTGGCATGGTGTGATTATTAAGTACGATCTGGGTTCTGTAATGACCTGGCTAAATGGCTAACCCCTTGGGATTAGAAGGACACTACATTTGATTAATTTGGCTTTCAGGGTGCTTATATGGAAATTCACTTTTGATACTGGTTTGGTACGATCTGATGGTAGGATAACTGCCAGTTTGGATGAGCCTGCCCAATTTCTCAGTAGTTTGTCCTGAATGTGTCATTCTCAGCTGTGACCTACAGTTGAGGCCCAGTGACAGTAAGCCTATTAACAATGGCAGCTATCAGATGAAAAAGCCATTCTGGGCAGGGACCGTGCTTCGAAATTTCCAAAGTGACTCTGCTTTGAATTGATGCAACTGTAGCATTACTGGCTCATGTGCTGCACCATTAATAGTGGTTTTCAAACTGATTTGTCCCTGTCCCCAGAGTCAATCAGTTTGTAAGCTGAAGGCAAAATTTCATTGATGCTGGGGAACTGTTGCAGTAGGACCCGATTATGTGCTCACAGAACTTTCCTGGCACTTGGCAATTAGAATCATAGAATCATAGGGTTGGAAGGGACCCCACGAGGTCATCTAGTCCAACCCCCTGCCAAAAAAAGCAGGACCACTCCCATTAGATCATCCCAGTCAGGGTTTTGTCCAGCTGGGCCTTGAACACCTCCAGATATGGAGATTCCACCACCTCCCTAGGCAGCTTATTCCAATGCTTCACCACTCGCCTAGTAAGGAAGTTTCTCCTAATATCCAGCCTGGACCGCCCCAGCTGTAACTTGAAACCATTGCTTCTCGTTCTGCCCTCTGTTACTACCGAGAACAGTTGAGCTCCATCCTCCTTGGAGCAACCCTTCAAGTAGTTGAAGGTTGCTATCAAATCCCCCCTCAATCTTCTCTTCTGCAGGCTAAATAAGCCTAGTTCCTTCAGTCTTTCTTCATAGGGCTTGTGCTCCAGCCCTTTGATCATTTTTGTTGCCCTCCTCTGGACTCTCTCTAATTTGTCCATGTCCTTTTTGTAGTGGGGAGCCCAAAACTGGACACAGTATTCCAGATGTGGCCTCACTAGTGCAGAATAGAGGGGAATGATCACATCCCTCGATCTGCTGGCAACACTTCTTCTGATGCAGCCCAGTATGCCATTGGCCTTTCTGGCAGCAAGCGCACACTGCTGACTCATATCCAGCTTCCCATCCACCATGACTCCCAGGTCCTTTTCTCCAGTGCTGCCCCAGAGTCATGGGAAATGGAAACTTTGCATGTAAAAAACCCAAACTACAGCTTTGGGAGTTCTCACTCAGACTTGCCCTGGACACACAGGCCCCAGTATATGGATATGTTACAGTCACATTGGATCTGTTATATGCAAAAGCTTTGAAGCCTGCTCATCTACACTCTCGGTTGGCTTTTTCTGCAGCCAGGAGGTCAGCAAGTAGCAAAAATGCCTCTAGATCAGCCACATGTTAAATGAATCATTTAACTGTCTGCAGAAGGTAGACTGCTGCCCTTCAATGACCCAGGACATTCTTAATGATGACTGGAAACAATGTTTGTCAGTAATCAGTATGCTGTACACATATTCAGACCTCAGTTTTTATTCACAACAGAGCATTCTCCTTTAGCTGCTAGTCTGTTCTAAGAGATTTCAGAATGCTAAGCAGATTTTAAAATTAGTTATATTGTGTAAATGGCATGATGACAAAAGCTTCTGGGGCTTAAAATGACTTTTAATCTCAGGAACAAATAGTACAAATATAGCTGGATCTGTATTTACCTTCTTTGCAAAATCCAGACGTCTATGGAAAGTATTTTCTGTATATACTGGTATCCCTGACAGTTATGGCTACCTATAAAATGTTCTGAGTAACTACTTTAATGTCAATATATTTCTTAAATAGCTTGATGATGTACTTAAGGTAATGGCATTATGTTGGGTCCACTTTAAGAAAATGCTTAAGGTGTTGCTTTATAGCACAATGCTTAATGGCTTGCGTTGTCTCCAGAGAAATTATACTGCAGCATATATTAAAAAGTTCCTATCTTCTGGCAGACACTTTGTGTCAGTGAGCAAAGATGAATTAGCTGCTGCTTTCAATCATTCCACTTTATTTATTTTTTGTAGTATAATGAGGATGGTATGATGGGGTAATCATAATATTTACCTGAAAGAGGGAGACATTATAAAATGTTTCAAAATTACACTCAGCTCTGTAAAGGATTAGCCTTCTAACCAAGGATATATTTCATTTCAGAGATAAAGAACCAAATCACTGGTTCACTCTTCACACTTGCAATAAACATAACACACATCATTTTGAGGTTTGAAAGCATTTTGTTTTATATTTTATTTTCTCTCTTATCTGCACTTCTGGGCTTCATCTGTGGCCTAGAAGTGGAATTAGAGACGTTGATCATCTACCATTTCCAACCCAACTCCTAAAGCAAAAGGAGTTAACTAGAATCGAAAGTTGTGGAATTTTTTTTTTTTTCCCAAAACCAAAATCTTTGAGCTTCAGCCATTGTTAATTTGTCTTGTGACTATTTACTTATCTGCCAGGCAAAAGAGAGGGTCAGACCTGCTATATCCATAGTTTCAAACTATCATGGATTCCTCTATGGATCAATCTGGCCTATGTATAGGGAACTTTATCTTGAGATCTGAATGAAAGGCTGGTCATCAGTTAGCAATCCTGACCTGACCTGTTGTGCACAACCAATCCATCCTAGAGGGTAAAGGAGAGAACATACCTGTAATATTACGTTCACTTCTGAACACCTAAATACCAGAGATATATAGGGAAGTTGAAGGGGACTTAGTGAATAGTGAAAAAATGATCAGGAGGTTGGAGACATAAAGTAAAAGAGCTGCCATAAGTATATGCTCTGACTCAGAAATGACAAAGGACAATAGTGAAAAAAGTAATCAGGCTTACTTTTGCCCTGTCTCAGCACAGTGCCTGGTTGTGACTTCTTGGCTATATCTACACTGCAGGGCTCACGTAAGTCAACTTAATAAGGTCAACTTAAAGTTGACTTTATTAAGTCAACATAGAGAGGCCACATTTGTTCAAGTTGACTTTATAAAGTCAACTTAATCCAGGGGACCCATTTAGAGTTGACTTAATGAAGTTGACTTTAAATGGGTCCCTTGGCTTAAGTTGACTTTATAAAGTTGACTTAAATGGCTCTCCTGCCTTAAGTCAACTTTAATGGCCACATATTGTTAAGTCAACTTAATAAAGTCAGCTTAACCCTTAAAGTCACCTTTAAGGGTGAGAGTTATTAAGTTGACTTAAGTGCTTAAGTCGATGTAATGAACTCCAAATATCGCCAGGGAGTTGCTTAAGTAGACATAACCTTGAGGCCCTTTCTAGCTCTAACATTCTGTGATCTATAAATATCTGAAGGATGTAAGCAATAATGATGAAGAGGAACTATTGAGGTTCATAAATAGAGAATAGAAGTAAAGGGGTAAAATAAAAGCAAAGATATTCAGAAGGCATATCAGAATGAGAAGTCTTTCTGACAGTCAGATCAATTAAATTGTGGAAGAGGCTCCCAAAAAACTCATGAGAAAATGCCAATATTTGGGACATTTAAAACAAGACTGAACAGATGTTAATCTCACTGATATGCTACTGTTGTCTTTTGCCATCTCTATCTGAGCTGTAGTGTATCCTGGGGTCTGATCCTCAACTTATTTGCACTGTAGATATAAGCCTCTGCAAAGTGAATAATTAAAACTCTTCTAAATCACAGTCTTTCATGCTCTGATATCATAACTCTTTTGCATGGGCATGAATGACAATCTAAGGTGCAAGGCAGTGGAGAGTCAGATGGCTGACATATCTGTGTACAGCACTAAGATTGTACGGGGAAAGAGACAAATCTCCCTTTATTAATTTAAGAGACTAGGAATATTCTGAAATGTATTACCAGAAGATTGCTGAATATTCTGCATATTGGGTCTACGCATATTTCAGATTCAGAGTCTGTTCAGTGATTCTGTTCATTCCCTCAGACTGGTGGTTCTGCAGAAACAAGGTAAGCAAATTCCCCATTCTTATAAATAAGGGCAATTCCAGCTTCTTTTTATGCCTATATGGGTTTTAGGAATCAGTGACACTAGGAAATCTGTGTAAAATCCCTTTTCCTTAGATCTTTACAGATTTCACTGCATCATATTGAATTAGTTGGGTTGTACACTGAACATCTTTGCTCTGTTGCAGAGTATGCCTCATTTCTATTTCCACACCATGTGTTTTTTTTCCCAATATTCATAATCTCAGACAGAAATTATGAGGATGCTTATTAATGATAAACTTTATATTGGATGTAATATCCCCTGGATCAATGGGAATTGAGTTAAATTTGTTCCTCAATGGATGAAACATGAAAATGTTACGCTTGGGTTAAATAGTGCCATTAGGCAATAGCGTTCCCAGAAACACACTTTACAATCTTCTGTGCAGTCCTAAAGCCCATGAGAATCTATATCAGTGCAGTGAATAACATTTACACGGTGCCTTTGAATAGGTCACAGTGCAGTCAGAATGACAAATGGAGATGACACCTACTGAACTTAGCATTTAGAGCTACTCTAATCTTAAATACAGATAATTCATTTTATCATGTGTAAAAGGCTATATACTTTGGTCTCCATGGTGCAGGCAATTTTGCTTTAAAGCAGCAAGTTCTGCAGACTTAATTTAAGGAAATTTTGGGGAAAAACCATCTTTTTAAACAGGAGAAGCTTTATTCAAAGTCCACTGAAAACAATGGGAACCTAATCATTCAGTTCAATGGGCTTTGGATCAGGACCATGATGCCAAGCATTAACTGAATGATGTACTGATTAAAGTGTACATAGGTTCTTTCCCTTTTTCCTTATTGCTTCTGTTTCCATGTTAGACACTGCAGTGATGTTATCAATTCATCTAAATGAGCAAGGGTGGACATGTATATAATTGCACTACACAGGTGTGCCTGCACAAGAATACAGTGGTGATACTGAAAGGCATGAATGCAGATCCTGATTGTAAAATGGCAATGTATGTTTTCATTGGTTTTTACACTCCAATTAGCAAAGGAAGAGTGTCTGTTAATTAAAGTATGTGTTTTATTAATTCCAAAGGGGTAGCTGTGTTAGTCCAGTTCAGCAAAACAAACAAGGAGTCTGGTGGCACTTGTAAAGATTAACAAATTTATTTATTGAAAAATAAATAAATTTGCTAGGCTTTAAAAGTGCTGCAAGACTCCTTGTTTGTTGTGTTTTACTACAGGGGTCTCAAACTCAAATTACCATGATGGTCGCATGAGGACTAGTAGAGTGGTGCATGAGGACTAGTACGTTAGCTCGAGGGCCGCACCACTGAAACCTTTTCATGCAACAATCATGTTGTTGTGGACTGTAGAACATAGCTTTATGGGCCTCATGTGGGCCACAGGCTGTATGTTTGAGACCCCTGTTTTATTAGGTCTTCCTGGAAGATAATGGGCATGCCATTCCAGTCCTCTCAGTCTTTTGGGATTGACCTTCTCTGGGAAGGTCTATGTTGCATCAGGATTTCAGTGGCAGTTGAAGGGAGATACACAAAGTACTTAAAAATACCTCAAGTATTTCCCTTCCATTGCCTGCTTACCACGGTGTTTTTGGTACTCTTAGTTGAAAGGGAATGGTCTCCTTTCAACTGAGTGCTACTCCGGTTTCCAGGGTGGTCTTCAGCGATCAACTTCCTGATTGGCTGAGCAGGCCTTCACAGATCCAGGCAGTCGATTGTCAAAATTGATCTGACAGCAGTGAGTTTGCCATCATCAGTGAAGACTATCCCTTTAGCAAGCAATAGGCATCCATAAATATGCTGATGTTTGCTTCCTGGTATGCATTTTTCCTGATTACCAGTACTCTTAAATACTAGTATTACCCAATGTCTCTATTTACCTATTTGCCCATTCCTAGTTTGTAGGGGGCAAGTAGGTTTTTTTCCATAGGACATGCAACTGGTGGTGGTCAGTTTTTGCTATTCCTATTCAAAATAACCATACAATTAAAAAGAGGTGGAGTAGGGAAATTGATTCTCAGTTCAACAAATTTATATATAATGCTTGATGTAAAATCAATGGCTTTAGTTTACAATACATACAACTTATATGGTTGCTGTGTAGCAGTCTGGCAGGTACTTAGTGCCTTTGGGTTATTTATGCAATCTATAAAGAATCTTTCTTGACTAAATCAACTATGCTTACATTATTAAACCATTTAGTACATTTTACATCAATTAAAAGAAGAAAGTGGTTGACAAAGGACTGTGGATGTGGGTGTGGGTGGTTGGGAAAAGACTGAGTTACTAGTCTGCAAAGTATAGTGTTATATTCTGAGCATGGTTATGTCAGCCACTGTGATTGAGAGTGTTTATAATACCTCATCCCCTCAGAGTTCTTTCTTTTCTATTCCTTCACTACCCAAATTATGAAAGCTGGAGCATTAAGAGAATTAGATCTAATGTTATGAAAGCTGGAGCATTAAGAGAATTAGATATAATGCTATACTCAGGTTAGTTTTATGTTTCAGATAAAACCTTTAATTCATTGGGTCCTGATCCTGCAGAGTTTTCCACATGTACTTGTGGTGTTTTGGACTACCTAGGGTCATTGGGGTTGCCATAGTGATAAATGGGAGAGTCGTTTAGGTGCGAGGAAAACCTGTCTGGCTCCTCTCTCTCTCTCAGTTCTCTTTCAATAAAGACTTCTTATACAGCTCTGAATATGCTGTCCTCCTTATTGGATTATAATCTCCCTTAAAACTCTACATCTGGTGACAGAGGATGGGATATGTGATGGAGTGGCTATCCTCAACAATCCTGGCAACTCTGGAAAAGCAGAATACAATGTAAGAAGCAAAACTTTATTTTACTGCTTGCATGGGGGTTGGGTTGTAGCTGTGAAAGCTGATCTGTTTGCCTAAGGGCTAGCTGGGTATTCTGAAAGCTGATCTGCCTGCTGTTAAGAGAAGAGACAAACAATAATCACAAGAGGGCATCATGGCTTTACTTACTACAACCTTTGAAGCATATGATCATTCGGCAGCTTCCTGGCAGACACACACAGCCCGATTTCAAAATTTTGTAATAGCAAACGACATAACTGATGAGAAGAAGGTACCAGTTTTTCTAACGGTCATTGGAGTTAAGACTTATAATTTGCTATGTGATTTGCTTTATCTGGAGAAGCCAGAGCAGAAACCTTATGGGGACCTAGTGGAAGTTCTGGGACCACATTTTTCCCCAAAGCCACTAGTAACTGCCGAGAGGTATAGGTTCTACCAAAGGAACCAAGAGGAAGGTGAATCAGTTGTACAATTTGTAGCAGCTCTGCGGAAGCTGGCAGCAGACTGTGACTTCAAGAACATGTTAGAGGAAATGCTGTGTGACAAGGCTGGTGTGTGGCCTACACAGTGAATCAGCACGAAAATGCCTATTGACTGAAGGTCAACTCACCTTGCAGAAGGCTGTGGAAATTGCAGTCTCCATGGAATGTGTCACCCAAGACATGCAACAGATTGGGGTCAGTGTCCATAAAGTATCCCTACAACCTGCCCCCAGGGCACTGGGGAGACAAGAATGTTATTGGTGTGGGAAGCAGGACCACCTCGCACCTGAGTGCCGGTTTAAGGAACTACTGTGTCGACAGTGTGGTAAGAGAGGGCACATTGAACGTGCCTGCAAACAAAGGAAGGGTGAGCCAAACAGAAGAGGCAGACCTGAGAAAAATGGGCCATTGGTTTGGCGGACTAAGAGGGAAATTCTGCATGCAGTAGAGCAGAATACAGGTGATCATAGTGACACCCAATTGGAAGATGAAGATTTCCTCCATGTTTTGTCTATAACAGCTGGCCCACGTAAATTCTGGGTAACACCTGTGTTGGAAGGCAAACCTACAGGCATGGAACTGGACACTGGCGCAGCAGTTTCATTAGTTTCTAACATTGTGTATGAGAAGGACTTTAGACATCTGCCACTTAAGCCAACAGTAGTTGTTCTGAAGACATATACTGGAGAGACTGTTCCCCTGTTGGGTACTATTGATGTGAAAGTAGAACTCAATGGACAGACCATAAAGCTACCACTGTTCGTGGTAAAGGGGAATTACTCAGCCCTAATGGGAAGATCTTGGATCAGGAAAATCCAACTCGACTGGTCACAAGTGCATCAATTGACTAAAGAAGAAATGAATCTAGCAGCGGTACTAACGAAACATGCTGCTGTTTTCGGTGAAGATTTAGGCAATATGAAGAGAATCACTGTGAAATTAAATATAAAGCCTGATTGCCAACCAAAATGTTTGAAGGCCAGGATGGTGCCATTTGCCATCAGACCCAAGGTGGAAAAAAACTTGGAGCGGTTAGTCAAAGAGGGAGTCTTGGTGCCAGTTACTCACAGCCAGTGGGCGACACCCATTGTCCCAATAGTGAAGAAGGATGGCTCCATTCGGATCTGTGGAGTTTTCAAGGTCACTGTCAACCCAGTGTTATGTGTAGAACAATATCCTCTTCCCCGCATTGAGGACATCTTTGCAGGTTTGGCTGGAGGACAAAAATTTAGCAAGATTGATTTGAGTCAAGCGTACTTACAGATGCATGTTGAAGAAGAATCTCAAGAATTGTTGACAATCGTAACACATAAGGGGTTGTACAGATACTGTCGTTTACCTTTCGGCATTACTTCAGGCCCAGCTTTGTTCCAAAGGGCAATGGATCAGATTTTGGGTGGTTTATCAGGAGTACAGTGCTATCTGGATGACATCCTGGTCACGGGCAAAAATGAGGAGGAACACCTTACGAAATTGGAAGCTACTCTGCAAAGACTGGAAGAGTATGGTCTATGTGTTCACAGAGACAAATGTAAGTTTTTCCAGCCCTCAGTTGAATATTTAGGACATATAATTGATGCTGATGGTCTCCATAAATCTCCAGCCAAGGTTAAGGCTATTGTGGATGCTCCGCTACCTCAGAACGTAAGCCAACTTCGCTCTTTTTTAGGCTTACTAAACCATTATGGCAAGTTTATTCCACAATTAGCGATGCTCCTGAAACCCCTACATGAGCTTCTGGTAAACTCTAAGGTTCTGACACATTTTGACCCATCTTTGCCCCTACAGTTGTCTTGTGATGCCTCCCCTTCTGGAGTTGGGGCTGTATTGTCACATATTATGCCTTCTGGTAAAGAGAGGCCTATTGCTTTTGCTTCATGCTCCTTGACTAAGGCAGAAACTAATTATGCCCAAATTGAACGCAAAGCACTGGGCATTGTTTTTGGTGTTCGGAAATTTCACCAGTACCTGTGGGGAAAGAAGTTCACGCTTCTCTCTGACCATCGAGCCCTGACATCAATTTTGGGGCCACACACAGGCATCCCACATTTGGCTGCTAGTCGGATGCAACGATGGGCATTGATACTTTCTGGATACACATATGAAATCAAGTACAGGCAATCCTCTTTGCATTGCAATGCTGATGGCCTTTCAAGGCTACCCTTACCGGCACACCGTCAGGATTTGGGCCAGGAAGGAATCTTTTACTTTGAACAGATGGAAAACACACCCGTCACGGCTTCTCAAGTGAAGAAAGCAACACGGGTTGACCCAGTACTCTCACAAGTTATGGATTTTGTGATGCATGGAACATTCTTACCTGACTCTCCGGTCTCTCCTGACCTCCGCCCCTATGTGTCTAGGAGGACAGAGTTATCGACCCAATCCAGGTGTTTGTTGTGGGGTATGCGCGTCATTATCCCACCTCCATTAAGACCACGTTTGTTGGAACAGCTCCATTCAAGTCACTGTGGCATAGTGCGCATGAAAGAAATTGCACAGAGCTATTTCTGGTGGCCAGGCTTAGACAGGGCCTTTGAAGAAATGGCTAGAGCTTGTACCTCATGCCAGAGCATCCGGAATGCACCTCAGTTGGCACCTCTTCACCCATGGGATTGGCCCGAAAGGCCATGGCAACGCATCCATGTTGATTTTACTGGCCCATTTGAAGGATGTATATTTTTAATTGCTGTGGATGCCCATTCAAAATGGCCAGAAGTCTCGGTAATGCAGTCCACTACTACAGAAGCCACTATTCAGACCCTGCATGGCTTTTTTAGTCATTACGGTCTTCCAGAACAGCTGGTGAGTGACAATGGACCACAATTCATTTCTCAGGATTTTGAAACTTTTATGAAGGCCAATGGAATACATCACATCAGATCAGCCCCGTATCATCCTTCCACCAATGGACTTGCTGAAAGGTTTGTACAGACTATGAAGCAAGCTCTAAAATCTGCAAAGGGATGTTCACCTCTTCATAAGCGTCTGGATAACTTCTTGTTGTCCTACAGAAATACTCCACAGGCTACAACTAAGGCATCTCCAGCTTTTCTTATGATGGGACGGCAGTTGCGCTCTTGCTTTGATTTGTTGAAACCACGAGACACATGGCAAGTGGTTCAATGCCAACAGCAGGACCAGGTCAGCAGACATTCACCAAGAACAAAGGGCCACACCTTCAGTATTGGACAGCCAGTTCTCACTCGAAACTATGCTTCAGGAGCTAAATGGGTCCCAGCAACGGTCATTGCCCAGACAGGACCTGTTTCCTACTCTGTCCAGACAGCGAGTGGCCTAGTTTGGCGACGGCATGTAGATCAGCTGCTTCTCCGTCATATCCACCCAGAAGGTGCATGTCCAGCATACATATCTGACTTCACCCTTACTGATGATACATCAGAGCATGAAACGACTGTTTCTGTCTCTCCTGCTCCAGCCACCCCTTCAACGCCTTCAGCCTCCCTGGACCAACCGGACACAACATCCTCTCCGGTTCCAGCTACTTCCCCAGTACCTGTGATCCCACCACCACCAATACCACCTTGTGGGGTGGGCACACCAGAAGTTCGCCGTAATCCACTGTGCGACAGAAGGCCTCCTAATCGGCTGGATCTTTAGCTAGTGGTGACCCCCTCGTCATGGGCCAGAATAATTCCCCGGGGGTTTGCTGGAGATGGGGCAGTCTACCCTCATCTCCTAGTTTAGTTCTTATTCTTTCGGGGGGGGGGGGGGGCTTTTGTGGGGGGGGGTCATTGATGGGGGAGGAATATGTGGTGTTTTGGACTACCTAGGGTCATTGGGGTTGCCATGGTGATAAATGGGAGAGTCGTTTAGGTGCTAGGAAAACCTGTCTGTCTCCTCTCTCTCTCTCTCTCTCTCAGTTCTCTTTCAATAAAGACTTCTTATACAGCTCTGAATATGCTGTCCTCCTTATTGGATTATAATCTCCCTTAAAACTCTACAGTACTTAACTTTATGCACCATGGGTAGTCCATTGAAGTCTGTTTTCTATGTATTTCATGAAATCACAGATGATAGGGCTAGAAAGACCTCCTGAATGATCATCCAAACTACTTCAAGAAACAGGATTTCCCCCTTCTTCTGGTCCCTCTGGTTGACTAGCCTTTGCTAGTGCCAGCCATTATGCTCAGGAGAGATAAGATGTGAAAACACAGAAGTCAGCAGGATGGTAAAAATCACCAACTGCTATGTTCATCATCTTATCTTCAACATATCTTCCTAAGACTTGCAGTGCCACTCTGAATCCAGCAAACTGCCACAGACACTTCTTCCTTACTAGGCTTTTCCTAGAAGCATCAGGTGCAGGATCAGAGGCTGTGAAATAGCTAAGACACACTGAAAGAGAGAACTTGCTTTCTAATGAAGTTTTCTTCCCCTGACCTGTCACCTTAAGGTCTGGGCAGCAATAGAGCAGCTGAAAAAATCTTGAGGAACTTCCTGACAAAGTGTCCTTTGTGCAGCTAGATTGACACCAGCTCTTCAACAGTGCTTCCATGGAATGCAAAGTATTGGAGTGCAGACACATCACCCTTCATCTAAAATGAATTACTACTATGTTGCCTAGTCAAGTAAGACATAGAAATACAAGATTATCAGTAATTTTATGGTACAATGATTTTGTGTGTGTCTGCATTTATACGTGTGCATATGTGCATGGATGCATACATGTATTTATTCACATTGTTTCAACTATGAGTGTTTATATAGGCACTCAGGGAACCTTTTAATACAAAACTTAAGGTGCCAAGTGAGTCAATGTGCCTACAAGGGCTGCTGGTGGTGGACATTGCTCATCGTAGTGGTGCCAAAAATCAGGATTTAGGTGCCTCAACCCACCCCTTCCTGTTTATCTGACCAAAGATAAAGCTTTCCAAACAACTACATCCCATTTTAAATAGATGTAGGTGCTTAGGGCCAACATTTTCAAAGGTATTTGGTACATAAAAATGCATACAAGTTCCTAGTGGAATTTTTTTGGAAGTCCCTAAGAAGTTAAAGGACTCACTCCAGTTGATTCAATGAATTAGGTGCCCCAATACTTTTACAAATCTGACCTTTCATCCTATTGAAAGTCAACAGGGCTGAGACTCCTAAATGCCCGAGTCACTTTTAAAAATCTTCCATCCTAGTCCCTTATCACCTCCTCATTCTTCTCCTAGTCCTTTTGCTACACTAATTCCTCTCCTCTATACCCTGTGCATCCATTTGTTGCAGAAACAGCTGTTGGCACTCTCGCATGGAATTCCCTAGTCTGGTTTGCGAAGCCAGAAGCTATCATTTAAATGGCTCTTGAAAACCTCCTGCAGTGACCACAATAAGAAAACATTTGCGTACCTTTGACATTTTTTCCGAAGCATGAATTCCATTACAATAGAATTAAGGTTGAGATTATGTATCAGTCTTTAGATCTTGTAAATAACTGTCCCCAAACCAACCTTTTATAAGCCCATGACATTCAGGACAAAGGTTATTGTTTTAAAGGCAATCCAAATATATGAAAATTTGGAAATTCACAGAAGCCGGTCACCCAAACAGCTTTGACTATGCCTGGGAGCAATCCACACAGAAAGTGCATAATTATCATTAAGTATTTGAGTGTTGAGGATCCCAGAGCAAAATAAACTGATTACACATTCAGTTGTTTCCCTTCCTCCCCCCTGCCTTTTCCTGTGCTCAGGGATTGTGTACTTTGATGTTTTCTGTGAAGCAGCTGGCACAGTTCGGAGCACTATAAAATGATGAGGGATAATAAAGGCACATATTAAAATAGATGGTGCCTGCTTAGTTACTAGTATATATTCAGTGCACTGTCCATTGTATATACACACTTGTAAAAAAACGATTCTCAAAAGAAGTGTTTTAGATGACAATACACAAGCAACTTGCAGGTGAACCTTCAGCTCTCTAACCAGATGCTCCTCACCCACCAACAATAATTACGAAAGCCCAAAAGGATTTGGTTGCACATCTAAAACAATTAAAAGTCAAGTTATGTAGCTGTATAAAAAACACACTCTGTTTTCTCTCAGGAGTCTGCCTGTACCTTTTGTGAGTTATTCATGAAAACAACCTGGAGTTCTACCCTGCCAAGTTCTGGGATTTTGTTAGTACTAAAGAAATAGAGTAGAGTCAGCTTGGGAAAGTAATTCTCTTTCAATACATGTGGATTGCAACCATATTTTCTTGAGTAAGATTTACAGTCCTTTCATGATGCACTACAAAAGGATCAGTTGCTTTTTAAATGTTTTTCAAATTCTTAAAGGTAAACTTACTCTGTCTGGAAAAAGTGTCAAATGGCAGCTTTTGGTAATAGCTTAGTTGTTTAATTCGTAAGCTCTGGGGGACAGACACTGCCTCTTATTATGTGTGTGTATAGCAGAGATGGCCAAAGTTACGAAACTCAAGAGCCACACAGGTTGATTATTAAACCTTTGAGAGATGCACTGAGGCATATAGCCGTATATTTTTACCTAGTCCAAAATTACTAAGTTTAAAATTCATCGCACACTTTAATTTTATAGTAAAAAGAAGGCAAATATTGATCCTACTAATGTCAGATTCTAATAATTACTTAAGGTTACCATGAAAACTAGGTCTATCCAGTAGAAGTTGAGCTGTCATTTGATGTAAGACTGCAGGCTAGTGGCAAGTTTTTTTTTTAAATCCTGACCATGCCACCACTTCTCCCCACCGTCCCTGACTGCGCTGCTGCTTCTCCCAGCTGTCCCCGGCCCCCTCTGGAACCCCCAGGCCCCGAAGCAGGCTCCCTCAGGCTGATACCCCCCACACTCAGAGCCCGCTTACCTGGCCACTTCAGTGGCTAGGCACAGGATGGGGCTTCCCCCACCCCGAGCATACTCAGGAGGGGAGATTTAAAGCTCCTAGGCTGGGGCTGCTTTCCTAAATTGATTTGCTGACATTCTTCCAGGAGCCAGAATTTTTCATTCAAGAGCTGTATGCAGCTCCTGAGCCATAGTTTGGCCATGCCTGTTTTATAGTATATAAGTCTGGGCACTGTATGGCTTCACAGAGTCTAACCGGACCTAGGAGTAGGGTTTTAGATGGGTGGGGTTTGTGTTAGTGTGACAAGTTCTAACCCTCCATAAACTGGACTTGGCAGAGACATTGACCAAGCTCTGGTTGTATCGATTCAGGGTGACTGTGCCCCTCTCCCCAAAATCCTTGTGGTCTACATTGCCCTTTGTTTGTTTGTGGCTGGGAGAGAGGGCAAACCTCTGACTGAGGATAAAACTTTCCAAACAACTATATCCCATTTTAAAAAGAAATGTTGGCATTTAGGGGCAAGATTTTCAAAGGTATTTTAAGTTTTTAAGATTTTTTTCTTTTTAAATTTGAAAGGCTTTTTAAATTTGCCAGATCAGAAGCAGGCCTTTGGCTCTGAGTGAGAGCCTCAGGCAGTGTTTTATTTCCTTTAGAGAATGATCCTGTAGACAGTGAACCCAGTCTTTGTTGAAACTACAGCCAGGAAGCCTCCTATAGCATAAGTGATGGACCCAGAACTCAGCAGACCTTAGTCCTATTTCTAATTTGCTGAATGACTCATTATTTCAAATGGACAAAAGGAAAGATGATTTTTACCTATTTCACATGGGTTCTTGTGAGACTGAATTCATGGTGAACAAAGCTCTTTGGGAGCTTCAGATGCAGGTTGCTAGAGAAATGCAAGTTATCTTAAAGCATTATTTTTCAAATGTTGTGTTCTCTACCTATGATTATAAGAAACAGAACTGTTTTTCTAAACAAACAGAAGACTTTGTCTCCCTTCAAAATCAAATGCTCAAACAATGATCAATACCATTGTAAAGGGGGTATTTGAGAGTAAGATGTATACATGTAAAGTCATAATATTAAACAAACCAGAGCTTCCAGACCCCATCATGCTCAGCACGGTTGAAAGCAAAATGCAAATGCACATGGGAATTCAGTACATCGGTGGTATGTCGTTAGTACTACAGAACTAAACACTAAGCATTTTGGCCCCTAAGTGTATCTTTATTTGGAGTGTCATGTTTTGTTTCTTATGAAGTTCTTTTAGTATTAGACATACAGCTGACCTTTTCTTTTGTGCAAGAATGATCCATACTCAGCAAATACAGGAAAATATGAGGTTTTAGAAATCTGGAGAGTATCATTTTTTAGAAACCTGACCTGAATTAGGTTTGGGACTCAGGGATCATTGAAGAGCTTCATTGTTTAGGGAAAAGGCGGGAGGGGGGTGAACCTAACCTTTCTTAGGTAGATGTGATGGCCAGTCCCAGCAAAATGCTATGATTCAGTTCCTTAGTAAGTCAGCGTAATTCCACTGACTGAATTTGCTGTTTTACATTAGCCAACAGCCTAGTCCTGCATGCCAGGTTAACCTTGCGTGCTGTGTTTTACTTTAAAGTAGAGAAGTGAACATGAAGACTGTCTTTTTCTTTTAAGAAACAGAAATGAATGAATGATGATTTAAGGATATTAGAGAAAAGGTTAGCTTCAATCAAATCCAAAGCAAGGACTCCTTGCTACTTCTCTCATATCCAGCTATGCTCTGAGTTTCTTACCGCCACTGCTGCCAAACTCAGCACAACATACACCCGCTTATAATGAGCTGGGGAAAGAATCTCTTTTCAAGAACCGGCCTGTCTGCAAAATCCCTGTACAGTCCATCCTTGATTTTTCAGTCCTCAATTTATCAGACTTTGGAAGATTCAGACCATCACAAAAATCATACAGTAAATATTGAAAAAAAATGTATTTTTAAGCATAATAAGTTTTTTGGAGAAAATAACTTCATTAATGCATAAAATAATGTTTTAAACAATTTTGATACAGTACTGTGTCTCAAAAAGAAACATCCGACCTTCTCCATTGGTAGTTTCCTGAATGCGGTGACGCAGCAGCTAGTTCCCTTGTCACGTGCGTTTGGATCACGTGGTATAGGTGAGAGTGTGCATGACGGCATACAGTGCTTTTTGCGTACAGTGGTAATTCAGTGGTTTTGCAACTTAATAATGGCCCCAAAAGTGGAAAAGAGTGTGGATAAAGGTAGTAGTAAGCCAAAGAAAGTGAATTTGTCTATTAGTCAAAAGCTTGACTTGCTAGAAAAACTAAACAGAGGGGTTTCAGCAGTGCAAGTGTGTGCAGAATATGGTGTTAAGAAACAGACAGTTTCTAACATTAAAAAGAGCAAAGAAAAGCTATTAGAATACAAATCAAAGTATGCAGATGATGTTTCTTTGTCTGGTAGTTCTTTAAGAAAGCATTTGAAATTGGCTACTGACGAAAAACTAGACGAAGCTGTATGGAAAATGTTCATGGAAATGTGCGCACAAGGCGTTGCCATTCAAACGCCAGAGATAAAGGAAGCTGCCCTTAGGTTGTCCAAGAAGATGAATCCTGAAACTTCATTCCAAGCCAGTGATGGCTGGTAATGGCATTTTTGTAGGAGGCATGGCATTTCTTCAAAACGTGTTGCTGGCGATGCTATGTCTGCTGATCATGATGCTGTTGAGCCATTCAGGAAATTTTTGAATGACCTCATAGCCACGGAAGGATTGTCATTGGCTCAGGTTTATAATGCCAGTGAAACTGGTTTGTTTTGGTGTGCTCTTCCTGAAACAACTTTGGCAATGAAAACAGAAAAGGCTGCACCTGGTAGAAAGAAGGCAAAACAACAGCTATCAGCATTGCTGTGTGTGAACGCTAATGGAATGCATCGGCTCAAGAGTGTTATTTTTGGCACAGCTCGTAATCCACGGGCACTAAAGGACATTATGCATGAGCTTCCCATCCATTATTATAACTCAGTGAATGCATGGTTCACAAGGGAGGTATTTTCAAACTAGTTCCATGCACATTTTGTGCCACAGGTTTGTTGGTACCAGATGGAGGTGCTAAAGCTGAAGAAAGAAGATGTGAAGGCAGTATTATTGTTGGATAATACCCCGTCATCCTGATGTTTCAAAACTTGTTAGCAAGTGCAGGAAAATTAAAGTTGTTTATTTGCCAGAAAACACAACATCGCTGATTCAACCTATGGATCAGGGGATCATCGTAGCCACCAAACGACTTTATTGACGACACTTCTTGGCTGAAGTTATGGTTATCTTGGATGAAGAGCAAATGGACGAGGGTGAAGAAACCTATGGCCAGAAAATGCTTCAAAACTTGAGATGTTATAATATTAAGTCAGCTATATTCAACTGGGCAGCAGTGTGGAAGGAAGTGAAGCAATCAACTGTCAAAAACTGTTGGAAGAAATTGCTCTGTAATGTTGAGGTTGAATTTGATTTTGTTGGATTTGAGACTTCAGACTTCCACAGAAATTTCCTTCATGCTGGAGAAAAAGAAACAACTGAGGAAGCTGTTACAGAATGGTTGGAGATGGACGAAACTGACCAAGGGTATCGTACAATGACAGAGGAGGAGATAGCAATGGCCGTCATGGCTGAAGGTGAGACACAGGATGATGGTGGTGACAAAGATGAATCAGTGATTTTCAAGCCAAAACTGTCTGCATTAAGAGAGGCTTGCAACATGCTCATTGATTTCATCAATTACACTAATGGTCTTGAAATAAAAAGCCACTACCTGCACATGAGAAATTTAAGGAACCTCATTGTTAAATGCCAGTATGTACTAAAGAGCCAACAAACAACTCTTGACACATTCTTTGCAAGGGCCGATCAGTCCTAAGCTCCCAGCACTTTCAGCCTTTCAGGCACTTCCCACCTTCCTTTGATGGAAGTGTTCAATTCTGATTCAGAGCAAAAACACTCTTGAGTCACCACTATGCAGTACGATGCGGGAAAATTTAAACAAGTCAAGTTTTTTTCTGGCAATGTGTTTTTATTTAAAAATGTGTTTTTATTTACTTTATTTTATTTACAATAGTGTACTGTATTTGCGTTATTATCTTTGAACTGAACTGTATGTATGAGTGCATGTACTGTATGTGCGGTATTTACTGTATGTTTCAATTACTGTACAGTACTGACTTTATTTCATTTTATTAGGCACATTACATGTTCATTACACATTATATTAGTTTATAAAAATGTTACTGTTATACATTGTGGAGCATACAGCGCCGTAGTAATAAATACTATTATGCTTTCAATTTTCCGGACTTTTGCCAGATTCAGACACCTCCTCCCCCCATATAGTCCAGAAAATCGAGGCTGGACGGTACTAGCCCTTGTCTCAACCTTTCCAGACAACTATCCCCTTTGTAGGAGTCTGATTTGTCTTGAGTAGCCCGAAGTTTCACATCACTTAACATCTATTTGCTTACAAAATCAGACATAAAAATACAAAACTGGCATCATGCACTTGCTGAAAAATTACTTACTTTCTAATTTTTACCATATAATTATAAAATAAATCAATTGGAATAGAAATTTGTACTTCCATTTCTGTGGAAGGTATATAGAGCAATACCAACACGGCATTGTCTTATGAAATTTTAGTTTGTATTGGCTTCACTAGTGCTTTTTAATGTAGCCTTTTGTAAAACTAGCCAAATATGCAGATGGACTGATACACCCTCTAGAAGACCCTGTGTACCTCCAGGGGTACCTGTACTCCTGGTTGAAAATGACTGCTCTAGAGGAAATCGTTTCCATGTGGACTATATACACCATTCATATCAGAGTACTTTATCTGTAGTAGCCACACATCTAGTTCTTGTCTATATATATTTTAACAAGTCAAACTGTCTGTGAGGTCTACTCATCTGTGTGAACCCAGATATTACATTATCATCTTGCAGTGGCCCCATCAACGTTTTCTATTTCCTTGAGGCATCATGCAAGGACTAAGGAATTTTAGTCACAGGAGAAAACTGAGTTAGTTGGTATCTGAATGATGGGTCTAACAGAATATCAGAGGTTCTGTACTTGCTGGTGGCAGAATAGATATTTAAGATTGGATTGTGGGTTGTTGCAGTTTTTTGTTATGCTCTGGTTTGAAAGGAATTATTTTGGGAAAGTTCTATGACACTGAGGAAAGCAGGATGTTACACTAGATAATCACTATGGTCCATTCTGGTGCTGGAATCTATGATGCAAAGGACCATGATGGGAACTAGCTTTGGATATGAGAAGTGTCTTGATGTTCATTTCATTTTTTCTAAATAGAAAAAAAATCTGTTTTAAAACAACCTTTTGTTCGGTCATTTAATTTAATTATAGTTGATTTGTATTTTTCTTTGAATAGTTGCATTATTTTTTTCTCTTACAAATATTTGAGATTTGAACTTCTAGTGCCAAATGAAGGTGAGAAAAAGTTGTAATGTCTCAGGCTTGTGCAAGATGGGGGGGGACCTTTTCCTGTCTACCCTGTAGTGTAGATAAATAGATCCCTTCAACATAACTTGTTGTGTTACACTGTCTACGTAGAAATGGTAATTGTGACTATGAACTTTTCTACTGTTATGGTACATCTTCACTGATGGCAGCAAATTTGTCTCCATCAGATTGATTCATGTGGATCGATTAAGCAGTCAGTATAAAGACACAATCAATGCGGAAGTCAATCTAATAAAACCAGCCCCTCAGGTGGCATTGTGCTACATTGACGGGAATGCATTTCCTATCAGTGCAGTGCAATGAAGATGGTGTGTATGAAGTTGGTAGGAATTGCACAAGCTACTCTGTGCAGTTTGGTTAACTCCTGTCAACTGCCACTAAATTTTTGTCAGTAGTGTAGACCCCTGCCTCAGGCACTGACATATGAACAAGAACTCAGAGGGGCTGATGCACCTCAGCTCTCATATTAGAATCAATGTAAGACGTGGGAGGCGGGGGAGCTACGTATCTTTGTATATGTTGCATGAGAAAGTAGGAAGCCTGTATCTCTTAGGAGGCCACCTCTGTTTACACTGGAACACACAAAAAGCAGCCAAGGAAACAGGAGTGGTTGTATAACAGATTTGTCCAATTGCCAGTTTATACAGGGTTATAAAATGAGGGCTGCATATACTAAGAATGTCTCTGCAAGGGAAATCCTTGCTGAGGATGAAGACAAGGATTGCTTATGTATAACATACATTAGTGCAGCCTGTGGCCTGTGTGACAGGAGTACCGCTTTCATAGGCCATGAAAGTGTTTGTACTCAGAAGAACAACGCTGTAAGTCTTGCTGGTGTCAACAGGCTGGAATATGTCTTAGATCTAATGAGGCTTCACATAAAAATTACTTGTAATTCATAGCTTTGTTTTGTGAGTTCTTTTTAAATGAATGTTTTCTCCAGTGTTCCAATGGAGAGTGAATTAATAAGACCCAACTCTATAGTTTGGCTGGAGTTGCTTGGTCTATATCCAAGGAATAACTGCAAAGATTAAAATGAATGGGCATTATTCTCCATTTTCTGCACTCAGCATAGTCATTTACCCCAGAGTTAAGTGTAAAATGCTACTAGACAAGCATAGCAGAGCCTCCTTCTCATTTATCATAAGGATGCCTCGTGCCACTTAGGCAGTGTAAAGAATCCTCAGAGTGAGTGTAAATGTAACACTGTGAGAAAGGAATGAAGGAACCTTCTCCTAAATGAGAATGAGGCCCAGAGCATCTTACACCTCCTACTTTGTGCTGGTTTAAAAGATTAGATATTTTACAGGGTAGTGGAGGACAAGGCCCCAGAAATGGAGACATGCAGTCAGCCACTTAGGCAGTGTATATTAAATGGTCAGGCCTTTCCAGAGAGGGGGAAAAGTGTAGTCAGAGTGAGGAAAAACAAACAAAACAAAACAAAACAAAACTGTTTCCCCTTTTCGTATTTCATAGAGCAACACAAAGAAGGAGACTTTTGAATGGCACTTTATAATGCCGATGCAGATTAAATCTCCTGAACTGATGTAGCGGTAATGTGACTGAGATAATCAATACCAATAAAGCTGCTTCTGACGATACAAACAACTCTTTCAGGATACTACTACTTAGAATTTATCTCTCCTCTTCCCCTCAGTAGCAAAGGGTGTTTTGTGAATGGATGGGCCACATACAATGCTGTTTCATGGAACAGAATCCCCTTTTCAGTGAGTTTGAATTGCACAGCTCTCATCTGTATTAAGAAATTACACCTGGGCCATACTATAAGTAAGGGATTGAGACAAATCTGTCAAAAAAGGATGAAGAGCATCTGGAATGAGAAGAAACATTAAAATTGAGTGTTTCATCTGGCTCTTTTAAATATCCTACTTTCTTGAACCTTGGGGGAAATTTTCTGGCTTTTTACATCAGTGTGCAAAAGAGAGGGTTGTTTCCAGGTAAGGCAAAAGCAACGTTTGTGTGAATTATTGGATATAAACATTGCATTTAGAATGGATGCATGGAAAAATACAGCCATAACAAGGTGGTACTTAAACAAGGTTGCCTACATAGTGTGCTGGTAAGTTCCTTTGTGAAGTCTATGGTGATGTGTGTTCTCTGTGGGTTGGAGCAGTCTGGCACAATCAGAGCAAGATTTATTGAAATGACCTTGGGCCAGAGTATACCACATGCACTGGCTTTTGGAAAATGCCACAGATTTTTGTAGGTTCTCTGCTATCACCAACCTAGCTAAGAGCCTTTGAAAGGTAGGGATATATCTTCAGTGTATAGTTAACCTGGTTCTTACCAACCTCCTGTATGCACCCTAGCATCGCTCATCCCAATTTGGAGATGTTTCCAACCCAAGGCGGCTGAGCTGGCTGGGGATATTGGTTACAACCTGCATGCTACTTTCACTCCAGCTGGTGATCCATCACTTTGCAGGCACAAGCACTCGAGTGCTAATAGCCCCCAGTGTGCCCAGAAGAACAGATAATTCTCCCACTATTAACTGAGACAGAATCATAGGGCAGGTCACTTTACCACAGCAACAGAGAACTGTGGGACATGTCCCTACAAGCCCGAGTGCCAAAGAGGAGTCCGTGCAGCACCTCTGAGGATGGAGTTGCTCAGCTTTACAGAGTGGCTCCTCACACCTTGGTGAGATGAACATGGATACTCAGAACAGGCTGATTTGTCAAACCTGAAACACGTAGTGGAAACATCTGCATACTCTTCATACTCTTTCATCAACTTGCTGGCAGGATTCGTTCAGAACCCTGTTTGGATTTCCAGCTGCAGGCTATGGAGTCCAGGGTTTTCCCGCAGCCTCACTGTGTCTGGGTTGCCCCAGGGCTGGGGATACCAGGACATCCAGACTCTAAAAGCTTGTTTTCAGGGCTGCCCAACTTCTGAGCTGGCAGCTGTAGAACAGTATAGTCACCAGATGTTCTACCATCACTGTTTTGGCCCCAAGACTTCCACTCCCCACATACTGAAGAAGACCACTATGGCTCACCATCCTCTACTGCTGATGAAGTGCACAGATGGGAAGGCTGAACCCCAGTGATACAAAAAGCATTCTGAATCTCTTTTTGAGCAGCACAAAACCCCTCTTACAGTAATGGCATAACCTTCTTAAGGAGGTCAAATCAATCTCCTATTCCTCTGCAATCAGTGTGGCAGAATAAAGTCTGGAGGAAAAGCTTAAGAGAACTAGTTAATCAAGCAATACTGCATAGCTCACACATCAACCCCAAATACTGATGGCAATGACCTCACTTCACTGGTCATATTGCCTGGGAAAGAAACTTCTGCCTTTGACCAGTTCATATCCTCTGCTCAACTGAATCTGGCCTTATCACTCATATATAAGCTCAAGAAGCTTTGAAAAGTATTAAATTAGTATTTCACCACAGCATGCAAAACAGACCCATGCCCATCAGTGCAGCAACAGCTGCAGAAAAACTGCTAATTACTGATGGAAACAGTCAGTGCTTCTTTCAGAGAAGCACCTTGTTTCACCTACCCAAGGCCCTGAAAAAGCTAACAGGAGGACCAATTCTCCAGAAGCCAATACATGACCCTGAAGATGTCCACAAATATATCCTGTCTCCAACTGTACATTCTTGGGAAAACATAATTGAGATAATACCACTTATGTTTCAGAAAGTAAGTTACAATAGCATGTGATGTCAACCAATAACCTGAATGTCTCTTAAGTAGAATTTAGAGCGTGGCACAGGGCTGACTCCAGTGGTCATGAGCACAGGTAAAATTTCCATGCTTCTTCAGCTGGTCCTTGCTGCAGCGGACCACGGGGCACTGTTAACATGTCCACATGGCATAGCAGGAGTACATGGTGGAGTAGCAAGTGTCTCTAAGAGTTCTTCACCAGTAGAGGTCAGAGGTTATGGGTAACTTCTCCATCCTATTCAAAGGCCCTCACCTGTGGGGTCCCACAGGGATCCATATTATCCCCTCTTCTCCCCCAATATCTACCACTGGGAGACAAAGTGCCATGAGCTCAGCTGCCAGCACTATACTATGGCACTCAACCATACGTCTCACAAATTTCAACTGAGTTGACCCCTGTTGCCGTCACTGAGGTGCTCTTCGATGAAGAATGGCTGGATTTTGATGAATCCAGGCAACATGAAAAATGAGGCTGGTTTAAAAAAGGGGTATTCTGTGATGAGGTGACTAAGATATTGTCTGCACTTTCTGTGGCGGGCATGTGAATCCCATTCATCCAAGTGGTGTAAACCTTCAGAGTTCTGCAGGTGTTCAGAAGACCTGGATGACAAGGTAGCACCAGTTTCTAAAACTGCCTTCTTTCCCCATCTGCTTGCTAGAAAATCTAGTCTTTGCCTCCTGCAGGAGGATCTAATCACAGTACTCGATGCGTTTGGTGCCTTTGGGATGATACTTTTTGTATCTGAACCTGAAGACAAAGTACAGGATTGAGCTGATACACAGTATGCAGCACCAGCCTTTTCTTTGGCTCAGGCTGCCGTGAGAACATTGTAGTTGTGCCCAGATCCTTGCACTAGCCCCCCATTTGCTTCTGATGATGGTGTAATGCTTTGGGCCTTGTTTCAAAGCAAGAAATTGATTAAAATTGAGCAACATCAGACTGAATTTTGATCTATGAATGCCTGTGTCAGCTATGCTCATCTGGCGCAGGGCAGGTCACCGGGGAAGAGACATGAGAGAGCGAGGGACAAAGCAGTCTCTGTTGAGCATGTCTGGCTGTGGAATGATTTGCTGCAGGTGATCAGGTGAATCCAGTCTGTCTCTTTAGGAAATGTTGCGAAGCCTTCCTTTTTCAGAGAGCCTTTCCACCATAAATGGGGTTCACAATTTGAAAATCCCTTTCTATTCACCCAGCCTTACCTATTGCAAGCAGAATTTTGACCTAAAATGGGAGAAATGCTAAAAACTCCATTGATTCTGTTAGGGAATGTTTGCTATTGACTTTTATGTGGAAAAAAAAAAGCCTCTTATAATAGCATGATAACTACAGTTGGCAGAAACTCAGATTTTAGTTTGCCTGCATTTTTAGCATTTTCAGGTTATGTATTTGATCCAACTTGGATTTACTGAAATTTCTCAATGAAACAACGGTCCCTGAAAATTTCATTTGAGAAGCACTAAAAATGGAATTTCTGCAACTAATTGTGCAATTGACATTCTTGTCATCCTTAGGGAAACTCTTAATTAAACTGGGAAGGCCATCCCCCACCAACTATAGAATTTAGTAGGTTGTGTTGTTGTTGTTGTTTTAAGAGCTTTTTTTGGCACAAATTCCAAGGAAATAAAGTAGAAATGTACTGCTCTTATTCAACATTTACTGTGAAAGTGTTTGTTTTCACTAGTTAAATGTATGGCTGCAATGCTTGGAAAATGGGGAGGTGGGGGGAGAAAGGTGTCCCCAAAATATGCTGGTTTATATGATTACAAGAAGGAGCTAAAGTGCTTTTGAGGATCTACTACAACATTTAAATATAGGTGCCTTATACTACATATGTAGTATAAAGATGTCCAATAGAATAAACATATTAAAACTGGTCTTTACAAGCATAATATTCTGTGTCTGACAGCCTTTTTTTCCCCCTGTGGAATGGCTCTCAAGTGATTATATAGATTTATTAGTCCCAGTGGAAACATTTTTATTAATAATTTGCTGGGAAACCTTGTTAAAATCATAACAAATGGATGTTAGATGGAAAAGCTATTTTGTAAATTCCCTGCTTTGTAACATTCCCCTATGGCTGATAAGGATTTGAAATCCAACTCAAACACAAACCTATTTAATACCTGCCACCACTTAAAATGTGTTACTATGCTACACGTTTTCAAAGTTCTCAACTGCACTTATGCATTGTACATTGTTCCTAGACAATAAGTGTATCTTGTCCCACAGCACTGGGATCTTACACTCTTTCATAAACAATCACTTTATTATATTGTTACCAGAACAGGTCAGAAGCAGCCTGTAAAAGCAGACCTCTCTCCTATAAACTTATCCATAGAGGCTAACACTTCCAACCACGTCAGACTCATCAACTTCAGTCAGACTCTGAACAGGTGTAAGGGTTTGTACATGTGGAATCAACTTGCACAGTCAGCTCTCACTAACTAACCTTTTGATACAAGGCAGACACATATTACAACTGAAAGCATTAGGCTTATTTAGTCTGCAGAAGAGAAGATTGAGGGGGGATTTGATAGCAACCTTCAACTACTTGAAGGGATGCTCCAAGGAAGATAGAGCTCGACTATTCTTGGTAGTAACGGAGGACAGAACGAGGAGCAATGGTCTCAAGTTACAGTTAGGGAGGTCGAGGCTGGATATTAGAAAAAACTTTTTTACTAGGCGAGTGGTGAAGCATTGGAATGAGCTGCCAAGGGAGGTGGTGGAGTCTCCATCTTTGGAGGTGTTTAAGGCCCGGCTGGACAAAACCATGATTGGGATGGTTTAGTGGGAGTGGTCCTGCCTCTGGCAGGGGGTTGGACTAGATGACCTATGAGGTACCTTCCAACCCTATGATTCTATGATTCTATATTATGTAACGTAATTTAGGAACAATTTTCTATGTCTACAAAGAACATTATCACTGTTGCATCCAAAATGAACTCTTCTTCCTCTCCCAACTTCCAAAATCAAATGTTAAATTGACGGTTGCGTAAATCTAGTTTTGTGGGGGGGGGTGAGGGAGTGTCTCCCCTGCCATCTTATGTGTCTTTCATTGGTTTATTGATCTAACTGGCAGTCAACGGTAAACTTAAACTCAATGGCTATGTCTACACTACAGGGCTCGGTTAAGCTGGCTTAATAAAGTCTGTTTAAAGTAGGGTTTATTAAGCTGGCTTAGCACGTCCACACTCAAAATGCCAGGACACTGCCCACGTCCACACTGGTAGCTGCTAGGTCACCCAAGGAGTGGTGCTTTGTGGGTATCTGGCCCACAGTGCACCACAATAGAGGAGCCCCTCTCTTCCAGCCACTCCTGTACTACAGGAAGTGAGTGACCACACCATCCTCTATACCGTGTTTGGCAACAGGGAGCCCACAGAGGCCAGGGAGCCTGATGTGGCCCAGCGATGTGGCAGCGCAGCACTCCACATCTTCCCCGTGTTGCCCAGACTCCTCTGGCTCTGCAACAGGTGCTGCAGGGCAACTGCCAGCTCAGGGGCAGTGCGCAGCACTAGTTGGCTATGTCTACATTGTAAAAGCTAAGTCGACTTAATAAAGTCTACTTAAAGTCAACTTTAAGTAGACCTTATGAAGTAGACCTTATGAAGTCGACTTAGTGAGTCCACATTACATTAAGCTGACTTTATAAAGTCGACTTTAAATGGGTGCCCTGGCTTAAGTTGACTTTATAAAGTCAACTTAATGGCCCCACTGCACTAAGTTGACTTTATTAAATCAACTTAGTGAGTTCACATTACCTTAAGTCGACTTAATGGTAAAGTCGACTTTATAAGTGGACCTTATAAAGTCAACTTTACTGGACCCTAAAGTTGTCTTTACTGCCCTGCAGTGTAGACAGGGCTCTGTTTAAGTTGACCTAAGGGCCCTTAAGTCAACCTAAACACATAGTGTAGATGTACCCATTAAGACTTAAACACCAGGAAACAGCAAATAGAGGAAGGTGAAATCAAATTACCTGTTATAATAGGGGGAAAAAAATCCATAGTCAGGATTTAATCCTGCTTTCACACAATCTAATCTAAAAAAAAAAAAATAGCAACTTTCTTTCTTTCTTTCCATGTGCTGTTTCCCAGTGTTTGAATCATAACAACTGCTTTGATTTGCTGTTAGAGTGTGACCTGATCCTATGTCTTACGCTCCCGTGCATTTATTTCCTACCATTCTGTAAATTTCCCCATCTTCAAACTGCCTGATGAACTGGGATTTTTCTCCCAATGAAAGCTCATCCAATAAATAAATTTGTTTGTCTCAAACAGTGCCTCTGGACTCCTTGATTGTTTTACAACAATATCAGGGGGGTCCTTTGAGAAGGGGAGATGCACAGGGTTGGTCAGAGAGGGGGAGAGATAGGCAAGGTCAGGCTGAAAAGGGCAAGGGGGAGACCCACAAATTTGGGCAGAGGAGGGGGAGACACTGAGGATTGGGCTGAGAAGGGAAGGGGGGACACACAGGTTTGCGTAGAGAAGGGGGAGACACCAAGGGTCGGGTAGAGAAGGGCAACGGGGGAGACACCCAGGTTTGGGCAGAGAAGAGGAAGACAAATGGGTTTGGGAAGAGAAGGAGTGAGACATGCGGGGTCGGGCTAAGAACAGGGGAGACATGCAGAGCAGGCAAAGAACTGGGGAGACATGTGGGATGGGCTGAGAATGGAGGAGACATGCAGAGCAGGCAAAGAACGAGGGAGACATGCGAGGTCAGGCTAAGAACGGGGGAAATGCCAAGTCGGGCTGTGATGCCCACTCCGGCTCAGAATGGGGGAGGTCAGTCAGGGAACATGGGGAGTTTGGCTGTGGTCCACACAGCTGGCAACGCTCCCAGCTCTGTTGTGCCTTCTAGCCAGCCTCCATCCCCATGTTTTCTGTGGTTGGGAGGCCAATTAAGTCGACTTCAGGCAACTTCCCCTCCACATTGCCTTAGGTTAACTTAATAAAGTTGACTTAACTGTACAGTCGACTTTATAAGAGGAAGTAATAAAGTCGACTTTACCTGATGCTAAAGTCGACTTTATTGCCCTGCAGTGTAGACAGAGCTTTGTTTAAGTCAACTTAAGGGCCCTTAAAACGACTTAAACACACAGTGTAGACATAACCAGTGGGAGTTGCTGGGCGCTCAGAACTGAAAATCAGGTCACTTATTTATCTGCTTGCCTTTTGACAATTCCCATAATATATTCAGGACTCTTACCACTGTTCACAGTGGCCTCAGTGGGAGTTAGCCTGATGAGGAAAATGAGATATCTTGAAGACTGGAAACATTTTCACATGAACCATGACATCTTAAGCACATTCAGCGAGGCAGAGAGTTTGTTTCTAAGGGTCAAATTTTCAAAAGTGTCTCAGTGATTTAGCTACTCCAGTTTCATTTTCAAAGATCACTAAGGTTTTTTTGGATGCAAGTGCCTTAAGTAACTTTTCAAAATGAGACTTAAATGGCAAAATTTTGCTTGCTTTTTATGCAATCTATATACTTCAAGAAAACATCTCGCAGCTTGCCAGGACACTTTTCCAGCCACAAGAGGCAGAATTTACCTCCAACAACATCCCTACGCTAGCATCAAGTGCCACAGCAGAATGATGCAAGACTAACCTGTCTGTTGTTGATCTGTAGCCACAGTGGTAGCTGTCTATACTTCAATCTATACTTCAATGCTAAAGGTTCAGTATTCAAACCTCTCTACGTCTCATTGGATGAGGTGGTGGGGTCATTACAGTTGCCAATGCTGGAATTTGTTTTGCTAGATTTATAAATGGGATTATAGGATGAGACTGCCTGCAATAACAGGGTGTGGACTCAGTGACCCAGGAAGTCCCTTGCAGTGCTATGTTGCATCCTTACAACTGTATGCTATGCATAGCCTTTCTTCCCAGTCCTGGAAAGATTGTTTGAAACTTGCTGTTTTTACATGAAAGCAAAGTCCTGTTCCTGGTACGCAGAGCTAGCATTTGTCAGTGATTTATGTGTGTCACAGGATACACGGTTTTGCATCCCTGGGTTATGATCTATATGATTTTTCTGTTCAATTGTGCTCTGTGATTGTACAATTTATGCCAGTCATGCCATGCGATGTTTCTTTATGAATGCTCATAACTTAGTCTGCATGCTTGCTATGGAGCATGTTTTCTTCAGCATCATGGATGCATACAGATGTGTAGCATGTTTTGCATGGCTCAGAACTCTACCAGCAACATGTAAGCAACCAAAGCTGCGAGCAAGCAGGTACCTGGAGGTGGTAACAAAGAATATGCAAATTGAATTCTCTTGCTCAGACCAGACAGAGAGAGAACCTCTGCCCCAAAAGAGAGGGGTCTTGGGGGGCTTGGAAACAAAGAAAGGCACTTGGAGGGGTTTGGGGCTTTTTGCCTGGGAATCTCCATCTTGAAACAACAACAAGGAACTGCTGGGCCATGCCTGCTCTCATCTAGTGACTGGCTGTACAAACATCTGACAGCCAAACACCTTCAGCATAAACTTGGACTATGAGGTCAGTTCAGGCAGAGGTATTTGATCAGTATGTGTGTTTTACTTTTTACTTCTTTGTGTGCACTTCTGACTCATTTATATTGTGATTCTGCCATGATTGGCCATATTCTCACTTAAAATTGTTATCCGATCAATAAACTAGTAGTTGTTTTATCTAATTCTGTGTGGTCTTCAGAGGGTGTTAGTGAAGGAGGTTGGGTACAATCCCTTTCTTTGTTCAATGGATGGACTTGAGCATATGGTGATTGGGAGTGGGTCCCAATCCCTGCAGCAAAGTGACTCCTGGAGTGATAACTGGTGCTGAGGGTGCTTGTTTGGGGATCATCCCTCAAGGAGCCATAGGGCACACACCCACTGCTTGGGACCACTTGTGTGTGAGAGGTTGGAGTGGACTGACTTAGGAGTGAATGAGATGAATTGGGATTCAGGAGTAGGAACTGGGGGGTCACAGTGACATACTGGATTGGATCTGGGGAGCAGTCTGTCACAGTGTGTAATATAAGAAGGCCACATTTTAAACCACATTTGTTTTATAAAACAAAACCAGAGGGGTGTGGGTTGGCTGAAGAAAACCAAACTTAAATCATGTAGAAGTCTATACACACAAGTAAATTATATATCCTTGTTCAAATCCAGAATCCTAACCAGTTTTTTTCTGATATGATTTTCCTAGGTTTGCAAACAATTATCTCTAAGTTGAATACCCATCACTGGGACAAGATTTTCAAAATCCCTCAGATCTCATTTAAGCACTCAAATAAGGGCCAGCAAGAACTCAATATCCATTATGCATACAAGATGTTGAGGTGTTTAGAAAATCAAAACTTGAACGTGTGCTGACTTTTGCAAAAAATCTAGTTGTAAGTAAATAGTTAAAATTTGCATGGGAGTCTAGAGTATGGAGTGCAGAGTAGATCTGTGCATACAATAAATGTCTCAGTTTGTTAGAAATTCTGAAAAATTGGGTGACAAATTCCTTTTGATCAAATCAATAGTGAAAATCTCAGAGGAAAAAAATGACATTGAACAAAACATTTTTTTTGGACAAAACTGAAACACTTGTAAGTTTTTTTAAAGCATTTAAAAATATTATGGATTTTCAATAAAATTAAAGCAAAATTCACAACGAAATATTGTTTCAAAATGAAAAATCAATATTTCTTGATTTTTTTTCTGCCCCTAACCAAATGAATTCAGTGAACCAACATGAAAGCAAATAATTTTTTTCACCAAAAAATGTGGAAGCTGAAAAATGTAACCCAACCTTAATGTGGAATAGAACCTATTAAAGCCCAAAGAGACATTTAGGGAAAACAAATTAAAAGTTAAATGTCTTAGGAACTGAGGCTGTGTCAAAATCACCGCCATCATCCCAGCATTCTGGGAACGGTTAGCAGCGAGTCTGAATTCACTGCTCCACTCCTGAAAATCGGCCCCAGAAGCCCTGGGGGCCAAGGGGCATACAGGAAAGCCAATCACAAGGCATTTGCGGTCGGCTTTCCTGAATCTGCACTCGTGGCTTAGAAAGCGGCCAGCAGTTACGCAAGGAATGTTAAGTTCCTTGCATTACTGGCGGCCAACTGCCACCAAAAACCAGCCCCAACGTAGAGTTTACTTATTAACTCCCACAGACTCAATGAGACTTAAACAAGTCTTAAAGTCCTAAGCAACTTAGGTACTGTTTCTAAAAAGTATCCAGGTGGTGTTTATTATTTAGATAGCATGCAGGTTATTTCATTGGGGTAACCCACATAATATGATGAGTATGATGGGGCTTTCACTTCACACTAGCCTAGACAAAGGGTTGATGAGGCTAAAGGGAGGAGGGGGAATTAAACTGGATAGGCTACATCTGAGGGAGAACTAGATTTGCTAAGAAATCCCTGTTTGAGGATGGAGTCCCATTGAACAGGAGCAGGCAGGGCTGCTTTAAAGCAAGAACATTGAGCAGAGAAAAGAGTAGTAGTGTGGAAGCATGCAGTAACTCTGGTTTTGGGAGAGGAACGGTGAAAGCCTGTGGGGAGAATAGAACCTCTGGGATTCTGACCGTGAGGGAAAGAGGTACCTGAAGACACGGTGGAGAAGCAAGCCTGACAGATGTGGAGTAAGGTAATGGTTACAGTGTTGAGGGTGGTGCAGGCATGACTTGCAGATTTTAAGTTCCTAAGCTCAAACTTGGAGTGTTGGAAGGACCAGGGGTCCCATACCAGCTCCTGGGGAAGTGGTGATGCTTTGAACTAGAGCACAACTAGGAACAGGATCAAAACAGCCAGTTTGGTGAAACTTTGGTAGCCCAAAAGGGAAATCTTGTTATCTTACAGGGAGAGAATGCCAGGCTGACGGCAGCGATTTTGCTGCCATTAGTATAGACATAGCCTCAATTCCTCAGACACTTAACTTTTGATTTGTTTTTCCTAAAGGTCTCTCTTCACTTTAATAGGCTCTATTGCACATTAAGGTGGGTTACATTTTTCAGCTTTCACGCTTTTTGGTGAAAAAAAATTGTGACTTCATGCTGGCTCACTGAATTCATTCAGTTAGGGGCAGAATTGTGAGAAGGAAACACTGCAACTCCCAGAGCATAAGCGGGGCTGTAGAATGAATGATAGACAGAGGAGGAGCTATTCCCTAGACATAGCCACAAGAAGGATAAGTAGAGAGCCCCGTTTCAATGAGTGATATGTCTCCTGCATAAGTTAAAGCATAACAAACAAGCAGTGCACATGGGATGTTCTGTACTGGGGATTTATGATCAGCTTTCTCCAATGGTATTTTTTCCTCAGCATTTTGTCCTGAATGCTTTCCCTGGAAACCAGTTGCCATCCCCAGAAATAAGTGCATTCAAAAGCAGGAGCTGAATTCCGCTGATGAACAGCACTTCTCCTTTTGTTAAAATTAACAGCCAGCTGAACCAAGCGACTTCTCCAGGCATCAGCTTTTTAATTTGATTGCTGCAATAGGTTTCTATGGGATTACTTTCTTCTCCTTGAGTGTGGAATAAAGATAATGTGGGTCACACACTTGTTTAGTCACTTCATCATTATGTAAAGCAACATACAAGGGAAATGTAGTTTTAGGCAATCTTAAAGGTGTGTTAAGTCCTCAGCTGATGGTATGAATATAGCTAATGAACTAGACCTCTCCAGCTGAGAAAGAGAACTTCTACACATAAGCAAATGGAGTAGGTCTTTCAGAACTCTCTCCTAGTGATTCAGAGCTCCAAGGATGCTGCCTTATGTGTTTCTCCCTGTTGCACAGTTCTGCTAAGGCAACTTAATCCTGACCCTTCAACTGTGTGTAATCCTGAAGTCTCACTAGTCAAAGGCAAATCCCAGAACCTAATCTAGGTCGCCTAAATCCCCATCCCTGGTGCTGTCCACCAGACCACTGTTTTTCAACAATCAGTTCCTGAGGTTTCCCAGGTTAGGAAGGCAGCAAATGAGTCCCTGGCATTAAAAAAGGGCAAGAACCCTGCAGTAGACCACGTTCACTTCAGTAGAGCTACTTTCAAAATGAGGCACTGTTCAACATCAACATGTATGACTTAATCTGTTCCCTTTATAAATTGTTCCTACATGAAACCCAGAATTCCTCTCAGCACTGATGCACTGTCTTAATATATTTCTTTTGGTAATGTCTGATCCACTATTAAGTTAGCTCAAATTTGGAAAGATTTTAAATTCTACCAAATATATATAAAATAATGTCTGATCTTGTTTCCATTAAAGTCTATGGGAGACTGGCCATTGAGTTCTATGGGAAAAGGAGTAGCTGATCTTGGTTTGGAGGTACTATAATGTGATGATTAAAAGGACAAATTGTGAAAGGTCAAGGACAAGGTGGTATTCTTCTGTATAGCAGAGTAGAGGATAGTAACAAAGCTTATATCAAAGAATTCAAGGGTGTGACTTCTATACTTGAAATTTATTTAGCACATGCATAAATCTTTCTGGTATTGTGGTCTGGATAATTGAGAGAGAGCTTTTTTTGTTTTGTGTGTGTGTGTTTTTTTTTTTTTTTTAATAATGCACTGATAAAAAGGTCACATATTTCTCTCAGTTACATTGGTATAGATCCAAAATAACTCTTCTGGAATTAACAAAGTTAATGAAAAATCTGGAATCATCCGAGTATTGTTATGGAAGGGTCCATCTGATGGTGTTGTTACAGTCTTAGGAAGTCTTTGTCTTATCAGGCAAAACCAAGTTTTTAGTCTTGGGCCATATCCACATTAATGGTCAGTTAAGATGCACTAAGTCAATCTGTAAACTGACTTTCTAAAACTAATCCCTTGAGCGGCGCAGCTCAGTGGAGAGGCTGCTCTGAAGGAGGGTTAGGAAGTTGATAGGAGTTATCCAAACTACTCTGTGTAGCTTACCGTACATAACTTCTGTTGATTTTCACTAAATTCTCTCGAAAGTGTAGACTGGGCCTTAAAAGAAAATGCTGCATTTGGCTTTCTCATTTTGGTTCTTTAAGGAAGCTCTGGCAAGCAGCAAGGAAGTTCAATGTTTACCTTAATTTCTTAATCAGTTCTTGAACTAGATTGACTCCTTGGTGTTTGGACTGCAATTCCTGAAAAAGACTATTGTCAGGATGGTGTTTGTGCTCATCTCTGTTCCAAGAGAGAGAACTGTAAATAAACTAAGCTGTACTGAATATATACCCAAATTGTGCATCACTGATTTCTCCTGCAAGAGGAAGTAGACCTTGTAAGGCCTGCCATCTGTTGCTGCTCATCAAAGAAACAATAGTATATTTGGTCTGAGGTCCATTGAACTTAGTATGGAATGAATTTAACAGTCTCAGTTCAGTTATATATGAACAGATGCCTGCTTTATAGGTGTCCTCTCTACAGCTGGCATGTATGGGTGCATGCTGGCAACTTGAAGCACAAAGGCAAAGGATCAAAGGGCATGGAGACTGAACTGCCTTTTCACCTTTAGAAGAGGACCTTCTTGTAAGGGTGTAGCCATGTGTGGGCCTGGGTGGGCTGGGGCCCACTGACTAGGAGATGAGGCTGGAAGCTGCCTTTGGTAGGCCCACCCTGCAGATTTTGGGTCCAGCCAGAAAACAGGGGCTTGCTATGTCCCTACCCTCCTGATAAAGTTTAAAATAATCTGTTCTCCATTACACAAGTATAAATCTGGACTGACTGAGATCAATGGAGCTATTCTGTATTTACCCAGGTGCAAAGTAGAGCTGTAAAAGACAAGTTAAATAAAATGTTAGGATAGCTTGACTCTAAAAATGTCTTAGAGATTTGTTTGCAAGTACATCAACATGAGTAGCTCAGCAAGAATTATTCTGTGGTCTGTCTAAGACAGCGCTTTACCTGGGGCTGCTCAGAGAAACATGAGCAGCAGCAAAGGAAGCAGACTTTCAGTGCAGCAGTTTGATCCCAACTTCTCTCCCTTTCCTGGTGTACTGTGTGAACAGCTCTCTGGTGCGGGGAAGGAGCTTGAGCAATGGAAATGGACTCATTATATGGTACCTTCTCAGCATGGCTTGAGAATGGCTGAAGAAATGGCATTCCCCTTATAGCAGCTGCCATGGAAAGACAGTGGTGATGGTGCTGGAGGAGATGGTACAAGGGACCACAGCAACTGCCAGTCATCCTTGGCCCCATCAAGTCCAGTCAAGTGAGGGCTGGAAATCTTATACCCAGTTCTGTCTGTCAGCATTTTGAGCTGGGCACATGAACATTTTTGCCATCTCTTCTTCCACTCTCTTCCCAAAACACAGTCAATATCTGCCAGCTGCATCGCTACACACAGGACTGGCCTCAAGATTTTTGGGGAAGGATAGCAACATGATTAACTGGTTTCCCCTTCCCCTCCCCCATCAACTTTGTTGGGAATGGGAACATGTAGGGTCCTTTCTGCTCACCCGAGCTTGCTGATGCAGGAATATAACCAGAACTACATATTCACTTTTAACCAAAGTGATCAGTTTATATTGGTAGTCATCACTTTGGAGTTTTTAAGCAGCCTTCTAAAAGAAATAGGATATTTACTCTGTTACAAATGAAAACTGAGATGCACTGTATATCTGATAACAAAGGGCATGTAAGACCATCCAGCTCATTACTGAAGTATGTGTAGTGAATGGCAGGATGCTATTTCAAAATCCTACTTCTAAAGTAACAAGTAAATTAGTATTTTCTGCCTAAACAAGTTCTGTCTGCCCACTCCCCATACCAAATCAAATCTTTCCATTTTGCAGAGAAAATTAATGTGGCAATTTTACTTTGCTCAAAGAAAGGTCTCTGCAAACTATCCTTTTGTTGCTGTTAAAAAATCATTCCATCCGCAGAAATAATTGGAAAGTTGACAGAATTCATTTTGTTCATAGATGACTTGATGAACTGCATTTCATCTAAAAATAGAAATTCTTTACGAAAGACTGAAAATAAACACATTTGCTACACAGTGCAAACTAAAGTCTTTGATAATATTAATTTTGCCCCAATACGCCACACAGTCTGATAGAAGTTGACTGCAAAGAGTTTGGAAAACAGAAGTGGTGTAATCTCCTTTAGGGCTGCCTTCATCCAACATTTTATTTTAGAACTTTGTTTTATAGCATTTTCATGTCAGTATATTGATTAGCAGAGACAGGTTATGATATATTAAATGAATTAGTCTTTGGCTTTGAGAATCACTGGTCATATCTAGGGTCCCAAAGCCACTGTAGTTGGAGAGGAAGCAGAATCTGGTAATTCCAATACTAAATGTTATGGCAGCATTCCCTGCTAGCATATCCACAGATACAAACAGGCATCAAAGTTGGCCAATAAGGTGATTTCCCCCCCCCCTTTCAGATAAAAGTGGCATGCTGCATTCTTGTGGCTTTCAGCAAGTTTGGGAAAAAGCAAAAATTTTGCTTTTTTTTAGAGTGTGATGTGGTCCACTCACCACTAGTGGCACCTTCTCCTGGCCTCTGTAGGGATTAGATAGCTCCAGATGTTGTGTCCACTTCTGGTGATCTCTCTGCCCACCTGTGCAACTCCAGGTGCTCCTTTCTCATGCCTTGGCCCTCTGGCCAGGTCACCATGCATGATTCCTCCTTCGCACATATCAAAACATTTCTGAACAACTGACCCAGGCAAGCCACTCTCCACTGCCTGGTATATGGTACTTCCCCTGTGACTGGTACCAGTTGTTTGCATTAGGACCAAAATGGATTAGATAGAAAAGGAGAAAAACACATCTTATTTTATTATGCTGTAGAACTTAATTTTATCAAACATATCACATTTACAAAACTTCTTCCCACTGTGGAGACTGAATGCAGTTGATAAACACTATACTTCACCTTGTAATGAACTGAGTTCTATCATAGTTTTGTCAACAACAGGAGAATTTGGTAAGGTTATTTGCTTAAGGAACAACCTTATGTTGTATTCTGTCTCTGTGCCTAATGCCAACAGGACTCTTTTTACTGCAGATGTAATGTTGGCAGAAGACATATTGTAGTTAATAAGTTCATGACACTATATGTGAATTGGGATGTAGCCCCACAGAAATTTATAATTTCCCAGAATTGCAAATAACACTTATTTTTTGTTTCTCTGAAGTATCAATCAGAGTTTAAGATGGACAATGGTTCAGAGAACTAATCAGAGGAAAATATTTAATTGGCAATTTTACAAAAGTAGAATATAAAATGAAAGGCGTAAGTAAAAATAAACCTGTCTTGAAGAATATTTACAGGTGTGGAAAGCAGTGTTAATCTAGCCTGAAACCAATTATGAAGATTAAGGGGTAGCTCAAATGTTTGTTGAAGTTGATGGAAAGAATCCTTTTGATTTTATTGGGGTTTGCATAAGACCCTGTGCGATGGGATGTCTATACAACACAAGCTGTGGAGGGATTAATATGGCTAGTTGGACCAATTTACCTTCCAGGCTGAACTTGGCTGGCTCCTCCTCCGAGGAGCAGGGATTAATGAGATGAGGCTCAGCTGGATGGGAAGAAGAGGGGCCTGTATAAACCCAGTAGCCAAGAGACAAAAAAGGAGTCTGTATTCATTTCCTGCGAGAGAGGAGATGTGTTCGGCAATATAGAAAATAGTCTACAGCTTCTCCTCAGCAGAAAGGAGTTTGGGCTGGCAAACTCAGAGGATGGGGGAGCTAAATAAGTAGGAAAGCTTCAGGGGAAAAGCAGCAGGGCAGACTTTGGCTTAGTGATGATAAGAGGGTCCCTGACCTGGATCCTAGAGAAGAGGGTAGGGTTGGCTTCCCCTACCAGCTACAGAGGAAGGACAACAGACCAGGTAGTGGAGATTGGGCTGCCTGGGTCAGTTTATTCTGAAATGTTTACATGTGTGGGAAGGAGGAGTGATGCATGGTGTACTGACCAGAGGGCCAAGGCATGAGAAAGGAGCACCTGGAATTGCGCAGATGGGTGTAGAGACTGCCAGAGGTGGGCACAGCTCCTGAAATGATCTAATCCTCAGAGAGGCCAGGGGATGGTACCACTAGTGGTGAGTGGACACCATGATACCCTAAGACAGCAAAATTCTACTTACTCCTCATTCAGTTTCTTAAGTCTTTTTTGACAAAATATTTTTTATCATCAAAAAAGAGCAGGGTGAATGGATTTTTTTTTTTTCCTTCTGAGCTAAAATGACATGAATTCACGATAATTTCCTCAGGCTTGCTTAAGGCACCTGAAACTCTCCAATGACTAGCCATAGAGAACTATTATGTAAAAGAGTTCTGAAAAATTTTATGTCAGCTCCTGTGTGGTCTCATTGTCTCTTGTTCAGAGTCTGGGTCACATGTCCCAGAAAGAGATGTTTTTCAGGGACATCTATAGAGACAACTTTGCTGTACTGGTGCTTAGGGTCCCTTTTGCAGAGCCTTTGGCACATAACAGCTGAGGCCAAACTGCAGCTCGCGAGCTGTGTGTGGGTCTTGAATGGAAAAGTGTGGTTCACAGAAGAGCATGATGGGGAAAAGCAGTGGCACGGTCGGGGATGGCAGGGAGATGCACCAGCAAGTTTAGACTTTCTCACAGGCCCTAATGAAGTTTACTTGTTAAAATAAAATCGTATTTTACAAGTCCTTCTGAACATGACATCAAATAATAAGAAATTAATATACAAAGAAGAAAATAGATTGATTGAAACTGAATGTAGATTACTTTCAATTTTTGGCACAACTTACTGATGTGAAGCATTGTATTCCACAATGAAATTTGTGAAATCAAATGATTGTGTAACACTTACAGATCAGCACCTGAGAGAACTTTTATGTACTGCGCTGACAAGTTACTGCCCAGTTTAAAAAAAAAAAAAACTTGACACTAACCTGCAGTTTTCTACATCGAGCCCGGGCCAGGTTTTTACTATATAGGCCTAGTTTTCAGGATAACCTTAAGTAATAATTAGAATCTGACATTACTAGAATCAATATTTGCTCTCTTTTTATGAAAAAATGTGCAATGAATTTTAAACTTAGTAATTTTGGAGTAGGCTATATTCCTCAGTGCGGCTCTCAAAGGTTTAATAATCAACTTGTGTGGCTCTTGAGTTCCATAAGTTTGGCCACCCCGGCATATAACCTCATCACTGAGTCCCACCCCGATGGCTGGTGTGTTTACGATGTCCATTCATTAAAATACATTCACTCAAACACATCAGTAGGGCATAGTTCTTTTCGTTTACAAACATGCATAACTATAATGGCAGAACTCATCCCTCTCCCATCTGCAGTGGGACAGCAGCAGAGACAGGAGTGATTAGAGGACTGCAGGAATGTTCATAAGGGTTATGGCAATAAACGGTCTGAGATGGGTCTTTGTTGACATGTTAATTAGGCAAATTGTCCCTGATGTGTTTAGCCAACTAGCAGCAGACAACAGCACTGCCGATTCCATTTTATGCCCACAGTCTAATTGTGCTTTGCAGTTGGCAATCTACTTAATACCCTTTATTTAGCTAAAAGGCATCAGGAATATCATTGCACTGGCCAGCCTTGTGGCTTAATGAAAGACAAATTCTGCACCTCTGGTAAGTGTCCTTGCCAGGATTACAGAGCTGTGGTCCATGATAGCAATGTCAAAAATTGCTATCATGGTCACACCAATATATTTGACAGATTATGTTGGGATACGAGACACTAAAAGCTTACAATTCTAAATAATATGCTAAAATATTCAGCTTCTTAATTAATTTATTCAAGTTATTTTCAACAACATTTTCACTCCCTGCCTTTGTAAAAACAAACAAAAAGCAATGTACTGTTTTATTAACCTGCACAGACCTCCCCACAGGAATATACTTTTGCTTCCTCATGCAACTTCAGCCATTTTAAATCATTGGGATGACTCACATGCTTCAACTTCCACATGAGCCAAATTAAGTATTTGTATGGCATGGGTCGAGACCCCATTAGGCTAAGCACTGTACAAAAACATGGCCCGGTTTCCTGACTCCTAGCCATAACCTATTGGATCAGAATACAAATATGATCCTCAAAGATCCCATAATGGTGACTATGAGAACAAGGGTGTTATTTCTGGGGGTGATCATTCCCTTTTTGTTTGGCCACACCCTGCCTAAGAAAATTTCCCTGCAGTTTCAGTTGAGATACAGTGCTTGTCTTCATTTCCTGTCTTAAAAGCTTTTGTATAATGTTGTGTAAATCTGCTGTGTTATACCCTAAAGCATGCTGCATTTCACTGGTGGAAAAAAGCTACTACAATTTCTCTCCTCCCTCCCAGGCCCCACATGTGGAAACCTAGGACATGGGTTTTTGTGTTCAGCTCTGAATGCTGTGAGAGAAGTAATCCGTTTGTATCTGCCGGAGCAAATTCCCCATCTAACTCCTGCACCCCCCATTAAAATTCTGTCTCCTGCGCTCATGATTCATCTGCTGTTTGTCAAGAGTTTTCTAGTACAAGTAAAATGTAGCTTTTGTGGGAGGTCACAGCTGCAGAGTGAGGGGTGATCTCTCAGGTATCTTGGGCCCATCTTGTCAGAGGGCTCTGAATGTAGAAAAAGAGACCTTGATTGGGTGCTTTTATGGGGAGCTAGTGTAGCGTACCAGGGTGATGTAGCCATGGTGACTTGTGTTCCTAAGCAGAAAGGCTGCCGTATTCCATAATAGTTGGAGTTTTTCAGGCTGTTGATTTTCATTCCTAGGTATAATGAGTTGCAATAATCAAGCCTGGAGGTAAAGTGCTTTTGTGTCCTTTAGGACTGAGCGCACTATGTGAATGTGCCGTATCACCAAATAGGATGCATTCATGAGATACATTCAGGACTAAACATTTATTCAGTTACCTGCACTGAAAAACTGCTTCTTGAGGGAAAAACACAAGCTTAAATGAGCCTTTTTTGAATGTAAAGCCAGACCCTCTTGCTGTACTGGTTGTAAATAACTCTTTTTTCAAGAGGCGAGACCCCTTCCTTGATTCTGGGCAAGCTCTGCTTAGCGTAGAAGCCGAGGATGGTGGGAGGGGCAAAGGGAGGTGTACGTCCCCTGATCCTCGGGCTAGTTGGGGGATGATTCAGCCCCGAGTGCAAATGTTTCAGGGCTAGTCTAAGTTGTATTTGACTGCCTATTGCTCCAAGGGTCATTCTGGCTGCTGGGGATCTGTGTTCTGCTCACCCTCCATGTTAGGGGGAATCCTCTGCTGGCCTGATAAGGAAGCTTTATGGGTCCTTTGTACCACCGCAGCAAGTAATGCTGTAAATGTTCCTTCAGGACTGATGTGATCACTGGTGGTCGTGATTAGAGCTGGCAGGAATTTTTTTCCCCTTGGGAAATGATTGTTTTAATCATTACTGTTCATGGTGATCAAAAAGCAAACACAATTGCAACTGAAAAATGTGATTTTTTTAATTGAAATTTTTACTTTATTTTATTTTATTTTTGGCTGAAAAGTGCCCAAGTGTAAACTTCCTCATTTTCAGGGATCTCTGCTTTTTTGATGGAAAAACCAAAAGTTCTCCTGGAAAGTTTACATGAAAATTCTTGTTTCACCCACACCTTTCTACTGAAAAGTTTCAACAAGCAATTCTCCACCAGCTCTAGTTATGAGCTCACAGTGACAGGTTCACACTGTCGATGGATTCCAAAGGGGTAGTTGTGTCAGTATAGTTCAGCAAAACAAACTGAGTCTTGTGGCACTTTTAAAGATTAGCAAATGTATTTATTGCATGAGCTTTTATAGGGTAACATTAGCTGTACCTGTCTAAATCTTCAGAACACCTCAGCAGAATCACTGTCTGTCTTTTCACATCTTACTTAAGAGCAGAGAGCTTACAGAAATGAGAAGAAAAACTGGTACTTTGTCCTTTAAAACCACTCTGCTAAAACATTTTTCTCTTATGGAGTGGAGGGATGAGGATGAGAGTAAGTTACTTGCATTCCAGCTTCCAATCATCTTTGTCATGTGAAATTTGTTTTAGTTTGCCATTTTTAACTTAGGGACAAGCATATAGTTTAAAAAAAAAAAAAGGAAACAAAGCATTTTTCCACTGTAGGAGCAATGTGTTTAGTGGGGCTACCCTGCCTAGAAGGAAAGGAAGTTGGAAACATTTATTATATTCGTATGTAGTCATAGATTCTTGGTGAATAAGTGGATGAATGATGATTTCACACAAACTTTCCATATTACACCTGGATTAATAGGGCAACCCTTTTTAAAATTCCTATTCAGGTTTGGTCTGGAAAAATGTGAGGGTATGTCTACACCTACAATTGAATTTGAATTGATGACAACCAATTCAAATTCAATTGAGTGCATGGCCACACTTGCTTTCCTCAGTTTGAACTGAGGAAAGCTGACTTTGAACTGGTCAAAGTTCATTTGACTTAGAAGTCCAGGTCAGTTCAAACCCAGTAGTTCGAAATGACCCAGTGTGGCCATGTCAATTAGAACTCACTGTGAGTTCAAATTGACATGGGTTGACCTTCCTCCCAGGGTACATGGCAACCAGGAAGGAAGACCAGCACTTCGGCACCTAGCCAGCAGCCCCAAAGGTGCCTCCATGCCCCCCAGCCAGATTGGGCTTGGGACGCAATGGGATTCATGTCCCCTGGCTGAGGACAGGGATCCCAGCCCGCGCTTCAGCCCTGTTTACTGGCTGGGGAAGGGATCATCTCCCTGGGCTGGAGCTGCACTCCCAGGGCTGGGGAAGGAACCCTGCACACGGCTGCAGCCCCACCAGCTGCACACCAGGGACAGAGATGCCTGTGTATGGCTGCAGGGACTCCTGCACGTGCTGTGGCCATGCTAGCCACGTGCGGCTGCAGATCCTCTGGCCACACACAGAATAGGGACCCCCGTCCATGGCTGCAGCCCCACTAGCCACTCATGGGGACAGAGATCCCCAGGCATGGCTGCAAGGACCCAAGCGGGGTGCAGCTGCGCATGAGGGTCCCTGTTCCCGTGCATGGCCGGCAGGGCTGCAGAAGCGCACAAGGGTTTCCTTCTCCCCTGCCCCACTGCTCTGTCAGCACTGCAAGGGGGAATTCCCCAGCCAGGTGCTGACAGTGCAGTGAAGCCGGGGGAGAAAGGATTCCCCCAGCCCCGACAACAGTGCAGGGGGTTCAGGGGAGAAGGGGTTCCCCCGGCCCTGCTGACGGCACAGGGCTGGGGGAATCCTTTCTCCCCCGCCCCCACTGTGCTGTGTGTGTGTGGATGCCCGGGGAAAACATCCCCTGCCAGGCGCCTGCCTTCTAAGCCTGGCATGGAGGAAAGCATCCATGGGGGATAGAGTTGGGCAAGGGATGCTTTTCCCTGTGCCGATCTCAGATTGCTGGAGCCCGGCAGGGGATTGGGTGGTGGCATGGCCTATTTTGGGGGCAAGTCGCAATACCATCCACGGTGCCTCTCCTCCAAGTCAAATTAGCAAATCTAGTTCATGGACATGCTAGTTCAAATTGAAGTTTCTAGTGTGGCCATGTCAATTTGAATTGACTGAATTTGAACTAATAATTATTTGTTTGAATTGACTAGTTCAAATTCAGTCAATTCGAATTAACATACTAAGTGAAGACATAGCCTGAAAGATTAGCTTTTTTGCTCATCTGCTGAATGAGAATTCTTCCTATATACATCCATACTACGATACATTCAAACATGAGCTTTTGGAACAAAGTAACCTATATTTCAAGACCATTAAAGTACATTCAGTAGAGCAGCTGAATTTCCATTGCTGGCTTAAACTGAAACGAAGTCTTAGGTGAAAGCATAAGGAGGAAGACCCTACAAGGAGTTCTACCTCCACACTCTGCATTTCTTAGACCAGGGGTCTCAAACTCAAATCACTATGAGGGCCTCATGAGGACTAGTACATTAACCCAGCAGCTACACCACTGAAACCTTTTCATGCAATGATATTGTAAATACCAATAATGGCAGTGTCATTGCAGGCCACAGGAAATCACTTTAGGGGCTACATGAGGCCCAAAGACCATGAGGTTGCAGACCCCTGCCTCACACAAAGGAGTCCTAATCATGGATCAAGCACATGCACAGGAAGCATTCAGGGCCTGATCCAAAGCTCACAGAAGTCAATCCAGTTCCATCAGTTGACTTTATTGGACTTTGGATCAGATCCATGGAGGGGTTCTGCTATAGAGAAAAGAGATGAAGGACATAGGCTCCCAATCTCTTCTCCCCTCCATGCACAGCTTTCCCTGCCTCCCTGGTCTCAGCTGTGCATACATTCCCCTGCTTTCCACATCCCCTTTTTCCCTGGCCCCCAGTCACATGGACCTTTCCCTGCCCCCCTCACTGGGCCCTGAGCAGCTTCCTTTGCCACCCACACCCAGCCCCCAAATCCTCTCCTTCCTGCCCGGCACAATACTTACTTTTGCTGGAGCTCAGTGGGGACCGTCCAGAATCCAAGCCATAGATGGTTTACATTTACTGCAGTGCTCTGCCCCGCCTCATGTGCCTGGGAGCACAGTATGGTGGGAGATTTCACAAAGTCTCACTGGCCCCAGCTCCCAGGCATGTCCTGGGGCATTCTGTGGCACATTTCAGGCCCATACCCAGATGCCACTGGATCTGTGTGCCTAGATTCATGTCCCTGGGGTGCACACAGCATCCAAAACAGATGAGGAAGAGATGGGGCCATCTACTCATTTCCCCAGGCTTGGTCTGGAGAATGGGCTGCCTTTCCTGGAGAAGCAAGCTGATCCTTTTTAAAAGATGAACACCCTTCTTGTGTTCTGAGGCTCAGTGCATCCTTCTGAATTTCCCAGGGTTCCACACTAAAAGTGAGTAGCTAAATGCCACATGTTTGCTATTTGGATAGTACGTTAACTATCTTTTTAGATTAAATGGGCTAAATAGGGGGTATCACGTGATGTGGAAGCTGTAGCAATGTTGCAATCTAAGAGTATTTGGACTACTGGGAGGTAGTCGGCCGTCAGCACTCCCACTGCTGGCCTGAGGAGACCCTACCCAAAACTCCGGGTTGGAACCAAAGAGAGGGCCCAAGGGAGAGGGGAGACTATATAAGGAGACAGACCAGCCAGTCCAGGGAGAAACAGGGAGGGAGACGCCTGCTGGAGTTAGTAGACCTCTCTCCCTGGGAGCAGCAAGGGGGTGACCGAAGACGAGATCTCCCTCCCCGGGAGAACCAAGGGGATGATCGCTGGCGAGCCTCTCCCCTGGATTCACCTTCACCAGGCAAGGATCTGGAAGAGCATCTCTTGGCAGAGAGCCTTGGTGACAGGAACCACCCAGATGCCCACGAAGACCTGAAGGAGCTTTCATCAGCAGAAGACACCAGCGAGATGACTGCCCCAATCCCCTGAGACCTAGAGGAGCTCCTGCTGGCTGATGGACTCAAGGAATTAGCCACACTGCCACCAGTGGACAGAGAGGGTCTGACCGGGATGCCCTTGGGTACATATCTGGAGGACCTGGAACCCAGCAAGGTGCAGGTAACCCAGAGGGGAACTGGGAGGAAGCAGCCCAGGGACAGCTGGTGAAGTGCCCAGCTGCTTTACAGGATCAGTGTTTCGGTTGGAGCCCACTCACCCAGTGGCATTGTACTGCCACTGATAGGCCCCTAGGCTGGAACGCAGTGGAGTGGGCAGGCCTGCTTTCCCCTCCCTTCCCCCATTGCCACTATTAACTCGGTTGCCTTACCCTGCCTGATGGGGGCCTGGACTCTGATACTGTGTGTGTTGCCTTAGCCTACCTGAGGGGTTGAAGGCCAAAGACTTCCTGACTCTGCCTTGCCCTGGTAGGGGCTGGAAAGCCATGGAAATAGGGGAGTTGGGTTGGACTCCACAGCGGGTCCCAACCTGCACATCAGGAGGCAGCATGGCGAAGGGCCGTGCCCCTTTACACTCCACTACTGACATGTGTGACCTTCTCAAAATCACTGCTCTATTATGTTTAATTCACTGCAGTGGCAGGTTTGGTTAATTGATATTTGTAAGTTCTTTGAGAAACTTTGAGAAAGGGTGGTATAGTAGCTCAGACTGCTATGAACAAGGAGTGTGATGGCACTTTTAAAGGCTAACAGATTTATTGCATGAGCTTTTGTGGGAGAAAATCCCAGACTATTATGGCCTCCTACATTTTGGGATGTAGTTCTCTAAAACTGCTAAGTAGGTTGGATCTGGCAAGAAAAGAGTTTTCTGTACACCTATAGAGATGAGGTTATTTTTACCTCAGTGGTAGTCACACCAATGACCAATCTAGAAATCCTTGTATCCAGTTCTGGTACCCACAGCTCCAGAAGGAAGTTGAGAAGTTGGAGTGAATTCTGTGATACAGATTCTGTACCACTGACCAACAAAGGGTAACAAAAAAAAAAAATCTTCAAATACATCAGAAATAAGAGGAAAACCAAGGACAGTGTAGAACCCTTTGTCAACAAAGAGGGTAAAACAATAAATCAAAATGTGGAACTAGCAAAGGAACTGAATAATTTCTTTGTTTCAATCTTCGCTGAGTAGGTTGGTGAAGATTGTATGTCTGACGTAGAGGAGGGCAATTGGAATGAGGTAAGGTCAGAAGCTAAAAAAGTGAAAGAGCAAGTTAAAAATTACTTGGACAAGTTAGAGACTTTCAGCTCACCAGGGCCTGATGATATGCACACTAGAGTACTCAGGGAGCTGACTTAAGAGAGATCTGAGCCATTAACTGTTATCTTTGAAAAATCATGGAAGATGGGTGAGATCCCGGAGGGCTAGAAAAGGGCAAATATAGTGCCCATTTACAAGAAAGGAAATAAGAACAATCCAGGGAATTATAGGCTAGTTAGTTTAACTTCTGTACCTGGAAAAATAATGGAACAGATAATTAAGGAGTTGATTTGCAAACATCTTGAAGAGAATGAGGTGCTTAGGACTAGTCAGTGTGGATTTGTCAAAAATAAATCATGTCAAAACAACCCGATACCTTTGATGTGAAAAGAAGCCTTGTGGCTAGAGGGGAAGCAGTAGATGTAGTATGTCTTGACTTTAGTAAGGCGTTTGACATCGTTTCACATCACATTCATATTAATAAACTGGGGAGGTACAAACTAGATAGAGCTATGATGAGATGGGTAAAATACTGGTTGGATAACCACTTCCAGAGTGTAGTTATCAGTGGTTCACATTCAGGTTGGAAGCACATAATGAGTGGGGTGCTGAAGGGATCTGGCCTGGGCCTGGTTTTGTTCAACATTTTTTATCAATGACTTAGATGATGGCATAGAGAGTAAATATATAAAGTTTACAGATGAGACCACACTGGGAGGGTTATGAGTGCTTTGAAGGATATGATCACAATTCAAAATGATTTGCACAAACTGGTGAAATGGCTGGAGATAAATAGACTGATTCAATAAAGATAAGTGCCAAGTACTCCACTTAGGGTTGAACAACCCATTGCACATGTACAATGACTGCTTAGGAAGGAGTACTGCAGAAAGGGATCTGGCTGTAATAGTGGATCACAGGCTAAATATGAGTCAGCAGTGTAATACTGTTGCAAAAAAGCGAACACCATTCTGGGGTATAATAAGAGCAGTATTGTGAATAAGACACTGGAAGTGATTCTTCTACTCAACTGATTAGGCCTCAACTTGAGTACTGTATTCAGTTCTGGGCACCTCATTTCAAAAATGATGTGGAGAAACTGGAGAAAGTTCAGAGAAGGAGAACAAAAATTATTAGAGGTCTGGAACATTTGACCTGTGAGGGAAGATTGAAAGAGCCGCGTTTGTTTAGTTTAGAAAAAAAGGAAACTGAGAGGGGATATGATAACAGTTTTCAAATACCTAAAAGGTTGTTATGAGGAAGCAGGAGAAAAATTACTCTCCTGAATCACAGATGATTCAAGAAGGAACGGGCTTAAATTATAGCAAGGGAAGTTCTACCTACACATTAGGGAAAAATTCCTAACTGTTAGGGTGATTGAACATGAATAAGTTGCCTCTGCAGGTTGTGGGATCTCCTGCATTGGAGGTTTCTAAGAGCAGGTTAGACAAACACCTGTCAGGAGTGGTTTAATAGGGGTGCTTGGTCCTGCTATGAGTGCAGGGAATTGGACTTCATGACCCAGCATGGTCCCTTCCAGATTCTGTGATTCTATCCATTCACTGTCTTCCCTACAGGCTCCTTTTAAGTCAGAAGGGACACTAGGTCGTATATATCAGATGGGTATCTGGATGAAATGTAAAGACCTACATTGAACCTACTGACTTTAGTAAGACAAAAGTGTTTCATTCTTCTTGTATGTTGTGTGCCATAGGCAGAGAACAGGAGGGGCTGAGGTATTACCAGTGCCTCGGGCTCCTACAATGATAGGGAATTGATCAGATGATCCTAACAGGTGATCCATACCCCACACAGCATAGGGAGGTGACATTCCTCCCCCTCCGACCACCACCCACTCGAAGTCCTTTCTCAGTCTTTCCTTTCTTGCTTCCAACACCGAATTTGGTGATCAGCAATACCTTGAGCATGGAAGCGAGACACAACATCTACAGGTACATCTATGCTTGGAGCTGGGTGTGTGATTCCTAGCTCAATGCAGATAGGTCATCTTATTTCTGAGTGTGCTAGCATATGAGCAGTGGGAGGAGCTAGCTGCTTGAATACTGCATAACATCTGGAATGAGATTGTACTAACTGTGGCTAACCCTTCCCACTGCTCACATCACTGTGGCTACACTTTATTTTCAGGGGCCTAACTCAATGGCAGGTTGCACAGCTATGTCTCTTCCCATCTGTAGGGTAGAGCTACCCTGTGACAGAGCATAGAGGTAACCTGTGCAGCACTCAGAGCCCTAATCCAATTCCTCTAGAGCCTTAGCTCCAACTCTGGGTAATTTAAGGTAATTCAGAGGAAGGGGAGAAATCACAGAATACGTTTGGTTGTGCAAAGTGGAAAAATAGTCTTTCCTGATCCCTGTAGGAGAGCAGCTGAAGCCCTGAAGCATTGTATTTTATTATAATCATTGTCCTAAGGCAGAGCTGCAGGTGTTCTGAACATGTCAAGAGCAGTGCAGGCCTGTTCTCCCCATGGCTCCTGAAAGGAGACAGTGACTGTCGCTTATTGCCCATCACATGTTCCCAGTGCACCTGCTGAGTGAGCATGTGTGACTTCCTGCCATATTGCGGTTTCTCTCTTTCTGCTGCACATTAAGGCTCATTAGGCTGAAACCCATATTCTTTGAAAGAGCAAACTAACTCATGCTAAAGAATAGCTCCTAATTGCAGGAATCTAACCGCATGCACAGAGAATTCCTGGCAATTGCCCCTGAATCAGAAGGGAACATTCAAATGGGAAATGTACCACTTTAACCATTATAGATTCAAAAGAAATGATAAATCCCTCTCAGCTGTGTCAGACAAATCTGCTTTCTTATTCAGGTTATCAGCTAACTCATCCCTTTTTGATGAAAGAAAATTTCTCGTGACCTCCAGTGTTCGGATAATGTAAAAGTATCCTCTACCACCTATATTAATCCAGCTGGGTACAAAGTAAGCTCAGACAATCGCAATTTCTGACAAACCTTATTAAGTATCTTATCCATCTATCTTAGGTGTTTCCAGTTGCACCAGTTACTCTGGTATCTTGGAGCTGGATACAGAAATTGAATGATGATTTCAATTTCTTTCTATAACAGAACCAAATAAAAGTGATTTTTTTTTAGTAGCACCCAGTTACAGTTGGTGAAAATACTAGAAAGATGCCCTTGAAGCATAAGGTGGAATGGTGAGCTCTGTTTATATTCTCAAGAGGAACGTCTATGCAACACACACAGGTTTGTCCAGGCACTGAGTATGGAGAGCTAAGTGTAATGGATAAGCAAGATGAGGAGGGATGCCTGAGGACACTGAATACTAGTTAATTGCTCTGCATTTAATTACCACCACTTTTTTTCTGTATTCTCTGCTGTATCCATTTTATGGGTCAGAGTCTATTTCTTTGCAGTTAAAAAAGTGAAGAGTGTAGCTTGAGGAAGGGTTGTTAGTTTAATGGCCAGAACACTGATATGGTAGGTAGGAGATCTGGATTCTAGTTTTTGTTTGACTATTTACATGCTGTGCAACCTTTGGAAAGTCATGTCACCTCCCTGTGCATCACTTTCTCCTCTGCTGTCTATTAAATTATAATTTGATGGACTGTCTCATCTTCCCATGTGTTTGTACAGTGCTTGGATAAAGTCTTGATCTTCACTGGAGGCTCTAGATACTGTTGAAATTGTGTGGGTGCCTGGGGAAATGTGCCTGATTGGTCAAGGAGCTGGGGGAGTGAGAGAGAACTGAGATTTGCTGGAAAAAGAAACTGGGACTGAGAATGAGACAAGGAATCTAAAAGGGAAGACTGGAACTGGCTGAAGGAGGAGATGAGAAGCTGGAGTAGTTGAGATTTGATTAAAGAATGGAGGTGGTAGTGGAAATGAAGAAACAGGATTTAGAATTATAGATTAAGGTGGACAGGGACCTTTAGGAGGTCATTTGGTCCAACCTCCTGCTTAAAGCAGGACCAGCCCCAACTAAATCAAATCTTGACAAAGCCCTGGTTGGGATAATCAGGGAAAGGCTGGAGGAGATAGGGGGGCAAACTTGGGAAAAATGGGCAAAGAATCTGTGCCTGCCGTAGAACATGGCTGTGAAGGGACTGGAGTGGAACCTTTGCTGTCAGCCATTGGCAAAGTTTATTAGCTATCTCCTAATACGGGTGCACACAGCCAAGGGCTACCTGCTACTGCTATCAGTTACTGGCTCCATTAGCTCAAGACCCAGAGGAGTGTGTGGGGATGAGTGGTGTGGCCACAACAGTGAGGCCACCTGAGGAATTTTTTTTTCACAAATATGCTATTAATGAGGATTTTTCCACCCCAAATATGCTATTCAAAACAAAACAAAAACCCTAGGAAACCCCTCACACTCACAGGGCAACAACTATTTAAGATTTTTTATGTTGCAAAGTCAAACACTCATTAGAAAATGCCAGAACTAAAGATGTTTGGGCAACCTTAATTCAGCCCCCTTGCATGTAGACAGTGCATAGCATGGATCTGTTCTGGGGATGAAGCAGCTTTTAATAATATTGCTTTAGCATTTTGAGAGGACGGTAGATTGTGTACAATTAAATATCTATAGTAAAACATGCAAAAGTGAAATGTAGCTCAGTTAATGCTGAGGCCATTATAGACCTGTGATTTTTATTTTTTTAACTGCAGCCTTAAACTTATTGTGACGTCTGATCTTCCTTATCCTTTGGAAGATATTCTTTTTAATATGCATTTGTTCAGAATTTGTTACTTTGATAGACAAAAATATTTGCCTTCTCTTTCTCTGCTCCATTTTCTTCCCTGTCATGAATCTGGATTGAAGGGAAAAGCACATTTAAAAATAGCAAAAGGTTGTAGTTGATTAGCTAAGTCACAATACTACATCACAGACAGCTGCAAAAAGACCTAAACTCTGTTAATAACCGCCTTTAAGAAGTCATATGATTGAGTCAGAAGCACCCAGGTGAACGAATCTTCTACAACCAAATAGCTGAGACTAATGGATACAGCAGAAAAGAGCCATTATAGCCACAGAACTGTTTGAAATACTGATCAAAATGCTAAGTACTATTGATTTAAAGCTAATGAATATTTGCCTTCCCCAGTGCTTTCTACAGAAACAGAAGTGTTGATTTTTTTTTTTTTTTTGATTTCTACAGTTTGAGAGAAATGATGACTAAGGTTATTTTTTGTTAATTTTACAACTTAAAAGATTGAAATGGGTACATAGCTTCTGATGGCTATTCAGCAGTGATATATTTATATTCTTTCCCTTTGCTGAATTCTACAATACATTTAACACACTTACAATTGATAGTCTGAAATATTTAAAGGAATCCATTGGCAACCACTGAGTTCACAGAATGTTTCCAGTTTACTTTTGAAAAAAAAAATCTTATTTTACATTAAAAAAAAAAAGAATCAGACATTTTAGAGGCTAAGGGTAGGGTTTCCAAACATATTCAGCCAGGAGTGTTGCTGCCCTGGTGAAGACCCGGGGCACGGTCCCAGGCCCCACCCCCTGCTGCCCTGATTCTCTGCCTGGTCCTGATCCAGTCTCGGGCCCCTGCCACCACCAGCCTAGCCCCAGATGCCTGGCCAGGGCTGTGGACAGAAAAGCCGGGTGCTGCCACAGGCAGCCTGGCCTGAATTCCCGGCCAGGATCTGGGCTGAGTGCGGCAGTCAGCCCGTCTGGGGACTGGACTGGGAGAGGCAGGGGCTGCCCTGGACAGTCAGGGTGATGGCGCTGCGACTTAAGACATGTGCCCCATGTGTCAGGCACCAGCGACGCCCCTGTATTCAGCTGTGTCCTAACCCCACTCACACAGGCATCTATAGCAGTTTTACCACTGACTGCAGGGGGAGCAGAATTAGATGGGTGTTGAGAGTCATAGCCAGGACAGTGAGAAATGGGATAGAATTAAGCTATCAGCTGGGATACGAATGTGCGATGTTTCCCTCCTCCCTGTTCACCACTCCTGAACCCTGAATTACTGCACTATGCCAGGTGATCACTCACTCCTGAGTCAGGTCACGCTGTCCTCCTGCATATATTCAGTACCAGACAGTGGGCTGCATACTTTCTAGCCACATAGGTGACAGGCCCTCAGCGATCACTCCCAGCCCCTAGATGCCACACCAGGAACTACTGTCCTATGGGGATTGGGACCCTTTCCCCAATCACTGTTAGGCTCGTGGATTCCGGTTTGCTAATCTGACAAAGAAATGAGAATACCCAGCGCTGGTCATTCACACCCTTTAAAGTTCAAACAGCTTTAGATAAACCAAAGACTAGTTTATTTATTAAAACATGATTTTAAGTGTGTATATAACAAATCAATGCACAATCCTTTAAAAAAGGAGTCAGGAGTTACCACACAGCAATGAAAGAAATGACACATTCTAAATCTACATCACTGCCTAGCTTAACCTCATGGTCCAAGATTACTTACAAGGTGTTCAGCTGAAAGATGTTTTTACAGCCGGTCTCTGCCTATTACTAGGTAGGGCCCAGATCTTGCTTGGAGTTGGAGAGTGCTTCAAGATGAGATTCTCTAGTAAAAAGCCCCAAGCAGTCCCAACTTCCAAAGGGGTAGCTGTGTTAGTCTAGTTCAGCAACATGAGTAACACAGTAAGCTGTGTTAGTCTAGTTCAGTAACACAGCAAAAGCTCATGTGGTAAATAAACTTGTAGTCTCTAAGTGTCACAGGACTCTTTGCTTAATTATTTAGCAGTCCAAGGTGTCTGTATTTGCTTTCAATCCCTCCTTAGCTCCTTCTCTTCCTGGGCTGAGGTGATTTCCTTTGTATTACCTGAACCAGGGAGCTTAATCTGCATTGTCTTTGTCGTGTACCTCTCCAGCTTCTGTGTTGAGAAATAGCCCTGAAGGTCTGAGCCATGTAACACACTTTGCATCTAAACGCATATATGACACTGTAGGAAACGTGATACCATAACAATAAAGCAGACCATTCAAAAGGGAAACTTGCATGGCATAATTGGCATCAAACTTTACAATTACATTACAAAAGTGAACAGAAAAATTACACAGGTCGTAACCTAGGGGTGCATGGGTATGCATCCCATGACAGAATGCATAGGGACAAAATCTCTTGTTCTTCAGGACTAAAACCAGCCAATTATTGCTGGAGCTTATAAAGAAAATTCCTCCACAGGTATCTTCACCATTTTGGCACTTTCCTTTGAATTATCCAGTATTGACTGCCTCTAGAGACAAGACAATAGCTAGAAGTATTTATAGGTCTTGTAAAGAATGGCATTTCCTTTCTTAACAGGAAGAACATTTGTTCCCACTTCTTTCCACCTGAATCCACAACAATTCTTTCTAGCTCTCTAATTCCTCCCATTCTATTCATATCCTTTGCTCAGATCTTTCTTCCGGAGAGTAAGCATCACCACCCTACCATCTTCCTTCCCTCTCTTCTGCTTCCTCTGGATTCATGTGTGGACATATCAGGGCTTCATGCAAGTAAGATTCCAGCTGGACCCCTTCAGATGATCTGCTTCTCTGAAAGCACCCATTCAATTTGCAGCAGCTGTTTCAATAAATAAATAAAAGCTAGCAAAGGGATAGCTAAGAAGACCTAAAATATAATGCCATTGTATAAATCCACAGTTGGTCCACACCATCAATACTATATGCAATACTGGTCAACTCATCTAAAAGGTACAGAGAGGGGCAACACACAAAATTAAGGTTACAGAACAACTACTATACAAGGAGAGATTAAAAAGACTGGGAATCTTCATCTTGGAAAAGAGATGACTAAGGGGGGTATGATGGAGATTTATAAAATCATGAATGGCATGGTCAAACATGAATAAAGAAATGTTATTTCATCTTACAACACAAGAACGAGGGGTCATCCCATTAAATTAATTGGCATAAATAAACAAAATATAAACAAAAGGAAGTGTTAACATAAGATAATCAAATAAACAAAAGATAAACAAAAGGAAGTATTTCTTCACATGATCAACCTGTGGAACTTTTTGCAGGTGTATGGTGTTAAGGCCAAAATTCAGTGGATCACTGCAGGTTGGCACTTTTGACAATGTTCTTTGAAGTGTGTGTTGCTGTTTACACCGTATCTTTTCTCCCTACTACTCCTATTTCTAATTTGGGAGTCAGATTTTCAGTAGATGTAACTGACATAGCTTCAGGTAAATTACTGAATTTGTGACATATTCAGTAGTAGATGAAATGCCTCTCTAGTTTCTTCTCTCTCTTTCTTCACCTTCCTTTCTCCCTTGAGAACTGTCGTCTTTGAATGTGCTTTCCGTTCCATGAATTATGCTAACTCTCAGGGATAAATAGTTAGTATGTGGTTTATATGTTCAATGAAAGATGCCACTTACACCCATTCTTAAAAAAGGTGGTTCTCGGTGATCTCACTGTGTGTTTGGAATGTATGGCTGTCCAAATGACTCAGGCATATTTGGTCCACTGTATGTGAAATAGGCATGACCTTTGCAAATGCTGGTGTGTCCATGGCCAAATACCTTGTTCCGTGTGCTATTCTCTAAAAGAGGAGCAAGTTAAATCTGCCCAGTGCATTCTTTTATTTGTACCTCTTATGCCTGGCACCTAGGACTAATCCACTGTGAGAATGTTTTTCCCCCTGTGGGATTCTGGTTGCTTACATGAATCAGTGGCAGATATGACTCACTCTTCTCTTGGATGTCATGCCTATGATATATTGACAATGTAATATTATTGTACTGAATATCTGTGAGGACATGTGCTGTTGTGTTCAACTTTGTTACTCACTGCAAAGACACCACCTGCATCGTTGAATGCACTACAGTGGATGATTTGTTGATTTTTAAGGCCATAAATCATGATTATGATCATCTTATTTGACTTCCTGCATAACACAGGCCAAAGACCTTGCATGATAACTTCTGTATTAAGCCTATAATTTCTGTTTGAGCTATAGTGTATGTTTTAGAAAAACAGAGTCTTGGTGTCAAGATTGTGAGTGAGAGAGGATCCACCACAGCTGGTTAGTTCCTCTCACTTTTAAATGCTGAAAGGTGTATTGATTTCAATGAGACTATAATTCTTCTCAGAAGTGCTGGACAACTACTCACCCTGCTTTAGTCAAAGGGAGCTGCCATGCTCGGCACCCTGGGAAATCAGGCCACTTTTATTTTGATTTCCTGTCTGTACACATTCAGGCGCTTAACTTTAGGCTGCTGCCAATGGAGTGCCCTGAATGGCTAATGGAGCCATACCCATCTGCCTGTTGGTGTGGCTCCATTGAAGTTTGCTGCTTTACAGCACCTGAGAATATGTTCTTAATCTCAGACTGAAATAGGATAATGGGGAATACAGGAAAAATGCTCCCCTTGATGCCTGTGAATCTCTTGCCATGAGCGTCACAATCCTGAGCTGGCTGGCTGAGTTAATCCTGACTTCACGCTGAAGCCTCCTGGGGTAGGAAAAGATTCCTTTTACTGATTCCCCCTCTTTCCATTGTTAGGCCAACTCCAGATAATGGAATAGCTCATTCAATGGGCCTTCTGACCTTCAGGGAGAGGTACTTTTGGCACTGACTGCACCTTGCTAAGGTTAATTGATACAGCTTACTTGACTACTGAATTTTTCATTCTTCCTTTCTGTGGACAATCCAAGGATATTTGCTAGTGAAAGCATATTATGTTCTAATTATGGACACTGTTCAAAGTACTAAGGTTAGTTGTCAATGCTTTTGATCATCTCTGTAAGAATATACAGAAAACTAATCAAGCCGTTGACACATAGGTTAGGAGTATACCCCACCAGCAATATGTAGTCAGTCACATACACAATACAGATGAGGACATGTTTGACATACAGGAAACAGTCTTGCATAGTATTATGTCATCGAATACAAATACAACCAGTCACTATTTGTGAATGTCAATGACAATTTTTGCCAAAATTTTAAATTTTGATGGGGAAAATTTTTCTTTCTTTTTCTTTCTTTCTTTCATGATTTTTTCCTTCTTCCTCCTTGTTTTTGACAAACTCAAGTTATAACATTCCTTAAACCCGAAGCAGTGCTAACCTTGTAGTTTATCATAGTACTGAGCTAGGGTTTGGAGTGAGATGACACTGAGAGTGATGTATAGGAAAAGACAGGGCTGCCTCAAACATCAAAAGCCCAGACAGGTGATTTCCATAAAATGAAGACAAAACCAACATATAATTTTATTTTCTAAGCAAGGAAAGGGGGGTTTTGTGTTTGACAGCAGCATATATGAATGATTTTCTTGCATCGATGTTAAAATGATCAATTTAGGATTGGCCTCAACTGTAAGTTACCCTGAGTATACTCAGACTGTGTCTGCACTGTCACTTTTGCTGGTAGAACATGTCGCTCGAGGAATGTGAGGAAAAAACACCTGACCCCATGTGACAAAAATTACATTGACAGGAGCTCTGGTATGGACAGTGCTATGTCAATGGGAGAGTGTCTCCAATAGCTCCTGCTACTCAGTGCTGTGATTTAATTAATTGTCAGTGGGAGAGATCTCCCTCGTGAGCATTGACTGGCTACTTGGGAGACCTTGCAGCTGCGGTGGTGGAGCTGTGTGAATGCAAGCTCTCTAGTGTAGCTCTGGCTTCGGTAATCACCTGCAACTAGTTCAATCACACCTCAAAGCAATAACCACATAGTGATTAGCAACATGGATTGATTGGATTAGCTGCTGGTTAATTGTTGTAACTCAAGTTTCTGCAGCCACACTCTATTACTACCTCAGTCATCAGCAACACTCTGGCTATCATCCACAGTCCCTGGTGGGCCAGCTAACAAAGGCTTAAAGCACCACTCAACACAAGGTAGAGATGCCTTGCGCAGATGTTAGCTGGTTCAAGTTGACAGTCAACTTATACTTCAGTGAAGCAAGCCTTAACCCCTCACAAAACTTAACTTACTTTGTGATCTGTGGCAACTGTGACCTCAAAATAGAAAGCACTTCAGATTGGCTGGTAATTAATTAGACAGTTCTGTGTGATAATACTGAAGGGGTATCATAAGTCACTAATGATAATGAAAGTTACTGCTTCTTGCCCTACAGAAGACTCATACCTGTAACTGAGAGCAGAAAGGAAGAAAAGGCTAGATTCATGCAGACAAAGGGATAGAAATCTGGTTTTGCCGAAACTGCTTATATAAGAAGACTCAAGCACGAAAGAAGTCATTAATATGCATGACTTGAACTTTGACTATGACTAGCATAATGTTGTTCAAGAATTAATCATTCCACTTATTTATGTCTCAGTATTAACTATGTGCATATTAAAGTGGAATCTAATAAGTCTGAGAAGATGTAGGTTTCACATTGGTATGTAAAACCCGTGGGTCCAATTCTGAGCTCATGTAAATCAGCATTGTTCCACTGAAGTCAATGAAACAACACCAATTTATACCAGACACAGAACTGGCTTTATGTTTCAGTTTATAATTATGATGAATAGATATGGATGAAAGGCCTTTTCCAAACTGAAGCTTCTAAAGATCCCCTTAGGATCAAAGGAGTGCAATTTATTTTCAGTTGTGTGCAGTTCAAGAGAATTGCAGAAGTGAAACATATGACTCTGTAATCCCAGTGACAACACCACAGTAAGCTAAAGACATTTGTCTCCACTGGACTTTTGTTCAGCCAGAATACAGATAGTTAAGGTAACAGTGTGTATTACTGGTCTTTGTGGGTTTGTTACCACTCCAGGGCATTGTGGAGAGGGAAGGAAAGGGAAGGAATCCAGCTCATTCCTGCAGTTCAGCTGTCTGCTTGGAAATATGACATTTGAAAAATAATTGATTTCTATTTGTCACAATTAAAAAGTCAGCATTCATCAGTGTTTACCCGTATCTGAGATCTGAAACATCTGTGTCTTTTTCTCTAGTACTGTAGTCTTTAGGCCTGATTCTCATTTACATTAAGGTCTCTTTACTGAAGCAGTGAGTGTGTTATTAAAAAGGCCTGTGTAGTATTTTCAGACATATGGGAGGGATTGCTCTAGAATCCACAAGTCTCATCCTGACCTGTCAGTTAGTACAGAGCAGTGTAAAGACAGTGTAAAAGAGAATTGGGTCTTCTGAATCTCCCACTTCGAATTCTTCCTGAACTCCACTGTATCCCATTGCATTATACTCATAATAGATATGTAGGCCCAGGGTTGTCTGTACTCGTCTATTAAATTTTAATATGCCCTGAATCCATGGCAAAGGGGGACAACAAGCCTCTAAATAATTGTATAGCCATTCCCTACATAGTTTGCCTCTACTGCTTCACTGTGTAGTTCTGTTTCATTCCCAGTAATACACTATTTTATCTTTGTTTTTGCTTATAACATCACATTACTTGTATTTGTCCTTTCACTTTGATTTTGCATAAACCACATTCATTTTCTATGGCCATGATCCAGAGCCCATGAAAGTCAATGGAATGAAAGTCATTGACTTCAACTGTCTTTGGATAAGGCCCTAAATAGCACAGAGTTCCCCTCCCCTGCCCCCATAAATTTACCTCCCTGTATTATCTCTGTATTCCCCTCATGAAAATTAGTAGACTCATACTTTATAGAAGGAAAACACTTTGCTAATAGTTTAGCGAACTTCTGGAACCAACTTTTCACTAGTACAAATAGATGTAAATCCATTGATTTGTTTTTTACATAATCTTTGGGTGCTGAATAAGACACCAGCAGCATTTGATTTTGCACATTAGGGTGATAGGTACATGCAGAAATTTAGAGATTTGACTCTGAAGTTTATCTAAAATCTATTCTGTGTTTCCTATGATGCACACACAAAAAGATACATTTAATTAGGAAGAGGATCTGAAAAGTGAACAGAGCAATAGAAAGAATTTTGGAATAATCTGCCTTTTTTTTTTTTTTTGGTAAGATCTGCATTTTTAATGCAATTTTTTGAGACTTGAAACCAAAAATCTAGAAAATACTAAAACAATGATAACTTTTTCCTTTGCTTTGTTTCCCACAAGCCAATGGCAATTAAATTTGAAAGCCTTGTGCATCAAAAGACAAGCTAAAACTTTGGGTAGTGGAGAAATTCTACTAATGAGCTGAACTTAGCACCCTTTATTGTTCTTAATTAGTTCCTGAAATGCCATAACATAATGCCTTCCCATTCATGTGAGAAACCACCGCTTTTTTTTTTAATTGCCTTTTGTAAGAGTCATTGCATCATTTCATGACCAGTGCCCACACAAGAAAACTAAGAAGCAAAAAATGTCACTACTTGTTGTGAGTGTGCAGCAGATATGGGGTTGGAAAGGAACGTCCAAGGAAAGAATGTATATGAGAGAAATGCTGTGTTCTGTATCACTGCAATTCTCTGGTCACAAATTTTCACTCAGTGATCATTACCAGACGTCTTCATGATGATATTTAAGATTTTTTTGGAAATGAATGGACATGTTTTAATTTAAAAAATAGTTTTGATTGCTAAAATATATGGTGTGTGTATATCTAGAATACATGATGATGCAGTTTATGCATGTAGCTGATGCTTTAAGGTCACCTGCATAACTCGATGGCTTCACTATTTATGAGTAACATAATCACCTCACGTTCGACTCATTATTAGTCTATTACAATCACAAGAAGGAGCCCCATCAGCTCTCAAAACAACATCCTTTTTCTCAGAGCTGGCTCATTCAGGCAAACCAGAATCCATTTAGCATACTGAAGGATACTTGTATCACCATACTGTTCTCTGAGCCATGCCTCTGAGCAAGGACTGCCCTGCTGAGGAACATTTTCTCTTAGGAGCCTAGTGTACTAGATTGCCTACATACAGGGGTGTCAAATTCATTTGCTTTGGCAAGCCACATTTGACTTAAATGTTCTTTAAGTGGGCCATACATACCATAAATTGAAATACTATGGCACCCTTGTAGCATTGAAGCATGCCTATGCATTTGCAAAACTGCGTTCCACGTTAGGCACCCCCCTCCCCATGAGGGTGATAGCATGGTCTGATGGAGCACAGTCATGGGCCAGATGGAATGGTTTGCAGCCCTAGAATAAGCAATGGTTTGCATTTTAAAGACTATGGTGGTTCATAATCTGTTTGATCTGGCTCATCCTTGCCAGGGCTCCAGCAATTCTGTCAAATTTTGCTGAGAGGTGGATTGTGAAAGAACATTGAGTTTTGCCCATTGTTCAAAGCCAAAAGAGGATTGTCTACCACATCCACACAAAATCGTGGAAGATGAGGGTTGTAAGGGACATAAGGAGGTCAAAGCAGGACCAACCCCACTATATCATCTCGGACAGGGTTTTGTCAAGCCCTGCTTTAAAAATCTCTAAGGATGGAAATTCTACCAACTCCCTAGGTATGTCACCACTCTTCCAGTGTGCCACCACTCCCTTAGGAAAAACACTTTTGCTAGTATACAACCTAGACCTTCCCACTGCAACTTGAGACCATTGCTCTTTGTTTTATTGTCTGCCACCACTCATAACAACCTAGCTCCATCCTCTTTGACCCTCCCCTTCAAGTCCATAATCACATCCTGACCTAAAGCCAAACAGAGAGAACAGAAAGAAGTCTGGAGTAAAACAGGGGTATTAAAAATTAAGTTACAGCAAGGCAGGTCTGTTGTAAGTGCAGGGGCAATTTAGCTTTAAATCTCTGAAATGATCTGTCCTAAAATGATTATAGTGGACCCCTGCCAACCTGTTTAGCATTTTATGATTTTCTCATCAGTATGGTATCGAGATTTGACTAGAATATCCTATTTAGAATTTGATCAAAAGATGCAAAATGTTGCCAAGTGCTCTTAGTGATGTGGAGACATAGTGTCTCTTGATAAACAGATTCCTCCCATTACCTTATTAGTACTGTAAACAATGGGTTTTGAATGAGTGGGAATGGTAGTTGGGAAAAGCTATGGGGATTTGGTGTGAGGTTCTTTTAGTGTATGGCAGCAATTTGTGGTTTCAAAATAATTACATGATAATTTTGTCATGCCATGGCTGTACTGCGTCCTCACATGTATTATTCTCCTAGGTTAGCGCGTGATTTGAGAATATTTAGCACTTAAGACGTGGAGAAGTCAACATGTAAGGAATCCACGTAGTGTGAGAATGGAATCACCAGCACTAAGGGAGACAAGATAGTAATGCACCTTATGGTACAGAAAGGAAAGATAGCCCTATAGCAGAGGTGCCCAAAGTTTTCATACATGGGGGCTGCAGGGCCTGACTGGTGCAGGCCCATGGGCCACAAAATTCCAAAACTGATTCTTTTTCACTATACATGGCTTTTGCCACTCCCTGACCCCCTTCCGTAAGCCCCCCGCCCTATATTGCTGGCTTTTGCTGCTCCCCAACCTTCCCGTGACCCCACCACCGCCCTACACGCCGGCTTTCGCTGCTCCCTTACCCTCTCCCTAACCCCCTGCCCTGATACTGGCTCTCCTGGGCTGACCCCCCCCACACCTAGACTTCCCTTACCTGGCTGCTCCAGAGGCCACACCACTTGCTGGGGCTCCTGACCTGAGCATGCTCAGGGCAGGAGATTTCAAAACTCCCAGCCTGGTCTGGGGCTGCTCCTTGCTGAAGTGCCAGATTTAATTTCTGTTTCTGGCACTCTGGCTTACTGATCTGGGTAAAATTTTGTATATGTGGGCCACAAAAAAGCCCGTTGTGGGATGCCTGTGGCCTGCAGGCCACTCTTTGAGAACCACTGCCCTATAGTGAATCCATTCGCCTAGCCCATGGCAGACCTAAGCTCATCTCTATACTTTACTACGATTGTTGTATGACTCCAGGTATGTGATGTGGTCTCTGTACCTCAGTTTCCCCCATATATAAAAAGGGGGTGATAGCACTGCCCTACCTCATGAGGTATTATGAAGAGAAAAGCATTAAAATTGTGATGCTGTCAGATACTCATGGCCTCCTTTCTAATAGTATCTGAGGTTTCCATCTACAATGTTGGTACCATCAAAGTAACACCTTTTTTTTTTTTTTTTTTAAACTGGGGAGAAGACATGTGCTTAACACACACCTAGATTAGACATTCCTTTTCCAGATCTGGAAAGACTGTATCCAGATCTGAATTACACGACCAGTCCCTATGATTTTAAGTAGTTAAGCCAAAATTCCATATCTGATCTCTGGGTAGTATATTGCTGTATTACTCAAGAAAGAAATCTTGGAGTTGTGCATCATTCTCTGTTAATATCTGCTCCATGAGCAGCAGAAGTACAAAAAGCTAACAGTGTTGCAGAGGGGTAGCTGTGTCAGTCTCGATCAGCAAAACAAACAAGGAGTCTTGTGGCACTTTTAAAGGCTAATATATTTATTTATCGTTTGCCTTCAGTCCATTTGGGAGAATGTCCAATTGTTTGCATTTGGAGAAGATGTCTGTCTTGTGTTTGTGAGTTTTTCATGAAGTTGATAAATAAATTTGTTAGTCCTTAAAAGTGCCACAAGCTAACAATGTTAGGAACCATGAGGAAAAGGATAGATGCGAAGATAGTAAATATCATAATGCCATTGTATAAATCCATGGTTTGTTCACAGCTTGTATGCTGTATTCAGTTCTGGTCACGCCATCTCAAAAAAGATGTATTAAATTAGCAATGATATAGAGAAGGGCAATAAATGATTAGGGGATATGGAACAGTAATTATGCAAGGTGAGACTATAAAGAGTGGGCTTATTCAGCTTGGAAAAGAGCGAACTAAGGGGGGCATAGTCAAGGTCCATAAACTCATGAATGGTGCGGAAAAGGTGAATAAGAATGTGTTATTTACCCCTTCATGTAATACGAGATCCAGAGGTCATAAGAATTGTCATGCTGGACCAGACCAGTGGTTCATCTAGTCCAGATCCCTGTCTCCCAAAAATAGCCAGTGCCAAGTACTTCAGAAGCAATGAACAGAATAGGCAATCATTGAGTGAGCCATCCTGTTGTCCTCTCCTACCTTCTGACACAGGGGTTATGAACACTCAAAATATGTGGTTACAGCCGTGACTATCTTGGCTTATAGCCATTAATGACCTATCCTCCATGCATTTATTAGTTGTTTCTTGGCCTTTACAAGATGCCATGACAGTGATTTCTATAGGTTGTCCATGTATTATGTGAAGTTCTTGCTTTTGTTTTAAACCTGGTATCTATTAATTTCTTTGAGTGATCCCATCATGTTTTTAGAGACCTCTGTTACACTCCCACTTAGCTGGAAAGTCCCAGTCTTTTTAGTCTCTGTTCATTCACCCAATGGAATTATTATATCAGCCAATAGACAAGTATGATAATACAGCAAGCACAGTGACAGTGGGAAAGTCGAGGGAAGCAAGAAGGATTGTGTGTGGGTATTGTGGTTTTCTGGTCATGTTGGGTTTTTTAAATAGTCTATGAAATTTATTGGGGGAAGGGGAGAATGTAGCCCTAATAGGCAATACTGAGTGAAAACTTAAAATAAAAGTAAATAGTCTGGACAAGGTGTTTTGTTTTAATAAGTTCAGGTTGCTGATAGCACTTTCCCCAGAGAGGTCCAGAATTCATTTCTCTGTATAACCCACAGGGTCACAACTTGCAGCTAGAAAACAAAGAAAATGAATCTGACAATCCTGCTTGGGGCTGGGCCAGACTATACTGGATGGCAAAGCTTATATGTGTTTTTCTTTTGCTTTTTTTTGAGTTGCTTACCATCCAGTAGATAAAAATAACTGCTCAAAATAATGAGACTCTTTTAGCCTGTGCCTCACAGCAGCTTCTGACACTATGTATAGATACTTCTAATGTGAAGACCCACAAGCAATTCTCTGTGTCTACTCTTGCTATGAGTAGGACAAGGAGTTTCTGATAGCTTAATGTTTTTGCATTAATCATTTAGAGCACTGATAGCCACCAGCTCCGAGTCCATTTTTGTTAAGCTACGTCTTGAAGATAAATAGCAAAGGTTTTGTGAGCAAACTTCACATGTTGCCTGAGATCCTCCGACCAGTATGCCTGCAAAGCTAAATATTAAAAATAATATATTTTGTTGCAGCACCAGTGAATATCAAAAGCTAAGGCTTTTATCTTGCTCAGCCTCTGTGGTGACTGATACATTTGATGTCTGAGGGCTCCAGTGATCTCCAAGTATATGATTTTACAAAAATAGAAAAGTAGGCTTGTGCATTTGGACCTGTCTGAGTTAGCAGCCAAAGAATGAATAGCTTATTGGTATAGAGAGCAATTATATGAATTTGGAGAAATTTGGACTCTGTTTCTAGACACATATGGATGAAAATGCTGAGATGGCTAAAAGAATGCCAGACATCATTCCACCCGACACTCCTTTTCTTTTCCTCTGGTTTTGTCCTCTGCTTATTCATGTATGTGTTCTTGTGTTTTATGAATGTTGCCCCAACTGTAATATGGTATATCTGTATAGTATTGTCTGCTCATGTAGCTTTGATGAGTTGTAAATCTGTGTAATTCTGTTGGTGATCCCATGAGATATGCAGGATTTGAAAAAGTATAAAAGCTACCATTCTTTACTATTCATTATCTGTTTCTTAATGCTAATCAATACAAAATTTAATCTCTGTTTTTAAAGGCACTTCCTTGTGATCTGTTAAATATGTGAAAGACTGCTCTGTTAAGCTGCTGTAATATACAGCATAACAATGTAGTTGCATTGGAGTTCCACTTGTATAAGCAGTATATCCAGAATTTGGGAATCTGTATTTCCTTTACTAATCCAAAGTTCTCATATACAGAACTATTGGAAGGGAAGTACTAAGAGAGAGGCTGATCCTGAGGCTAAAGTAGTGGACTTTGGTTTAGAAGCCCGCATCTCTGCCACAGACTGCTTATGTGACCTTGGGTATGTCACTTATATCAGGAATGCACATTGTTTTGAAGCTCATGGGCATGAGCCTCCCAGCCTGTGCTGACAGACTCTGGTTATTGAGGTTCATATGAGTGCTCTAAAAATATCTCTGCAGACAGCTCTTTGGAACTTGGCAACTTGCAAGGCACTGAATATAGTTGTTTGAAGATAAATTTTTAGTCTTTTAAGTGCCACAGGACTCTTTGTTTGTTTGAGCTCTTCGAAGCTGCTCTCCACTCCCAACATTGCATCTGGGAGGTCCAATTTCCCATTCAGGTAGACGTGCACTAGCTCCACTCCAGTTAGCATGCTATTGATGGCAGTGTGTCTGGATGGCACGGGCAGTGGCTTTGTCCAATCCTGTCCAACTCCTTAGGACCTAAAGCTTCATTCCCACATTGGAGCTAGAGATGTAATTCCAGCTCAGGAAAACATGCCTTTGCTAGCTGATTCGGCTAGTGCTTAAAAAGAGGAGACTGGTGGTGGCAGTATAAGTGATGGCTCAGGCTAGGTGCCCTGGGTACCATCCTGTTCAAAACCCTAGGTATGTATTCTGGGCAGCGGCTGCACTGCTATTTTTAGTGGGTTATCTCAATCAGAGCTAGCATGGGTATGTCTGTCCAGTCTGGAAACTACACATGCAACTCCAGTGCAGCCATACCATTACTTTCCTTGCCTTAGTTCCCCATTAGTAAAATAGGGATAAAAGTACTTCCAAGGTCCACCCTCTACATAGGTTTTAGCCCCACTGGGCAAAGAAAATCTGTTTGTGTTCTGTCACAATGGGCCCTGATCTCTGTTGGCACATTTACATATAACTGTCATATCAATATCAGGTAAGTGGCTATTAGATCTGGGCCAAATACAATGAAGAATGAGAGAATTTGGGAATGATGTGGAAGGGGAGGTGAAGAACTATCATGAAAAATGGGGGAAGAGGAGCAGAAAAAACTCATTTGTGTGACTGTTATAGTATAATATGCTTTTATATGTACCTAGGTCTTACCAAGCAGTTTTCATCCACAGATCATCAAGGAAATTAGTGTCCTTTTCCCCGTTCCACAGAGAGGGAAATTGTGGCTAAAATGAGGTGAAGTGACCAAGGTCACCCAGCAAGTTAGTGGCAGAACTGGGACTAGATCTTAAATCTACTGCATCCTAGTGCAGTGCTCTGTCTGTGGTTCTCAACCAGTTCTAGTAAAGTCAATGCAAATTGAAATATATTAGATACAATGACCTGTTTATACTGCCCTCTATTAAGTAATATACATTCCAATTAATTAATTATTATTTTATGGCAAAAATTGGAAAGTAGGCCATCTTTCAGTAACAGTGTGCTTCAACACTTTAGCATTTTGATGTCGGTTTTGTAAGCAACTAGGCATTAAGTGAAAAGAACCTTGGGGGTTCTCAAAGCAGATCAGACATCTGAAAGGGTGCAGCAGTCTGGAAAAGTTGAGAGTCTGCTCCAAGTGCTAGGCGAGGTTGCCATTTTCCTAAACTTTTGCCAGGTTACACTGGAAATATCACTATACTTTAAAATAATTCCTCAGTAGTAGTAGTAGTAGTAATAGTCCATCAAATAACTCGTGCTGGGAAAGCTCAACTCCCACAACACGCAAATCTTAGTGACTACTGCAGAAAAGTTATTTGCTGGGCAATGCTGCTTATCTGTGGATTCTGATAGTGGGGCAATGGAGACTCATTAAAACTTTAACTGTGAGCTCCTGGAAGTCAGCTTACAAGATAGATTGCTGAAGTTTGGGATTATAATACCCAGTTCTTATACCTTTTCCCCTGGCAATCTCAAAAGACGTTTCACAAAGGAAATGGACACCCAGAACAGGGAGGTGGCTGGAGCCCAGCAGCAGAGGTAGATAAAGACCCCAAGTCTCTAGGCCTTGTGCTCTATCCATAAGGCAACACTATTTTAGGCCCAGAGGCAGGAGTTAGAGTAAAGGAGAGTGGAGCTCCCCCTTTTCTGACAAAGCAGTGGGATGCTCGTTGGGTGAGGTGCTGAGTGCCCCTGATCAGAATTATTTGATCTTGTATGATTTCCAACCCAGAAAGCAACAGGAATGTTTGGGTGAGAACACTAATTTAGATTGAGTGTGTGTGTGTGTGGGGGGAGAGAATATCATAAAAATAAAAAACTGCTTCCACAGAGTGAGATGGTGCTATTGCACTCCACAGCATGTTGCATAGAGCACCATTCCTGGAGCAGCAAAAGAAAGGAATTTTGCTTCTAGGAGGAATGAGTTTGCCATTGCTCTACGGGTATAGTAGTTTGCTATCTGTCCATGCCAGCTGACTGGCCAGTACATACGGACAGAAAAGTAGAAGCAAGGATCCAGTTCTTTCCTACACACTGTAAGCCTACATCTGTACCAGGGCTGGATAACCTGGCCTGGGGGCCCTAGGTTGCCCCCCACCTCAGAGACCCCCTCCTGCCTGGGCACCCCCAACCGTGGGGCCGGCTCCTGCCCCTTCCATCATTGGGGGGGGGGGGGGCTGGAGCCAGACGGCACTCCCCCCCAGGCCCTGTTCTGGTCAGTCTGTCTGGGAGTGGGGGAGGCAGCTGGTGTGCAGTGTGGTGGCCTCTGACACAGCCCTCCAGACCCTGGAAGTCCACGCCAGGTCAGCATCAGCCTTGCTGCAAAACAGCTGGCCCCACCCCACAGCAAACAGAGTTTGGCCTGCACTGCCCCACCCCAGGAGGTGGGCAAGATGTGGGGCAGAGCACAAGCCTGCCTCTGGCTTCAGGGCCTGGCCTCCACCCCTCAGCACCAGCAGGATAAGAGTGCTCTTGCTGAGCTGTGTGGGTGCTGGATTAACAGGATTTTAGGAGCTGGAGCACAGGGCCTCTTTTTTGGCTGAGATCAGGGGCTTAAGCCCCTAAAACCCCTGCAATAATCTGGCCCTGGTCTACACTACAAGTTGGTGGTTGTGCTTGGCAAAGCTCAGCCATGCTTTTGCAGTTGCTACCCATGCTATTGTGGATACATTGCTATTTATATTCTGCTGCTTTGAGGAGAGCTAGTGTCTGGGTATGTGATCAGAGGAACCACACCCCTAGCCTGTGGTGTAAGGCAGGAAGAGGCAGCCGTATGGCATGTGAACCCATTTGAAGCAGTGCAAAGCACCCTCTGTGATGCCACAGAAATTGGCTCCCCTGCCGCTGGGTCTGGATAGGGACATAGAATGGTTAACACATTACAAAAAGTGATTTCATCTGTTCACACATTCTCTCCCTTTGATCAGCTAGTGTGAATGGGCCTCATCAGATCTGAACTGACTTTGCTAACACTTGCCCTCCTCCACCCTGGCATGTGTATATATACCTCGCGACTGAAGTTTTGACTTCATGCATCTGATGAAGAGGGATGGAGTGCATGAAAGCTTATGCCCAGAGAAATGTTAGTTCACAAGATGCCACAGGCCTCTTGTTGTTTTTACTCCTTCCACTGAAACCCTGTCTGGCAGTCTCTTTCGGGGTGGCTGTGGTGCAGGGGGCTCCCCAACATGCCATGTAAAGAAGCTACCCTGAATGGTCCTTTCCATAGTGTACCACCACCAAAAGGAGCCACTCCAGGCACCTTTTTTCCAAGAGTGGCTCCTTTCAGCAGCATGCCTGGGAAACACTGCCCCCAAACCCCAGACTCCAGCTATGACCTCTGCCTTAATATTTAGGCAGTTGCTTCTTTTTTCAGCTGAGAGGGCTGCCGACCCCAGCTGAGGGTTGGGGAAGAAGGACTGGCAAGGCGGTCGGGAAAGTTTGTCAACCCCTTGGGTAAGAGTAGCCTAAGGAAGGGGCTGACTGACTCCTTATCACATCCCCACACATCTCTACAGTGTGAACCCTGATCAAGCTCTTGGCCTTTTAACAGTTTGAACTTGGTGAACCCATGCTGTTGGGTGAGCAAGTTTGACTTTAATGATGCCCTGAATGACAATTATGGAAACGCTGGTATCAGAAGCTGTTCGGACCTCTTGAAAATGTTGGCATGTTAGGATCCTGATCACTGTGAAAAGCAAATCTGCTTCAGATATTGCAGAGTTGAGATCCCTTGGTGTACATGCAGTTGGTATGGGCATCTGGACCTTTCAGATTCTGGTTCCTGTTTATGTCTTTTTGAATATGGGGGATTCACACTGGTAGAGTTGGAGTCCAAATAGCTGGGTTTAGTAACTCTACAAATATACAGTCAATAGCCACCTACCTGCACTGGAGCTCTGGTGGCATTTGTTCGCTTCTGCAAGAAAATCTTAAGAAGCCCCACTAGACGTCTCCCAGACAACTTAAAGGGACATGACTCAATTAGCTGATTGATTGCTGGTTGGCACGGAGAGGCGGGGGTGCATGAGACTCAACTAAGTACATTATAATTTCTTGATGGTGAATTAGGTCATCTTAAATTGATTAAAGTATCCTTAATATGAGCGTACATTATTCATGGAGCTCGTTCTTCTCTTCTGCTCATCTTTATTCTTTGGTGCTTATGTAGGTTGTCTAGTTAATAAAACTTATGTAAGGTTCAGTAAGTGTGCTAATGACTTTACCATGCTTTTATCCTGTGGATAAACATGGGTATCTTTCCCCTAGCCAGCTGAAGAGCTACGCTGGGTCAGGTGATGTCCTGGAATGTGACTTTTTCCAAGCTGGTGTGTGACAGGTTGCACCCAAAATCCAGTCTGGTGTGCCACTGTGCTCCCCCCTTCCTAATCCCCACTCCTGAACCCTGATTCACCCCACTTTGACAAGTGATCACTCACTCCTGAGTCAGTCCACTCCAGCCTTTCACATGCAATCAGTCCCAAGCAGTGGGTGTATGCCTTCTGGCTACTCAAGGGATGTACCAAAGCGAGCATCCTTGGCCTCAGTTACCACATCAGGAGCCACTGTCTACAGAGACTGGAGCCCACTCCCAATCAGCAGGCACTCAAGTCTGTCCATTTAACAAAGAAATGAATTGTGCCCAGCCTTCTTCACTCACACCCTCTAAACACTACACAGCTTTAAATAAAACACTTACAAGTTTATAGATCAGATTATAATTCTAAGTGAGAATACAGCCAATCATGGCAGAACCACACTATAAATGAGTTAGGAGAGACCACAATGGAAAACATGCATGCTAACCTAATATTTCTACCTAAACTGACCTCATAGTCCAAGTTTATGCTCAAGATGTTCATCTGTCAGATGTTTGTACAGCCAGTCTCTGCTTGAAGCCAGGCAGGGCCCAGATCTTGCTTGAAGTTGTTTCAAGATGCAGATTCCCAAGAAAAATCTCCAAAAATCTTCAAAGTGTCTCCCTTTGTTTTCTTTCCACCTCATCCCTCCCCTTCTGGGCAGAAGTGATCCCTTTATCTCTTCTGAGCCACCTCAATTAGCATACCTTTGTTGCCTCCTCCAGCTTCTTGTTTGCTTTCTGTGAGAGCACTCTGTCCATCTCCATGCCCCCGAGCCATGTTACGTATCTGTACACATGCAAGAGGCTGCAGAAAACATATCATCATAGTAATCATCTAGAATACGTTATGAGTATCTATAAAGAAATCTTACATGGCGTAATTGACATAAACACATACAATCCCAATGTGTAAGTGAACAGAAAAATCATGTGATCATAACAGAGGCGCACAGATGTGCATTCCTTGACAAGGTGTATTTTATAATGCAATAAAGGAACTAAATGATACTGTTCCCAGTTTTCAACATATCTTTATGCAGGAGGACTGGCACATTGAATGCATAGTTTTCTGCTTATAGAACCCCCCAAAATACCAGCTGCTCAATAAGCTATGAGCATCAAACTATTGAGCTGCAGTGGACAAATGTAGATGCATGATTATTCTTTTTTTTTTGATAGTTTTTCTGGAGTGCAACAAGTTTTTAAAAAGTCTGCCTTCTCTCCTTTTGATGTATAGAAATAATAAATTAGTGTACTACTTACTGGTAAAGGCTGATGCTATAGGCTGGTCTCTGTAAAAGGCAAATTACCTTAGTAAACCCTCTGCGTCCCATGTGATTGACTTTGCTGCTACTTCTGTTGTATTCTTGTGTGATGAATCTTTCTTCTCATGCCGGGAGGAAGAAAATCAATTCTGGTGTCCAAAAGAAGGAATGAATTTGTCAAGAGTTCACTAAATGCTATCAGTAGCATATGGCATTGGCATCTTGATGAGCAGATCAAACAAAATTAAGCTTGGAAGGAATTGCCTTGGGATAGTTGCATGAAGGACAAATAAAGTCAACCATAATTGAGATTATGATTTTTCTTTCATTGTACTATAGTTCTGAAATACATATATAGTGTTTGTCCTTTTCCAACCCAAGGTGCTAGTTAAAGCTGGGGCCCCTGTGGATGTTCCAGTTGGGAGTCTAGAATCCAGCTGGGAAGATAAAATCTATTGTTTTCTTTGATGCAAAACAGAAGTGACCAAAACTGAAAGGAACAGTTTCTTAATGTCAGTGTGTTCTGTAAGCACTGATTAAAAGGAATTAAATGTGAGTGCCAAGTACACAACTACAGAAATAGTCATGTACAAATATGCTGTATGTTCTATAATTAGATTTCACCAAGTCAGTAACAAAGGTGAACAGCTGAATAACTATAGCAGTGTCATCATGGAGTCACAGACAGTCCTCTTACAGTCTCCAAACTATTTTGCTATTCAGGTAAGCTTGACTTAATGATAAATGTTCATACCAAAAATCACAATATATTCAGGCTGTTCCAGTTCCAACAGACCACTCACATATCCTCCATCTTAGACCTTATACCAAAGAAAGTGCCTGAAGCCAACCTGGTAAGAAAATATGTAAAGATTAGAAAATAGGAGAAACAAATGCTTTATTTATAGGTTAAAGCAAGCAAGCATCTCCTCACAAATGAGTTGCCTGTTATGATTCTTAAGTGTGGTGATATCCTTCAAGGAAGATCCAGGGGTAACTGTAGTGGCTAGCACATCTACTTTACCTGCAGACGGTCCTGGGTTCAAACTTCAGGGTGTTGGACTAGATGATCTCATGAGGTCCCTTCCTATTGTATTCTAAGCCCTGAGGATCTCTGCCTCAGTTCAGAGGCTCTTTGCTGTTTGAACTCTCACAAAGCCAGAGACAAACACATTTTCCATTGTCTTTTTCATTTATTTATTTCATCAGCCTCTAAGTCCATAGAATGTGCTTCCTTTGCACATGGCATTTTTAAGGTGCCAATAAGGCCTTTCACCAGTCCTTTGTATTGCAATGTTCCTTGATGGCTCATCTGATTTTTATTTATTTATATTTTTAATAGATCTTCTGGACAGGCAGGGAGAACATTCTTCACTGCTGAGTTCACATGTTTAGAAAAGGGATGTAAAAAATTAGTTCAATTAAAAATCTACTTAAATATTATAATAATGGAGTGCTTACATTCTTGGGAGGAAGGTGAAGCCATGCAGGCAGGGGCAGAGTTTCGGATGGGCCCAAGTGAGCAGGAGCTCACCTGCGTGAAGATCATGCCCTCCTTCTGCAGTGCCCAGCGGCAGTGCAAATTTCTCTGCCATAACTGGAGAGTCCAGACAGCAACCAGAGATGACGAGTGAAATAGTGGTGCCAGCACTGCTTTCAGCTGCTGAGCAGGCTGTGCAACCACAAGTGAAACAGTGCCAGAATCTCTGCTCCGCTTGTGTCCACAGCTGTGACCATTGAGTGTTGGCCAGGCCCCACAGCCATGAAGGAGAAATTTGTGCTGCTTTCTGGCACTGTGGTGGGTGGACCTGATCTCAGCTTCCATCATATGATTGGAAGCTGCCTGGCCCACCAGAGAGAGTCAGAGGTCTGGCCAGAAAACTGCACCTGGCTGTGCCACTGCATGCTGGGCTGGCTCCTCGCTGCCAAGTGAGAGCTGCCTAGCTGCGACTCCCCTGCCCCCCCACTGTGATAGCTGAGTGGAGTCCAGCTGCACTCCTCTCACCCCTCCAGTGATATCCATGCTGCCATGCCTGTGAGAAGCAAAGCAAAACTTACATTTCCTTATGGCATGGATTGTAGACCTTACAAATGAGATTAATGCACGCAGCATCTTACAAACACTCTAGAGTCTGAACATAAAATACATGCCTATAGGACTAATACCTATTTTGAGCAATATTTGCATATGAGTGAATGGATCCTACAGCCTGGGCAAGAGCTTCTACCACGGGCGTCGCTGGCGCTGGGCACCTGGGGCACGTTCCCCGAATCCCAGTGCCAGTGCCCCAGGTCTGGCGGGCCACCCCCTCCTGGTCTCCAGTCCGAGAAGGCCAGAGATCCGGGGCCCAGCCGCCTGTGGCTGCAGCAGCCCCGTCCCCAGCCGGGGATCTAGGGCCCAGCAACCCACGGCGGCACGCAGCAGCTTCCAGCCTGGCCAGAGGCGTGGCCTGTGGCCAGGAGGCGGGACATACATGCCATGCCCCGGATCCCTCCCCAGGGCAGTGACGCCCCTGGCTTCTACTATCACAAAGGGTGCATGTTCATACATCATTTTCAATTAGTTTTTAACTCAGTCCACAACTAGGTTTAATCCAGTGTATAAGTACATATGTAGAACTCCTGTATGCAACAGAAATGTATAAAATAAAGTACATATATAAGCCTTTGCAAGATCAGAACCTTGATCAGCTCTCTTTTGAACAAGCAAATGTGGGGTTTTATGGTTTGTGAGGCAGTGCTGTGTAGTGGATAGAGCACTGTGTTCTATTCCTAGTCTGCCAGTGGCCTTGGGCAAATTTCTTCATCTCTGGCTATGTCTACACGCAAAGTTTTATTTTGAAAGATGTCATTTCAAAATGACTTATTTCAAAATAAAACCCTTATTTTGAAATGACTTATTTCAAAATAAGGGAAAGCCTGCTACCAAAACGGCTGTTATTTCAAAATAGTTATTTTGAAATAAGGCCATTTGGACATGTTGTTTTGAAACAGCATGTCCAAAAGGCGTTATTTCAAAATAACCATTACGAAATAACAGCTGTTTCAAAATGAATGGGGTTTAAGCTGTTTCAAAATGATGGTTCTTATTTTGAAGTGATGGAGCCAGTCATTTCAAAATAAGAAAATGTCTTGTGGACCTAATCTTTTTTATTTAGAAATAACCAGTGTTATTTTGAAATAAGAGAGATGTGTGGATATACCCTCTGTGCCTCAGTTTCCCCATCTGTAAAACGGAGTAATGTTATTGCCCTTATTTGTAAAGTGCTCTGAGACCCCCCCCCCCCACCATGTGAATCAATATAGCTCTATTGGCTTTCCATGGCAAAATACTTATTAACACGAGCTGAGAATTTGGTCCATAATGCTAACATTAAGAGGTCAATATTACCAAAGCATAAAAAGGCCAACTAATCAAATGAAGTGTATAAATAACAATTAAAACCTCTGAAGCTGAAAAATCATTCAAAAATGTATCTGCAGTGTAACTGAAATGATCATTGATTAAATTGCTCTTTTCATTGCTTGACTCTTTTAAGCAAGGATTGGAAGGTTTGAAAATTTCATCCCTACTGTCTGTAACTAAGTTAGCCCCACTTATTTATTATTGAAGAATGCTTTATGTGTTTTGCTGAAATGCTGTGAGTATCATTTCAGGAATATGTGCACTTGTCTCAGTATAGTCAGATTTTATTCACTCTATGATCGCTTTCCTTTTGGATTTAGAGTTTTACACATCCCTACAGAAAACTGTATACACTGCCTTTTGACTCATAGACAGCCATCCCTTGTGTGAAGCTGGCATGGACAAACTGACTCAGATGAAATAACACCTGATTCAAATTTGAACCAACTTTTTTGAGATATAAAAACTAAGGGAAGTGGGGGAAAAAAAGTTGTTACCAGATATTACATTAATCATTTCCCTGCAAACTAATTTGCAGGTGCAATAAACCATCATGCATTTGTTGAAATGGATCTGCTTTCAACTAGTTTTTTGCTTCCCAGCTCACCTAAGTCAATTTTAAATGTCATTTCTGTAGGCAGAGAAGTGTTTTAAAACACAGGATGAAATTGGGACACCGCAAGGATTTTGGTTTTCAATTTCTTTAATATTTTTTATGTCTGCAATTTTGTTTTCTAGTGTTTGAACACTTCTGAAGAATGGAACAAAAGAATTAAAAATCACTTCTTATGCTTGGTAAAGGTGGAAAATCTAAAGATCAGTTTGTTGATAGACACAACATTTGGTGTAATTTGGTGTACTCCTCAACCGGTGTAATTGGGGATAGCTCCAGGGTAGGCAATGGCACTCCATTGCTTTACTCCTTTGTGTTTACAGGTTTTTGCCAAGCCCTTTCCCAAATCTCCAGCAATACGATAGCTTCCTTCATTCTGCTACCAGCATCATTTCACTTCAACATTTCCTCGAATTGACTGACAGGCCCTCAGATCCCTTTAACAACAGATCCTAGTTGCTCATGAGAGTTGCCTGATTCACTTTTGTCCACTGCCAAGCTTCTCCCCTCATCACTACCTCCACAGGAAGATGCAACAAGTAACTGTTGATGGGGTGGGGGGCGTTACCACTTCACCATCACCTCTACAGTCGTATCTCTTCTTGGTTAGCTGCTATCTGCTCATGGAGCCCGACTGACTATGAGGCAACCCCTTCTGATGGCATGGGCAATCTCTCTTCAGAAAATCCTCCCACCATGCATTGCATTCATCCACAGACTCTGGCAGTCTCATAAAATATTAGAGTTGGAAGGATCTCATGAGGTCATCTAGTCCAACTCCCTGCTAAAAGCAGGACTACGGCCACAACACAACTGCTTTAGAGGGCCCAGTTGCATTCTACCTCAATTTCAGCACTATCTTCATAATTTTAGCACATATTGCCACCAGGGACTCAGAGACTTTAAGGTCAGAAGAAACCATCATGGTCAACTAGTCTGATCTGCAGCGCATTGCAGGCCACAGAATGTCACTCCCCCACTCCTATAACTGACCCCAAGAGACCTTGGGCTCTGTTACTGAAATCCTCAAATCATGGTGTAAAGACTTCACGTTACAGAGAAACAGTCATTTATACTTGTTTAAACCCATAAGTGACCCATGGCCCTTGCTGAAGTAGAAGGAAAAACTCTCAGGGTCTCTGACAATTTGACTCCGAATATGGTGATCACTCTGACCCCGAGCAGGTAGGCAAGATCCACCAGCCAAATACTGGGAAAAAAAATCTTCTGTAATACCTCAGAGAATTTCCTATCAAGTAGCCCACCAATGCCTGTTGTAGATACTTGCTGCTAGCAGTCACAAATTAGCTTCATGTAATGGTAAGCCATCCAATCAAACCATTCCCTCCATATATTTATCAAGCTCAGTCTTGAAGTCAGTCCCCTCCCCCCCCGCTTCTCCTCCTCCTCTTCCTCTGGTCTCCACTGCTCCCATTTGAGAGTTGTTCTAGAACCTCACTCCTCTGATAGTTAGAAACCTTCACCTAATATCAAACTAAACTTAGAATTATAGAATTGTAGGGTTAGAAGGGACCTCATGAGGTCATCTAGTCCAACCCCCCTGCCAAAGAAAGCAGGACCACTCTCACTAAATCATTCCAGCCAGGGTATTGTCTAACTTAGCCTTAAATACCTCCAAAGATGGAGATTCCACCACTTACCTAGGTAGTCCATTCCAACGCTTCACCACCCTCCTAGTAAGAAAGTTGTTGATGGCCAGTTCGTATCCATTTGTTCTTGTGTTCCTATTGCTGCTTAACTTAAATGATTCCTCATCCTCCCTGGTATTCATAACTGACATATTTATAGAGAGCAAACCTATCTCCCCCAGCCTTCTTCATGTTAAGCTAAACAAACCAATCTCTTTGAATCTCTTATTAGATTTCTTTCATTCCAGATCATCCTAGTAGCCATTCTTTGCTCTTAGTTCAGGTTGAATTAATCTTTCTTAAAGATGGGAGATCAGAGTTGCTCATGGTATTCCAAATGAGATCTTGCTAAAACTTGTAAAATGGTCCTAACACTTCTTGCCTCTGCTGGAAAAACCATGCCCGGTTCATCTTAGGATTGCATTAGCCTTTTTCACAGCCACATTACATTGGCTGCTCAGAGTCATCATGTTCACAAGCAACACCACCAGGTCTTTCTCTTTGTCAAGTCCAACTGATGTGTCTCCAGCTTACAGCAAAAACTCTTGTTCATCCTTACTGGCATGATCTTGCATTTTGAACTATTAAGTTTCATCTCATTTATATTACACCATCTTACATGACCAACCATATCTTTTTGGCATGATTTGCTGGTCCTCCTTCAAATTGGCAATACTTCCTAACTTTAGTTATCAGCAAATTTCATTAACATACTCCCACTTTTTTTTGCCTAGATCATTAATAAAACTGTTATATAAGACTAGTCACAAGACTGATCCCTGAGAAACTCCATTATTAACCTTGCTCCAGTCTGACCCTTTGTAAAGTTCATTTTCCCCTTTAACTAGTTCTTTATCCACCTTTCAGTTCTCATATTAATCACTATCTTCTTCAATTGAACTAATAATTCTCCACCTGGAACCAGGGCTGGATCAATGTAGTGGCTATAAGGACCGAAGTCACAGGCCTCTAAGGCCCCTGCATGATCTAGCCACATCTTCCTGCAGTGCTGGCAGGGGCTCTCCTAGCACTCCCCCAACCCCACTGGTGCTGGGGGATGGGGATCTGGAGCCAGAGGGTGTGCTCTGGGGTGCTTCTGCCTTATCTCTGGGCCAGCTGGTTTGCCCCTGGGGGCAGGGCGGGATGGTGCATGTTCACTCCGCTCAGGGGGCAGAGCTGGCTGGCAAGCAGTGCAACATCTGGTGTGGCCTTCCAGGGCTCTTGGCCCTGGAGGGCTGCACTGGAGGCTGCACCATACTCTAGCCAGCCCTGTGCCTGGGGGCAGACTGACTGAATGATGGCTAGGGTAGGAGTGCCATGGAGAGTGTCCTCTGGCCCCAGGCGCCCCCCCCTTGTGCCAGCCCACCCTTAGGCTACCATGGTGGAGGGCTGTGGCCCCAGGCTGGGGAGAGCTCAAAGTGGTGGGCAGCCTGGGGCCCTGAGGCCTGTTAATCCAGCCCAGTGTGGAACTACATAAAATGCCTTATTGAAATCTAGGTAGATTAGATCTACTGCATTTCCTTTATCCAAGGAATCAGTTATCTTCTCAAAGAAGCAGATTAGGTTGGTCTGGCATGATCTTTTTGTAAAACTATTTTGTCACAATTACTGTTCACTTCTATGTCCTTAACTAGTTACTCTTTCAAAAGTTCGTTCTAAGACCTTGCCTCCAAATTACCCTGCATATCACAAGTGATGCCATCTGCATCTTCTTCTATCACTTTTGGAGCTTGTCTTACTTTCTTTGCCCACATGTGGAATAAGATCATCATGGATGGATAGGTCATGGAGATTATCCATTGAGGATACTCCATAGTTTTTCCTTCAGAACATAAGAATGGCCATACTGACTCAGACCAATGGTCATTTTGCTCACTATTGTGTCTTTGAACAGTGGCCAATGCCAGGTGCTTCAGGGGGAATGAACGGAACCAGTAATCATCAAGGCTATGTCTCCACTACCTAAAGCTAGTTTGACCTAACCTAGCATTTAAATTCAAATTAACAATGTGTTCTTGTTCGAATTAACACTTAATTCGAACTAGAACAAATTATTAGTTTGAACTAACTGCCTTAGTTTGAACTTATTAACGTTGAACTAAACATTAGTTTGAGCCCACATCACACTTAGTTTGAACTAAGTACTTATTTGAACTAAGTTGTGGTACTAACTAGTTCAAACTAAGCATTCCTCAGTTCGAGCTAAGAAATTTCATACTTCAGACTAAACGAATTCTAGTGTGGCCATGGGCTTAGTTTGAAGAAAGGAAAGCCTAATGTGCCCATGGCTGCCTTAATCTGGATTTACTTGCCAGTGTAGATTTAGCCTAAGTGATCTATTTCCTTTCCTTTCACAAACTCTGAAGAAGGATCAGGAAGGTAGACCACTCTCATCAAGTTCCAGACGGGTAGCTGTTTTACTCCTAGTTCAGCAAAATAAACAAGGAGTCCTGTGGCACTTTCAAAACTAACAAATTTATTTATCTCACGAGCTTTTGTGGGAGAAAATCCCACTTCATCAGGCAGTGATTTTTCAACAAGAGATAAAATCCCTCTTATACAAGAGGGTGATAGAACAACTTCCCTCCTAGGTATCATGGGAGAAGGTTTTATTTCTCATATTTCCCAATCTCCCAAAAGGACAGAGGGTGGAGACCTATTCTGGACCTTTAACAACTCAGAACATTTTTATTCCAAAGCTGAAATTCAGCATGATTACACTGACATCTATACCTTCTCTCCAAGAGGAAATGTGGTTTGTTACTTGACACAAAGGATGCATGCTTCCACATAATTATTCACTTGTTTCACAGAAAGTTCCTGTACTTCATGGTTGGCTAAAAGCACTACCAGTTTTGTGTGTTCCCTTTTGGGCTCACTATGGCACCCAGCCTATTTGCAAAAGTATTTGCCATAGTAGCAGTCCAGGTATGACACTAGGCAATACAGTGTTTCCATGCCTGGATAATGGCTCTTGGTAGGCTGAACTCATCAGGAAGTCACATCAGAAACAGGATCTCCTTGACATTTTCTTGCTACATTTTTGCAAACACATAAGAAGAAATATCTATTTTGTCCCCTCCCAGGATAATCATTTTTATAGGAGCATAGCTTGATTCAGTCTCTGCAAGAGCATTTCTCCCTACTGATTGGTTTTATGCAGCAAACAACTTGATGTCTCACCCTGCATGCAGACTGCAAACTACAATCCTTCTCTCAGGCCACGTGGTTGCAATTATCTACATGACACCATCTGCCAGATTCCACCTAAGGAGTCCACTTAACCTACTGACCAAACTATGATAGCATTGACTTCAATCTCACTGGTTTTCCAGGAGTTCTCAGATCTCTCACTTTGTCGTCTAACCCACAGAGTCATGGTGCAGACTCCCTTCAGTCCTTCCACACCAAAGGACCCCATCCTGACAGATGCTTTCCTTGCACCATGCTGTTCAGTGTACCTGAGCCAAAAGAGAGACCAGGCTGTACTAACTTCCTAGAACTGGGAAGACGTCTTCCTCTCCCTCAGCTGCACACTCCATATGTATGTAATGTCAGACAATATCACCACAGTGGTCTTTATAAACAAACAGGATGGAGCGAAGCCTCATCCCCTCTGCCTGGAAGCAGACAGACTTTGAAACTGGAATTAGAAACCATGTTAGGATCCAGGCTGTGTATTTCATTGGTGTTGACAACTTTCTGGCAGACAGTTGAAGCAGAAGCATCACCACGCACCATGAAAGGAAGATACACAACACAGCTCTTTTTAATATACTTGAACAGTCAGCTACTCTTCTGTGGGATCTCTTTGCGTCCTGCATGACTAGAAAGTGTCTTATGTATTACTTCAGAGGAACCATAAGTTGTGATACTGAGGGCAATACTTTGAGTAGATGGCCTCAGATATGCATTTCCACACATCTCTCTATCATCACAAATTGTATGGAAGATCCACTGGGACAGTGCCATCATCATCTGCCTAGTTCCCTACTGGCCTGGAGAGATCTGATTCTCAGAACACTTAACGCCTAATCCCCTGTCAAAATCCACTCACTTAAGAATCTCCTGACCTAGGATGGAGTTAAAACCAAGCACCCTAACCCAGGCTCACTCCATCTCATGGGCTGATGTTTGAATAGGTATCAGAAGTGGAAGACTCATGCTCTGTCCCTATTCATGAAATCACTAAGTGAATTAGCAAAGATTCTACAAGAATGTGGTCATTAAATCTATAGCTTAATAGGACCGTAACCATGTCCTGTCAACATTCTCAGGTATTCCCACTGACACTATTGAAATATGTGCCATGGCCCATCTGTCCATGAAGGTGGCA
>ML681995.1:16326680-16412231 GCA_007922195.1 Podocnemis expansa | reverse complement strand
AGGTAGGAGGTGTGATAGCAGACCCTTCTTATACAGTATTTCATAAATGGAAGTCCTTCCTTAGGTTACACCCCAAATTCCTCCCCAGGACTTTTTCTGCATCAATCAAATCAATTCACTTACCAGTATTTTTCCTGTGACCCTGTGCTTCCTCCAGAGACAAGAGACATCAGACATGCCCTGGCATTCTGCCTACAGAGAATCAAACCTCTTAGAAAATCCCCAGTATATCACAACAGCAAAATGTTCTGCCAGAAGATTTTGAACTGGCTAGCCCTAAGTTTGAGATCACATGACATGACAGAACAGAGAGCCATGTCATTTAAAACCATTGTCAGCTTCTGAACAAAGTCTGAAGCAGCAGGCATGTAAACAGCTGGGGGGTGCCTCCCACAAACTCTTGTATGGAGAGACCATTCTAATTTTGCTTAACATAAAGAATGAGTGGAAAATATGCCAGGTGAGATGTCAGAATTGATAAAACTATATTCAATGTATTCCAGCTAGTTTATATTTTAAATTGAATTATTTAGAAATGTGCACCATGGTGCACTTAAAAGAAAATTAGTTCTTGCAGTGCAACTTCAATGCTAATTGTGCCAATGTGCTACCAATTAACCTTTTCCTAATACTCCTGAGGAAGTGATAAATGGAACTACACATTTTCTTTTAGACTGGCTAAAATGTGCAGGAAAAAGTGTTTGTGAATGATGTCTATAGTACAAACTGTTCTTCCTTGTATTAACTGGAGGGGCCAAGAGAGCTGAAGAAAGGAAGTAGCATACTCATTTGGAAAAATAAAATGTGTGAGATAATTTGAATTAAAATAAAATGATGTGTGGCTCAAGCCAAGGAATGAGGAGATAAAATTGGGCCAAAAACTGTCAAAGCAACCAGTAAAACTCAACTTTTCACTATAACTTTGTCACAGCTGACAGCTATGGTGTTGAGCTCAAATCTTATTGGCATATGCTCTCTGAGATTTCAGGTATTTTATGCATCCAGTTTGGCTGGAAACACCACAGAAAAAGAAAAAAAAACCTCTGCACAGTGCTTTACTTCCAGACTTAGCACAACTAGCAAGTGCAGAGGTCCATAAAAAAAAAAATGCATTCATGCTTTTAAGATCAAAGATTTGTTTTTGTTCTAACATGGGATAAAATTTGACTGGTTTTTAAAATTAAACTCATTGAAGTTCTCACTTCACAGGTGTTTTTACACCTGTTTTTGAGTGCTGTATTCTTCAAATTATTACTGAAAATGAGCAGATGAGTACATTTCCAAACCTAATGTATGACACCATTTTATGTGATGGCCCTAGTCACATGACATGATTGCAACTGGTTTTAAAATCTGTGCAATGGTGCCGCACAAACTGAGCACCCCCTGATGGCCAGCTGTCCCCCTTGCATGGCTTTTCTTTTGTTTTCCCTTTAGGTCCTCTTATGAACTCCATGCAGTTTTCCTCATGAATGGAACTGCCACTCACTTGGGACTGGTTTGATGACCACAATCTCACATAGCCCTTAAAGTCTCAATAATACCCAGCATTGCACCTGTAGTGTTCACACTCATCTTTAGCTTATTTGCTAACCCACATGGGGTTGGCTTATTTGCGACCCAAACTACTGCCAGCATCTGTTCTTCAAAGCATCACTACTTTTTGCCTTCTGGTTCCAGCTTCCTTCCCCTATTAGCATCTTCTCTTTTCTGGCAGTGAAGGCAGTCTATATATAGTCTTCCTCCAGACGGCTCCTCTCCATTGGCTAGAAGAGACACCCACCCTGCCTTACAAAGCTACTGGTCTCAGACCTTTAAATGGACAGTGTGTTGGGTCATACCCCCATCCATTAATTTCCTAGGACCACTTTCTCTGTTTCGCCAGAAGTCCATTTCCTGGGCTTTTGTTCATTATAGTTTCCTGGAATGGGATCTTCTGGCCCCACCCTCAAGTCTTAAAGGGTCAATATCAACTTACTCTAACTGATGTTACAGTTATGGGTAATCTGAATTTAAAGTTCAAGAAGGCTAAATGCAACTATGAAATTGTAACAAGCCAGAAGCTCGGCGTTCCTGCACGTGTAATAGTGATGCACAAAATAACTGAAGAGATGCAAAACTGATGATATTAGGTCTCACAAGTCAGGATTCTTTAATGGCATGGCTAGTTACTGTACAGCAGCAGTTCTACTTTTCTAATCAGATTTGCACTGACAGATGTGCTAATGTGACATGTGGTTCTTGATGTTGTAGGTCACTGGGTTATTCTTGAAGAGGACATCACACAGAGTCAAGAAATTGTAACAAGCTTGTTACACTGAGATGCAACATTTGATTAATGACCAGTAGTGGCAAGGCTGCATTCTCTGAACATCCTTAAAGGAGTCTCTTTCTTACTGTGCATGCATGAAAGTGGCTTTTTGAGGATATGTGCAAAGTGGAGAGGTAGGTTACTTAAAAATAGAGAACTTAACCTAAGCCCTTTTCTCAGTGTAAATCTGAATATAGTAGAAAGTATTTAATACCCAATATCTAAATAACAGTTAATCATGAAAGCTAAAATTCAGATGAATTTGTGGACACAGCGAGCAAGTTTATATTTCCATTTCCTTCATAGCTTTCATAGGAGGTGATGGAAAAAGAGGAGACAACTTCATTCTAAAAATATTTTGGTTATCCTTCCCAAAATGTGCTTTAAAAAAGTGCAGCAATAGAATAGGTTAGTTTTCTGTGGATTATGATACTTTTTGTTTAATTTTGGTTGTTTTGTTGAATATGCAGGTGGTGATGGAGGTCCAATTTCAGTATCCTTTCCAACAATAAACACTATTAGTAGAACTTTAGCCATTTTTAAAAAGGGTAGAGGGGGATGAAAAATCAGAAACAGGCTAATCATTTTCATTTCCAGGTGCATATGTGGGTGTGCTAAAGTTTAATGTTGTGAATATTTCCAAAAGAGTCCATTTTTTAAAGAAAAAGTTTGAAAACTTCTAATAGTTTTCACTGTTTTTAATTTTCTTTATATACATAGGCTAAGTATATTATGAAGTGATGAGGAGATTTACATTTGTTAGCCAAAAAAACCCATTAATGATTGCAGTGGTAAAACTTTGATAGTAATGACAAGTTAAACCAGCAGAAAATATTTTAGTGAATCCTCATGGTATCTTGAAAGGCATTTTATATTTATTAAAGTATTCTTATTAAATAGTGTATTTCACAGACTACCATATCAATACTTGATTGTATCTAAAATATTTCTTTTACATTAAATATAGGGATTTTTTTGCCCCCAACTCCATTTTTAGACCTACTGTAGTTATAGGTCAAAAAATTTAAAACTCAGAATTGACAACTTCATTGAAAAAGAAAATTAATGAATGATTTTTATCCAGTTCCACATCAGAACCTTCAATCAAATCGAAAGGGAGCAAATGGAGCCTCTTATGTTCTCTGAATGATTGTGTGGATCTGTTTTTAAACTTTCTGCAAGTCAAACCACACGTAACCTCTGCAAAAGGAATGTTGGCTAGGTAGAACCTTGTATGTAGTGAATGTTTTTTTACAGACTAGATGATTCACCTCTGAAGCAAGTTGCATGCAAGTTTGTCATGATGACAGATAAGCCCAGAGTATCATATGCCTTCTGACCCTCTTGTGCTGTTCCAAAGATGTAAGAATCTGTATAATAGTCATAAATTCCTAATGCAGAATCCTCTGATATAAGGGAAGTCCTGCTACATCCAGTCTGAGATTCTAACCTAAACCTTTTATAGCTCTTGCTTTACTGTGATAGTATGTTTTACTACTTCTACAGTGGCACAGCTCAGAAATGGCTACCAGCAACTTTAAGTAGTTTCAGGGCTACTGTCATCCCTCTGAGTTGGGTTTGTAACTGCCTCTTCATTGCCAATTGGTGCTATGCTTCAGGAAAAAAATCCTGGCCAATAAACTTTGGAGTTGTCATGCTGGCAAGCAAGGTAAATGCTGAACAATATTTATCTTTTGTTCCAGTCTTCAGTCTCTATCACAGAAGGATTTTCTAAAAAGCTGAGGTACCATTCATATATGAACATTGTAATAGGCTCATCAGTTCCCTTTAAGGGGTAATGGTGTCCAGTGTCAGCCATTCCATTCTCTGTTCTACAACATGGCCCCTTTAAGGAAACAGGTTTTTAAGGGAGCAGCAGACAAGAAACATAGCGCAGCAGCTCCATGAAAGAGGACTGAGGAATCCCTTAACAAGAAAAGGATACGAGTTCAGGGATAAATATGTGGAAAAGATTCTTCAGAGAAGCCAGAGCTGCAGTAGGAACAGGAGAGCTCCCTGGCTCAGAGAGAACTAAAGGTGAACCAGCCACTCAAAGTCATGAAAACTAATAACTGGGTTCCCTAATGCAGTACTATTTTCCTGTAACAATATCTAATTAGTCAATTCTGAGACTATGCAGTTCTGTACTGGAGGTCCTCATCACATGGGTCTGTAATTTTTAATAGACCTCCAATGGAGAAATCCTCATCCTGGAGTCAAGACTCACAACCTTGGTTCAGTAAGGTCATGCTTTCTTTGTCTTTAGTCTGATGAGAAGATGACAATTATCCTTGAGGAGTTGAGCCCCATCACTAAATGGGGTATCAGATACAGAATAGTTAATACCTGAACTGGGAAATGTGATATTAATGAACATAAATATGATGAAGAATCCTGTCTTCAGACAGCAGACACTGTGGTAATCTCTCACTTAATGATTAAAATGTGTGGGTTCTTTCTCTCTTAACTATTTAGTAGATAATAGAATAAAAGGGGAGATTGACTTGCTCACAGGTTCCAGAGACTGAGCAAGAAAAAATGAAGATGATGGTGAAGAGTCACTATTTAGATTGTAAGGAGTCTAGAATAGAAACCTTTCCTATCCTGTGGCAGGATCTCACGACAAATCTTCAAAAGAGCTCAAATTTAGATTAAGAATCTGACTGGTTAAATTCTAGGCATCATAGAAATCTATTCTCTAGTGATCCAGGCACCTTTGAACATTAGATCAAGCCATTAACTTGGTATCTTGAACATCTTGGATTATGCCTTAGAAGCTATAATATACATTGGGGCTGGAAATGCTGACAAATCTTACAACAGGGAATCAAGACACTTTTGTTTTGTAAAACAGAGACTCATGTGGCACTTAAAGACTAACAGATTTATTTATCGCATAAGCTTTTATGGGAGAAAATCCCATTTCATCAGATGCTTTGAAAAGGGGGAAACTTAAAGAACGTGATGAAAATAAATGCAAGGGAGTGTAAGGCATGGGATCAGGTCATACAGTAACAGCAAATCAGAGCAGTTGTTAAGATTTGGACACTGGGAAACAGCACATAGAGGAGGGTGAAGTCAAATTAGCTGTTGCAATGGGAAAAGAAGCCATAGTCATGATTTAATCCTGCTTTCACACAATCTAACTTGCATATCAATTCTAATTCAGCTGTTTCTCTTTGAAGTCTTGATGTCCCATTGACTTTCTTGAGCACAGTCGTTAACAAATTGTCCACTGAGTGATTAGAAAGATGGAAGTGCTCAGCAACTGGTTTTTGCGTGTTGTGATTTCTGACATCAGAAATCACTGACCGGTGGCATTCATAACTTTAAGTATTGAACCAAATATCACTTAGCAATCAGAGCGCTTCATCTACATAAAAAGAAAGGGAACAAAATTGTAGAAATAGGTAAGTAGTGTTCAGATCTCTTTAATAGGAAAGGCAATAACTATAGTTTTCAGAGACAGTTAACGGGGAGAAATATGATTAGATAAAGAAAGGAAGAAGTGAATATAAAGCAACAAGGACTGAAAGCCAGATTAGAGAAACGTTCACACTGAGCTAGAAATGGTAGCTATTGGAATGTCTAAAGGCACACGTGAGTTAATGGGTTACTGTGGCAAATAAAAGAGCAGGGAAAGTAAATTACATTGAAAGTGAGTCAGTGGTGGAAACAACAAGAGTTGAAGCAAAAAAGCTATCATTAGCATGTCGGGGACCATCTACATGAGATAGATAGCAGGCAGCAAAAGAATTGAACATGGAAGGGTGATGTGAGCACAGGAATACAGATTAGTACAATAGTCTGTCCAGAAGCAACAGACTTGCAATGCTGATGGGAATTACTTAGGCAGAACACAGGTTGGAAGCCTTAATCCTCAGCACAGGATGATGCCTGAGTACAAAAGTGATAAAAAGATGGGGAAAATCATATTGAAATGAAGCATTCTGCATTGGGGGTGTTTACAGGTGATCTTATAAAAATTAAGATGAGCCAAGGCCAGTGTCCAGGCAACTAAATTTGGGATTAAGTAGTGAAATAATACCAATGTGAAGCTAATTGAGCTAGTCTAGTTAAGAATATGGTTGTTTATACTTTGTGGAATAAAAAAAATCACTTTTTTCTCCTAGACAAATCTCTCTCAATGAATTCTGACTAATGTATATTAGCTCTTTCACACATGGTAATTTTCCATACACAATCTGCCAGTATACCATCCTGGTGAGAATGGTCTTTTACATGCAGAGAAAAAAACAAAGCTTCAGTAAAAGTGAGCTCCATGCAAGAGCACAGGGTCTGTGTTGTCCTTTGCAGCAGGCTGCATGTGATCTGACCCATAAGTGGCAGGTATTCTCCAATACTCTGGTACATTTAAAAAGGCAGTGCTCAGAAAACAGGTTGACCTTTCCTTACAGTAATGTTAAGTCGTACGTATGCACCACCACGGCTATTGCGTTACATCTGTTTCGTCTTTGCCTTTCCTTATTATTAGCGAACACTGAGGCAGAGTTTTCAAAGGCACAAAAAGCAAATAGATGACCAATTCCCATTGACTATCTATTGTAGTCAGGTGCTTTCTTTGCATTTTGCTTTTCAAAATCCTATTACAGTAATGTCCACAGGCAAATTGAATTAGAGCTCTATTCTGGCAGGTGCTGTACAAATTATAGTTCACTTTCTATCTTTCTTAAGCTCTGTCTCTGCTGCCAATTCCTGATCTATCAGTGTGCCATACAAAAAGCTTTGTTGGAGAAAGCAGCATGGGGAGAGCAATATACAAACAACCACCTCCTGCCTGCCACTGTTCCATATAGATGCTATATTTCACTCAGCTTCCTTTGCCAGCAGATGGTTTGTGTCCTCTATAGGTTCAGTCCTTTCAAAGCTGAAACTTTCAGGTCATCAGGGTCTGGTTGGCCCCTCAGCAGCAGAGACTGAAGACAGGGACTTCAGATCAGCTGTTCCTGAATGCTAAATGCACAAGCCAATCTGGCATAGATTGCATTTAATGTATTAACAGCCAAACTGTTGTACAGGGCAGCACCAATTAAAAGATGACTTAACTTTGCATCTTTTAAGTTCTGCATGGACAAACAGTGCATCAAGATAGCAGTAGTACCATGCTTATTTAGTTTTCTTTCCTGAAATAGTCATACCAGCACAATCCCTAGTGTGGACGCAGGTATAACGGTATAAAAGACCATCTCCTATGGCCATATAGGAGGCCTTGACAAATGTATGTTTCTGGTCACCATGGTGATCAGTTTTAGTAGCCTGTTGCCTAGCTCTACTGCAGAAATGTAATGGAGGAGCACCCTCTGGTGACCAAAAGTAAAATTGCTGGTGCATAACTGTGAGCCAATTTTGTCTACCCTTGCCATATAGGTTATTTTCTTTCCCATATGGAAATATCTGTACTAGTGTAAGCACTTTTTATACCTTTCTGATTACATCCATGCTATCAGATGGCATGTTCTAACAATTGCAGTATAGCTAAAGTGCTATAACGTGTTTGTGGACAAGATCTAACAACAGGTCTTACAATAGAAACTTGCTTCAGTCAACTGTAATGCTTCTAGTGAAAATGCTCTAAGCCAATGGGAGACGGCATCGCTGTCCGCTTAATAACTCCATCCCATGAGAGGTGATAGCTGTGGTGGCAGGAGTGCTGTCTACAACAGTGGTTAGGTTAGTGTGCCTCTCAGGGATGTGGCTTATTCAGACACCTGTGTGATGCAGGTTACACCTAAGTAATTTTGTAGGATATGTTGAACCCCGGGTTCACGATGTAACTGCAATGGACCCACGACACCCACCAAGGAGATGGACACCAATTTTCAATAGACAAAATTTTATAGTGGTCTCATAAAGGCATACAATGAAATAGCAACAAAAAATGCCTATGTGGGGGGAGTAAACAGCTACACAGTGAAAAGGACTATGCAAGCTACAAGTAGGATAATACAGCTATGTAGTAAAGGGACTATACAAGGTACAAATGAAAACCACACTTATAAACACTGCATAAATGGGAAAACCTACACTTATAGACAATGCATAAATGGGAAAAACCTATACTTATAAAAACTGTCTAAAGAAAAAAAAACTACACTTATAAACAATGCATAAATGGAATTATAGAGAAAAGAAAAAGGGAAGAAAGAAACAAATCGAGAGAGGTAGAATAGCTGTATCAGTTTATAATACCTGTTCTAGCACCGTAGTGGAACCCAAAGCGAGGAGGCAGACCAGCTGCAGCATCCCAGTATGTAATCGTTCGGCCAGCAATTCAAGTACATCCAAAAGTCTCGTGGGTGGGAGCTCCCTGTCTCGGTCAGGGGATCAGTCCGACCAGTTTGTGACGTGCCCTTTAGCGTTCGAGGGTGGGAGAACACTCAAGCCAACCGAGGCAGGGGCTTAAATAGCATACTGCACAGCCAGAGTATAAAATAGCCAATTGGAAGAGAGGTGCAGGTCAGGTCCAATGATAAAACTGGGACCCCAAACAATGATCCCTCCTTCGTGGTGACAGGGGTGCGGAGAAACTGTTCAGGGGGATAGAAACTCACCCCCCCCCTTGATGACACAAGGCTGGGGGGGGAGAAACTCACCCAGGAAATCGAGGCCCATCAGGGAGATCGATACTTAACATTCTTCCCCTTGAGCTGAATAGCCCGGAGATGAGACCCATCAGGGAGATTGATACATAACATTCCTCCCTGTGAGCTCCATAATCTAGAGGGCTACATTAGGGGGGCGGGGTGGCCATTATGTCTGCCACCTCCATTGACAGGATAGAGCATAGCTAAGAGAGTTGGGTGCCCAACACTAATTTCTTTAAGCTACTTTGAAAATCCAAGCAGCTAAGACTATGGCCATATCTACACTACAAAATTAAGTCAACCTAACATATGTCAGTGTATAGCCACCACAGCAACTAAATTGCTTTTGTGTGCAAACTTGGATCCTTGTGTTAGCAGTATGCATTCTGACCAGGAACACATGTATTGATTATATTGTCAGGGGGGGACAGTGTTGGATTGCACCTGAAACCCAATAACAGTCAATGTAAGTAATGTGGTGTCCACACTGACTCTGACTGTGCCACAGTGGGGAGGTGACAATATTAAGTTGGTTTAGAGAGACATGTTGGTGAGAGCCAAATTTAAGTGAAGATGCTTCCGCAGCTAGGCATCTTCTGTTGATCGAACCCTACAGCAGCGTTTCCCAACCAGTGTGCCATGGCACACAGGTGTGCTGTCAGGTTTGAGCAAGTGTGCCACAAATTTTTTTTGAAAGACTACTCAAAGAGCTCTTGATTGGCTCATGAATATTCATAAGTTCATTTGGCAACCATGCAGTGGTGCACCTCAAATTAAGGTAGCAAGGTGTGCCACGACAGAGAAAATGTTGGGAACCACTACCCCATGTAGACCAGGCCTAAGGCTAGGTTGTCATAACCCCCTAGTTGTAAATATAACATGCAGGAAGAGCAGTTCTGTTAGTATAGTAAGACTACTTCTCTGAACAACATTAGCTTCACTGAAAGAAGCTCTTTGATCACGGCACAGCTATATCTATGCTAATAGTTTTTTGTGCATAACTCTGTGTTTCATACTTCTGACTGAAAGTTATGTAGTGTACACAGTCGCAGCACTCAACCCACCTGCAGGACACCTTCTGGTGGTGTTTCTGAGGAATTCAGCTCAAGTGGTCCCCCAGGTGGTCTGTGCTCTGCTTCTAACCATGCCACCTCTACTCCCAAGTCCAGTCCCAGGACCATAGCCCTTTGGCTAAGCCCAGTAGTCTACCCTTTCTGGGGTCTGGCCACTAAAACAGTCTATGGCCCAGTTCACTCTCATCCTGACCACTAAAACAGTCAATGGCCAGCAAGCCTGTGCTACACCTGGCACCCGTGCCACTCCTGGCACACTGGGAGACCACAGAGGGGTCTGGGCTCACTTGCTTCTCCAGGCCTTGGCCCAGGGACCTTAAATGCCTCCACTGAGGTCTCCACCTCCTTCCAGTCTCTCCACACTAACCTACATCAACTCCCTGGGCTACTTCCCTTCAAAAACAACAAGGAGTCGTGTGGCACCCAAGCTGTATGCAGTCTCACCACTGGAGTCCAGCCACTGTCCACTCCTTGGCTCCTTGCCCCCAGACCGCTGCTCCAGCCACTATCACAGTCTGCTCCCCTGGGATACTCAGCTCGGGTCAGCTCCAACTCAGAGCTCTCGGAGGTGCTGACCGCTGGAGCCATCCTGCCAGGAGTACTTCCTAGCCCCTGCAGCTCCCACAGCAGACTCAGCAGCTAGCCCTGCTGCACTCCTTTTTATCTCAGCAGCCCATTCCTCATTGGCTGCTGCCTATACACCCCTTTAAACCCCTGGTGTGTCATAGCAGAGCCACTGCACTGCTACATGTACATATACATTTTAAGTGTAGACTAGGCCTAGAGTTGCTTGAGTTTCTTTCCTCACTTAAACACTTTCGGTTACACGCCTATTTTGATGTGTCTGAAATACAATTGAAGAGATGGGAAAAATTTCTCTCTCCCTATATAGCATTGGATTTTTTTCCTGTGTTTCAAGTGAAGCCCACAGCAGTTACTGGATATATCCAGATGAATGATGCAAAGTAAGCAAGGAGTCCCGTGGCATTTAAAAGACTAACAAATTTGTTAGTCTTTAAGTGCCATGGGACTCCTTGCTTGTTTTGCTGAACTAGACTAACACTGCTACCACTTTGGAAATTGGCATCAATGATGCAGGCATTATTATACACAAAGCTATGATTGGTGATATTTGATTTCTCTGGAGAAACAGACAAAGAAGACAACAAAGGGTGGGTGGTCCTGCTAAACAGCTAGGAGCTACATAATGTCTTAATTAATCCCATGAAGTGGTGCTATCATTGCACATAATTACAGCATCAACACAAGGTCCGCTTGCCTCCCGTTATTAACCTCCAGATAGATCATTTTGTTTGTGCTACGGAATTTATCATTGATCTTCTACATTTTTTTTTCTGATTTTAAAGTGGTAGTCACTGCTAAAATGCATAACATTTGCCTTTGCAAGCAGCTAGCATTATTGCAGTATTCCCTATATTTAGTAATAGTTAATTATTGGGAAGAAAATTGCAAGGCTTTTAATGACAACCATGATTCCACATGCTATTTGACAGTTAGCGTTAAACTTTGTTGATCTTGTCTAGTATTAAAATAAATCAGCATTTAATAATTTGTTTTTATGTTGACATTAGAAGAAAAAGTCAGTGGTATCTAGCTGAAAGTTAGTTCCAGTCAATAACCTTATTTATTCAATGAGTTTGATAATGATTTTTCAAATAACTTATCTAAATTGTTTATATTATTCATTCAGATCTATGTGCTGCAGCAAAAGACATCAGAAGAAGAGAGGTATGTACAGTTGAGCTCAGAGGCAGAAAATGAAACCATTAGGTTTTTGTTTTTGTTTTTTTTTCAGGTTTTTGGCTTATGGGGAGGGATGAAATCACCTTTTATAACAATATTAAAGTCAAGCACTTATGTTACCATGATAGCTTTGTCACAATCACCTGAGTAAGGATCACTGCATATTTGAGCTGTTGAGGAAAGTGGTGCATGTTGGGTCAGGCCATGCCACCAGGTGCTGGCTGGCAGGGATGTGGAGGAGGCACTGGCTGGATCCACCTTGGAAGAACTGGTCTCCTGCAGGCAGAGCCATCCCTAGGGGGGCATGGGTCCCCGGGTGAATTGCCCTCTGTGGGGCCCCAACCCCTCCCAGCACTGGGGGCTGGAGCCAGCCAGCCCAGGGGAGTGTCTGACAAGGCACATCATTCCCTAACTCTTCCAGGTTCCTGTTGCTGAATATCAGGAGTCAAGAAGCTCCACAAATAGGAGTAGGAGGGAGGGTGAAGTATCATATAGTCCCTGGGACTTCCAGCCAACTTGAATAGATTCCCCATGCACTGGGGAAGTTGATGGGATCTGGGTGCACAGCTGGCACAGGGCTCCACGCCCAGCTGTGAGATGCCACCCTGCCAACCCACACCAGACACATCTTCTGCTGTGGTTCTCAAGATTTTTAAATAGATCCCACCCCTCCCATGACATTAGCTGTGATGCTTGCCTTCCCCACAGCCTTCTGAGTGGCAGCATGAGAATGGGGAGCGGGGGAGGACAGAGTGGGGCATCAGGAGAATAAGTGGAGAACTGCAGCTGGGTGGCAGGCACGAGGGAAAGCAGCACAGCATCTGCAATTTCCCATGCTGTTCCTGCCCTAGGCCAAACGCCTGGGCATGCTGCAGGGCAGGAAATTTAAAAAGGCGCTGGCCTGGTCCCAGCTTACAGGTGCATGCAAACCAGGTAGGGGAAGTTAGAGAACCCAAGAAGCAAACAAGTCCATTTCACTCAGGATGGGAAAAGCAAGAAGGATCCACCCCAGAAAGAGAAAAAAAAATACAGATGAAAGTCATGTCTGATCACCAGCATTTACAATGATCACACAGGAGCTCTGAGGAAGCAAGACACACGAAGTTCCATAGATTTACTTGAGTTGGCAAATATAAAAGATGGGTATAAAGGTGAAAACTTATCCAGTATCTGTTGGAGAATGGGCAGGCAACACTAACTGTCACCTACTTACCCTGGGATGGGCAGGGGGAATTCAAACGTCAAGAGATTAGTTTAAAAACATAGTATAATCTTTGGCCAGAAAAAAAAAAAAGACTGATTTTTGCCATTCTTGTGATATTTGATCTCTTGAAACTGGCAAAACTGTATAAGTTAATACCATATACTTCATTCAAGGAATTCCTTTCTCTAACTGTATTCTTCGTGCTAGTGTAGGGCCAGGCTTCAGTAGCCAAAATGTAGGGACACAGATAGATAAAATGAATTGAATGTACCTTTAAAGCATCTGTTAGGCAACATTGTATCTGTTCTTTAATATCACAACTGAAATAACTAACTCAGTTTAACAGACATTATAACCAATGTCCAACAAAGCTCGATGTTGTAAATTTAGAACTTCATTTTGTATTCTTGATAAAATTTGTTTTAGGTGTCTACTCTGGAATTTAATTTAAATGTGTGAACAAGATGTGTGAATGAAGGGTGTTTGTGATGGAATCAGTCAATACCAGCCTGTCCTGATGAAATGCAAGTACCACCTTAATGGCTAAGTGATGCAAACAACTCCCACAAAAGCAAGGCTCCATCCCAGAAAGAAAAGAACAAAACAAAAGGCGAAAGTCACATCTGTAAATGGCTGGTGATCAACGATCACACAGGATCCCTGGCCAGCCCTGCCTGCCTGCCAACCTTTTTTGCCACCTGGGCTAGTGGGAGGTGGGGTGACCCCTGGACAAGCCTGCCTGCTGCCCCCGAGCCTTGCCCCTGGGCTAGCAGGAGGGGATCCCAGCCAGGTCTGCCTACTGGCCTGGAGGGCAGCAGTTTGATCCCAGGCCATACCTGCCAAGATCCCACTGGCCTGGGGTTTGACCCCGGCCAGACCTTCCTGCTGCCTGGTCCAGGGGAAGTGACTCCTGGCCTCGCTGCCTCAGCTTTGTGGGGCCTCGCCTGCTCCCCAGCATTGCTGCCTGGACTTGGGAGGTGACCTCTGGCCCCGTCTGCCCCCCCTGGGCTTGGGGAGGGGTGGAGGCTGACCCCTGACCAGGCCTGTGACCCAGGCCTTACCACCTGGGCTGGTGATGGGGGTAAAAAACCCCTGGCCCAGCCTGCCCGTTGGCCTGCTGGCATCACCACCTGGGCTTGGAGGGGGGTGGTGGTGGGGTGCAGATGATGCCTGGCTTAGTCTGACCCCTGGCCTCACTGCCTGGGCTGGTAGCGGACAACCCCAGGCCCATGTGCCCCCCAGCCTTGCCACCTTGGCTTGGGAGAGGAACAGCTGCTGCTCGGGTCTGCCCCCGGGGGCTCACCACCTGAGCATTGGGGAGGAGGGGGCAACCCTGGCCCTGACCTCACCACCTGGGTTTAGAGGGGTGACCCATAGCCCAGCCTGCCTGCTGGCTCCCCAGCCTCGCCACCTGGGCTTGCAGGGTGACCACTAGCCAAGTCTGTCCCCCAGCTTCATTGCCTGGGCTTATGGGGAGGAAGACCCCTGACCTGGCCTGTCCACCCAGCCTCGCCACCTGGGTTAAATTCCCCCCCACCGCTAATCGCTCAGCTTCAGGCTCTGGGGGGAGGGGTGTCAGGCAGCCTATTCACAGGCAGAGCAGGGGCTGAGTGAGCCTGTGTCTGCCAGGCAAAAACTTTTGGGGCTCGTGCCAGTCCCCAGCATGGGGGGAGGGCAGCGGTGCAGGCCCCGCGGGGCCCCCCCCCAAAGCGCGGGACCCTGGACAGTTGCCCTGTTTGCGCTACCCTAAGGACGACTCTGCCTGTGGGTATCACAGGTGGCCAGGGCTACTGGGCTTTGACATTCCCGGCTGGCTTCTGAGGATGCCCATAATGCCCCTCTTCCTCCCCCCCCCCCGCCAGGCAATCCTGGGGCATCTTCTCCTATCTCTCCCGCTACCAGTTGCACCCATCACCCCCTCGGTGTGGGGAGCAAGCATCAGAGAAAGCAGAAAATGGGCCCCCCGGGGACACCAGAGATCCATGGTGCACTCCACTAGTCTAGGAGTACATCTCATCCCTCCTTTCTTGTTGTTGCAGAGGAACAAATAATCTACATCATCTTTATACCTGTCACAAATTACTTCATTTTCCACACTATCAGCTGAGTTAAAGAGCTCTGTTAACTGTCAGCTATAGGAAGACTTGGGCCTGTCAACATGGAGAAATAGATTTTAATAGCTCTTGGAGAACGGCTGGTTACTCACAGTAACTCCTTCTTCGAGATGGGCTGCTCACATACAGTCAGTTATAGGTGTCTACATGCCACAGCGCACAGTACCTCAGAAAGTCTTTAGCGTTAGCCTGTCAGGTCAGGGTGCACGGCCAACGCCCCCTCCACATTGTGACTGCGGCTATATAGGTGACCATGACCCTGACCCTCCCAGTACCATATACCTTTGCCAACTCCGTTAGCGGGGACGGTGGGAGGGACCCGAATGTATGTGAGCAGCCCATCTCAAAGAAGGATGATTACTGGTGAGTAACCAACCGTTCTCCTTCGAGCGCTGCTCACATCGTTCAGTTACAGGTGACTGCTAGCCGTACCCAAGGATGGTGGGAGGAGTTACAGTCTACCCACACTGAGTACAGCTTTGCCCACAGCGGCATCATCTCTAGCCTGTTGGACAACGGCGTAGTGCGTCGTGAAGGTATGTGTCGACGACCATGTAGCGGCCCTGCAGAACTCTTGGATCAGGACCTTAGCGAGGAAGGCCGTGAAAGACGCCTGAGCTCTGGTAGAGTGGGCTCTCACAGTCTCTGGGAGAGGCATGTTTGACCTTCCGTAGCAGTCTTTAATGCAGTTCACAATCCATTTGGAGATGCATTGGGAGGATACTGGAGAGCCTCTCATGTGCCACAAACAACTGGGAGGTCTGACGGAAAGATAGTGTGCACTCAATATAGATTAGGAGCGCGCGCCTCACATCCAGGGTGTGCCACTGTTTCTGGTTTTCTGTCAACTGAGGGTCTGGATAGAAGACCGGCAGGCAGATTGCTCGCTTCATGTGGAAGGGGGTGGCACCCTTGGGCAAGAACGAGAGGTGGTGACGCAGGACCACCTTGTCTGGGAAGAATACCATATATGGAGGTTCAGAGGACAGGGCTTGTAACTCTGAGACCCTTCTGGCTGAGGTAATTGCTACCAGAAAAGCCACCTTCCAGGACAGTACGAGCGGGGTGGCTGAGCCCAAGAGCTCATAAGGTGGTTCTGTCAGACCCCGCAGCACAATGTTCAAATCCCACTGTGGAGTGGGTTTACGGGTATGGGGGAAAAGTTTTTCTACCCCCTTCAGGAATCTATGACAAATGGGGTGTGAAAACAGTGGAGCCCCATCTACTCTTTGGTGAAAGGCCGAAATTGCCAAAAGTGGACTTCTAATGAGGACAGGGATAGGCCTTTCTCTCTTAAATCAAGAAGGTAATCCAAAGTTGCCTGAATTGGTGCGGAGGTAGGGTCTATGTCTTTGTCACAGTACCAAGTGGAAAAGGGGGGGGGGTCCCTTTTGCCATGTAGGTGGACCTGGTGGAGGGTTTCCTGCTACCAACCAGGACCTTCTTAACCCTATCCGAGCAGCACCTCTCTTGCTCGCTGAGCCAGAAAGCATCCAGGCTGTCAGGTGCAGGAGGGCTTGGTTTGGGTGCCGAAGGTGGCCCGAGTCCTGTGTCAGGAGGTCCACCCACTGTAGGAGGCAAAGCGGGGTCCTTACGGACATGTCCTGTAGGAGAGGAAACCAGTGTTGTCTGGGCCAGTCCGGGGCTATCAGAATGATGTGTGCCTTGTCTGCAAGGACCTTCAGCAGCACCTGATGGATCAAGGGGATTGGAGGGAAGGCATACATTAGGGACCCCGACCAATTGAGGAGGAAGGCATCGCTGAGAGAACCCTCTTCCCGACCCCAGAGGAAGCAGAACCGTGGACATTTGCGGTTCTACCCCGTGGCAAAGAGGTCGATCTGAGGGGTTCCCAATCTGTTTATCAGCAGCAAGAAAACCTCATAGAGGGACCACTTGTGATTTGCCAGGGGTTTCTTGCTGAGTGAGTCTGCTACGCCGTTGTTTACCCCGGGTAAGTGGAAGGCAGTCGGTATGAAGTGATGGTCTATCGCTAATTGCCAAAGCTTGGTCGCTTCCTCGCATAGAGACGTGGAGCAGACTCCCCCTTGACAGTTCGTGTAGAACACGGCCACTGTATTGTCTGAGGGGATTTGGACCACCCTGCCTTGGATCTGGTCCAGGAACGTCATGCAGGCCAGCCTGATAGCCCAGAGCTCCTTCACGTTTATGTGGAGGAGGCTGTCCTCGGGATTCCAAACACCTTGCATGGAGAGGCACCCGGACAGGTGGGCTCTCCAGCCCGAGTCGGACGCATCCATTATCAGGGTCACTGAGGGCTTGGATTTCCTGAATGGAATTCCCCCCATCGTGAAGTTGGGGTCCTTCCAGATTTGGAGGGACTCCAGGGTATATTGAGGGACTGAGAGTACCTTGTCCAGGCAGTCCCTTTCGGGTCGGAAGCTGGTGGCGAACCAGAGCTGGAACGGTCTCATCTGCAGGCGGGCTGTTTGGATTACCCAAGTGGCCACTGCCATGTGTCCCAAGAGCTGCATGCACTGGCGTGCTGTGGTCAGCTCGGGCGCCTGGAGCTCTGTGATGATGGTGCAGATGGACCAAAATCTTGACGGGGGCAAGGACACGGTGCCCTGTTGGGCGTTTAAACATGCCCCAATGAATTCTGTGTCCTGAGTGGGGCAAAGCTTGGACTTCTCTAGGTTTATGCGGAAGTCCAGGAATTCGCACAGGTTCACTACCAGGTCAGCGTGGTTTTCTACCTGTCGACTTGACTTGCTGACTATGAGCCAATAGTCTAGGTAGGGGTAGATTCTTATACTCCTCCTGCGTAGGAAAGCTGCGACTGGTGCAACACACTTTGTGAACACCCTGGGAGCTAGTGATAACCCGAAGGGGAGGGCGGTGAACTGGTAGTGGTGGTGTGCCACCACGAACCTAAGAAAACATCTGTGATGGGGCCGAATGGCTATGTGGAAGTAAGCGTCCTTTATGTCAAGGGTTGCGAACCAGACTCCTGGGGATAGGGAGGGGATAATCTGGGGTAAGGAGACCATGCGGAATTTTATTTTCTTTATGTGCTTGTTGAGTGCTCTGAGGTCTAAAATGGGTCGTAGGTCTCCGTTGGGCTTGGGGACTACGAAGTAATGGGGATAGAACCCTTTGCCGAGCTCTCTTTTGGGAACTTTTTCTATGGCTCTGAGGGAGAGTAACTTCTGGCATTTGACCGCGAGCTTGCCCAGCAGATCTGGGTTTTCTGGTGTTGTGGGAGGGGTCGGTTTCCTGTCCCGAGGGGTCGAAAGGATCTGGAAGTGGTATCCTCTCGTCACTGTGTCGAGGACCCACTGGTCTGACATGACACGGGTCCATCATGGGGCGAAGTGGCGGAGGTGGTGGGGGGAGAACAGGAGTTGTGGATTGCTGCCCTCAGAGGGACTGTCAAAAATGATGTTTGCGGCCCAAAGAGCGGTCCGATCCCTGTCCGCGCCATCCAGACTGTGAGGCGCTGAGCTTACCCCCTTTACCTGATTGGCTCTTATCCTTGTCCAGGTCCCCAAGATGGCACTGGGGAAACTGGAGAGATCTTGGAAACTGGGTGTGCAGTTGCAGCTGCTGTTTCAGTTGCTGTAGCTGTAACTGTTGATGTGATCTTGAGGAGCGCCTAACGGGTTGAGGAGTGTAAATTCCGAGGGACCGAAGTGATATTTAACTGTGAGCTCTCCACATTCTGATAATGAAGACAACTGAAAGAAGCCATGTCTACAGCCTGCACCTTACTGCTGCCTTCTTCATCCCCTTGAAATAGTTTACATATAAATCAGTTGGGTTATAATGCAGTTGAATTAACCATCTCCCTGGAGTTTCCTGCTGCTTCTAGTAGCTTGTACCATCCCAACTTCACTGCATAGGTCATAGGCCAGTTGATTAAAATGGAGATAGAAGAAAAAGCAACCAAACAGAGGCAGAAAGCTCACAGAGTTTGGAATAATTATTTGCCCCTAATCCTTTTCTTTTCTTTTATTTATTTATTTTTTTAAAATCTCCATTTTTACAACATTGCCAAACCAAGGCTAGGTGAATTGGGACCCTAGGCTGCCAACCACTGTGCTCTCCCTCCCCTGCCTGGAACCTCAGCCTCTGTACCACTATGGTGCCTCCCTGGCTGAAGCTCTAGCCTCCCACTATGGTGGCTTGCTGGTGTGAAGAAGCCCTGAGGCCAGAGGTTGCTCTTGCCTCATCTGGTCTGGCCCTGCTGGCACACGGTGCAGTCTCTGGTGTGGCCTTCCATGGTTATGGGCCCTGAAAGGCTGCACCAGAGGCTGCATGGTGTACCAGTTGGCTCTGCCCCTGAAACAAAGGAAAGACACACCAGCCCAGTCCACCCCTCGGGATGGACCAGATGGCCTAGGGGTGGGATGGAAGCATTGTAGAGCTTGGCTCCTGGTGCCAGGGCCTTGCGTGTTCCCCTCCTCCTCAAAGTGCCATCAGGGCCCTAACCTCAGTACACCCCCAAGCTCCACTGGCATTGTGCTGGGCTGAGCAGGGCAGCAGGAGCTGGATCACACAGGGGCCTTAGGGGCTGGAGCCGAGGCTTCCACCCCCCCCCCCAGACGATGGCCTGGAACTTCAGCCCCAATAGCTCCTGTGTTGATCCAGCCCTGTGCCAAACCATCAGTATGCAAAACTCATAAGTCAGGTATCCAGAAATCTCAACTTTAGTTTAAATGGTATTACCAAGTTCCAACGGGGCAGTTGTGTTAGTCTACTTCAGTAAACCAAACATGGAGTCCTGTGGTTCTAACAAATTTAGTCTTTAAGTACCACAGGACTCCTTGTTTGTTTTAGTTAAACTCTGTGTGTGCGTGCACGTGTGCGTGCGTGAGAGAGAGAGAGAGCGAGAGAGAGAGGGAGAGAGATTGATCTATAAAATAAATAAATACTGAGTTCTTTGCTTACCTGCTGCTGTCTGCACCGTTAGGATGCATAGAAGTCACTATTTGCAGGTTTTCTCTGCAAACGTTAGAAGTACACATTTTTATTTTGAAATGAAAGCTGAGGTTCTCAGGTATTCACATGACTTCAGAAGTTGGGCCTTAAGGAAAAACACCAAATATGATGAGTCACACAATAAAACAAGAGTTGGCAACACTGTTTTAAGTCAGTGATACTAAATGCTACTATCCCACTGGTATCAATGGAGCTATTCCTGGAATAAATTTTGATCCACTTATGGTTATCTTTCCAGAACTGAGATTTTCAGGTAAACTAATTTTAACCTTCATAAGCAATGCCTTCATTTGAATATATGTTTTACTGTGAAAAGTGATTGTGAAGTGTGAGCAAATCATGATTAATTATAACCTCTGTGTGTTTGCTTTGCACGGGTGCAATAGACAAAATGAATTGCAGCTCATTGGAGTATCAGTGGGAAGGGTACCTGTATACACAAAATCACACAATCTCTTTTGTATCTATAATTCTTTTTCTGGTGTGCTTTTCAGTTTAATTTATTTCAAGTTTTCTCTTTTATAACAGTTGTCTGTTTTTATCATCTACCAGGAAAACTGATGATATTTTTTCCTTTATTTTCTGATTATCTGTCACCTTGAAATGCTTTGCTCGGTAACAAAGCAGATGTGCATATTCCTATTAATAGTCCCAATGACACACTAATTATCTATTTGACTTTCATTTTGAAGAAATTTTGAAATCTAATACATGGCATTTTAAAATAGTATTGTCTAATTTTCTTCAATGAAAAATCCAATCGGTCACAATCTTTCGCTCATATTTCTATTCCCAAATGCTCTGAGTCTCTCAATTTCTCACTAGTTGATTTTTGCCTTGAATGCTCCTGTGTGCATTCAGATTCAAACTACCCAATCCTGAGATAAAAAAGTGAATTGAATTGTAACCTTACCATCCATCCTATGTAAGGCTATGTCTACACTAGAGGGCTTAGGTAAGTTGAGTTAATAAGGTTGATTTAAAGTTGACTTTATTAAGTTGACTTAGCCCTAGTTTACACTGATAGGGGTTTTTGGTGGCAGTCGACTGGCAGTTATTCCAAGCATGTAAAATGTCGTGTGTAACTGCCAGCAACTTCCTAAGCTGCTGGTGCACGCTGCTAAAAGCCAACCACAAATGGCTTGCGGTTGGCATTCAGCTGCATCTCCTAGGGGGTAGGACTTCCAGTGCCAACCTTCCAGAGCACAGCAGTGAGTACATACTCACTGCCAATTGTGCCCAGAACGTCGGGATGATGGCAGCAATTTTGCCACTGTCAGTGAAGACATACCCTTAGACAGTCCCCATTTGTTTAAGTCAACTTTGTAAAGTTGACTGATGCCAAGGGACCCTTTTAAAATCGACTTAATAAAGTTGACTTTAAATGGGTCCCCTCACTTAAGTCAACTTTATAAAGTCGACATAGCCCTGAAAGTCGACTTTAAGGGTGAGAGTTATTAAGTCAACTAAAGCAAGTGCTTCAGTCTACTTAATGAATTCCAGATGTGGCCCTGGAGTTGCTTAAGTCGACTTAAGCTTTGTTAAGTTGACTTCAGTCTCCAGTGTAGACAGACCCTAAGAAGCTGTCCCCCTGGTGACTACCTCAGAAGTACAGGAAGCAGATTGTGACCCAGGGTTTGTCTACATAGGAAAGTAATTCCAGAATAAGGGTTGGTGTGAATTTAAAAAGGCTATAGGTGTTCTGGATTAGCTTCCTCTGTGGACACTCCTATTCTGAAATAGGCATGTCCACATGGGGAGCTATTTTAGTGCCTGATGCTGTCTTGTGGGAGAGGAGCCATGGGTCCACCCACCTGTTTGGGAAGAGGAATAACCCAACGGTGGCTGCATTTCTCCCATTCTGTGTCTGATGGAGGGCTCTTCATATTCACTTTTTCAGTTACAGGGGCATAGTGCCCTGGGCTCCTGACTGAGCCCCTAACATATAAATAAAACTATTTAAAAATAAAACTGTCCATGCATTTTTGCCCATAACGGCTGTTGTAATCTGATTTATTAATCTCTTTAATTCTCTGTTCTCCATATCTTTAATAGTTCTGTTATTTTTCCTTTGGCAAGGAAGTTTTACATTACCATCCGTCCTCATGCCGCCTTCCTGTTTATTACTCTGCAACTCACCTTCCTTTCCTTTGCAAATCACTGGAAAGGATATTAAATTGCTAATTACCTTCTGTGGTATCACTAGAAAATATTTTCCCACCAACTTGAATCTTTCTCTGGGGGTACAATTATAACTTCAGACTGAATTATTATTGACACCAAGTCATGATGATGATGCTGGTTTACTGCTTACATATATCACAGTTGCCTGTAGTCCTGTTAATTGTGATATTTTCTTGAACTCCCTAGGCACTTATTAAGGGTTTGTCCCTATGTGTTTATCTCCTCATCTGCCTGGATCTATTCGGATTATGTCCTTTAGCAGAACACAAGTTCTGAAGGTTGCCCGCAGAGCTTTGTGCTGTTTCCTTCTATATTTTGCTTCCCATCTTCTCCTTGTAGGGCATTGCATGAAGGATTTTTGTCCTTGTTTGAATTTTAATTTTTGTGAGTTGAGTGTCAAATGGATGTTTACTCTGAAGGCATGAAGTCAGGCCTTCTAGCAAGGGGGGGTGTGTGTCAAGTATCATCCCAGCAATTGCAGGCCAATAAGCATAAAGCATAGATAAACATGGTATGTTGGGGAAGAGTCAATATGGCTTTTGTAAAGAGAAATCATGTCTCACCAGAATGCTTTAAGGCTGGCAATAAGTATGTGGACAATGGTGATCCAGTTAATAGCATACTTGAACTTTCAGAAAGCCTTGACAAGGTCCCACACCAAAGGTTCACAAGCAAAGTAAATTGTCATGGAAAGAGGGAAGGCCCTCTCATGGGTCATAAGCGGATAAAGGAAAAGAAACAAATGGAAGGAATCATTTTTCATGGGGGAGAGAGATGAGAGATAAATCATGCAGTGGCATAGCCAGCCCTCATTTTATGACTGGTCCCTTGAGTCTATAGGGTTGCCTCAGCCAAGGGCAGCTTCCAGTCTTGTGACCAGAAGCTGCCTGAGATGCTCCAATAGCTAGCTAGCTAATGGAGCCAGAGTGCCAACTCTCTGACTTCATTTGTTGCTTAGCACGTGGAGCTGAAGGAGGAGTAGGGAGGGAGATAGGTGGCGTGATTAGTCCCACTAACCACTGTTTCTGGCAGTGGTGTCAGCTTCACAACTGTGGCTGTGGGCACCGGCTGCTGGGCAACCCCATAGCCTTGGTGGCAAAGTTGGCACCCCTGCTGGGCACTGTGGTGGGTGAGCCTCATCTTCCAAGTGGATGGGCCCCAACCCACTTTGACCCATCTGTGGCTATGCCCCTAAAATAGCAGTGTCCCCAAAAGATCTATACTGGGAACAGTGCTGTTCAACATGCTCATAAATGCTCTGCAAAATGGCTAAATCTGCAGATGATACAAAATAACTGAATATCAGTAATTACTTAAGAGATCAAGCCACAAGGCTGCTCTGACTTGGTTCAGGGACTGAACCAGCCCCATATAGATCCCAGTGGTAAGGGAAGTTTAAAAGTGGAAGAATGCTTCCCACCATCCACTGCAGCCTCTGGTACATCTAATGTAGCTCTGGCATACTTGAATATTTGGTTCACTAACTCCATAATTTCCAATATTTTTCAGGAGACGTTCAGACTGTACAGAACTGGACAACCACTAAAAGGTTATATCTTGTTACTAACAGTGTCTATTTATTTTGACCTTTTTTCCTCTTTGAAATAAGGTCTGCCTAGAGCCTGATCCCTTTGAATTCAATGGAAGCTCTGCCTGATTTTTAACAAGCCCTGCCCCAAAGAGCTTACAGTTTAGACAGTAGTGGGAGTAAAAGAGAAGCACAGAGCAAAGTGACTTTCCCAAGGTCACCCAGCAGGCTGGTGGCAGAACTGACTTTAGAACCTGGGTGTCCAAAGAATCTGGCTCGGGGTCCTTTCCAGGCTGCCTTTTTCATGACCTAAAAGACCTTGTGGGCCCACCCAAGAACAGCAGACTGCTCAACTCCTCTTTCCTTCCCATCTTCAGAAAGCCAGTCTCTACGGTGATCTCATTTACTGTGCCATCCTATTGCTCTAAATCTTGTTCTTCCAAACCCCATCCCCTCCCAACAGTCTGACACCACAACTCATCCTGTTGAGCCTAAAGGTTAGGCTATAATCTCTTCAGTGTTTGGACTATGCCCTCCTACTTCTGCCATGAGGTACAGCAAACATTTCTAGTGCCTTCTGAAGTAACTGGGGGCTGCAGCCATTTTTGGGCTTGTTATGTGGTTGCTAGATTCATTGATGAAAAGCCTGGCTAGTTAGAAATTCCTTGCATAGCATCCACAATAATGAATGAGGAATAGGAGTTGATAACTGCATTTAGTCAAATAATTGGTTGGATATTTTTGATGAGGGAGCTGTGAACCTGATGTGCTGTGGCTGCTTCAACTGTATGCCAAAGAGTTTCTAAGGCCATGCTTCTCCAGAGTATTTGCATAGCTAATTCCCCCTGAAATCAATAGGAGTTAGGTGCCTAAATACATTGCAGCATGTTCGAATCTTGTTGAAGTAAATGACAAAGCCCTCCTTGATGTCAGTGGTTCGGGATCAGCCTTTCAATGTATACTGCATTGTCACTTTTTCAGCCAAGGAGTTGTCTGACTGAAAAGAGGCATGTCCTCACTCCATTGGGGAGGGGACTCATGAGCTCCTGTGAGCTTGTACAATACCGTTGTGAAGGCCTGTGTGTTGGAAGTGTGTGAGGCTGAGGCAGTGTGCTTAAAAGGGAAAACCTGCTCAGGAAGGGGTGGTGAGCAGGTAAAGGTACTGCCCTCAACTGAAATAGGCCTTTTGAGAGGAAGAGACCAACAGCACTCACACTCCTAAAGCTGTGTAAGCCAGCTTTGGAACTGTGTGTCCCATGAGTGGAGGGGGGATAGACCCAAAGATCTGTCCCAGGAGGACCATGTGAGTGTCAGGTCACCTTTCCCTCTCTATTTTCCTGTGGATTCTCTTCTCTACAGGAAGAAAGAGGAGAGAGGACTTATCTTGGACTTATCTTTTGTATCTTTGTGCAAATCCCCTGGCTGGAGGGAGTGGGGAGAAAGACAGGATAAGGGCCTGGAGTCCTGGGGAGACATGAGGAGAGCCCTGCATCCCTCCCTGATCAATAAAAAAGGACCCGTGAACAGTCTGACACAGATGAAAATTTACTTCTCATTGACTATTAAATCCAAAGTCCAGCTACAGTAACAAGCAATACAACCACTGTTGAGTCACATTCTTATTCCTTTTGCCTTTCCATGGAAAAAATATAGATGTTTGGGTTTTTACTGCCCATGTGTCACAATGCTCGTTGAGAAATTGCAGTGTGGGAGTAGGAAGGATGATGGTGTTTCATGTTTGGATTCATAACAGCTGGTACAAATGAAACTTTACACAGGGCCAAATGTAAAGAGCAGCACAGAATATTACCATGTAGAAGCAGCCCAAGAAAGGAAACATGACTAAGAAAGAATTCTTTCCTTCATTAGTGAAATGCTAACAGCTCAGGCTGGCTGCAAATTACTTCCTCCGCCACACTGGCTCTGCTATGCGTGCCATTACATTAGGGGATGGGGGGGTCGGATGAAGCCAAGTAGGTGTGTGTTGATGGGGTGGAGGGGATCTGTACCGTGAGACTAAATAGCAGTTCCATGTAGCCTGTACTCTGTTATTTACAGGGCCCACACCACTGTAGTATCTGAGCACCTTAGTCTTTAATGTATTTACTCTCAAACACACCCTGAAAGGTAGAGCAGTGCTGTTATCCCCCTAACAGATGAAGCATGGAAGCACAGAGAGGTTAAGTGACTTTTTGAAGGTCACACAGGAAGTCTGTGGTAGGGATAAGAATTAAACCCAGCTCCCCCAAAACCAGACTAGCATCTTAACCATTGGCCCTTCCTTCCATCCACACATGGCTGATCCAGGCAGCTTGGCCAGGGAGTAAAGCAAAACAGATCTTATGCCTCCTTAATCCTCTACAGAGGTGTAAAGTGTAAGACAGTGGTTCTCAACCACTGTGTTGGGACCAGGGGCTAAAGTATCATTTGGGGGACCCAGAACACTACTGTGCTGGTGGCCCCCCCTCCCAGGCCAGTGGGCCCCACTGGATCCCAGCTTCTCCCGCCCTACACCCCCAATACCCCCACACTCAGTGCAAGCCAGCTGCCCCAACATTCACCAGCAGCGGCACGGCTGGGGAAGTGGGGGGCGGCAGGCTCCGTGGTGGCACCATGGCTGGGGCTCAGGCAGCAGGCCCCAGGTTTGGGGCTGGGCCTGGAAGGGGAGGGGTTTGGGGGAGGGCTTGAGCCCCTAGTAACACTCCTAGCCCCTGCCCCTGTTCCCTGCCCGCCAGAATGTGGTAGAACGCTGCTCCAGGGCCTTGTATTTTTAGGGGCCCAGCATTCTGGAGCCGCTATTTTTCAGTGGTGGGCCCTATAACACAGCGTTCTGGCTTCAAGTTCTATTTTTAGGGGTCCTGGAACATTGAGCCCCTAAAAATAGTGGGGCCCGGAATGGTGTTCTGAGGCATTCTGGCATACTTTAACCCCTGGTTGGGACACGTCACCACACAGTGATAAATGTGTCATGAAGAGTTGGAGAAATGGCTGGATTTGGCCTTAGGGAGGTGGGCTGGTGTGTCCTGTATGGTCGTGATACACAGCCAAGAGTGTTGCGACCCGCAAAAGGTTGAGAACCATTGGGATAAGATACAGTCTTGCCCATGGTACGTACATTGCATAATGTCTTCCACATAGCCCTTCCCAGTACATTTTGCACTGTATAGTGCCAACAAAGTGGGACAGGAAGGTGCTCAGTTCTATATATCCAGTGGTAAGAGTATAATTTGGTGGGCCCCGGAACCCTCCTAATCTCTGGACCCCCTTCCCATATTGTCCGGGCCCCCTTTATGCATGTGTGGGCCCCAGCCCAAGTAGGCATTTTTGAGCTCCACCAGCTCTTTCCTCACATATGAAACATATCCTCAAATCCACATCACCCCAAACTTGTCCACTAGTGCTCACATTAGATCCCTCTTTCCCCATGTCCTCCACAGCCCCCATCCCCATTCCCTAAGCTTCCTGCCCCCAAGTCCCCACTCCAGCCCTCCTAACCCCCCACCTCTGTCTTTGCTCCACATCCAACCCCCTCCACAGCTCTCCAGCCCCCTTCAGACTCCTTGTCCCCATTCCTCCACTCTACCCCATTCAGCCCCCCAGTACCCACTGCACCTCTCTAGCCCCTCATCCCAAACACTTCTTCCCACCATAACCCACTCATTGGCTCTCCCAGTCCCCCTCAAGTTGGCTCAACCCTTTCCTGCCCCCCCACCCCCCCCTGCTCTTTTCCTGCTGGCTGCCCAAGTGTGCCCAACCCTCACCAGTGTCCTCTTCCCTGGCCACCAGAGCAGAGGGGCCATGCCACGGGCTGCTCCTCCTGCCCTGAGCATGATCAAGGTCAGAGTTTTAAAAACTGCCAGCCTGGCTGCGTGCAGCAGCTGCGGTCCCTATCCAGCTGGAAGACACAGTCTTCTGGCTGGCAGGGAGCTTCCCCCAGGCGGGGAGCTGTTAAAACTGCACAGGGGTAGTAAGGGCAGGGGGCATGCACCAGAATACAGCGTTCCACCCCATTGTTCTGTTTTTAGGCGCCCTGGAATGGCATTCCAGTGTGTCCCCCCTTACATTAAGCCCTGTATATATCGCTCAAGTCCCATCATGACAAAAATCACATCCAGCCCCATTAAAATGTAGCCCCTTTAACACAGCAGCTGCTCACCAGGCTAAAACTACTCCTACACAGTGGCTAGGTATCTATGTCTGGCTTTGTAATGTCAGGTTTGATTTGCACATTCTCATGACCTTTTCCCAAACATCCCTGACACCTACCTTTTTCTTGTGGATTGTGTGTGTCACTGGGTGACTGGCCCTTTCAAGGGGAAAAAGGGCCAGCCCCATGTGCTCCATAAATTAACTGCCTCCCAGCCTAAAGTAACAGGCTTAATGGTTCCAGGTTTTAGCATGGTGAACTCCTGGGGCTAAGAAAAAATGCTTGGTAACACACAGTTATAAAGAAATCAAGAAAGTCCTTCAATGGGAGGCCCCACAGCAAACAGGTTAGGCTTCTATGGGGGACCATGAGGCAGAGTCTGTAAGAAGCAGAGACCATGGGAGAAACTGTTGGAGTCTCAGGGAAGGGGAGGTGATGGGAACCTCTTAGGAAGCGGGGCTTCCAATAGAAAAGCCTTGCCAAGTGGTTGTCAGCTACAAGACCAAATAAGAGCTCAGCAAGGCCTAGGACTAGGTGTGAAAAGCAGGCAACTTCAGTGTAGCTTTAGAGAAGCAGAAGGGGTTAAAGTAGATGGGAATGCCTAGGAATACCATTCCTGGGCCCCACAAATCTGATGGTCCTCCATTTGCATTGTGGGAACATTTACACTATGTCAACTCATGGTTACTTCTAAACTCCAGAGCAGCAACTAGCACTCAGGTTTTTTCAAGAGGAAAACAAACAAAAAAACAGGGAGTCGTGGCACTTAAAGACTAACAGATCTATTTTTCGCATGAGTTTTGTGGGAGAAAATCCCACTTTGATGCTTCGAAGATTGGGGAACTTACAGAATAGAATGAAAATAAATGCATGGGAGTGTAAAACATAGGATCAAGTAATACAATAACAGCAAATCAGAGCAGTTGTTTAGGCTCAAACCCTGGGGAGGCTAAAGTCAAATTACCTTTTGTAATGGGAAATTAACCCATAGTCTGGATTTAATCCTGCTTTCACACCATTTATTTTGCATATTAATTCCAGTTCAGCTGTTTCTCTTTGCAGTCTTGATGTCCTATTGACGTCTGTGAGTACAGTCGTTAACAAATCATTTATAGAGTGACTAGAAAGATGGAAGTGCTCAGCAACTGGTTCAGTTTTGTGTTCATTTTTTCTTTTGCACAGGGATCATCCTGTTTGTTCCATGTATAAGGTGGTAGGGCATTTCTGGCACATGATGGCATAGATCACATTGGTAGATGAGCAGGTAAATGAGCCTTTGATGGAGTAGGTGGCTTGATTAGGACCTATGATGGTATCTATTGTGCAGATATGTGAGCAAACTTGGCAGCATGGTTTTTTGCAGGGGTGTGTGCCTGCTTTAATGTTTCTGTTGTTAGATCTCTAGTTGCAGGTGAATATCTATTTAAAGCTAGGTGGTTATCTGTAGGTGAAGAGGGATCTGTCTCGCAAGGCTTGAGAGTGAGGGATCATCTTTTAGAATAGGCTGTAGGTCCTTAATGATCTGTTGTAGAAGTCTGACTTGAGGGTTGTATGTGGTGACTAGTGGTGTTCTGTTGTTTTCTTTTTTGGGCCTCTCCTGCAGTAGGTGACTTCAGGGAACCCGTCGAGCTCTATCAATTTATTTTCTTACTTGCCCAGGTGGGGACTGTAGTTTTAAGAATGCTTGATAGAGGTCCTCAAGATATGTGTGTCTGTCTGAGGGATCAGAGCAAATGTGGTTATATCTTAGGGCTTGGCTGTAGACAATGGATCATGAGGTGTGTTTAGAATGGAAGCTCGAGGGATGTAGGTAACTATACCGATCAGTAGGTTTTTGGTATAGGGTGGTGTTGACGTGTCTATCCCTGATTTGTACTGTAGTGTTGAGAAAGTGGTTCTCCTGTGTGGAGCGTTCCAGGCTGAGTTTAATTGTGGAGTGGAAATTGTTGAAATCTCTGTGGAAATCTTCAAGAGCATCCCTGCCATGGGTCCAGATGATGAAGATGAACTGAAATTAATATGCAGATTAAATTGTGTGAAAGCAGGATTAAATCGAGGCTATGTTTTCTTTTCCCATTGCAAAAGGTAATTTGACTTCAGCCTTTCCCAGGGTTTGAACCTAAACAACTGTTCTGATTTGCTGTCACTGTACAACTTGACATTCCCTTGCATTTATTTTCATTCCATTCTGTAAGTTTCCCCATCTTCGAAGCATCTGACAAAGTGGGATTTTCTCCCACGAAAGCTCATACGAAAAATAAATTTGTTAATGCCACATTACTCCTTCGTCTTTTTGCTGGACTCGACTAACATGGCTGCCCCTTTGGAAATTTCTAAAGAAAGACTGATAGTCAAGATGAAGGGTCATCAGTGAAATTAATGTTGCAGAGAATAGAAAAATATTAACTTATTTTGTAAACTGTTTTGGTTGAAGTTAGCTTCAACCAAAAAATGCACATATGTTGATATTAATGAGAGTTTGCGTATTTGTGTTCTACTGCAAGCAATAAATGCAGTTTTGTGTTCTTCTTTGTCTCAATTGTTGCTTCTTGCCTTGCATTGAGTTCAATTAGGTACATATAACATTTAATTATCACATTGTTAGTCACAATTAGTTAGTGTTATGCAGTGTTTTGCTTGTTTGTGACAATAATTGATATAAACACCATATAAAATTATAAATATTTTAATGAAGCAATAACTGATGCAATAGTACTGAGAAGTGGTTGCAAATGCCTACCTGGGCTGAGGCTCACACCTCCAGTAAGGGGGCCCAGATATTAGGAAGGTTCCAGGGCCCATCATATTACACATGAAGAAGTACAGTTTTTATGTGGATTGATCAGTTGGACTTCCCTCATCTTAAGAGAGGACTGAACTGATGGGTGACCTGGCTTGAGGGCTGCGCTAAGGAAGTTACAGAACCAGACTGGCAGACAATAGAGTCACGAGACGGGAAGAACCTGGCAACTTGTCCATCCTGACATGAGAGAGTGGTTTGGTATTGAGTTCCCCAGTACAGTCTGGTGAATCCAGGACTGGATTAACTAGCCCAGGGGCCTGAGGAGGCCCACCACTGTGGACACTCTCCTGCCTGCACCCTTCCCTGCATGCCCCCCCCCTGCATGGGCAGGCTCCTGCCCCCATCCATAGTGGGAGACTCTGGAGCCAGAGGCTACTCCCACTCTGGCCTCATTCTCATTAGGCTGCCTGGGAAGCTGGGGGGTCCAGCTGGCATATGGCCTGGGAGCCTCCAATACAGTCCCCCCAGGTTCACAGGCAATGGAAAGCCACAGCCTTTCTGTTAGCCAGCCAGCTCTGCTGCCTCTGCCCCCGGGCAGAGGGAACAGGGGTTGGCCCACCCAGTACCCTGGAGTGGGCCGGCTGGCCCAGGCAGTGGGGTGGAGTGCAGAGCCTGGTCTCTGGCTTCAGGGCCCAGCTCCCATCCTACCCTCGAGTGCCAACAGGGTGGGAGTGCTCTGTGTTCTTGTCCTGCTGGTGCTGAGCCAGGCAGGGGCCAGATTATTGGGAGTTTTAGGGGCTGGAGCCTGAGGCTTGCTTTTTGGCCTGGGCCTGGGACTTAAGCCCCTTGGAAAATCTGACACTGGGTGAGTCAAATTTGATTTGTATACAAAGCTCCATTTAACAGATAATAGCAGGCATTACGTGATGGATGCATGAAGCAAGTTAACTTGTTTAACTGGGTCCATGCCCAATCAAATTCTAATACACATTGTGCTGGTAAGTGTTAGTGACCGCCAGATATGGTGTCTTTGAGCAGTCACAGACCTCACCCAAACCTTATGTGTGTGCTAGCTATTTTTCTTTCATGCTAAAGGGGAAGCAATTAAATGTCCCTTTCAGTGATAGCTCAGACAATAATACCATCACCCAAGGCATGGACCAACAGGGCAAAGTCTGAGTAGGAAGTAAGCTATGGGGTCCTAGAGGTTGCCTTAGAGGCTGCAAACATGGAGGTTGGGAAATTGATATTGTTGCTGCTGTGTTTTTGTATGAAAGGAAAGAAGCAGAGAGAAAGAGAAGGACTGGGAGGGGCCTTCTGAGGTAGCCTAGAGAGCGAGAGAGAGAGACAGAACTTCTTTTGGGCAGAGTGCTGATTGGAAAGGGTGTCTGATAATTTTGAGCAAGGGAACTGCCTCTACTTATTTGTCCTTCAAGTGTCCAGGGAGAGAGAGATCATTGTATATATTTTTTGTCAACAAAAAGGATCACAGCAAAGAAATACCTGACTCTTTCATCAATTTCTCTGCCTAAAGGAAATAGCCAACAAGGTCGTGAACATTCTCTATGTGCTCAGGCTAAGAGGCAACATTTTCTTTTTCCTTTGGAGCATTATGTGGCTATTTTACAGTGCTTCAGGACTAATGCTCAGAAGACTAGTGTGTTCTTCAAAAGTGTCTGTAATGTAGTCAGAGTTTTCACTGTACTGATTACTAGATGATACTCCATCTGCTTACATTATTTATGAGTTATTTAATCTGTCTTCTGCTTGCATAAGTGCTCATCAGGGACTTTCAGATAATGCTGTAATGATTTGTAATCATATCAGGGTAGCCATGTATCAGCAAGAGCACTAGGAAGTGGCTGTGCTTGACCTTTCAATTTTAACAGGAAGGATTCTGAGCACTGGATTGCAGTAGCTATACAATTCTTCATTAGGGCTTGGGATTCAGAGGAGAAGGGCTTGAACTCTACTCTGTATCCATATGTCCTCAAATTCTGTGTGAAGGACTTAAATTTGGCCATTTGAGCCAGGGGTTAAAGGATGGTGGGGGGGCTGGAACCCTGCTAAATTGGCAGGTCCCCCTCATGCCAGGGCAGGCCCCCCTCACACCCCAGCTACGCAGGGGTTAAAGTATAATTTGGGGGGGCCCTGGAACCCTCCTAAATTTCCAGGCCGACATTCATTCTGGTCCCCCACCCAAGTTACTGCCCCCCAGCCCAGGTAGGCATTTGTGACCACTTTGAAGTGCCACATGCATCTGTTATCACTCTGCTACACCCTCAGCTACACACCCTCCCCACACACAGTGACTCCATCCCCCCAGCTACACCCCCTACACACAGCCACCCCACCCCCTCAGCTACACACCCTCCGCACACACAGCCACTCCTTCCCCCAGCTACACCCCCTACAGCCAGCCCACCCCCAGCTGCACCCCCAGCTACACCTCCCCACACAGCCACTGCACCCCCAGCTATGCACCCCCCAGCCAAATAGCCAACCCACAACCCCAGCTACATATCCTTTGCTCCACATCCACTCCTGCCCACCTCTGCTGCACACACACCCTGCCCCACACAACACCCAGCAGCCCCCCCCCCCCAAGCCCTTATCTGGCTACCAGCTGCTCCACTCTGCAGGGGGGAGATTCACAAATTCCCAGCCTGCCACACTCCCTGCTAGCTGGGCTTAAGGAGGAACAGGGTTTTAGGTGGAGCCACCGGAACGCTGCATTCGTGCTGCTCATGCTATTTTTAGGGGGCCCCAGGACTCTGTGTTCCACTGCATTCTTCTGTTTTTAGGGGGGGCTGGAATGCAGCTGTCTGAAAATAGGGGGCCCAGCACTGCATTCCAGTGCATTCCCCTTTACTTTATCCCCTGATTTGAGCCCATGTATTGGTCAATATTTTGTCACAGCATAGCTGCATCACCCCGTATGCATCCCAAGGCAGGAACTGAGTTCAGGGAGCTAAAATTCCATCACAACTCCTCGATGTGTTGCTGGCCTATTCCAGCAGTAAACTGGGATCCCACCTATGCTAGGTCAGCTGAACAGGCAAGAGAATTGAGGAATGATCAGACTTAGTCTTCAGCTACTCCCTGTCCACCTGCTCCAAGGAGGGGGTAAATATGTGTGCTTGCTCCTAATTGCAGTTTCAAGAGCTAGGTGTCCTGAATGGAGCTGGGGTGGGGTATAACTCACCAACAAAAATGACTTGACTAAGTCACAGCCTGACTGGTCATGTTTTCTATGGGTCACATGCTTCACACAATGAGTAACCCAAAAAGGACTGACAGCAGCAAACAATCCCTAGGGGTTGCTGAGGAAACTCAGGCTTTTTTGCATACGTAAGGATAATCCAAGCTCATCTGAGATTTTAGATTTTCACGTGTGTGAAAACAGAAGAGAATGTGAACATGGCACAGACTAGGTCACATATCCAAAAACAGAAGTGACATGCCATTCACTTCATTAACAGTCATCCAGCAAAAATGTGACATCATCCCCCTCTTATATTTTGGGCAAGCTACTTATATACTGTCTGTACTGAGGGTCTGATCCACAGTTCACCGAAGTCAGTGAAAAGGCTCCCATTGACTTAAATGAGCTTTGGATCAGGCCTGAACATTGACAACTGTACTTTTTTCACTGATGCCAGAACTATAGAAATCAAAATAAAACACCATGTTTAGTGTGGCTGAACAGCTAGGTCTCCTCAGCCCTAGTTTAGTGTTCTGGGTTCTGTTTTCATGTCCACCACTGGCCTGCTGGGTGACCTTGGGCATGCCAATTTACCCCTCTGACTCCATTGCCCCATCTATAAAATGGGGATCATATTGACCTCTTTTGTGAAGTGTTTGGAGAGATATTGATGAAAAGTGCCATAGAAGAGCATCATACCTGATATTCACAAGCACACAGAGGTTTTTTTGATTGTATTCATTGAGATGGCTCCCTTTAAATCTTGAAATGTTGACAGCCTGAATATAATGTGTAAATTTGCTAGAGAAATGTATCTTTAACAAGAGGCTAAATTCTTTTTTATTGATATAATTGAGCAATTAAGCAGGTATGGGACTTCTGGCAGTAAAATAAGTGAAAATACACACCTCTAACAATATATTAGTGGCTGCATCTCTCAGAAACCTGTTCCTCATCATTTATTCTTACTCTGCAAAAGCCCCCCCCCCCATTGAACAGGGACTCTGTTTAAGTCACTTTCAGGATGGAAGAGCTTAACTTAGTAATAGTTTGTGCTATCATGTTCCTTTTAGATGAGCCCCAGACCCCTTCTGAATAGATCACTGTGTTCCATACAAATGACCCTGCCAGCAGGTTCAATACTTTGAGGATCTTGGAGGGCAATTACCACACCAGTGTGGTACAATTTAATCTTTATTAAAAATGGGTATTGATACAAAATGAATTATGAAGTGTATGTATATGAAGTCTGTCATGGTCTTTTTCAATGGGGTTTTGTTAAATAAACTTAACTTTATAGAGTGGAACAAGTTGGGGGACAATGGGGGTTCTCAAACTAACTTAACCCACAGTTATAAATTGAATCACAGTGACTTAAAAGATGTTCTAATACCATATAAGTAAAAGGGGGTACAATACAATCTCAGTGTGCAGCAGTAGCGGAGAAGAGTGAAAACCAGCGGGGAAGCAGGAATTTTAAGGTTGGCACAGAGGGAGGCAGAAGGGGGCTGTGTGGCAGGGAAAGGAGGAGCGGGAGCCATGGGGAACCGCGGGGAGCCAAAGGGGAGCCGCGGGAAGCCGCAAAGGGGAGCGCCGGGGAAAGGGGAACTGCAGGGAGCCAGCAGCAGCAACAAGCGGGGGTGAAGGAGAGCCACAGCAAAGGGGAGCTGGCAGCAGCGACAAGCGGGGGCAATGGAGAGCTGGCGGGGAGCCAGCGGCAGAGGCAAGCAGCGGCCAAGGGGAGCTGCGGGGAGCTGCAAGGAAAGGAGGAGCCGCGGGGAAAGGAGAAGCCACAGGGAGCCGGCAGGGAAAAGAGCTGGGAGCAGCGGGGAAGTCGGGGCACACGGGGGGGGGGGTTGGAAAATAAAGGGGGGACGAGGAAAGTTTGGGTGAGAAAAATTTATTTAACTCAGGGGAGTCACAGAGGGGAAGGCAAAATGACCTAACACAATAACTCTAAGGTTTACAGACTAAATGAAACAATCTTACAACTTATCCTAACACTTCTAAGGCTTACAGACTAAACTGAAACAATGTTGCAATGCAAAGTAGTACTTATAAGGTATCCTAAGTTCAGACAAATTAGAGGGGAGAGATACAACAAGCAATACAAAATAGAGCAGTGGCAAACAACTGGAGACCCGGGAACTTTTTTAAACAGTGGAGAGCAAAGCAGCAATCTAAAAAGGAGATGCCAGAAGGCAAAAGACAAGCCTGCTCTTAGGAGTGTGGGCTTGTTGGAGCTGGGAGACAGCAATGGCAAAAACGGCAGCCAAAGAGGAGGCAATTCGTTTTAAAAAAGCTACAGGGGCAGGCTCTTACCAGTTCCACAACCACCAGCAGCAGCAGCATTACAAGCAGGAGAGAGAGACTCGTTACCCGGCTGGCAGTTTTAATTGTGGTACACTCCGGGAAGAACTCATGAGCGGAGGAGGTCAGTGTCTGGGTGATCAGGCCAGGCAGGATGTCAGGAACAGTCCTGCCTGGTCAACCCAAACTCTGAGTTTTTAAACTGTTTGTTTCCTGCCAGTTTGCTGATTACAGGTAAGGCAGGAAACTCAGGTGAGCATGACTCATGCCTTCGCCATCTCATAGATCTTGCAATTTGGCAGTGCCCATCTACGCCAAGCCCTGTAGAACTCAACTGGGTGTCAACGGCCATCTAGTTCAGTTGAAGGGGCCATCTGCTCCCCTTTACATACTTCACATACCTAACTGATGGCCCGGGAGGGGCAGCCATCCAATTAACTTAACGGGCAACGGACAACAAAGAGGAGCTATCAGAAATGAATGAATGAGTGAGAATCCTGTGGTTTTTCTGGTGATATATTTAATTCTCCCTGGACCACTAGTAAATATTTCACTTAAGCACTTTATCTCAGGTACAGCTTTAGCTTTTACGGAGAATTTTTTTCCTATGCTGTTAATTGAGTCATAGTAGTGGGCTTTGTCCACACTTAGACAGTAAAATCAATTTAACTTATATCAATTTAATAAAATTGATATAAAATCATTAAAATGATTTAAGTTAAATTGATTTAACAGGTCCCCAAAAGAAACTCAAATCAAAATAGCATGTCCATGGACAGGACTTGCTATGTCAATTTAGGAGAGAGGCACCAAGGGAGGTGTGGCAACATGTCCCCCTAGAAGGGCCATGCCCCCACCCAATATATAGAAAAAGGAAAGCATCTGGGAAGGAGAAGGGCAAAAAGTGTTAAATCAATTTGACAGTTAAATGGAAATAACATGTCCAGACTATGTTATTTGGAAATAATAATTCTGATTTAAGTGTCATATAATACTAGGTTTTATTGTATCAATATGACTATTCTTATATCGAAATGAGGGAGCGCCTCATTTCAAAATAAGGGAACATCATGTGGACCTACTGTCAAAGGAAAACAGCTGAACCCAACTCAAGTGCAAAATCAAACAGCTAACAGTTTTATTACGGAACAAAACACAAAACACGCTGCAGTGGGGAAAGAGCAATTAGGTGCTGGTCTCCGCCCCTGTGATGTATTACAGAAATGTTTATAGCTTAACAGCAACATTAACATACAATGCATATACATAAATGCAAACTAATATTATTCCATAAAAGGGACCAAGGTCAGGAGGGGTAAAAATCTCACATAACATTGCTGATAATGTCAGGATTGAGGCAGCTTAGACTGGTATGATAAGACAGGATGGTTATATGTCAAGGATATTGGTATTTGGAACAAGGGGGTTACAGAGACGCACCAGTCAAAATACCTTAGGCTTGCACTTTATCATAGCATTCCATTTATCTCTGAGTGCATTCTTTTACAACCCTCACCTCTCTGGACCACTAAGCCATCTGTGTCTCAATGCTGTCAGGTCTTAGCTATGAAATTCTTCCACGCTATCATTATTTAAATCAAAATCACTAGTGTTATTTTGATTGAAACAGTGTGTGTGGACATACCCATGTAATTCAAACTATATTTTTATAAGCTCATTTGAAAAGCTGACACAAATTTCAGTCCCAGGGAATAAGGCTTCTGCTCTGAGTTTTCCTGTGTCTGATACAGATGTCAAATCCTAGAACTTCAAAAACTTTGAAAATGGGTACAGTGGGTTAATTTAACCATTGAAATAGTCTCACTTTTTATTTACATAAATTTATTTTTAAAGCATTATATTTTTTAAAGAAAAAGGAGATGTAGTTTAACTTATGGAATGCTTTCAAACATCATGCATGTGGCCTATTTAAGCTTTATATTTCATCATGAGGTGACTGAAGTAATATATCTAGAATTCTGGTTATCATTTCTTATTTCGTTCAGAACCAATGAAAATAATAATGTATTAATAATCGTCATACTAGACTGAGGAAAAGCAAAAAATAGTGTTGTAGCTCAATTTTGTTGGTGTTTGTTTTGCTGAACTAGACTAACATGGCTACCCCTTTGGAACTAAATAGTAAATTATACCCAGTTATGTTGCTTAAGGGTGTGACGAAATGCACACCCCGTAGTGACATAGTTTAGCCAAATTAAATTCTAATGTAAACACAGCCAGGCTAGTGGAAGAATTCTTTCTTCAACTTAATTGTGACCTCTCAGCTCTGGTCTACACTGGGGGGTGGGGTTCAGCAGCATTTGAAGGGAGATACAGAGGTCACTTAAAATAACTTGTATGCCTCCCTTTGATTGTCTAATGCCTACTCGCTGCGTTGTCTTCAATGTGCTAAGTCAATGGGATATGCTCTCCTGTTGACTCAACGCTATGCTAGCGAGGTGGTGGTCTTCAGGGATCGACTTCCAAATCGAGTGAGCTGGCCTTCACAGACTCCCTCTGTTGATCGGAAAGATTGGTCTGATAGCAGTGAATTTGTTGCCATCAGTGAAGACTAGCCCAGAGAGATGGATTATCTATCCTGATGAGAGAGCTGCTCTCTTTGGTGTAGGTTGTGTCTACACTGAAGATGTATTGCTGTAACACTTCATACACAGGAAAGCCAGAAACTCCAGTCCTGCATTCCTCCCCTACTGGCACAGAGGTCTCCTCTGCAAAAATCGCAGAATCTGCCTGTTGTTAGCATTCTAAATTGTTACACTACCCCTTCAATGCAGAGATCTCAGTTTGGTTATAGCAAACTGCTGCTTATAGTCCATGCACCAAAGCCCAGTGAAATCCACTGGAGTCTTTCCAGTAACTAATGGACTTCAGATTAGGTCTCATGTACATTGCAAACAATGAATTAGTTGTAAGTGAGTGAGCTTGAGAGATATTGAATTAGTCATTGATCTGGTAACCTAAAAGAGAGCAGAGTTGTTATAAGGGTTGAACTTACATCTCTGTTGTTTGAGAATGTATTGAACTGTCTTACCTAATGTCCAATTATATCTTACATTGAACTGTGGAATTTAAATGTAAAGCTCTTTACTCTTTTGTACATAGCTACCATATAGAATTATGTACCAGTAGATTAAACAAAGAAAAAAGAATCCAAACCAAACCTATCTTCTCTAATTTCATAATATGTCATTTACTTATTATACTCCTTTATCTCCCTGTATTTGCTTACAAAATCATATTTTGTGGATATAACTTCACCTCCTCATATGTCTTCTTTGTGCAGCTTTTGAAATCAGCTGCTTTGGTTTATCATGTGGAGTGCAAAGTGCTGTATTTTCACTTCTGGTGCCCTGGTTGGGTTCATGTTTCTCACCTTATGTACACGTACCAGAGCTGCAGTTTTCTATACAGTGTTGTGAGTCTATTTTGCAGTGCACTATTATCCCATTTCTCTTCTTAACTGAAATACCTGATTAATCAACAGTGGGTGAGTGGGTAGGCTGTTTGCATAGGATGTAGGAGACCTGCGTTGTTAGCTCCTCTTTTACAACTTTCGTGTTATGACCACAGACTGTGATTTACCTTTGTCTGTGCCCTGGTTGAAAAGTAGAGATAACAGCACTGCCCTAAATCACAGAGATGATATGATTATAAGGATAGAGATTTTAAAAGGCCAGAAGGTACTGTTATGACCATCTAATCTGACCTCTTGTACATAGAAGGGAAAAGAATCTTACCCACTCATTCCAGTATCTCAGCCTGAGGTCAGGACTTTTGTGCAGAAGTCCTCAAAGCATGATTTAAAGACTACAAGTTACAGAGATGCTTTTATTTTCAGCAATTTAAAGCCACAACATTAAGTATCAGAGCCAATGTCAATTGACTCAAGCTGTGAGCCTAAAAATAGCAGTGAATGTGTTTGGGCTTCCACTGAGGGACTGGGCTCAGAGACCATCGCCCTCTGGCTGGGTTTCACAGCCTGGCTTCCCGTCTGAGTGGGAATGTTCACATTGGTGCTATTTTTAATTCCACAGCCCGTTTCCCAAACCCAAATTAATTGGTCCAGGTTCTGAGAATTAATGCCATGGCTGTGTTTATTTATTTATTTGGCTGTGTAGATGCACTCAGCATTTCAGCTGTGAACATTAGAGCAGCTAGGCTTAAATATATTTTTTCAATAAACCATAGTAGGTACACTTAAGATGTCTGCAGTTTAAATACCAAAGATGTCACAGGGATTGTTCCTTGAAGCAGCAAAGTATCTTAAGATTTCACATGGTAAATGATGCTTGTTATAGACCTAACTTTGTTACCTGGAGCCCTCACAGGGTGGAGGGTATTGAAAAGCACAGACGAAGACTGAGTTGTCTAACTCAGGGCTTCTCAGCCTTTTCGTGTTGTGACACAGTTGGTGATGTTCCCAACTGTATGTGAAACAGAAGCCCCCTACTGAAAAACAAAACAAACAAACAAAAAAGCAAGCAATCAAAAAAACAAACTAACAAAAAAAAAACAAAAAACAAAACCCACCATCACTGGGAGTTTCAGTGATGGCACAAACTGCAGGAGCCCCCTGCTGCTAGAGGGGGGGAAAAAACCACAAAAAAACCCATCACTGGTGGGAGTTGTGGCAGCTGCAAAAAATCCTGGCACAAACAATCCCCTGCTGCAACTCACAGCACCAGCAGAAACCTGTTGATGAAAGAAACCTTTCAGCCAGAAGAAAACCCCAAATGGGAGGCTCGGTTTGTTTTGGTGATGGTGGAGAGGTTCTCTTTTAGTGGTGGGTTCTCAGCAACACCCTCAGTTGCATGCTGTCATGCATTAACACCTTGTGAAAGAGTGGCTGAAAGAACTGCTAGTCTAACTGGTATTTCTGAACTCTTTAGTGCTGAGGGTAATTATTGATATGCTTGTTTTTGTAATACTGCCATTTTCTTTTAAGGTATTTTGCCCTGAAGTTATTGATTTACACTTGCAATCTTAACTGCAGGTTAAGAAAAAGTACTTTGCATGGGAATAGTGAAGAACTAAGATTAATATGTTCAGAATCACACCACCAGAATAAGCAAATTGCTGTGTTCTCCTTTCCTGTGGTTTTGGTGGTAATGTTACTAAAGTAGTAATAATGAAAAAAGTGAGCCTATAAGAAAGGAGCATTTCCAAGTGTTTTCCTCAATTAGTTTCCATAAGAGAGACTGACATATAAAATAGTTAGAAATAAGAGGGCAGGCAAACATGTATACTGTTCCAGGTGCTCTCCTAAGAAAGCTATGGGAAAGTGAATAGTATGTGATATTTAGTCTACAAAAATCATAATCTCAGTAACCTACCCAGAATTCAACAGAAAGCATTAAGATAACCTATAGAAAATTGATATTGGTTCTCTCTCATGAAGTGTTTAATGTCTTGGCTAAAGGGATCTCTCAACAAGATAGAGAATAGTACCCTAGAGGATAAAAGATCAGGACAATAAGACAAAGATAAATATTCCTAACACAGTGTATCATCTTTATGGCCCATGTGTCATTTCCATGACTGCAACCATCTTGGCTGACATGGAGGAGTGAGGGACCTCCAGCAATAAATGAATGAGTTTCTACAACTTGAGCTAAAGAAGCAGGCTTGCTGCCAAGAGCTGTAATGGACTATCATCCTCTGTGCACTGGGGATGCATACAGACCAGTGGGATAAATATACATTTTGATGTATTTGTATAAATATGCACAGACTAGCACATTTTCTGCTTCATTGTGCTTTGTTTTTCCTTTGATCTGATAATCTTATCACAGATTTCCTTATCACAAACCCAAACACTAAAGAAACAGGAAAAGAAAGCACAGCTCTGAGAAGTTTCAGCCACTTACATCTCTTTTTTTTTTTTTTTTTTTAACTGCCATTGAATTTTTTCAAATTGGTTTTGGAACTGCTGGGTTGGAACTTCAATAGTTGAAAACTTCCTTCTAGCAAGTACTACTAATATTTTGGGTTTTTTAGAGTATCCATTTGTGTTCTAGGTGCTTCACTGAAACAAGCAAAAACAAAGTCTCTGCCCTAGAAATCTAATGGTTTACATCTAGACATGAGCCAACAAGGGAGGGACAAAACTAAACACAACTGAGGGAAAGAGAGAAGGAAGCAAGAATTATAAAAAACAAAACAAAACAGATAATAGTTACTGTGTCAAGTGCAGACATCATGAAATTATGGTACACATCTGAAGTAAGTTTTCAAAAAGGGTTTGACTGAGGAGTGTAGGTGGGATTAGTTTAATGCAAAAATGACATTTCACCAATAAGTCTCAGAGGTCAAATTTAGATGTAAGTGCGAGCCAAATTTGGATCCCTGGAAAAGGTAAAGGTAAGAGAATGGAATTTTTAAATGTGCTCATAACTGATTTAACTTTTCTCCCCTTGCAAACAGGAGCAACCCTGACCTGGAAAAAGATCTGGGGCTATGGCACCAGGACTCGGGGCTTGAGCCCTTATATGCTTGACACCGGCAATGCCCCTGGTTGCAAATCTATTTGATTTTAGTGGGATCATCTTTGGGCAATGCTCACTTCACAGATCTAATAGCAGCTTAAATTAAGTCATATTGCACAGAAATAATTGTTTCAAATAGAGTGGGGTAGTATTTTTTTCAACAAATATTATGTTGCTGGAAAAAAGCATTTTAGGATCTCAAAAAACCTATTAATTGAATGGGGTCAAATTTAGCAAAATTTTCTTTGGAAAAAATCTATATTGAAAGAGTAGGCATGTGCTATTTTGAAAGAGTTCTTTCGCAGTTCTCTTTACGGTGTTGCTGGGTTAAGGGTCTCAATTGCAGTACACGTTTCAAACTTGGCATTTGCCTAGTTAAAAATAAGATACCCCCTCAAACTGAGAAGGATAAATGGGTAACTGAAAACTGATTCAAAACAAAACAAATCTCTCAAATTTAAGTTTTGATAACTTTTGAGGAGTTGGGAGGGTGGATTTGGTTTATCATTTGAACCAAAAATATGGCAGATATTTCCAGGAAGATGTGCTCCTGTAAGAGTCCTTGCTTACTGAATCACAGGAACCCAGTGCGGGCACTTGCCATCTTCCTGCAGAAATATTTGTAACATGTCGAAATGCAGAGAGCATAGGATTTGCCATCACTGGATCAGAGCCTAAGGCTGCTTTATTCCTGAGCAGATGGCTCAGGGAACAAGCTGGTCTGTGAGTTTGCTTGAGCCAGGATTTTCAGGGTTACTTGCTGGAAAGGCAGAAGCCTGGGAAACCCCTGAGAGCTTGCCAGGTTTCTAGGCCCTGGCTCCACGGAAGGCCCCTTGGAAGCCCTGGCCACATGGGGCCACCTTGCAGTTCAAGACTCTGGAAGCCTTTGGACGTGGCAGGGCTGCAGCTCTCTTTACAGTGTTGCTATGTTAACAGTTTAAATTGCAGTACACTATAATCCTATTACTCTTCTTCACTGACACACTTGGTTAACCCTGGAAGCCCAGACTTTTCAGCAATCCATAAGGTAAACTGGCAGGGAAGCAGACGGCATTCTGGCCACCAACAGCAATTCTGGGCCCCAGGGCAGAACAGTCAATATGGCCTCCTTAGAAAGGTAGGCTCAGGTCTTAGTGGGTTTCCAGAAGTTCAGCTGTAAGTTTTTGTTTATTTATTAAGCACCATGCAGTTTCCTGGATGGCTGAGGAGGCAGAATCTACTACTTAGCTTCCTGGCTCCTCAGGGAATTACCGATGAACAGTGCCAAAACCAGGTATTTTGGTACCTGGGGCAAGCAGCACAAAACATGCCCTCAAATTGAGTGGTGAAATGGAGCCGCTCGACTCAAATCTGTAATAAAGCACCCGCAGCAAAGCCCCGGTCGACCTAGTTATGGCCCTGCTGATGAACCCAGGAAGCTGAATAGCAGATACTGCCTCCTCAGGCAGCTAGAAATGTGCACAGCACATAGTAAAGAAGCTCAGCTCAAAAGGGGGATGGAAAGCAGCGGGGGCCTGAGTAGAAGGGGTGTGTGTGAGGAGAGGAAGATACACATCTACCCTTGCATCTGCCTGTGCCCTTTTAAACGGCCAGGCCACTGGGCAATTGCCCCCGTTGGCAGGCCTATGGAAACATAACTGTCAGGCAAATTGAACTCCTTGTTGAGAAATGATATGAGGAGAAAACAATGTAACCTATCTCAAGAGTGTTTATGCTGTGGGTGGGATGGGTTAAAACTGTCCAAAAATTGGACTGCAGCTTGATCATAAACCTGCTGTGCAGAACCAGGGCTAGTGTGCAGCATTTGAATGATGAAAAGCTTATTAAATTAAAATTGATTTCCACCATTGATCGACTCCAGCTCTGCTCTTTGTAATAAGTTTCAGTGAGTTTGTGACATTCAGACTTTTCATTTGTCAATGAGATTTCACACACACACACACACACCCAGATTTACCTTAACTAGCCCATACAAAGAGATGAGGAATATTTGAAAGCAGAGACGTCTCTGGGTAAGAAAAATATCTTTCCTGGGGTAAGCTGTGCTTTGAGAGGAATAGGGATCAGCTGCACCTGTGCCAGGTTTTGCTTCTTTCTCCAGGTGAAGCCAATGAATCCACCAGTTAACATGATGGGAACATGTGACTCAGAGTAACAGAAGAGCAGGAAGGGGGTGTGTTTTGCAGGGCACCTCTCCTCATTTCCTAGGCAGAGAGCCTGGGGATGTGAGATAATTTTCAGGAAGTCTTTTTTAGATGAAAGTGGGGAAGAAAGTCCTTCAGCAGCCACTAAAGAAAGTCTGACTAGAGCTACCTGCAGTGCTGGACTCTGAGAACTGGTAAGTCTGTAGGAGAGGGTTAGGAATTTCTATTTTTAAGTAGGACTGGTTTTGATGTTACTGTCCCCTTCCTGAAGTTGTCTTATCATTAAAGTATCACTTGTGGTTGTTGTTACTCAGTGGAAGTGGGAGACACTGAGGCAGCAGATGCTTTCTTCCTAACTCTATTACAGTGTCCTTCATTTGTCCTGATGCATTAGAACAGAGGGCATAGAGTTCTCATCAAAATCCTTTGCCTTGGAAATGTACAATAGACAGGAGCAGGGGTGGCCAAACTTATGAAACTCAGGAGCAACACAAATTGATTATTAAACCTTTGAGAGCTGCACTGAGGTGTATAACCATATATGTTTATCTACTCCAAAATTACTAAGTTTAAAATTCATTGGACAGTTTTAATTTTATTGTAAAAAGATGGCAAATATTGATCCTACTAATGTCAGATTCTAATAATTACTTAAGGATACCATGAAAACTAGGCCTATACACTAAAAACTAAGCTGTTGCTTGATGTAGAAGACTGCAAGCTAGCAATGAGTTGTGTGTTTTGTTTTTTTTTTTTTTTTTTAAATCTGGGCAGTAACTTGTCAATGTAGTAGGTAAAAGCTCTCTCAGGTGTTGATCTCTAAGTATTTGCACAATGTTTTGATTAATAAATTTTGTTGTGGAATACAATGCTTCACAGCAGTTAGTTGCACCAAAAACTTAAAGTAATCTACTTTATTTTTTGTATTTTTGTTTCTTATTATTCCACATCATGTTTAGAAGGTCTTCTAAAACACGATTTAATCTTAGTCAATAAACTGCATTAGGGCCTATGAAAAAATCTAAACATGTCATGGCCTCTCCGACCATGCCATCACTTTCCCACCCTCTCCAACCATGCGACAACTTCCCCTCCATCTCTGACCATGCCACCACATCCTCTCCACCCCCCACTATGCTACGCTTCTCTCTGCCGTGCTCCTCCGTGAGCTGCAATTTTTCTCTCGAGCTGCTCACAAGCTGCAGTTTGGCCACACTTGGACAGGAGTATCCCTGTAATGGCTAAAAGATCAGCAAGCATGTGAAAGAAAGGTATTTGCAGAAGTGAATTTGAATATGAAGTGTGCAAGCAGCTGATTATGGGCTCAAACAGAGGATGATGTTGGCATATGACAGCCAAACTGCTTCTGTGGGTTCCCACCAAGTGCTGTGCCAAACATACACACTTTTGTTTTGGGGAAAATAACTTGGTCAAGGGGTATATGAGGAAGGATGAGCTGAGAAGGGCAGAGGTAAAGCTGAAGAGAGCATTCTCTTGTGTAGAGCAGCTATAGGCATGGTTGCATGTCTTTGGCTAGAGGAATACATCAAATGGCTGATTGCTTGCTTCTGGGAGTTCATCAGGTATATATTGCATGTAGCAGTCGTAACTGCTGACTGTGAGATAGCAGGGCCAGATGACTGCAGGAGGGTCATAGAAGGAAGATGTATAAGCCACAGAAGGATTGGGGCCTTGTTCCCTGCAGACTGGACAGGGGTAGTTAGAAGCACCTGACATGATTAAGGCCAAGCTAGAGTCTTGATGATAACCCTTGGTGCAGCCAGAGGGGCTGGAGAGCCAGGAGAGGTAACAGTAGTGTCCGAGTAGCATTGCAGTCTAGCAGAAGAAAGGTAAAAGAGAACAAAGAGGGGGGTGGAAGTAGCCCAGGGGAAAGAAGCACCATTGCTCACAATGCCAGCAGTGCACAGCTGCTAGTCATAGGGCCCCTGGGCTGGAGCCTGGAGTCTGTTTTCCCCCCATCACTGTGCCTACAGAGGCACCAGTTGCCCAGAGGAAGGGGCAATGGGGGAGTTCCCTGGCCCCCAGAGGAGAGTAAAGCATGGGACCCACAATAGCCGAGCAGACAACTTGCCACATTAGCAACTTTTTTAAATCTAGTGTTGGTGGCTATCCTTTCTGTTCCTGCAGTCCTTGCTTCACTGACAACATGCCTTCTAATTTCATCAATTGAGGCAAACATCCTATAGGTGACAGCCTCCTTTACAGCCCTGATCCACCCACAGAGCAAGTCAATGCTGTGCATTGAATGAGGCAGAGGCTTTGTGCAAAAAAAAAAAAAAATAGTATAAAATTGTTGAAGGTGGGTGGGAACCAACACTTGTGGCCTATGGAAATGTCATGTTTCTGTATCTTTTTCTTCCAGTTCAGGGCAAAAAGTCAAAAATGAAGTATCCAAGTAGAAAAGGTTGCTTAGGAGCCCTGGCTGTGGGGTGGGCTCCTGGTGGTTGAGTCTGTAAAGAAACCTGGGAGGTGGGTGAGCTGGTGAGGAACCATGCAGGTACCTGTGGAAATGTTTTGCTGTTAATCATTTAGCATTTTGCTGATGAATATTCAGTTGGTCCATTTCTGACCACCAATTCTAGTGATCATGTAATTAAAAGCACCATTGCATAATGCATATGCTACGAGTGCTAACCAAAGGTTGCACGAACATCAGTTCTAGCACTTCCTAACTCTTGAGTACTTGCTTTTGCAGCCTATGGCTGTTTGGATGTAAGTATATATGTAATCTTGCATGAGTACATGCCCTATCTGTGTACAGACAATATTCAAAAATGCCCAGTTCTTGGAGCGACTTAAGCCATACATACTAACTGCAGTCTGAAGGAAATGAATAGCACTACCCACAGCACACAACAATGCAAATCTTTGCAGGATTAGGACCTAAACTTTTAGTCTGATTTCAAACTTTTCAAAGAATAGTTATACTCAGCTAGGATGAAACAAAATGCTTTCTGATTGTTGTTTTTCTTAGTGTTGTAACACACCCTTTTTGGTTTGCTGAGACCAAAGCAAACAACTCATCTCTTTAAGCAGTCAGGTGTATGGAAAGCTGTCTGGGAAGGTTATTTAAAGGAAGGTGTCTCAGTAAGTGGAATTAAGCATGCATTGTTAAATGCTGGTCTTTGCAAGCCTCACTTGGTGAGTGGTGGGGAGAGGAAATGGGCTTAAATTTTTGTTCAATAGCAGTGAAAACAAGTTGTGACCATTCTAGAGGGCTTGACTTTATGACTGAAGACAAGTTTGTTACTCTTGAGGAAGCTATCGTGGGCTACCAAGTGCTCACAACAGCCACTGATATCAGCGAGAGCTAAGGACTGAGATACTGACAGTTCTCACAGTCAGGCTCATTATTAAGAAATGTTTACAGTGGTTAACATAGAATTTGATGGGCCCCAGAACCTTCCTAATCTCTGGACCCCCTTCTCGTATTGTCTGGGCTCCCTTCACACATGTGTAGGCCCTAGCCCAGGAAGGCATTTGCAACTACTTCTCAGTATCAGATGCATTGGTTATCACTCCATAAAAATATTTACAATTTTACATGGTGTTTATGTCTATAGCAATTGTCACAAACTAGCAAACACTGCATAACACAATAACTGTTGCAATTAACAGTGGTGGGGCATAGGACCTGCCAGCAGCCAGGGAAGGATGGAACATGCGTTCCACCACATTTTTCTATTTTCAGAGGCCCTGGAACTCCAGCCCTTCAATTTTGTGGGCCCTGAAACTGGGTTCCAGTGCGTTTCCCCCTTACTCCAACCTCTGGGTGTGACATAGGTGGAGCCACATCATACAGTTCTATGGAGATTCCTGAGCTGTGCTGCAGTCCATTGGACAGGCTTGGAAGATGCCATAGCTTAGAAGCTCTGGAGGCTTGTCTAAATTACAGTGGCAGCCTGGGAGCCCCTGCAGCAGCCAAGAAGTAATAAGGAACAAAGTCACCACAGTACTCCATCCCCCAAACCTTTCGGCTGAGGACTTTGCCCCTTGTGTCTTTTAAATCATAGGACAGAATCTCACCTACAGTGTCTAATCAAAGTGTTAGTGCTATTAAAGAGAGTGGTGTGAGAGGCATAGACCTTATGCTGCCCATTTGCACAGTGATGAATTTCCCACACTGGGCCACTGCCTCAGTTGTGACACCTTCAGCTGGTAACAGTCGGTGGAGCTCTGCCAGTTTGCATCAGGTCAGGATCTGACCGGTATCTTGTTCTACAAGGAATCTAGTGATTTCACTTTAATGCTCACAACTAAAATTTAAATTGATTTCAGTGGGAGTAGAAGCTGGCCATTATTAATGTAGTGTTTATCCATCCCTTTGTTCATGATACATATCAGTTAGGTAATGAAGCTGAGCAAATAAGTCAAAATAAATAACTCACTGAATGAATTTTATCTTTTTTTCTCTTCACAAATTGCCTATGAACAGACTATATTTTCTCTTTCGGTGATTATTGTAATTCACAAATTTCTTCATTAAATAACTCTTTGCAGACTGCTCAAACAGGTTGGAATTCAGTACTGTATTTCACAGAATGCCAGCAAATGACGTATGCACCATTTATATCCTATATAAGACTTCAAAATGGGGCCTCCCTGGTGGAAAAGCCTTGTGTTATGTCTTAAGGTGACTTGAACTTGTACTGAAATGCAGAGTTCACAAATAAAGTCATTACTGGTGTCTTGACTTATAATTCAGTTAACTAAATTAACTTAGATACATTATAGTATCCCTGATTACTTGTATGTTCAGTTGTAAAATCTAATAGTTGCAGTTCATGCTCTATTTAAAGAACTAATAATACAAATTGAAAATTTTATCAAAATGCATTTTAAAATTGTTTTTATCAAATATTTTTAAAATTCACTGAAAGCTTGAGTGTCCATGAAGTGAAAATGAAAGGTTATTACATGGTTACTTGATATTTCTTCATAAATGCAAATGCATATCTGCAATTCCCCCTGCCCTACTCCCCATATCAGCTTGATCCAAGGACCACTGAAGTCAATAGGAATCTTTCATTGATGGGACCCTGTAAAGTCTGTAAACTTAATCCAGCTGCTGTTAACACCAATGGGCATGTTATTAATTGCAGTGGCTGAACTTGCACTATTGTGTTATAAGAAGAGGGTCCTTTCAGGCAAGACAGCTCTTACTGTTAGCTGAGTAAAAATAACTTGGAGCCAAGCTAGCCTTCAAGCAAAAGTTTCTGAGCATGTGTGTCTTGCAGTATAAATTTCTTGATTCTAACTCTTTCTCGGAGAACAGCATAACTGTGTATATTTACTTCTGGTTTATTTCAAGCTTTTAATCAGGCTAGTAGTTTCATTGTGCCTTTTTCTTAATAATCATAGTTTAAGGGCAGCCACCCGCTGGCTTGCTGGGCTCTGGGGGTGCCTTCTGCCTGGCTGCCTGCCTGCTTGCTTGCTGAGCTCCAGGGCCGGGGATGACTTCTACCTAGCTGCCTGCTGGCTTGCCAGGCTCTGGGGGTGACTTCTTCACCACCTTCCATCCTGCTGCTTCTGGCTCCTAGCCCTGGGCCATCTCTACCCCCCGCCCCCCAGGGAGCCCCTTTTCCCTCTTACCTGGCTGCTGGTCTGCCAGACCTGCTATCCCCCATAGGCAGTTCCTGCTGAGTATGCATCTAAGTGTGCTCAGGGTGGGAGATTTAAACTTCCAGCCTGCTCCAGCTCTCTGCATTCCACCCCATTGTTCTATTTTTAGGGGTCCCAGAATGCTGTCATCTTATTTGTGGGCCCTGGAATGGCATGTGGAGTGTTCCCCCTTACTTTAACCCCTGAGTGTTTCTACCTTTTCTTTTAAAGGGGTGTGGGGCTATCTTCTCTTACAGGTTTTCAAAGTGTCTTCTCTAGTCAAGAGTTTGAAGAACATAGTGGAAATACACGTGACTAAAGAGGAAAATGTATAGATAATCTAGTAAATAAATTAGGAAGGAAGCAACAGATATAAGGAGCATTAACAGGTTGAGATTTAAAAAAAAAAACAACAAAATTTACTTTCCACCACCACTATTTTTGATAAACTATACATTGGAATTTGAAAACTTTTAAAATTCCATGAGCTTCTTTGTGGTGGTTTTCATATTGTGGAAGGGATGGGATAAGATGAGATGCACAAACCTCCTATAAGTCTTTGTTTCATCAAGGTATTTAATCATATGCCTCACTTTATGTACATGAAGCAGGTCCCTTAGTGGGGAATCATGATTTGCTGAACTTCTAATCAGGGGCATCGCTGGTGCCTGGCACACGGGGCACGTGCCCTGAGTCCCAGCACCAGTGCCCTGAATGTCCAGGTCAGCCCCTGCCTCTTCTGGCCTTGTCCCAGGCTGGCGATCCGGGGCCTGGCTGCCGGGAGGTGCCTGCCTCTCTTGGCCACAGTGGCACCTGCTGCTTCTGGCCCAGATCCCAGCTGAGCTGCTTGCTGTGGTGCCTGCCTCTCCCGTCCCCAGCCCTGGCCAGGGATCCAGGGCCAGGCAGGCAGCAGTAGGCGCCCGAGGCTGGATTAGGCCCTGGTGGACAAGCAGGGTCACAAGGGGCAGGGCCTATGGCCAGGGGATGTGGCCAGGGCCTATGCCTTGGGTCTTTCCCCAGGGCAGCGACACTTCTGCTTGTAATACAGTAGAACCTCAGTTATGAACAGCTCGGGAATGGAGGCTATTCATAACTCTGAAATGCATGTAATTCTGGAAAAAAAAAAAAACATTGTTCTTTCAGAGGTTCACACCTGGATGTTGATTTAATACAGCTTTGAAACATTACTGTGAAGAAGAAAAGACACTGTTCTTAACCATCTTAATTTAAATAGAACAAGTGCAGGAATAATTTCCTTTACCTTGTTAATCTTTTAAACTTTCCCTTTTTTAAAAAAAAAAATAGTTAACTGCAGATTTTACTTCATCTCTGTGGTTGCCTGATTGTGTCCTTCTGGTTCCAACTGAGGTGTGGGGTTGACAGGTCAGTCTGTAATGCTGGAGTTTGTAATGCTCAGATTCTACTGTACATCGTGTGCTAAGCACCTAATTTATTATGTGAGTCATTCAAATATAGGAGTTAGTCTCTTTTTTGTGTTTACATTCTTGTAATGTCACTGATGTTTCCTAAACGTGGGTTCAGATAAAACAAAAAGGAGCCAAGCCTTCAGTCAGATTACACATTTTCTACTTTTTGATAAGTTCAGCTATCGTTTAGTTTCTAAACCTACTTTTTTCCCGTTTCAGCTCTTTATGCTTCTGACTGGATCTAGGAATGTGAGAGGTCCAATTCAAGCTTGCTGTTCCAAGATGTTTAGATAAGGATGAGGTGAGGTTACTGTAGATGATTGATTTAATCAAACTGCCAAACCTTTTCAAGTTTGCTCATCCCTAGTAATTACTACTATACAAACTTCCTCCCAAAGGACAAATGAGATGGTGTCTTATTCCATATAATATAACTTTGTGCACTCACTGCATCATTTAATACACAGTGTGCAGGTCAGAAGTGTCCTGTAACTTTCTTGTAAGCTGTAGCATATACTGCAACTTCTGGTTTGCTTTTCTTTAAACAAATATCTAAAAACTATAGGAAATTGTACTAAACAAAAACTAAGTTTTCAAAATGAAATAATACAAAATCTAGCTGTAGTACAAGATGTCAGAACCACAGTGGGCAATGGATTCCTTTTATGCTATGAAGTGCTTATTTCCTTTGTTTTAACTATATTTTCTTTAATTTGCAACAGCCAAAAAAAAGTCTGACTTTTAAACTTTTCATAATCTTAAATACTTAAATAAATCCCAGATCTCACTGGCATAATTGCTGGAGATATGCATATAAAACAAGGAGATTTGCTCCCCTTTGTTGGCCCCACTCAAAGATCAGGGACAATTGCAGTCTGTCTTGCACCTCCAGGATTGCAAACTGCTCCAAACAGGCTAGGGAGGAGTGAGCAAGAGGAAAGCCGGTGCAGTGTGGAAGGAAACTGCACCATTTTCTACATATTAGTGAACAAAGATAGGGTATGTCCACACACCTTTTTTTTTTTATTTTGAAATAACACTGGCTTTTCAAAATAAAAAGGATTAGGTCCACACAACGTTGTCTTATTTTGAAATGACGGAGCCCATCATTTCAAAAGAAGAGGCATCCTTTTGAAATAGTTAAACCTGGTTTGGTTTCAAAACGGCTGTTGTTTCGAAATAACACCGTTTGGACATGTTGTTTTGAAATAACCATCCTTTTGAAATAACGTGTTGGACCTTCCTCCCAGGGTTTATAGCACCTGGGAGGAAGGGCTGCCCCTCCTCAGCACCCTGTCTAGGGAGCCCTTAGCATCCTGTCCAGGGTACTGAGGAGAGATGCAGGGGCGGGGTGGTTGCAGCTGCAGCGGCTCACCCCACCGCCAGCTCTGGGGGAATGAACCTGTGACACCTTAACACTAGTTCCTGATTTGTACTTCTCCTGTTTATGTGCAACTTGCAGGGAAAAACCTCAATCAATCCCTTAGATTTTTTTAATCTACAAATTAATAGCTGTTTTGCATTTAAAAAGAGGAAAGCTGATAAAAATATTTTACAAACCTTTACAAACAGTTACAATTTATAAACAGTAATGAAAACCTCACCCCACACTCAGAAGTTTTCTTTCAAATGTTGAAGCAGCATAGGAGAGTGAGGGATTTTTTTTTTTTTAAAGAAAGCTTAACTTGTGTATCATTCTCTAACTGAATGAAAGATTTCTTTAGAGCAAATGAGCCTTTTAGATGGAGAAAATATGAGCCTTTGTAGGAAGTAGTGACAGTCGTCAGGCTGTGGGTACAGATGGCTTGTCGTGAAGATTACTACATGTCTCTCTCACCAAGTATTGGTCATGGCATTTGCTGTCTAGATTCAGACAGAAATGTTACATGTCTGTTTTATCAACAGCCTCTGACACTTACTCTAATATGCATCTTAATTCATATTCCCTTTTTAACTCTATTGTGACCAGGATTTAATTGGTTTTCTCACTTAATTTTGATGAGAATGCTCAAACAAAGTTCACACAGTGGCTTCTTGTCTGTCCATCAAAAAGGAATATTGACATGTAACTGGATGAAGTATAGCCTTAGTCACTGACATTGATCCAAACATACTTCCTAGCCTACATCTTTATAAAGAACTTTGGCCTCACTGATTTGCTACAGGCTGAACATCTCCAGTTTCTATGTATTGTTTCTCTTGTGGATAGCTCTGATTATAAAATTAACTGAAACAAATAGGGTCGTGTGTATCTAGGGGGATGTGTGGATCTAAAATTAACTAAAACTTTATTTAAACAAGGATTGTGTGTGTGTGTGTGTGTGTGTGTGTGTATCTAGGGGAGATATAAGAGAGAATGCAGCAGCCTAAAAAGAAAACTGTTTTATGTGTATTTGTATCAGATATTTTTGAGTGTGACTCAGTTCTTTTATTCTATTATAATTTCTTATGCTACTCTTAGTGCTGTAGTATGAGAATACATGTCTGGAAGACTGATGTGATTAGCATCTGCTGCCTATGAGTCTTAATTTGTCTCAAGCTCTATGTGGGGGAATGTAATTTCTGTCATAGTCTATTCATGTGGAACTCCTTCCCACCTTAGCCTCATAAGTTTCAAGTGATTTTAGTGATCATGAAAGCTGCCTCATTAAGTACTGACATCCATTTTTTTGTTCAAAGTACAGATATGTCAGTTTTGCAGATTTTCCTCACATCTTCCCACCAGTGTGCCTCACCCATGACCCACAAAAAGAGTTCAGTTTGTGTCTCCTCTTCAATCCTTGGCTTCTGCAAAGTTGACAAAATACTAATTAGTCCCATGCATTTTATGTAATATAGGCATCTGACTGCTAGAAACTGGACACAGGCCATGAACTTACTTTGCATAACTCAGCAGATGTTTTTCAGAGGATGTCTTTCAATTACCAGCATCTGTAGGCTTTGGCTGACATGGGTGAGGGCTTATGTCCAGTTACTCATTTCTTGGGAGACAAGATTAAAAATGGATCAGCAGGCTGAAAACAGCATGTCTGTACTAGCTAAGATAAAGACAAACATTCAGGGAACCATTTCAAATGGATGAGAGAACAATAGCTAAGATAAGTCAGGAACATAAAGATAAGGTAAAGAGTGGGTTATGCCTGGACAGTATGTGAACACAGTGTTCTATGCAAAGATTGGTTTCTACAAAGTGATCACACCAGTCTCCAGATGTGTGGTGCAATGTAAAGTGTAAATACATTATGATGTGAGATATGCCTTATACCCACTCCTTATGTTTTTGTCACATCAACTCAGTGTAGCTTTGCTGTGTGGCACAAAAGTCAGCATAGGTGATGTGTAAAGATTGGAAGTGAGTGGTTGGGGGACTGAGTGGAAGAGGTCTATGAAGCCCCCAAGCTGGAGTCAAACCACTTTTCTTAGCTGCAATGTGTTTTTCCCACAGTACAGGTGCCCTCCTAGGGCCTTATTACAGTTTTATTTCTGTTTTTAAGATAATAGCCACCTGTTCAAAATGGCATCTTAGTGAAACCTACCAATCCCCAGGTGGCAATTTCAAAAATAATCTGCTTTTCTCTCCTTGGCTTCTGTAGAAGACTTACCACTGACTTGAATAGGAATAATCTACAGAGAGAGAGAGAGGGATTTTTATTTAAATGTTCTGAAAGCTGTCCTCAGTAAAATTCATAAATTCCTAATCTTTAAAATTGCTACCAGACTCCTTGTTTTTGGCCTTTTCTAAAGTGATCATACACCTTCAAAGACTGAAAAGAAACCCTTCATGGGCTGAGTGAGTCAGATTTGCTTTTGAGTGAGCATACAAGGAAGGGAGTTGTCATCCTTGGACTTGAAGGGATTCTGCCCCTGGTAAATCTGGTAGGAAACACAGTAGCTTTCAAACTGGAAGAAGAGAGCAACTTCAATGGAGCTATACATGCAAAATTGGGTTTTGTGTGGGTATTTGCAGTCCTGGGGGGTTTACTTTGCCTTTACCTCAGTTCCTAATCTCTATAATGGGAATAATCCTTTCCTCCAATCTATTTAGATTGTCAGCTTCTTGAGTGGGGGTTGTTTCTTACCATGTCTATAGTGACTGTGGCAAAGTCACCACCACTAGATGGTTTTCCACTTCCCTCCAACCCCCAGATTGACTGAGCAGTCAGTTAAGATGCACTCAGTTGATCTAGAAATTGGCTTAGTAAAACCACCCTCTCAGGTGGCATAGCACTGCATTGACAGGAAAAGTGTTTCTTGTTGGCACAGCATAGTGAAGCCAGTTTGCTAAAGGAGAGTAACAAAATCAGTTGAAGGTTGTGTGAGCTTTGCAGACTAGCTTGTGTGACTCATGTTGACTGTTGCCAAATTTCATTGCCAGTATATATCTGGCCCTGGCATATTGGGAGCTTGATCTTGATTGAGGCGTCTGAGCCAGGAGTTCCAAAATTTTTAAAGATTTGTGTACAACCTTATAAAATATGAATTGAAGGAACATCAGGCTCATGTACTGTATCAAGAACCCCTCCTATACATTACAGTAATCAGTAAGCTGAAAAAATGTTTTCCTTTTAATGAATGAGCTGAAGTGATCAAAGTGTTCTCTTACTCTTCTTGTGGATAAGTTATTGTGCCCAAATTACTGAGATTTATAGGATATTAAATTACTCACCACTGGTTTGGTGTGTTTACCTTTCTCTTTGTAATAAAGACATTTTAGATATTTTCTTTAAGAAACACAAGTTTTTGACATTTGTGGCTGTACTGGAGCCGTGTAAGTTGATCAGCACTAAGAGTAAAGTTGATGTCATGGGAACAGAACCTCAGTTTGTAAGCTGTCGTACACCATTGAAGTCAGTGGGCCTGGTAATTCGAATCAACTGAGTCTGCTGTTCTGATCTTTATAGGGCTCTGATGTGGATTGTTTCTTTATATTTAGAAGTGACCAGGAAAACCTTTACTGTGTAGAGACTCTCCAAGTAGCTTTATGGATAATTCAACTTGTTCAGGCTCTTTCTTCTAATGTCCTATAGTTACCATCTTAAGACGCTAGCACAAAAAGGTTTAGTTTATTTGTTTAATAAACTTTGGTTTAGAGCCTAAAATTGTACAATATGCTTTCTTAAGTTATCTAGCTTTCATGTTATTGAAATATTTTACCCAGGGTTTGGTGACCTTGAGAAACTAGCATAAAAGTAACTTGGCCCCCATTTATGTGCAGAATCTTTTACTTCAACCTTACTGACATAAATGGACTAGTTGTACACTGAAATTCAGGGTTTACATTTCTGTACAATTAATCTTGTTTAAGAAGTATAAATCAATTTTTTTGAGATAAGCCACCATACTCACTCATGTCTGGCCTCAATACTGACTTTAATTGTTTTTAATTATTCTTTCCTTGATGAACAAATGGTAGGAACATGAGGAGAAGATCACAGAACCACCTATGGTATAATAGTCTAAGAATCAATTTCTCTCCTAAGGCCAGTGGGAGCTTACAAGTAGCTGTTTCATAAACACCATCCACAATGTAAATAATTTTCAGTCTGTGACAAAAATGTTCATATAAATAACCCTCTTTTTTTAGCTGGAGTTAATAACAAGCTCATTGCATTATGGAGAGATGGCTAATCTAGTTGAATATGGAAGAAGAATCTCAAAGGAAGATATTCACGGCACTGAAATGAAGATATGCCTACAATAAAGAATACATGGAGTAAAAATTAACCTTGTGAGGAAATCTGCATTAATTGATAAAAATGTTTTAGTATGGGACTAGTGTAAGACACGTTGCCCTCAACTACTTACTTTCTTAGATATTTTCTGTCACTTAGCAAACTATTAAAATAAAATGGGGTGGGGGGAGAGGATAAGCATCTGTCCTACAGTTGGAAAAAGACCTGATGAGTGATTGCACTTATCCCTTTCCTAGTGGAGCCCATCATACTAAAGGTATTTGCAGTGGACTGTGCCTTTAAGAAAGCCTGTACGTTAGATGTGGAAATGCAACTGCTTGGAGCTGGGTCTGATCGAGGTTGAGTTTTTGCTATGTTACAATAAAGCTTTGTGTATTAGAATCTCTTGGCTTGTATCAGTGCCTGCTGATTTTGTTCAATATCAAACCAGTCACCGTACAGTGTTAGCAATTTACAAGGGGAAATAGTGTGGGGAAGATGTTTTGTAATCTCAGCCAAACATGGTTTAATGAATTCAACAAGGAGGGTTCGGGAAACCGAGTTCATTCCAGGCTGACAAGGGGCTGGTGACAGGAAGCAAAGAAGAAGAGTAAGCGCAGGAGGCTGGAGGTATAACCAAGCTGGCAGTTGTGTGTGAGAAATTGTTAGAAGGCTCCCCATTCCTTATAGCTACCTTATGTTATGTCTGCACTGAACTAGGAGGCTATGTCCACACACAGTCAGTTAGTGATTTTACTTCAATCAATTTAACCAAATCAATCTAAAAATAGTTAAATCGACTGAAGTAAACTCGATTTTAGCAGGTCTGCACCAATAAAACCCAAATTGAACTAGCATGTCTGGACACGTGACTTGCTAGTTCGATTTGGGAGAGGGGCATCCTGTGAGGTGTAGCAACATGGCCCCCTGGCAGGACTATGTTCCCACCTAATCCCTGCCTGGCTCTCACCTGGAGAGCCAGGCAGGAGAAAAAAGCCCCCAGGGCAGGGATTCCTCTGCACCTTGCAGCTGGCTGGGGGTGGGGTGAGGGAGGGACCAGTGGGCACCCCACATAGCCTGCTGCTGGCTGGGTGGCAGGGGAGGGATTCCCCTGGGTGCAGTTGCTGGGCATGCGGGGAGAGGAGTCCCACGTGCCAGGCTTCCCCACAGCTGGTGGGTGGCAGGGGCAGGCAGACTTGCATGCCTGGCTTTGCCCTGAACCAGGTGGGTGGCAGGGGGAGGAAAGCCGGCATGCCCGGCTTCCCCCCCCACAGCTGCCAGATGCACAGGGAAAGGAGTCCTGTGCACCCAGCTTCCCCCCCCCCTGCACCTGGCAGGCAGTGGGGGCAAGGAAGCCGGTATGCCTGGCTTACCTGTGCAGCAGGTTTGGTGAGGGGGGGCAGGGAGCCTGTCACGCCCTGCTTCTCCCCAGCTGGCTGGGTGGTGGGGGGAAAGCGGGGCGCATGGCTTTGCCTACCCTCACCACCTGGACAGCTGCAGGGAAGCCGGGCACATGTCTCCCTGCCCATGCCGCCTGGCCAGCTGCAGGGGGAAGCCAGGTGCATGGGACTCCTTTCCTGCATTTCTGGCAGCTGTGGGGGTAGAAGCCAGGTGTGCTGGCTTCCTTGCTCCCTCCACCTGGCATCTGCTGGGGGAAGCTGGGCACGGGTGTTTCCTCCCCCACTGGCCCAGCCAGCTGGAGGTCGGGGTGGGCCCCCCTGTGCTTCCCTTCCCTCCCTGGCCAGGGTGCTGAGTTGGGACTTCTTCCCAGGGTGCCATCCATGCTGGGAGTAAGGTCAAAATGTTCTATCAATATGTGGATCATATCAGTATAACAGAGCCACACTGGGTTATTTCAAAACCACAAGTTTGAGAACCCTCATTTCAATATAAAACTAAGGTTTTATTATATCAAAATGATTTCCTTATTTCAAAATAAGGAAAATGTCATGTGGACCTAAAGATTTTTAAATCAAAATAACCAGTGTTCTGATTTAAAACCTGCATGTGGACATAGTCAGTGTACTTCCTAGCTTAGGTGGACACACACTAGCTCTAATGGAGCAAAAGTGCTAAAAATAGCCCCTGGGGCTATGTACACAGGCAATGAGCCTGAGCTGTTCCCCTGCTAGTGTTAGCTACACTGTCTTATCCTTGAGGCAGATCCTGGAGAGGGAAGGTGTCTGTCTGTCTGAGGTGGCAGAGAAGCCGCCAGCAGCAGTGTAGGTATTTCCTAAGTAGAATCGCAAAAGACTGGAATGGTCCAGTCTCCTCCTTTCTGGTGGTACAACAGTCCTGAAGTTTCAGTGGAGTTTCTCCAGGACTCTATTAGGGTATGTCCACACGAGTCTTTTATTTCAAAACAACACTAATTGTTTTGAAATAAAAAAACTCAATGTCCACACAATGTTTTCTTATTTCAAAATGACAGGCTCTGTCATTTCAAAATACGAACTGTCATTTTGAAACAGCTTAACCCCCATTCATTTTGAAACGGCCGTTATTTTGAAATAACCATTTCAAAATAACAGCTGTTTCAAAAGCAGGCTTTCCCTTAATTTGAGTTAACTTATTTTGAAATAATGATGTCTGTGTGTACATAGCCTGGAAGTATCTAAATAATAGCTAGTAGAGTAAACTCTTTGATACCAAGCAATGCATCACACCCTGCCACTTGAGCAGTTCTTTCTGCAGTACCTCTTCTAGCACAGCTCCGAGTTCCTGTACTGAGTCCTCTCTTACATTAGTCAAACCGCAGTTCCCCCATGTAATTCTGTCATAGAGCTAGTGTTTTAAATGCGGCTTCTGCCATTTGTTAACAATGAAATCAGAATTCTGTTAGAGACAACTTGCAAGAGGATTGATCCCAAACCTCAATAAAAATTCTCACAAGAATCAAATCCACTAACAAACCCCAAATGTTTAATGATTGCACACAGGAGTTTGAAAAGTAGGCAGCTTGATGATGGTAGAACAAAGCAGGTGGGCAGATGGCTAATGAAAACCAGAGCAGGAGCTTCACTCATCACTTCTGAGGCATCGCCTCTAATGAGGATTGATTAATATAATCAGGATGTGTATAGATGTTTCTTGAGTCTATGCATACCCACTCTGGGGGGACAGGAACAGATCTGCTGCATGATCAGCTGTGGCTGCAGCAGCAGTGTGAGACTGATTATGATCAAGCAATGAAGGTGTGAAAGGGCATCACCCCAGTGTTATCTGGATATGAAGTGGCATGCTCTATTTCAGAGGGTAGTGTGGTACCTGGGTAGGCAGCCAGAGTGGCAGTCGGGAGACCTGAACTTGTATTCTGAGCTCTGCCACTGACCCATGGTATGATCTTAGGCAAGTCATATCACGTTTCTGTGCCCAGGTTTCCCTTCCCACCCTTGTGTGTCTTGTGTACTTGGAAAGCAGGCTTCCAGGGCTGGCACTGGCTTGATGTGTGCTTGTATAGTGCCCCAGTCTGAGCTGTGGTTGCTGTTGGAGTGTTCATGATAGTGTCATTAAATGTCCAAATGCATTACTCAGTAAGCCAGGATGTGTGCTGTGAAGTGCTGGAAGTGACTTTTGGGGCTACTGGGAATGATGTTTTAAATACTGCATTCATGCTAAAGGACAATGGAGGTGGTTTGTCTTATTCTGATGGTGTCAGCTTGCTTTCTGAATAATGCTAAACCCTCCCTGCCAAAGCCTGTTTCTTCCTGCAGTGACCGATGAGGATTAATAAATACTTCTAAATATCACATTTTCCTCTAAAATGGCCAAAATACCAGTAAGTGTTAATATTTTCAAAACCCTTTCCCTGGTGCAAAAGAGCCCTCAGATACCCCTGTGATAATTCACCTTCCCTCCATACTTTTAGATGACACATTGCTATCTGACTCACTGGACACGTCTACACGGCTCTTTTATTTTGAAATAACACTCGTTATTTCGAAATAAAAAAAAATTTGGTCTACACAACGTATTGATATTTTGAAAGGACGGACCTCGTCCTTTCAAAATAACGATTATTATTTCAAAAAAGTTAAACCTCCCCCCCCCCCCGAAATAACAGGTTTAGACCCGTTGTTTTGAAACAACGGTTCAAAACAGCAGTTCCATTGCTGTTATTTCGAAACATCCATTTCGAAATAACGGCTGTTTCGATCCCGCGGTTTCCCTTATTTCGTAAGGGCTCCTTTCGAAATAAGGGTTTTATTTCAAAATCGGTCCTTTTGAAAGGACCGATTTCGAAATAAAGCTGTCTGTGTAGACGTGCCCACTTAGTATAATATACCTTTCAGAAGCAAGTGACTTCACTACATATTTGTCTGCAAAATGTTTGTGAAAGTCTTTGTTTAAATAAGAAACAAAGTAAGCTTCCGTTCCAGAAAACCACTTATGTTTGTGTTTGACTTTATGTAGGTGAATAGTCCCTGTTGAAGTCAATAGGTCTACTCACCTGATCAAATGTAAATTTCTTGTTCCTTCATTCCTCTCTACCAGATAAGGGTTAATCACAGTAGGGCTGCCACAAAGAATATTGGCAAGATAGCATTAAGAGCAAGCTAGTAAGTATGCACAGAACTGTTGAATTGTATAAACCTTTGTACCCAGTGCTAAAACAATGCTGCTTCCTGCATGGTTCCTGATGAAAATTCACAAAGATGTCTCATTTGCACAGCAGCAGTTCTTTCTCTTCCAAAGTTATGTGGAGCATGAACAGATGTGGAGGTTGTCACTAAGCATACATTTTGATGTGGTTTTCTTTTACATCCAGTATTGTCTAGATGATGCAATTTGTCTATATTTACAGTACTGTCATTAGACAATTTAGTATTTTCCATTTTCAGTACGTATTTGTCTTTCAGAATATCTTCCCTTGCCAGGTATGAGCTTGGTCTTCTGTGACTAGCTGTACCAATGCTGATTTATGACTACTGGTGAGGTTTTGGTCCTATATGAGAAACAATTATTGCATCCTTGTTTTGGTTATCTGTGACCAGCCTCCCTGAATTCCCCTAGCACTTTCATGGATGTGCTTTTCTCCTTCATTTATTTTCCAATGGAGCCCAGCCCTGTAAAGTTATGTGGAGTTTACCAGCTGACGTGTTCCAGTCTGTCAGAGGTTGCATTTCAGGGGACAGAGAAGTACATTTTGTTGAAAGGGTTACCTGGGATCCTTTTGGATTAAAAGACTGTAGCTAAATCTAAGATATTAATGGCTCTTTTTTCTATAAGAAAACTATAAATCTGGGTTGGACTTTGAGACACAAATAGCCTGAATCTTATTTAAACTAATGTGATGTAAAGGGGCTGTATTGTAAATTAAAATGAGTCTCTGACTCTCATAGCAGAAGTTGCTAAAAGGTCTTCTTTTAAAACTCTTGCAGTCTTCATTCATTTAGGTTAAGGATAACAGCCATATTAAAAAAAAATATCTCCCACAACACCATTCTTCCCCTTAGCTCTAGATTTTCAAGCGTTTTTAAGGAAGAATTGGAGCCCACTCTTTTCAGAAGAGAAAAAAATTGTACTAATGTAGATGGGATAAATGGGTCAATGGTGTTAATAAGATCCAGTCACTCTCTAACAATAAAGTGTTAAAGTCTGGCGGTTGGTAGACGTATGTGTGTGTTTAACCTATACAAGCAGAAATGAATGGGAATATTTCATTCCATCCTCTGCCAATTACCTCACAAACAAAGCATTAGACAAAGGATGTTCCCCTTCAGTTGGCATGTGTCTCTACATTTCATACAGTTCAGAACCTGAATTGTTAAGTACATGTAAAACTAACAAGCCACTCGGCTTATTATAGCTGAGGATCTGACTGATGTTCAAAAGAGAACTATAAATATTGTAAACATGGTTAATAGAGAGCATTGCATAAAAATCAGCTTCTGCTTGAAAAGTAACCTTGCATGTTAATGCTGTAATTTAAATTCTTTAGCATTGTTTGTTCCACTGCTTAATGTTTTGTAGCCTCCATGAAAAATCAATATGCAGCTTTTAAAATGGGAGAGAAAGTGTGTTTAATTATCCACCCTAAATGGCTATCTGTGCTGAGATCTTCTAAATGTTGCCAGTTACTGCCCTTATGTTGAGAATGGTTTTCATGTAGAGCTTCATACTTGGATGATAACAGCTCTGGCTTGTACAGAAGGGAAACTTGGGAGTCCCAGAATTCCCACTTCTTGGGCTAATGTAACGGCATTAGTATTTTTCATTGAGAGGGATAAATTCCACTTCTTGCTGTGAACTATTTGTGAAATAAGCAGTTTATGAAGCTTTCTAGACCCTCTATTTCTCATTTATGAATGAGCCCTACAATTTTGGTGGGTTCTGGTTTGATTAGGGCCAGTTGATGCTTCTATCCATCCTTTGAAGTTCAGTATACATGAAGGACACATGTTTGCAATGCACATTTTAGTCAGTAAATATGCAACGAGGAAAAAAACTAAATTCAGTCACAAAATATCCCTATCTCTTCATTCTGTGAACTTTGAGACTTTTATACAAGTCCTCCAAAGGGAAGTAGTGGAAACCCTTATTGAGAAATTGTCTTGGACGAAGTGCAGGAGAATGTTCCATAGAGTGCAATCCTGAGCCAGCAGGAGAGACATTTTAATAGGCATTTTCCTATTTCTCATTTCTGTAGCTCTAAAATAACATTTGAGCAGAACTCTTACTGCCCCAGCCACATTAGGGACCAGATACCTGGCTATTTTAGATTGAATGTCTGTTTTCAAGAAGGTTGCATTCAACTTCCACACTAATTTAAGAAAATAATAATATACTACTTCCTACAGGCTCTGGTTCTTTTCTGTCTCAGTCCTGAAGGTCTTCAGGACTATGTGCTACTTTTTTAGTTGATTTAATAATAAATTGGGGTATTCTAAGACTCTGCTTTCTCCTGTCTTAAAATATTCCTTGACATGACCAGTTTTTCAGATCTTTGTGCTTAATTATAATAAAGATTCTGGAAGCTGACTTCTATTGATAGACTCCCAGGAAAGAAGTAGGCATATCTAACTGCAATCCTTCTTATGTCAAGGAGCCTGTCACTGTAATCTTGTTGGTGTCATAGGCTGTGAGTATACCTGCCCAGCTGATGTGATTCAATTATAATTATTTCCCGCAGTTACCTGAACTCTTCATCCATTTAAAAGTATTCTAAAATGCTTCTTTGAACCAGGAAATTGACACCTGTGTCAAACCATCAACTGTATTTGAAATAAAATTATATCCTGACAATGTCATTGCTTAAATTGAATATATCCAAGTACAGAGCTAGACGGGTTCCCCTAAGTCGTCTACTACAGGAGAGGCCCAAGAAAGAAAACAGAACACCACTAGTCACCACATACAACCCTCAAGTCAGACCTCTGCAACAAATCATGAAGGACCTACAGCCTATTCTAAAAGATTATCCCTCACTCTCTCAAGCATTGGGAGACAGACCTCTCCTTGCCTACAGACAGCTGCCTAATCTTAAACAGCTACTCACCAGCAACTACGGATCTAACAACAGAAACATTGAAGCAGGCACACACCCCTGCAACAAACCACGCTGCCAAGTCTGCCCACATATCTGCACAATAGATACCATCATAGGTCCTAATCAAGCCACCTACTCCATCAAAGGCTCATTTACCTGCTCATCTACTAATGTGGTCTATGCCATCATGTGCAAGAAATGCCCCAACACCTTATACGTTGGACAAACAGGACAATTGCTGCACAAAAGAATAAATGAACAATGAGCTGATATCAGAAATCACAAAACAAAGAAACCAGTTGCTGAGCACTTCCATCTTCCTAATCACTTGATAAATAATTTAACGACCGTCATCAGAGATGTGGCTGGGACAACAAGACTGCAAAGAAACAGCTGAACTCGCATTAATATGCAAGCTAAATTCTGTGAAAACAGGACTTAATCGAGACTATGGGTTCTTTCCCCATTACAAAAGGAAATTTGATTTCAGGCTTCCCAGGGTTTGAACCTAACAACTGCTCTGATTTGCTGTTACTGTATGACCTGATCCTGTGTTTTATACCCCCTTGCATTTATTTTCATTCCATTCTGTAAGTTTACCCATCTTCAAAGCATCTGACGAAGTGGGATTTTCTCCCATGAAAGCTCATCTGAAAAATAAATCTCTGTCTTAAAGTGCCACATGGCTCTTTTTTGCTAGACCGGACTAACACAGCTATCCCTTTGGAAATTGTAAAGATTTGTCCCACTATTTTTGTTAACTGCCTTCCGATTTAATCGCTGGGCGCTTGTGCATATTTCAGTAAGGCTCAATCCAGTGTAAATCATGCAAGCGAGAGGGAGGAAAAGGCCTACAGGATCATATAGTTCATCTACCTGCCAGAAAGAAGGAAACAGAGGCTGCATCTTCTGCTAAATTTAGTAACACTATTGTAATAAGTGCCCATTATACCTATGTGCAATTGCGAACCTGTCAACAGATTTAATGTCGCAGGTAGCAGGGAGATTCTACCAGACAAAAGAATCAGTTTTGCCATCTGATGGAGCATGCTGGCTCGAGAATTGATCTTCCTCAAGGGACTTGCTGCATCAAGAGCCAGAGTCTGTCTTTCCAACCACATTTTGAGCATCACTAATACTTTAATGACCCCTCTCTCTCTTACAAGAGGAGCAGCAGCTGTTTCACAGCTGGTAATGTGCTATTACGAGGGAACACTGCTTGGATTTACTCTAGTGTAAAAACAGTGCTGTAATATTGATGTTCTTTTGCCTTTATAGAACCATATATTTAGATCAGATTCTTCTTTCATCTCCTCCTTAATAAGAAATATCTGTCACCATTGATTTTAATGAATCATATTTCCTTGTCTAGATCCAGCTTCTTGCTGACCTGTTTACAGGTGAAGTTTGCACTAGAAAATCCCCTATTCATAGTCAGTCTTATACTGGTAATATATTTTCTTGGAAGTGTTATGGCAAGAGAGATGCCAGTGAAATGGATCCCTCTCTGTTCCAGCTATTATGATTTTAGTTCCAAAGGAATAGCTGTGTTAGTCTAGTTCAGCAAAACAAACAAGGAGTCTGGTGGCACTTTTAAAGACTAGCAAATGTATTTATCATGTCATCTTTCATGGGAGAAAAATCACACTTTGGAAGTAGGATTTTCTCCCATGAAAGCTCATGTGATAAATGCATTTGTCTTTAAATGTGCCACAGGACCCCTTGCATGTTCTTTTAGTGCTTTGTCTTACAGAAGACTTCTGAGTTCCACTATTACATGAAGAAGGTGTGTATTGAAATGGGATCAGCTATCCAGTTTAGTGCAGGAACAGTACAAGTTCTGAGCTTGTTCTCTTGCTCCTGTAGTGGGAACTGTGTAAAATCAGGATTAACAAGGAATGAAAACCTCACTATTGCTATTCAGTGATAGTCTGATACTAGAACAATGCTGGGGGGCTCCTGGGGGAGCTGCATTTGTCTGAGTAAGGATTAACACAACATGGAGAAGGAAGAAATAGTAGTAGTAATGGTAACTAAAACAGTTTGGGGGGTGGGCGAGAGGATTTGAGGAGAAATCTCTAGATTACAGGAATAAAGCCATCTGCCTCATCAAAAGTGAGGCACTCTTAAGAGTGTTTTAAATTGATTACTTGAATATATTTTGAGAGAAAAGGGGAAAATGTTTTGTTACGTCATTGAGTATCAGAGGAAGTATTTTTAAAATATTCATTATTGATCCAACTCCTTCCACTCAGGTCAATGATAATAGCAGCAGATCTAGAACATAGCTGAGTGCTTTGAAAACTGCAGACAAAAGGCATTGGTATACACTTTTGTACTAAAGTACCACCCTTTTATACTTGGTTTAGAAGATAATGGCTAGAATTTTCAAACTTAAAAAATAGTTCATAAAGATAAGAGTTAAAACTACATAAAAAGGCTATAAATGGAACCGGTTAGGAATTAGAATTTCCTTTCCAAGAGAAGTTCTGACAATTCAATCATCCTGACTAAAAATGGCTTATGTTTATTAGACCAAAATGCCCAAATTTGTAAGTGTCACAGAAAACAATTTTTTAAAAAAGTTTTGGCTCCTTAACATATTTTGATTAAAATGAAAATGGTTCATTTGGATTTTTAACTCTTTATAGTTCATATTGTGTATAACAAAGCAAAACTAAGTAATTTTTAAATACTGCTCCCCAACTGGCCTTTCCAATAAGACTGAGTCATTACACCTTTCAAAATATTTACTTAAATTTTTTTGTTTAAAAAAAAAAAGTTCAAAATGGACACATTTCTGCAGCATACTTTGGTTCTCATGAATTGGCATTTTCTGATTAACAACTTTCCACCTGTACCCATGACAATTTAACTGAATATGAAGAGGTTGGTTATTCAGTAATGCTTGCTATGGGCATTTGTAGAAAAATGAAAGATAAGTAGAAGAGCAGCTGAGCTGAGACTAGATCTCATTCTTTTCTTTTGAATGGTCAAAAATAGCTGATAGTCCTCAGTTGCTCAAATTACCTATTAAGCAGGCCCAGCTTCTAGCTTTCACTGTGACAGTTAAGAAGGACTTTCTGTAAAAGCAAAACTGGTTGGAGAAAAAAAAATCCTTATTACCTTCCCCCACCCCCCCAAGTCTTCTGGTTCTGTTAGGGGGAATTTGAAATGAAGAAGAACATCTAACTGGCATTTTAAAATGGGGAGGTGGGAAGGAAAGCAAATGAACTGGAATTTTTCATTTAGGAACAAGTATTGATATTTTTAATTCTTACATTTTCACATTGTAACTTCTTGGAAATGTCTAGTATTTTGCTTTTCTCCCCACTTTGTATGAAAACAACAAATTGGAATTTCCCAGGGTATGGAGACTGTTTTGTGATCAGCTCTGGTTAGAAAATTGTTGCACCCAAACTCTCTAGGTCCTCTTTTTTCTTTACTTGGGGCAGAAGTAGGGTGGCCAGCTAGCAAATGTGAAAAAATTGGGACAGGAGGTGAAGGGTAATAGATGTGTATGTAAGAAAAATTCCCGAATATGAGGACTGTCCCTATCAGATTGAAATACCTGGTCACCCTGCAGAACATAAAGAGACTAGTTCATTGCAAAGTGTGGTTCCACAGGATTCAGTGGAGTTTCACCAGGAGCTTGAATCTCTTCTCAGTGTACTTTAGTTTTCTACCAGTGTCATTCCATTTATTTGACTGGAATTATATATGAGTGACAGAAGGACCAGCCATTGAGGGTGAGTTAATTCTATGTTTTGAGTCTTTCCTTTCCACATATTGAAAGATCATTCAACTCCAAGATATGTCTTTGTTGCATTTATTTCCATCAATACACTTTGATTCTGAGCTGTTTTCCACACCATGACCACATGTTATAAACATTTAGGCACTTTCCTTCTCATCTAGCCATAAAGAAAAGAGTTTGGTTACAGATCTCCCTGTCCTTTGGTTCTGTTTGTGACCCTGCTGGAAATTGGAACCTCAGGCTGAGACACTGTTCAAGAATGGTCTGTGGCACTGCACTCAGTGTTTCAGAGGGGAGATATGTATCTGGAAAAAAGAACTAATAATTTTGTTTGCTGCCTTTGTACATCTAAGTTCCAACTTTCAAAGTGTTGATCACTTACACCTGGGCCACTTAACCTTTTTTACCTTCTGCACTTCTGTTAGCAAACGTAACAACTCAGTGCATAAATTGCCTTCTTGTAGACTTTCTCTCAATTACTTTTAATGATACTGAATTTCATTTTATTTGTCTTATTTTCCCAAGCTGTTTTAAATTCTTTTGGAGAGCTGCTGGTTGGCCAATATAAAATGGCTGCTGTTCTCAGTTAAGTGCCACATACATTAGTGTTCACAGCCACAAACCCACTGTTAGAACAGCTGTAACTGCAATTTATAGTAGAGAATCCAAGAGGTAAGATAGTCCTGTGATTTCATTATGGGTCTTGGACTCTGGAGATACTGGGGTGAATCCTAGATGTGCCACAGACCTTGAAGTCTATGCCACTGAGTGATCTTGGACAAATCTCTTAACAGTTGTGCCTCAGAATCAGTCTTAGTATTAGAATGGACTGCAAAGATCATCTGGTTTAAACTGCCCCCCAACACCAAAATGCATTATTTATTGTATCTAAACCACTGAATACAAATGGCTATCTTGTTACCCCAGAACTCCACTTACATGGTTGTCTAGCAGCCTAATTCTTTAACACACAACACTGCGATAACTGGGGTGGAACCATTGTGAATCAAACAGTGCCCAGTGGGGAGTACAGCTACAGCCCACCCATCAAGAACAGACACGGAGCAACAAAAGACTCGGGACTCAGGATACAATGGAGAAATAAGTGATCAGTTTATTACAATACCTATTACACAATTTAACAAAGACGATGCTACTTAGACTTTACAAAGCTTAACAGTAGTACAGTTACTCTTATGACAGTTCAACACATTGGATTTATAAACTATAGCATTTGGTAAGTGGGGATCAGTCTCCTACAGAATGGAGAGATCTTAGTTCTTAGACTGACTTTCTTCTCATAACGCAATGAGGATTTCTCACTCTAAGCTCTTCACGTTGTTGTACCTAGTGTTACAGGCTGCTTTTGTACAGATCGGGCCCCTGTCGGCAGTTAGCGCTTCTAAGCAGCTTGTTAGGTCCTAACTGCGGCTCTTAACTTAGAATCCTAGCTAGTGATCTTATGGCTCTTTACCCTTCTTGGGGGCCCTCTTCCCTTACCAAAGTCCAGTGTAATCCCTGTCTCTAGTCTCTGCTCCTTTTGGTCTGTCTCACCCAGCTGCTCCCCTCAGCTTCTGACAAGATGGTGGCTCCACAGGGTCACTACATCTCCAAAAGTTTTATCAGGCTCACGGCTGCAGCTGCCGCTTCACGTCTCTGTTGCGCAGGGTTCTCTGCTGTGCTGGTGGCTTTGGAGATGGTCTTGCAGAGTGCAAGCTTCAGGAATCTGAACCTTACTGTGGGATTCAGTTAGCAACGTGGCTCAGATCCTTTAGCCTTAGAAGCATGCACCTTAAGTTGGGACTCAGTTGTCCAAATGGCACAGCCTCTCTGGAATGGCGAAGCATGCACCTTGAGTTGGGACTCAGTTAGCTGAGTGGTGCAGCCTCTTTAGGACTGAAAACACCCTTCTGAGACTCAGTCCCATGATGCCTTTCTGAGACTGTCCAGAGACCTAGCTGAGAGACTAAGTCCACCAGAGATGCTGTTACTGTCTCTGGGGATGAGTAAGTGTCGCTCCTAATGCAGCGGAACATAGCCAGAGGCCAGTGGAACCTAAGAAGAAGCAGGAGAGAGACTTCTAGTGCAATGGGAACCAACACCAAAAGGTCTTTTGGTACCTGTTAGGAGGTCCTAGATCTCCGAAGTTCTGCTAAAATGCTGCTCCTCTTATGTACTCCAGACCCCTATTCACATCCTCTTGACCAATCACCAAGAGGATTCACCCTTAACCTATCACAAAAAGGATGATTTCACCCTTTTACCCTTGGCATAGCTGTCCTTGATCAGCCACCTGCAAGGGGAGATCAAAGGCTCAAATTCCTCTACCATTTGCCTTATAAGGACAGAACTTTTAGGTTTGCCCTTTTTGGTCAGACAATAGTTATCCATATGGAGGGGGATCATATCTAGCTTACTGACTGCATTTGAATACTAAAACACTTATTAAAGAAGTAGTAATCATATATGTATTGTGCTATAGTCTGTCTTATTCTAATAAGGATTCTTAGCATATTGATGGCCTTACACTATTACCTACTCCTATATTTCTTTTACCGAATTGGATTTACTCTAATACTAAAGAGGTGGCAAAAATCTCAGGCTACAATCCGGTCTCCTTTTGAAAACCTCCAGTGAAGAAAGTTCCATAACCTCCCAAGATAGTCTGTGCCTTTTGTCTGACTGCTTTTACAGTTAGGAAGATTTTCCTGAGATTCAGTCTGAATCTGCTCTATTATAGTTGGAATCCATTGCCTATTGTCTTGCCCTGTGGGGCAAAAGCAGACAACTTCTTGCCATCTTTTTGTGGCAGCCTTTCAAGTATGTGAAGACTGTCATCTCTCTCCCCTTTCTCCCCATAATCTCCTTTTCAAACTAAACACACCTAGTTTCTTCAGCCTTTGTTCATATGGTTTGCATTCCATCCCTTTGATTGCTCCTTTGAATCTTTTCTAGCTTCCCTATATCATTTGTATACAATGGTGGCTAAAATTGGACATGACAGACAAGGAGTTCTGTGGCACTTTTAAAGAATAGCAAATTTATTTGTCACGTGAGCTTTCATGGGTAAAATCCCACTTCATCAGATGCATGGAATAGAAACTACAGTATGGAAGGGGCTATATACAGAGAAGAGTAAGTCACAAGGTCAGTTCAGATATTTTTCAGCAAACCAAGCAAATTGTTTTGATTCAAACAATGTGGACCAACAGATAAGAAGATGGGAAGTAAAGAGGTGAAAATCACATTTTGTAATGAGAAAGCCAAGCCAAATCTCTAGTCAGACCTAATTTAATGATGTGAAATTTGCATATAAATTCTAAGTCTGCAGTTTTGCTTTGGAGTCTTGATTTAAAGTACTTCTGTTGAACCACTGTAACTATCATGTCTGTCACAGAATGTGCAGGGAGCATGAAGAGTTGTTGAATGTTACCATTCTTGATATCTGATTTTTCCATTTATTCTTTTGTACAGGGACTGTCCCTGGTTGTCCAATATATAAGGCAGAGGGGCATTGTTAGCACATGATGGCATAAATCAGATTGGTAGATGTGCAGGGGAATGAGTCACAGATCGAGTAACTAGTTTGATTAGGTCCTGAGATGGTGGTATTTGTGTATGGGGGCAGGGTTGGCAACCGGGTTTATTGTAGGGACATTTGCCTGCCTTAGTGTTTTTGGTGTATGGTCTGTACTTGCTGGTGAGTAGCTGGTAAGGTTGGGGTCGTCCTGTAAGTAAGGAGAGATTTGCCTCCCATCATCTGAGAGAGCAAGGGATCTTCTTGCAGGATAGGCTGTAGATCCCTGGTGTGCTGCAGAGGTTTGACTTAGGAGCTGTAGATGATTACTAGTGCCGTTCTGTTTTTCATTCTTGGGCTTGTCTGTAGAAGTTGACTTCTGTGTACCTGTCTGGCTCTATCAGTCTATTTCTTCACTTTCGTAGGTGGGCATTTTAATTTTAAGTGCCTGATAGAGATGCTGAAGCTGTCTGTGTCTGTCCAAGGGACTGGAGCAAATGTGGTTGTATCTTAGGGCCTGGCTATAGATCTGTGGTCTCAATCTAGTTCTGAAGAGCAGTTGCAGTTAACTTATGATTGTTGTGTCATCTGCTGGCAAAAGTTTGGAGACCACTGTTGTAGGTAATGGATGGTGTATATCCTGGTTGGTGGGGTGGAAATTGTTGAAATCTCAGTGGAATGGGACATGGTACTCAAGCTGAGGGCTAACTAGTACCAAGTAGAGTGGTACCATCACCTTCCATGAATTACATCTTCAATATGAGTCACCAATGTGATACTGTTGCAAGCTGTGATCCATCACAACCCTCAGACCCTTCTCAACAGTGCCACTAGCAAACCAGTTTCCCCCAATTTTGTATTTGTGAATTTGGTTTTTCTTTAAGTGTAGCAGCTTGCATTTGTCTTTGATAAATCTCGTTTTGTTGTCTAAAGCTCAGTTCCCCAGCTTATCAAGAGCCTTCTGACTTTAGCCCTATCCTCCATAGTATTGGTAACCCTTGGTAGCTTTGTGTCCTCTGCAGATTTGGTCAGTATGCCCTCTATCTCTATGTCCAGGTCATTAATAAAGATCTAAACAGAACCAGATCCAAAACTGATCCCTCTAGAACCTCATTTGAGACCTTCCTCCAATCTAACATCATTGCATTCATAGTTAATCTTTGTTTGTGGTGATTTAATCAATTAGATATCTATTTAATGCTAGTCCTGTCATGCTAGAATGTCTCCAGTTGCTTATCAGAGTGTCCTGTGGGACTCTGTCAAAAGCCTTGCTGAAACCACCATATTTTGTCAGCTGTGTTTTGTCATTCACTAAATTAGTGACTCTGATTTCCCTTTTCAACAATCTGGTGTGGCATGATTTGCTACTGGTAAATCCATGCTAGCTGCTAGTGATTACTCCCTCCTCCTCCCAAGTATTAACAAATTTAACGTTTTAGACTTTGCTCTTAGTTCTCTGTTTGTAAAATGGAGAGAATGCTAGCCTGTCAAACTGATAAGAGGATTAACTTATTATGAAGCATTCAGTTAGTATAGTAATAAGGGACATATTAGGAAATAGACAGGCATTTATAGCTGGCAGGGCAGGGACACTAAACTATATTCTTCTGTCTCCTAAAGATGATGGGTTAGTCTTCTAAGGCCAGTGTTCACCTGCTGCCTTTCATAATCCTAGTGTAATGGAGGGGAAATTGCACTGGGGACTCTTCAATGGTCCAAGTGTAATGAAAACAAACTCCCCTCCTTCCGACTTTGAAATGCTTATATGCTGTGCCATATCTGCTGTGGATAAATAAGAGTTTTGTCGATCAAACACGTTTCATGAGAAGTAAAGTTCATGGAAGCAAGTATGTTCCTGGATATATCAGCATCATTCTTTCTTGTACTGTTTAAAAAAAAAAAAAAAGTCGTGGCATTTTGAGACTCGGATTTATTTTTTGCATGAGCTTTTGTGGGAGAAAATCACATGACTCCTTGTGTGTGCTGCCCCTTTGGAACTTGCTACAGCAAGGTCGCTCTCTGTCAGCTGAGAATATGGCTCGTATACTATACCTTCATGTAACATGTGATATGTGACTGACTGAGATAAGACTAAACTCAATGTGTGCAATGTTTTTAAAAAAAAAAAAAAAAACAAACCAAAAAAAAAAACATTGAACATCACAATCCCTGAAGGAACATGAAAGATAAAAGCCAGTTTAAAAATAAAAAAAGAAGCCTAAAGTTCCCAAATTCATATTTGTGCACCTGAAAATTGTCCTGTGGGGGGGGGGGTTTGTTCGTTAAAAAAGTCAGAACATCCAGTCACTTGTATTGACTTTATTTTGTCAATCACCCAGGGAGATTTCAGAGTCATGGAAACTGACATAGTATTTGGTGAATGTTAAGGGATTAAAATACATTTTATTAATGTGGTTATACAATATGTGGTTCATGGCCTGTTGCTGAGAAGTGTGCAGCATTGTCTTCTGGTGTTGTGGTAGAGTTACTTAGAATAACAAGAGAATCTAATGATAAGCCAATGTACTTTTCTGTTTTTGCTCTCAACTGCTTCTCTTTTCTTGTGTAACTGCATGGTCTTCTGTGGACCAGCCTAAATTTGTGCTCACATAAGGCTAACAAAACTTCTGTGGAGTGCAGCTAAGAAACCCTAATGACATTCAGCTGCTGTGTAGCAACTGAGCCTCATTCCTTTCCTCTAAAGAGTTATAAGACACCACCTCCATGGCAATAGATGCATGGGGATGGAATGGTGGTATTCAGGGGAGGCATTAACTCTGAGTGCCTTTAAGTTCTGAACCCTAATGTAGAAGCTTGCACATTAGGCCAAAAACCTGAGGTGAGTCAAGTGTGACACTAGCCTAGAAAAGCTTGAATAGATGTTCCCGCATGGTAGCGGAATAGAAGGGATTTCTCAGTAGAATGAGACAGATGTTGGAGATTGTCAAAGATGAATTGGAGGAACAATTTGCTGGGGCCTGTGTGCACATATTCCCTATACTCTTTCTTTTGAAAATGGCACAGAATTTTGAAATCACATCACTCTTTAAAAAATCTGTCTGTAAATGTCAATATGGGATGCTAGGAAGAAATCTAGACCTTATCCAAATGCCCAAGCCCTTCAGAAAATGTCTGTCATTTTATTTTTAAAGCCACTTTGGCAATTGTAAATACAATCATGACATGGAATACTTCATCAAAATGATTAAACTATTTTAAAGGCAAAGGCTGTCTTTGGTGCCTTCGGTGGGTATAGAAATATAGTCCCCAATGCCCTTTTGTGAACCACTGCCTTTCAGCATAATCTTTCCTCCTTAGGATGTAGGAAACAAGTCCCTCTTTGATTTTTCTGATAAATGTTCTAAAGGTGGCATTCTGTGACAAACCTCTGCCATCAAAAACTAATACAGTAGGCATATTTGAAAGGTGAGTTCCCTTTGTAGTTGTTGTCAGTGAACAGGTGTGATGAAAGAGAAAATAGCTTTGTATTCAATACCAGTCATACATAATTGAGTACTGTTTAAACTGACTATAATACATGTGTTTTCTTTGCTGATTAAAATTGAGGGATTACTAGTAACATAAAATACCATATGCAGATCTTTTTTTTAAGTCCAGACATGGAAACTGTGCTGAATAGGTTCTTGTATATGTATCAGTTTCAGAATGGGTATGTCTGTGCCTAGAGAAGGAAGTAAAGGACAGGAAATATCTCCACAGAAAGAGTCTATGAAGCTAGCCACATATGGGGAACTTTCAAGTGCTAGCCAAGGGCAGATAGATACCAAATTCGTTTTATCCTGAAATGATCAGTTTTCTAACACTGCTTCCACAATTCTGGCTCCAGTCCAATGTGTCTGCTGAGAGAGTCTGAATGAATGTTTTGAAGAAAGATACCATGAAGTAAATAAGCCTATTGTGCAAAAAATTAACCAGTAATTGCTGCCATCTAGGACTACTTTTACATCTAATTTGAAATTCCTTTTTCTTGGAGTTTCCTGTAAATGAGGTCTTCATATATTGAATTAATGGCTTTCCATTAGGAATTGACAAGAACTGTAACATGTGTTCATGCACACAATTTTGGGGGGAGGGCAGGATGAGGTGTGTGAGGTATACAGTAATGCTAAGAATTTCATTTTGAGATTGTGGAGGAGGTTTTAAAATTTGGTCATGCTACTATGACAAGAGTTTAGTAAGTTCCAGAAGGGTAGTCATGTTAATTTGTAAATAGCAAAAACAACCAAAGTCCTTTATGAAGTGGGTTGTAGCCCATGAAAGCTTATGCCTGAAGAAATTTGTTAGTCTTTAAGGTGCCACAAGACTTCATTGTCAATGAGCTTGAGATTCTCAGAAGGAAGGTGATAAGAGGGTATCAGAGTGCCAGGACTCCAAAATTGCAATCTAAACATCCAAAGCATCTTGTGACCAGCTGTCTGTTCAAAATCCCAATGATTAAGTCTTCTCCAGCAATGCTTTTTATAATTTATTATTGCTATTCCTGAGTGGCCATGGGGTTGCTCATGTCAGTATTAATCACTAAATGTTGCCCTTCCTTGAGCCAGCCTAAAAGTTAAACTATCCTTGGTCACACTTATGCTACCAGATAAATCAATGAGATTGTGGTCATTTCCACCTAGACAGAATTTGGCCCAAAGACCTCACTGTGGGTATGTCTACACTGGAAGCTCTGTTAAGTTGACTTTAAGTCTACTTAAAATCGACCTTAAGTTGACTTAAAGTCCACATGGATGCAGGCAGTCAACTGGAGTTTTCAGACCGGCAGGTGCTAGGTTGACCCTTTCTGGTGGCCAGGAGCTCTGGGAGGGAGCCTGGAGGCCAATTAGGTCAACTTAAGGGCTTTCCTCATGTACATTGGTTTAAGTTGACTTAAGGTCAACTTAAGCATTAAGTTGAACTTAAGAGCTGGTGTTAAGTTGACATAAGAGAGCTCTTAAGTCAACTTAATAAAAGCCCCAGTGTGGCTGTAGGAGTCTGTAGGTTGACTTGACCTTCCTTAAGTTGACAATGCTCCAGTTTGGACATACCCTGTGCTATTATGTGTATTTACAGGACATTCTAGAGAGACCATCTGCTTGGGGTTCCATTTATCTAGGCACTCTACATAAACAAGCCTTTACCATGAATTGCTTACTGGTGAGGGGGAGAGACAGGTCCCTTCTTACCACGCTGTGCCCTTTCAAGTGGTTTCACCCATCCTTTCTCTGTTCTTGGACCCACATCTCCCTGAAGTCAAGGAGTCTGTTTCATGGCACAGCTGTGGCTCAGTCCCTGTTCCTCCCCCTCCTGGGTGGAGAAGAGGTTTCAGCTGTCCTTAGCCACTTCTCTCAGTAGCCACGGCAATCCAGAGTTCTGCCTTTACTTCAGGACTTGGCTGGTCTGTGCCTTGAGCCAGCCCTGCCATCTCTGTCTGGCCTTCTTCCTTGGGACCAGCCTGCTGCTCTATGCAAGGTTCTGGTCTGTCCTTTCTCTAAGCTTGCCAGCCTTCTCCCTCTGAGCTCCTGAGAGTGACTTACCTCTAAATCTGACTGGCAGCCCTTTTTATGTGAGCCTGCCTGGCCCCAACTAGCTGCTTCCCCTTATGCCCTTCTGATCAGCTGCTATTCCTTATAGCCTCTTCAGTGCTCCATTAACCATTTCTATGCTGGCATGGGCTACCTGCCCCACCATAGTGAAAAGAGAAGTTGAGGCACAGAATTAATGACTTATTCAAGATCACACAGCAAGTTACTGGTAGAGGTGGGATTGGAGTCCAGGTCTTCTGTGACCCTGTCTGGTACCATATCTGCTAGGTCATACTGCCATCCTGCAACACTCATTATAGTGTTGCATGAACATAAATTTCTCATGTCATTTGAAATTTTTTTCCAGAAGACACCAATATTTAATAGTCCAGTCCTCAGTTGGGGAAAAAAATATTTTTTACTAGAATCAATGGCTGGAAGACTAGAGCTTGGAAGGAGTATTTTGGAAATCAGACAAACATCAAATTTCTGCATCTTCAGACCACTTGCTTTATAGTGTTCAAAGGAGGGTGGGGTTGGGACAGGGGTTGGTTCATATGTCAGTAGAATTCTTGATGAGAGAGCAGTGCACAGGTGAACAGAACTAATTAGACCTTCCAAGGCACTTCTATTTGCTCCATCCCTTGCCTGTTTTGTAGTTCGTTTCGTGCTGCCACTAGTAACTTTTTTTTTTTTTTGCAACATTCATAAAACTTTGCTGCTGCTGAAACAAGAATTTGGGTTTTGCTGATATTCAGGAGAAGCACTGGAATTTGAGGAGGATTAATGGGAGGGGACTGATCTAAGCCTAGCTCCTTCTCAGCTTTCCAGCTCTTGCCAATAACTATTTGCATGCTGAAGAATGAAGGAATCATCAGAGTGCAGAAGAGATGACTGCTGAAGAGTGGTGGTTGCCCATCCACAAAGTTGGCCGAGCACGAGCAAGCCCTCCCAGCATAGCACCCAACATAGTGTTCTCAGAGTACAGAAAAATTTGTGTACCCTCCTGCAGGACAATGGATGGGATGACCTGTACAGTGGGGAGACCCCCGCCTTCTCTGCTCAGAGTTGAGCTCTGCTCAGGAGTTGCACAGCTCCTCTCCATCTAGTGTACACTCTTGTGCTGAGGTACCATGCCTTCTCTGCTGCACAGTGGTCCTTCCACGGCTAGGCTTGAAACTGAACAGGCTCCTCAGGGATCAAGGAAAGTATCCTCCTTCACTTTTTATATGCTAGTAATCATAAAAAAAAAAATCAAGGTCAAAATTTTAATAGCTGGATGCCTAAAGTTGACCTCCATTTCCTAAACTGTATGGCAGCTTAGTGGTTTGAGGAAAGGTGAGATAGCAGCAATCCTAGGTTCTAGTCTCATCTTGGCCACTGACCATCTTTGACCTGAAGCAAATCCCAACATGACTAAACACAGCCTGATCTGCAAAGAAGCTGAGCAGCAGCTGCTAGTTTTGCTGAAATCTGTGGGGTTACTCGAATGAGTGAGGGTTGGCAAGTTCCTGCCCTGAAATATCCAAGTCAATATATGCTGGAGTGGTGAAGTATTCTGAATCTGGGGAGAGCTGCCATGCTTGTTTGGTTGCCTTAATGAGCTTCATCATTTTTTCTCTCTCAAACTTGTGGAAGGGCAGACTATGAAATACCCTCATGGAAAGTCATGATTAGCATTTCTATTTTTTTGTTTTTGTTTGACTTCTGGTAAAGGCTCTTCTAATTTATTGTTACATTTCGGTAGGAATGCTAAGACTTGAGCTGTTAATGTTGATTATTGACTTGCATTATGATTTGTTAATAGACCAAGATGCCACAATGAAGAAAGAAAAGCACTCCTAGAAAGGATTTCATTGAGCAGAAAGATATGCAACATTATTTGTGACCAGGAGTTGAGATGATTGTCAATCTCCTGGTATGCATTATAGTGCAGTGGCAGGGGTTCAGTTTCACTCCCCCCTCTGTTCTTCAGTAACAGAAAATGAGCCATCTGCTTCAATTGAGTTAGGCTGCATTATAAGGTAGCTGTGCAGGGAAAATTAAGTCAGAGCTAAATATGCAACAGTCTGGTCAGATATTAAAGAGGAAGGTCTTATATTTAAGGAAGAAAACCCAAGGAGTCATGTGGCACTTTAAGACTAACAGATTTATTTTTCATGTGAGCTTTCATGGGAGAAAATCCCACTTCATCAGATGCTTCGAAGATGGGTGAACTTACAGAATGGTAAACTCAATTCTTGGCTCTATCAAAACCTTCCAATGTGATAAGTCACTATTTTCAGACTGGGAAAGTAAGGGATAAAGAGAAAAAAGATAATAGCATTGCCTTATTCTCGCAATATTCCTTGAGATAAATGTATTAAAGATTGTGAGAGACTCAGCTACCATGGAGGAGAACAATCTGAGTCCTTTAGATGTTTTTGAAGAGTGCCTAGATTAACAAGGGTGTACTGCTCTTAGCTGAGAGATGTAGGTGCTACTGTAATACTGCTAACAGTAACTGTTAGAAGCAAAAAAAAGATTGAGAATCTCTGGTGGTGAAGTCAGAATGGAAACTTCAGTGGGGAAAAACATTATGAATTAAACTAATTTCTCAGTGTGAAAGTTTAAATTGATTCTGTGGAGGCTATTAGGAGGGCAATTGTGGAAAAGAATTGTTTCATTAGAAAGAACACCGTAAATGATGAGAAATATAATTACAGGTAAAATGAACTTTAATTTTAGGACTGCCAGCATGTGAGGTGGCTGTTTCTCTGTAGGGTTCAGGTCTTAATTGAGCATTTGTTAGACAAACAATTTGATTTTCCATTATAAGTAGAACAAGCTGTTAGAATGTTTCTGAGACAGGAAGGAACATGGAACATTTTGGCGAAACGAGGAGAATAATTTTAAATTCAGTCTGCTGATGTTCTGGGCCATTTCTTTACTTACAAATAATTGGCACAATTGGACACAATCTGGTTAGCTTTATTTCTGCAAAAGTGTTCACATAAATGAATTATACTCAGGAGACAAGTAAGGGCTTTGTCCTACTACAATAGCTACTTAATTATTTACATGAAGTAGAAGGGCTTCAACAGGAGAGAGATGGGGGAAACCCACTCCAGAATAACCAATAGGTTGGTGGTCAGATCAGACCAGATCCTGTGACTTACACGTCCCTCCATTTATTTTGCTCCCATCCTGAACGTTCTCCATCTTCAAGCATCTGACAAAGTGGGATTTTCTCCCACAAAAGGTTGTGCAATACATACATTTATTAGTCTTTTTTTAAAAGTTCCATCAGACTCCTTGTTTGTCATGCTGGACTAGACCAACATGGCTCCCCTTTTGGAGCCTCTAAAGTGGTTTCAGTTTGATCCAAATCAAAACTCTATTGGGGGGGGGGTGTCGTCTGATTTCTGGATGTCAAGGCTGTTTCCCCACTCTAGCATGCGAAACACAGAAGGTGGAGGCCTGCAACAGGCCTTAAAACACACTGGCCTTAAAGCCTTGTCATAAAACTCTCCAAGGCTGCCAATTCCTGGCCTTGGAGTGGCATTGCTGCCACCAGCCAGATGCAAAAACCTCTTGAAAACTCAGGAAGGTGCACTTGAAAATTCCTTCCTGTGTGGTACCCTCAATTACCTTTATTCATCTCTGAGGAGAGTGATTGAACCCCAGCTGGGATATCAGCTGGAACTGGGACAGAATCCCCTTTTAGTAGCTGGCTGTGCAGTCTGAGACACATGCACACAAAATCTCTTGCCTTTTAGGACACAGAACCAGAGCTTATTTTAAAAGGGTAAAATCTTTAATTAAAAAGAACAGGTAAGAAAGAGTGGCTTCTCTGGGATTTAACTTAAGTAGTTACAGGGTAGTGGGAGTGGGTATATGTACTTAGCTCAGAGAAATCCAAAAACAGAGAGACCCTGACCACGTCTATGTAAATATTCCCAATTCTACTGACACCCGGTCAGTTACAAACTTGAGCTTATCTTTGGCTAGGATATTACTGAATCCTTCCTCAGGCCTCTCTCTGGCGTCATCCTGATCCTTCCAGGAGCTCTGCTGCTACCAAACAGGAACAGGCAAGGCTGCTGCTGCAGTTCAAAAACCTGTACTTTGTTCTTATTGGGCCACTGGAACTCACTGACCAGGGTGTTAACTGCTACCATCCTTCCTCCCCAAGGTTACTACACTGGATGTTTAGTAATTTGAATAGAGTTATAGGCTTGCCAATTGAGGTGATCAGAAGATAGTGAAGTTCTTGTCTCAGAATCACAGACAAACAAGGAGTCCTGTGGCACTTAAAGAATCATGGAATCACAGGGTTGGAAGGGACCTCATGAAGTCATCTAGTCCACCCCCCCTTTGGAAAAAAAAAAAGGAGGGGGGGAGCTTTATTTTTTTTCCCGAGCACATCAAATGTAACCATATAGCCCAGTCCTCTCCAATTCTGGCCAGACTAACAAATATATTTATTACATGACCTTTCATGAGAAAAGATCCCACTTCATTAGATGTTTTGAAAAATGGGAAACTTACAGAATAGAAAGAGAAATGCAGGGAATTATAAGTCCTGGGAACAGTTTACACTATAACAGCAAAACAAAACAGTTGAAAAGATTCAAACACTGGGGAACAGCATACAGAAGGAGATGAAGTCAAATCATTTGTACTGAGAGAGAAATCCAATGTCCCTATTAAGTCCTGAAGTAATAATGCAACTGAATTTGCAAATTCCATTTCAGTAGCCCCTCTTGGAAGCCTTGATTTATTCCTCTGTGTCAGCACAGCAATTAGCAAATTGTTAATGGAGTGATCAGGAGGATTGAAATATTGACCCACTGGTTTTATAATACTGTGATTTGTGATGTCAGATTTGTGCCAGTTTATTCTTTTGTGCAGAGACTGACCTGTTTGTCCAGTGTATATAAGGCAGAGGAGCATTTCTGGCACGTGCTGGCATAAAGCACATTGGTGGATGAGCAGGTGAATGAGCCTTTGGTGGAGTAGCTGGTTTTATTGGGTCCTGTAAAACTGTCTTTTGTGCAGATATGTGGGCAAAGTTGTCAGCATGGTTTGTTGCAGGGATATGTGCCTGCTTTAATGGTTCTGTTGTCAGGTCTGTAGTTGCTGGTAAGTGTCTGTTTAAGGTTGGAGGACTGTCTGTAAGCAAGGAGAGGTCTGTCTCCCAAGGCTTCAGAGAGTGAGGGATTGTCTTGTAGAATAGGCTATAGAGCTCTGAGGATGTGCTGTAGAGGTCTGAGTTGGGAGTTATAGGTGGTGATTAGAGGCATTCTGTTTTCTTTATTGGGCTTCTTGTGTAGTAGTACCTGCCTGGCTCTGTCAGTCTGTTTCTTCACTTCTGCAGCTGGGTACTGTAGTTTTAAGAGTGCTTGATAGAGATCCTGAAGGTGTCAGCCTATATCAGAGGGATCAGAGCAAATGTGGCTGTACTTAGGGCTTGGCTGTAGACAATGGATTGTTTGATGTGTTTAGGATGAAAGCCTGAGGGATGTAGGTGACTCTGCTGATCAGTAGGTTTTTGGTAAAGGGTGGTGCTTCTGTGTTCATTCCTAATTTGTACTGTAGTCACAGAATCAGGCTCTGTGGTTTTTACGAGGACACACCAGAGTAAACACCAGTGCTCACTGATAACTGAATCTTTATAACTTTTATTGAGAGAGCACAGAATGATAGTCAGATGACTTAAGAGAAATGATTACTCAAATGGATGATGATTAGTTAGTCTTGTTATAAGGCACTCGTGATATTGTGTGTGTGTGTGCGCGTTTATACTGTATGTTTTGGATTAATATACTCATGCCCTTCCCTGATGACCTGGTTGAGAGAGATGTCTGATTCCTCAACTTTTGGGTGAAGGGCATGGCTGTGCCAGAGAGCTAAGAGCTGTAAGTTGTAATTAAGGGTACACAGAGATCAAGGATTTAGAAAATGTTAGATAAAAGACGCTTACAGAAGAAGTAGCTGACGATCATACCCTGGTAATATGGTTTGCCCTTTCTATGCCTTGTATAGTATGGGTCTTCCATCTAGGTCCAGACTTGGCTTCTTCACTCACAAATTGTTGGGGTACACTTTTTCTATAGGCTAGTAAGTCTGTGCATGTTAATAACCTATTATCGTTTCCGGATGGTTTTTGGCAGTTCAATCTTGTCACCTTCGTTATTTGTTGACCTTTCTCTGGGTTTTGTGGTGTACTTGTGAAGTTTATTTGAGCATAAACTGAACAGTTGCCATACTTTTGATGCCTGATTTATCTAGGGTGTTAAAGTTATAACTATGTATACACTTTTTGTTCTCTCTGGCCCAAAGGTCTTGAAAGTATGCATGCCTTAACATTTCATGCATGGTGTGGAGTTAAGGCAAATCTTGCATTCCAGCTTCAAGATGTGAATGTGAATCTATGACAATTACATTAAATCAAATCTATAAGCAAAAGTATATGTATGCAAGGAAGCAGGCTAGCTCTCTTGGTTACAGGAGGGAAATGCCCTGGCTTGGTTTCAAAGCCACCCTGCTAACTATCTGGAGTGGAGGCCACTGATTACCCCTTGTCCACTGAGCCTCTGAGCACTGGGAGTGGCTGGCCAGCTCTGGAGTGAGGGGTAGGGTGGAATGAGATGGTCTATGAGCTACTTACAAACAGCCCCAAGACCTGGCAGACTCAGACCAACCAGACTGGGAAGGGGGAGGAGACTCAGCCCGGGGTGGAGGAGCTGCACTCCCTGCCTGGCTCCATCTTCCCACTGAAGTGAGGGCACCTCACAGAAGCATGCACTGAGCCTTGGCTTCCCCCCTACTGCAGCAAAGCCACTGCTTCCCTGCTGCCCCCTTGTCACTGCTCCAGGGGTTAAACTAAGTGGGGAATTCACTGGATGTCTCGATTTATTCCATTTTTACAGATTCCAGAATGCTGGCCCCTAAAATTTGTGGGCCTTGGAATGGTGTTCTGGTGTGTTTCCCCTTTCTTTAACCCCTGCCCGCAGGACAGGAGAAAACTGCCCAGAGCAGGTGCTGCAGCCTTCCTCTTTTACAGGCTCCTGGCCGTGATTGGCCCTGCAACCTCCTGCACCTGTAGGGCATTCCCTTCTGTTGAACTTTTAATCCCTTTCCTGCCAAAGTAGGGAAGACCCACTGCTACAGCCAGATTTTGTTCTTTATTGAAGTCACTGTCTATATATTCTTTAATTCTGTTGATGAGAAGATCAGGCACACTGTTTATAGATATACTATAAGGGTGGATTTTTCAAAAGTACTCACAGTTGGTCTGGCTCAGATCTTATTTAAGTCAACAACAGTAGAATTAGGAAAACTTGCTTTGAAAATCTTGCCCTAAATCTCATAAATATTGATCAGTGATAAGAAAAGTAGGGGCAATTCCAAGTGCTTAAAACAGGTAGGAAGTGTGCAGATCTGTACAAATTTTAGGCAGAGACACACTAGGTTTGGGTATGATAGTACCTAAAATTCACAAGCTCTTCTTTTCAGTTTCACCCTGAAAGACTGGAAGCAATTACTATTGTGTAGTTTGGTTTCTTAACTAAGGCTATGTCCACACACAACTGCTTGTTTCGAAACAAGCTGTTTCAAAACAAGTTATTTTGAAATAAAAAAAAAAAAGAGGGAATCGAAATAGCATGTCCACTGTGACATGCTATTTCGAAATAGGAGAGGGGAGGGGGAGGGAGGCCCTGTACTGGGCCAGGGAGGCCCCACCCCCCGGCTTCCCC
>ML681995.1:16291053-16326580 GCA_007922195.1 Podocnemis expansa | reverse complement strand
CCCCCCCCCGGCAGGAACTGCAGGAGGGGAGGGGAAGCCCAGGGGCGGGACGCCCTGGGCTTGGGGGCAGCCCCAGCCGGCTTCCCCCTTCCCCTTGCGGGGAGTGGGGGGGCAAAGGGGGCTGAGGCTCCCATCCCTCCTTGCTCCCAGGAACAGGAAGCGGGGGGAAGCTGGCTGGGGCACACTCAGACCCCCTGCACCCCACTCAGCACCCTGGCCAGGGTGCTGGGGGGGGATGAGACCTTCCCACCAGGGTGCTATGCACCCTGGCGGGAAGGTCCTTGTTATTTCGAAACAAGGATTGTTTCAAAATAACATGTCCAAACGGCTTATTTCAAAACAACTGATTTTGAAATAACCCTCCTTTTGAAAGCAAAGTGGTTTAAGCTGTTTCAAAAAGAGAGCTCTTGTTTCGAAATGAGGCGCTCCCTCCTTTCAAAACAAGAAAACATCGTTTGGACATAGACTTCTATTTCGAAACAACCAGTGTTGTTTTGAAATGAAAGCCCTGTATGGACATGGCTACTATGGCAACCCAGACAATTAGGGTGAGTTCACTTGTCGCCATAGCGAAAAAGTTAAACTGTTAGGGGGTAGCTCAGTTGGTTCTGATTGGGTTTCAGTGTTTGTTCATTAAAATGTTGCAAAGGCCCAAAGGGGAAACCATGTTAGTCTATTTCAGTAAAACAAAAACAAACAAACACAACTGGGAGTAGTGTGGCATTTAAAGATTAGCAAATTTATTTTCTCCCATGAAAGCTCATGCAAAAAATAAATGTTAGTCTTGAAGTGCCACAGGACTCCTTTTTTTGTTCATTAAAAGAGACCTTTTTAAGCATTTGTTCTTTGCTTTGTGCTGATTTTCTTCCTGAATACAGGTAAATTCTAAGGATTCAATACAACAATTACAAGATCTGTTGCCAAGAAAATTCTACCTGTTTGGATCAAAATCTCATACAAGATCTCTCATGAGAGTCTGCTTATGACTAAGCCAAAATTAGAAAACCTACCCTTTCCTGTTTTGGAGTCACTGAAAAAAACAAAAGTGCAGGTTTACATGCAAAGATTCAAATCACAGAACCATGTTCAAACATGTCTCACAACATGTTTATAACTAAAGGGTCCATAGTTGACATTTCTCATTTTAGCCTGTCTGTACCTTAAAACAAAAATATCATTTGTGTACTGTTCTAACCTGTTTACTTTGCAACAGCATTTCCTTCCAGAACTGAAATCACAGGTAAATGCAGTACCAATATTATCCTCATTGGATGCCTCTGCAGGGAAGAAAAAAATACCTCATCTCAAAAAGGTATTCATTCCACTATACTCATCTGGAAGTTACTATATTTTGTAATGGCTGTAATAATAGAAGTTTGGCTTAGTGATCAATTTTCCATTGACTTGGTGTTTACATTGTTAAAGTGATTACTTCAGATGCTACATATTTTTGTTTTCTCTCTTGATTTCTTATAGCTGAGTTGTTTTTTGTTACTTTTTATGGGAAAACTTATATATACACACATACATGCGCGCGTGCGCACACACACTAGATGTTGCAATGTTATAACTGTTTCAGGGATTTTCTGTGTCTTATAAAGCATCTTCCTACTTACACTTAAAGATTACAAATCTAAAAAGTACTAAGCTTTTTTAATAAGTCATATTGACAAAATGTACAGTAATTTTTACTACTTTAGATCATAAAGCATCAATATATTCAGTATCTGCCCACAGTCTGTTTTTATTGTTTTGTCTGTATAAGAAAAGGCAAATGTATTTTTCTTCTGCAAAGACTGAAAAACAGCCTTTCCTTGCCCATTGCTCTCATTTTCACTGTAAACTGAAAGTGTTGTCAGCAAAATCTGCTCTGAGTTTATCAAGAGCACAACTTTTGTCTCTGAGGGGGAAGCTGAAGATCAATCAGTGTGTTTTTAAACTGTTCGACACTTCAAACAAGAAGTCGGTAAAACAAGCAAGGAGTTCTGTGACACCTAAAGACTAAAATTTATTTATTGCATGAGCTTTTGTGGAGACTAACAAATTCATTTATTGCACAAACTTTCATCAGATGTGGCTTCTTTAAAAGTGTCTGTGAAGTGAGATTTCTTCCTCGAAAGCTCATGCGATAAATAAATTTGTTAGTCTTCAACAGTGCTACAGGAGTCCTTGTTTAGTTTTGCTGAACTAGACTAACATGGCTACCCTTTTTGGTCTTTCCCTCATAACAGTGCTCAAAATGTATAACACAAAGGTAGATCATAGGAGACTGAATTTTAAGCACACTTCCTAGGAAAAAATCTTGAAGAAAATACTCAAATTTTGTCAGAAGTAGCGGTTTTCATTAAACCAGTATAAAACTATGCAGTTAGCTTTTAAAAAAAAAAAAAAATACAACCCAGAAAACCCATAAAACATCTATTCGCCAGTATGCCAGAATTACATATATGCATAACCTTAAGCACAAGAGGTGGCATCTTGTGTTGGCTACTTTATAACATATTAATTTATATGACCCTGTATAAGCATGAAAGTATACATGTATGATTTTACTTATGTGAGAAGTCTTAATTTACTCAATGGAACTAGGCGGTTCCTAAAGTTTAAGCACAGAATTATTTTCAGCATCTGGAACATATAGTGCTTTTCATGTATAGTAATTTTATGAATCTGTGTTGATGGAGAAACTGAAGCATAGAAGAGTTGAGTGAGGGCCTGATCCAACAAACCCCTTAAAAATGAGAGTAACTTGATGTGTGTTGTCACACGGTGGCTGGCCTCTTAAGATGAAGCAGCCACAGCTCCCCTTGACTGATGAGGTGCTCCCAGTTTGGCCAATTAAAAGGGCCAGGCAGCACTGGGAGCTGTCATGGATCAGGCAGCTGCAGGAAGATGGAAGGCTCTTGCAGGCTGGAAAGAGCAAAAGGCTTCAGAAGGCTTTGAGATTTTAAGGAAAACAAGACTTGATTCAGGTAGGGCTGGGAGTGGTCTGCTAAAAGCAGGGAATTGAACTGAGGTGTTTTTGGCTTTGATTATTTGCATCTTTGATGTTAAACCTAGCCTGTTTAGAAGGCTGTTTGCATAGATCAGTGGTTCCCAACCAGTGTGCTGGGTCACGCTGGTGTGCCGCAGCAACACCGAAAGTGTGCCGCAAGCATCCCCAAGAGCTGGAGTTAAAGTTCCCTCCCTGCTTAGCCCAGCCGCATGGGCTGTGCAGGGCTGGGAAAAGGCAGGGATTAAAGTAAAGGGGAAGGCACCGGAACACAGTTCCAGGCCCCCTATTTTTAGGCAGGCAGCATTCCAGGTCCCCTAAAAATAGAGGAAGGCACAGGAACATGGAGTTCCAGGGGTCCCCCTAAAAATAGCAGGAGCAGCCTGAATGCAGCATTCCAGGGGCTTCACCTTAAACCCCACTCCACCTTAAGCCCAGCCTGCAGAGAGCTGCGGGAGGCTGGGAGTGTGTGAATCTCCTGTGGCAGGGCAGAGCAGCTTGTGTCAGCAGCCTGAAAACGGCCCAGGTAAGGGCTTTGGAAGGGGAGGGTTGCTGGGGGTTGTGTGGGGCAGGGGTGTGGGGGGGGCAGAGGTGAGTGGGAGTGGATGTCTAGCAGAGGGTGTGTAGCTGGGGTCGTGGGGTGGCTGGTTGGGGGGGTGTATGTAGCTGGGGGCTGGAGGCCTAGTTCTCGCCCCTGCAGTGATGGGAGGGTCCATCACAGGCAGCAGGGAGCTGAGGGAGGTGAGGATGGGACCCACTATGGTGGGAGGGAGCAGCAGTGGGGTGAGGATTTGCCCTGGGTGGAAGGGAATCACTGTGGAGAAGGGGGAAGTGGGTGCTGCACCATGTTCCCTCCTGTGTCCCCCCACAAAGCCACTCTTGTTCTCCCTTCCTCTCTCCTCTCTTGCCACCCTTGTGCTGTTCCCCACATGGCTGCCCTTGTCCTCTTTTGCCAATCCTGCCCTGGCCTGCTCTGCTCCCTATTCTCACTCCTGCCACTTCACACAACTCCTGACCTCCCCTGCTCTGCTACCCTTACTGCCCCACGTAGCAGCATTTCCGAAACACTGTGCCATGGTTCATGAATATTCATAGGTAATTTAATTTGAATATTCATGAGTTTGGTGTGCCTTGAAACATTTGAGGGTATCACAGTGTGCCATGGCAGAGAAAATGTTGGGAACCACTGGCATAGAGAGAAACCTTTGTGAGAGGTTTATGGAGGAGCCTAGGAAAAGTGGAAACTGAGGGAGGATAGTAGCAGAGAACCCTTTGGACTTGAGAATGCAGTTGAGAAATGGCATGTCCAGTTGTTTGGATGAAATCAATAGAATTACTTAGATTGAGTTGCTGTCACAGTGTGACCTGCTTCCATGATTTAGAATTCCCTGCAGTTTTTTTCCTTGCATTCTGTAACTTCCCCCATCTTTGAAGCATCTGACAAAGTGGGATTTTCCCCCGTAGAAAGCTCATGAAATAAATAAATTTGTTAGTCTTTAAGTGCAACAGGACTCCTTGTTTGTTTTTACTGAACTAGACTAACATGGCAACCCTTTGGAACTTGGCATCTGAGTTAAGTTATCCATGAGCTTTAAATGTTGGCAGGCTCAGTGGTTAAGGTGCATTAGTGTTGCTTATCTCGGAAACATACAGATTACGTTATCAGGATGATATAGTCCCAATATGCAGCTCACTGTTTTACCATGATATAAAATGATGATTTTATGAGAACATTTAAATCAGCAGTTGACAAAATTGGTGGCCAGCTAGATGCCCAGCTTCAAAGGAGGATGCCTAGTTGTCCTGCTCCCAAAAAGTCCCCTCTGTTGCATTTCCACAGCAGAGCTAGGTGCCAGCCTACAAATTCTGGTTGCTGTGTTGACCTGGCACCTGGGGTTTATCAAAGCCTGTTTTAAACGAATTTCAGGCTGTAACTTGCGCTAGCCCCTCGAATTCTGGGTCCTTGAGGAGCTGGCTTATCTTGTCTTGTATGAAATAAGGGGAGAACTGTGATATCTAAGGTTGAGAAACCTCATGCAATCTCTGTTCTTGCTGCTTTATGCAGAATTGCTTCTGCATGTGTCCAATAGACTGGCATTGCTGAAGTGGGAGGTTGCAAAATTTAATTTATAAACCATATCACAAATGTATGCTGTGTGATCTGGTAAGCTTGTACAGCTAAACAAACATTTGAGTGTTCCCAGCTAGGTGTGGATGAAGGAGCTTTTTTGTAAAAACAGAATGCATGGTTTAAAACCAAAGAGAATTATGCCTGGCTTTTACCTAGGACTTTCCATTGTGGTGCACAACACACTTTATTTTACATATGGGGAAACTGAGTGGTGTGACTTTCCTGAGGTCACTCAGTATGCCAGTGACACACTTTGGAGTAGACCAGCTCTCTGAAGTCTCAGTCCAGGGCTCTTCAGACAAGAGACACAAACTTCCTCTTGCATAGGCTCATCTGATTTAGTAGACTGCAAATTTGGTGAGGTTCACAGGTTGTCTTCTAGGGTCAGCTGTTTTTTCACTTCTAGGTGGAATGAACAAGTGCTTCAGCTTCCAACCCACCCAGGTTGACTGAGATTCCTATAGATCCTAAGGGATGTTTATGGAGACCAAAGCTGTCTCTGTGGAATGCTGTGCTCAGTCACTCCATCGTATTGCTTCTCCTCATTTAGCTCTGCTGGCCTGCCCAGGACTTGAGCTGGGGAAAAATTCACAATAGAGGACCCCAGTGAAAAAATGAACACTATCAGTTCTGACTTGTTTGAATTCCGTTTGGGGGAAGTTGATTGGTCTTTTTTTGTGCGGGATGTTATGCACTTCTCCCACATGTCCCTCCCAAAGGATGTCCTCCTTCCATAAGTGGATTTTGACCCTGCAGGACAGATTCAGAGACACATACGGGGAGATAACGGGACTGCAGAAGTGTACTCCTCTGCTGTATGGTTTCCATTGTGAAATCTGCAGGCTTTTCATCTCCTCTGCCTGTGGGTGACTTTTTCCCTGGTGAATGAACAGTGGATGTCTTGCAGTTTTTTTTGTTTGGTTTTGTTTTTTTTTAATGTGCTGGAGTAGGACTCTTCTGAGAACGTGTGCGCCAGTATTTTGTGTGTGGTGACTTCTGCACCTGGGCTGCTCTTCTGGCATGCTTGCTCACTAATGTGAGCTGCTGTGATCGTATTCTGCCTTCCTTGTATTCTTCACACTGGCAGTTCATCAAGTGACAAATTGACTTCCGATATTCCCATGAGCTTCTAATGCCTTTATCAGTCAGCTTTGTCTACAGTTGAATCCTATTCCTGGAGCCTTGCATACCACTGCCATTTAAGGATCTTACACATTACATCAACTGATGTTCTTGTAGAGCCCAGTTTTTAGCAATAGCTGCAATAAGAAAAGCTAAAGCTAGCTGGATGATGAACTGTGAGGCATCTTTCACTCAGAGCAACAACATGTCTATGTAGCATGTCAAAATTGATCCACTAAAAGCAAACATTATTGGATGAAATAGAACATTTTGCATCTGCAGTAGGTGCTGGAGCCTGTGTGGACTCAGTCAGCACATCCTGAAATCTGGCTGCAAGTTCCTTACTCCAGATGTCCTGTACTCCTCAAGTGACACATACACCATAGGGTCATGACATTCTTGAGTCCAGCATTCCTTGCAATGGTACTCTTAGAGGACAGGAAGATACATCCCTACCTCACAGAAGGGTCTGAAGGCTCGGAGACATTAAAGGACACTTGTAAAGAGTGTTGAGATCCTTGGCTGGAAAGCAGTATGATATGCCTGTTAAGGGCGGTATGTTCAAAAGTGCTGGGCACTGGCTTTTCTCTGCTCCAGTGGTGTTTTCTGATTTCAATGGGAGGTGCCTACAGAGGAAGAGAATAAGAATAACACTCAAAACACTGCCATCCCCTTTGACTTCTGAAGCACCAACCTTCCCTCTTCCTCCCCTATCCTACCCACAAAAAAGTAAATGAAAAAACACACCTCTTTCCCCCATCCCCAAGTAGAGCTTTAACCTCCAAAAAGGGAAATGTCAGATACAGCACAAAGTTCTCTAGGGATTTCACCATTGGCTACTGGTATTGAGGTGATGGGCAAATGTCTAAAACAAGAAGATAGTCTTTATTTGTCCAATACCGAGTGCTTTTACAAATCACCTTTAGCAATGTAACACACTCCCCAGGGTGTACTATGAGGCTTAGTCGGTGTTTGTGAGAGAGGGGTGAACTGAGATCAGTGCCCATTTACTGTCATTGGTAACTTTTGAAGAATCAACTTACTGAATAAAAACAAAGTAGGGCAAAGGTCAAGTAGGAGGTACTCTTAATGGATTATGAGGATTCTTGGGAGTGGGAGAGAACTAATAATTCAGATCACGAACTGCCACTTTTCCTCTCAAGAGGATAGCAAGACAGAGCTCTCATGGAGGCTAGAGACAGCAACAAAAGCAACAACACAGAAACAAAAGTCATACCATAACTGCAGCATTTCTCCCTCAGGCTCTGAGGCTTCTGTGAATTACTAGCATATTTTTCAGCAGTAGCACAAACTATCCACTGAGGGCTTGGCATAGGATCTAATTTCTGGTTTTCATATTATAAATATAATATGGAGTCCAACGTCAGTTCCACAGATATGTTATCTGCTGCAGCAAATATAGTAGAAAGACGTCCCCTTTGCTACAACTGCATAGCAACAGTTGCCACTCTAGATTAGTAGCTTTTGTCTCAAGGATTTTTAGGATGGAAGTCTGGTGTGATATCTCCAGATATTTCCATTTCCTGTAATTCCTCAAACCAGGAGGCAGCTGGAAGCTTTAGAAATAAACCACTGTGCTAGGATCATTAATAATGTTCTGGAATTAATGTACAGTGTTGTGAGAGACAAGGTGGATGAGGTCCAAAGGGGCAGCCATGTTGGTCTAGGGTGAGGTAACCTCTTTTATTGATCAATTTCTGTTGGTGAGAGAGACAAGCTTTCAAGTTCCATAGAGGAAGAGGAGTTGTGATTAATCCTGATCGTCTCCCTGCATCTGACCAGATTGAATATCCAGCATTAAAACATTTAGTTCAAATCAGGGCTATAACTACGGCGGGGCTGACAGGACGCAGCCCCAGGTGGCCCGAAGCAGCTCAATGAAGCTATGCTATTAAGGGGGGTGGCTTTGCGGTGCCAGCTCTGAGCGCTGCTATTGGGAAGAGGCATGTTGCAATCTGAATGTGCCCTGGGCAGCAAAACACCATGTTATGGCTCTGGTTCAAATCTCATACCTGGAGAATCACAGGTAGCCAATTGACTTTGTCTTCCTTGTTGCCACCATTCAGGTAGTACATGGAGCACAGAGGAGTGGAAGGATATGGAATTAATGGGTCTTGCCAGTTAATCTCTGGTAATGTGCTCAACCCTGAACCCAGAAATATCAAAACAGACCCTTCATTCCCCAAAGAGTTTAGGAAGCTGTGGTTCACCTGCATTTTTAACTGTACTTATCTTTGCTCATGTGAATGGAAGCAATGTTATCTGCATAGGAGGGTCTCTTGTATGGAAAGCTAGTTAAGATACAACTGTGAGAAACCCAAAGGAGGTAGCAAGCCTGGATTTTTCTCACTGGTGATTTTTTTGATTTTATTTTTATTACTGGGCATTTTATAAAAAAGATTTTACTGAAACATTTAAATAATAGTTGCAGTGCTAGAGCACTATTTGCAAGAAATAACATGAAAAACACTCCACAGGAGGTCTCTCAAACAGTAAGTGCCTTTTTTTTTTTTTTTTTTTTTTAAGAAACAGAGTGCTCAGTAATAGCTATTGTTCCTAGCAAGAGCGGCGGGGATCCTGAACACATCTGAAAACCTAAACCTGCCGTGTATAAAAACATGATTGACATGCATATGAGTAACTAGGACTGTAAATAAATGTCAGGTACATTGATATACAAACAGATGGTTATACGTCTTGGAATCTGCTTGCACTAGAGTTTTAAGGATTCTGCCTTTTTGAGGCAAAACTTTGAGGAGAGCTGTGTGGGGTGCTATGGAGCAATAGTGAAGCACAGCTAGTTGGAATAGGTCACAGAATAAAGTGCTTGTGAGCATTCTGCGTTAAGTACTTGGTAATAACTGAGCATCATAGAAATATTCTATCCTGTGTAAATTGCACATAGGTTCCTGTGGACAAAACTATTCCTTACTCTAAAACTTGAGACACAAAATGGGGGAGGAAATATTTTTATTGGACTAGCTTCCTTTCTTGGAGAGAACATTTCCAGCTCCACTGATTTTCTTAAAAAGGTTTTCTTTCACAACCTTCTCTCTCTCTCTGGTCCTGGAACCAGCACAGCTGCTATAACACTGCATGCAACATTTGAAAGTCAAGCCTCAAAGATCTTGGTCACTGTAAACATGTCATTTATAGTTCTAATGGTGAAACCTGAGCTATTACAAACAGAGTCCAAATTGACCTGCTTTGCTCTGATTGCCAGGGAGGAGGAAAAATGTATCAGCATGGGTAGATTTTGGAGCTTCCCTTGGAGAAGGCAGCTCCATGGCTGACCCAGGCCCCACTCCTGGCCTCTCCACATGCATCGTCTCCATCATGCTCCTTAACCATGCCCTTTCACCCTCAGCACCTCCTTCATGTCCTCCCCCCCCCCAGCATTTAGTGTCCATCAGAGTTCTAAGTGTATTTACTTCTTTCTTTGAACCACCCCAGCTCAGCATGTCAACCCTTCCTTTCCAGGGAATGGATGAGGGGAGCTTAATTTACATCCACTTCATTTGCACTTTTCTGCTGCCTAAGAGGAGGAAGAATATTCTGTTTCTGTCCACATGTAAACTATGGGAAATACATGATGACAAGGATGGGAGGAGGAGCATATACCCACACAATCACAGACATGCTACTACTCAGTTTCTATTAAGACTATAAATCATAATTAGTTCTGGACAAAAAATAAGTTATAGACCAGATTCATTCTCTGCAACTTTTGAAGAATTGTTTATATTGCATAAGTGTATTAGTAGTATAAAAAGGGCCTAAAATCCCTCAACAAGATGACGTGTTAATCTGTGTTAGGTAATATGATTTAAGTCAGGGGTCTCAGACTTGCAGCCTGCAGGTCACATGAGGCCCCTAAAATTATTTCCTGTGGCCCACAGGAACACCATTACTGATATTTTCAATATTTTATGACAAGGTTTCAGTGGTATCACCTTCGAGTTAACATACGAGTCCTCCTGCGGCCCTCGTGGTGGTTTGAGTTTGAAACCCCTGGTTTAAATTAACAGCACCCACTATTAAAGTGCAAGACTACTCTTGAACATCTCATTGGTGTTAAAATATAGCAAGTTCTATATTATACCACCAACATTCCCTCTAAGCTGATGATGCAGCTGAGCAAGTTATGGTACTTGCTGAGTGGCAATTTGTGAGGCATGGTGCTTCATGGGCAACAGTTTTTTTTTTTTTTTTCTTTTGGTGCTGGAAGCATCAGCAAGTCTAAGTACCTTAACTGAAAACAAATGCGTAGATGTCTCTTCTTTGGAACTTTAAGAAAAATGTCAAACTGAAATACTGTAGTTTTATTAATTTACTGAAAAAGCATATGAATATACATGAGTTCATTTAGACTATATCGTGGTGTGCTGCAAAACAATTAAAGGTATTAAGATGTGCCATGGTGGAGAAAAGTTTGATCTATACCTCAGTTTTTGTCACGTGTCTGTCACATTTCCAGAATACAAATGACCACTTTGTTCTTCTGAGTCCCCTTAATAGCTGTTCAGTGGCAGAGCTGCGTATGTGTCTGGCCATTACTCTAAGCCTCATCTGGACAATTACCTGCACTTCACTTTTAACTGGGTATTTAATACCTAATGTTTCCAGACATTATCAGCATTCAGCTCCTTCACTTATCACCACTTTTAAAAGTGCAAATGCATGAAGCTGTGGGTTGCTGAGTTTTTACTAAAACTTTTAGCATTTGTTTTCCGTTCTTCTTAAGTGAGTCTGCTGCTCTGCCCACAAGCCCCTGCTGTCAGTGAGTTCCAATGTTCTCCCCAGCAGCCTGAGCTAACCACCACTGCCTACCTTCGCAGTCCTCTTCCCCACAGCCCCGGCTCTCCTCTCTGCCACCAGTCCCCTTTGTCCTCCCCATCCCTCAGCCCTGGCTCTCCTCTTTGCTGCCGGTTCCCTTTCTCCTCCCCTGCAGTTCTGGCTTACTTTAACCTCTGCTGCCTGGGAGTCTGATACCTGCACAGGTGTGTGACAGTTGCTGTGCACCCGCACACCTGTGCAGCTTAGAGGGAACATTATATACCACGTATATCTGCAAGCTTACAGCAACCAATTTACACCAATTCAGATTAATTGTCTGGATTGTTTCCTATCCTATATAAATATTTAGATGCATATACACAGTGACATAGCTGTTGTCTTGATGAGAGGAGGAGGGATTATATCAAAAGACCGTCAACTCCTTAAAAGGTAAAAAGTAGGTCCTAGAAAAGTGCAGCCCTGGATTTAGTAGACAACAGTATTTGTAACAGCTTATTTCCAAGCAGCCTATGTAGACCTAACTGTTAACTTGAAACTTCCAAAGTGGGCTGGGCTGTCTGTGATAACTATCACCTAATTTAGACCCTATGGGCTGCTATTGTTCTGCGTCTATTGGTGTCTAAGGTAGCTTGCTCCTGCCTTTTTAAAATGTCAGTGTGAAGTTGAGGGGCAGATAATTGTGAACTCTGCAACATTTTCAGATTAAGCATAGATTCTAATGAGTTTGTTTTGTTGCACCCACAAACAGTATATTTTTGTTTTTTTTCCAGGATTTAAAGAGCTGTAAGGCTCACACCCTTGCTATTGACTCTATAGCAAGCTGCTGGCAGGGAGAGAACAGTAAAATATGATTTCACAGGCTATGCTTAATGCTTCCCCAGGAGGAAGGGAGTTAGGAAAAGATTTTGGGATGGGGGGGACCTAAGGGAAAGATCTTTTTTTGTGGGAGGGGGTATGCCTCCACCCCCATACAATAAAATCTGCGCATGGGGTAACAATATGCCAAATTACTGTTCTGTTCAGGAATCTAACCTTTCATTTATTTAGCTTAGGGACCAGATCCTTCACTACAGCCTGGAGCTGATTACTTAGCCCTGTTCTACAGTGCAGGGGGATTTTGGCATCTGTCTTGCACAACCACCTTTGACTGCCTAACACCTACTTACCACATGTCTTCAGTGTGCTGAGTTGACAGAAATGCCCTACTGTTGACTCAGGGCTACACTCAGCACCAGAACTAGGAATTTAGGTGCCCGAGGCACACCTGGAGTGGAACACGCCCTTAGGATGAGCAGCATCTGGAGGAAGGGGTGCAGAATGCACCCTTTGATCAAGCGGCGAAATGGAGCCAGCAAAGCCCCAGTTGCCCCGCTCTAGTTACAGCTCTGGCTATGCTACTTGTGGGAGTGGCCTTCAGAGATTGACTTCCTGATCAACTGGGTGGGTCTTCACAGATATGCTCAGTTTATTGTGAAGATCAGTCTGACAGTGACAAATTTGCTGCTGTCAGTGAAGACATGTCCTGAATTCATCCAGTTAAGACTTCCAAAAGGGACTTAAGGGTTTTAAGCACCTAGAGTGAGACGAGTTGGGTTTTTTTTTGGTGGTTTGTTTTTTTTTTTTTTTTTTTTAAATCCTCAATAGTTTTAGGAGTGCAAGCTTCATTCTCCTTTCTCTCAACACAGGTTCTTCCTCAATTGAAATTGTGCTCTTTGATAGAGCCTGTTAGGAATTTTCAGATTTGTTTTCTTTGGAAAACATCCATTAATTGAAACCTTTCCCAGGAAAGAGTCAAGGTCAGTTGACTTAAAACCTCTTTTTTTGGGAAGAGAAGTGGGAGGTTTCCCAGTTGTTGATGTAAGGTTTTTAGGTGAATTATAATCCCATAATGAGAGGCAGCATATTCAGAGATGTGTAGGGAATCTTTAATGAAAGAGAACTGAGGGGGAACCAGACAAACAGGTTTTCCTATCACTCAAACAACCCTTCAATTTATCACTGACAACCCAATGACCCTAGGTAGTCCAAAACACCACATATTCCTGCCCCTCTAATGAAAAAGCTCTCAGCCACACCCCTGGAAAGAATAAACACTAAACTAGAGTTTATTCTTTCATCTCCTAAAGTAGGACATGAGGGTAGACTGCCCCATCTCTGGCAACCCCCCTGGAGTATTATTCTGCACTATGAGAAGGCGGTCATGACAAGCTTAAGATCTAGCTGATTAGGAGACCTTCCGTCTTGAGGAGGATTACGGTGAACTTCTGGTGTATCCTTGCTGCAAGGTGGTATTGGTGGTGATGTGAATACAGGTACTTGGGAACTAGCCGGAACCGGAGACGATGCTGTGTCCAGTTGTTCCAGGGAGGAGGCCGAAGGCATTGAAGAAGTACGTGGAGCAGGAGAGACGTGAACAGCTGTTTAATGGCCTGATGTTATATCAACTGTAAGGGTAAAGTCAGTTATGTCAGTTGAAGGTACATCCTCTGGATGGGTATGACGGAACAGCAACTGATCTACATGCCATTGCCAAACCAGGGCACCCACCATCTGGACAGAGTAGGAAACAGGTTCTGTCTGGGCAATGGCCGTTGCTGGAACCCATTTTGCTCCCGAAGCATATTTTTGAGCAAGGACAGGCTGCCCAATACTGAAGGGGTGGTCCTTTGTTCTTGGTGCATGTCTGCTGACCTGGTTCTTCTGTTGGCATTGAACCACTTGTTGCATTTCTTGTGGTTTCAAAGATCAAAGCAAGAGTGCAACTGCCATTCTATTACAAGAAAAGCTGGAGATGCTTTAGTTGTAGCCTGCAGTGTGTTTCTGTAGGACAACAAGACGTTGTCCAGACTCTTCTGAAAAGGTGAATGCCCCCTCACAGATTTTAGAGTTTGCTTCATAGTCTGTATGATCCTTTCAGAGAGCCCGTTGGTGGAAGGATGATACAGTGCTGACCTGATGTGATGTATTCCATTGGCTTTCGTAAAAGTTTCAAAATCCTGAGAAATGAACTCTGGCCCATTGTCACTCACCAGCTGTTCTGGAAGACCACAGTGACTAAAAAAGACTTGCAGGTTCCAGTTAGTGTTTTCCGATTGCATTATAGAGATGGATTCCATTACAGAGACTTCTGGCCATTTAGAATCGGCATCAACAGCAATTAAAAACATACATCCTTCAAATGGGCCAGCAAAATCACCATGGATACGTTGCCATGGTCTTTTGGGCCAATCCCATGGGTGAAGGGGTGCAAACTGAAGTGTGTTCTGGATGCTCTGGCATGAGGTACAAGCTCTAGCTTCTCTTCAATGGCCTTGTCCAAGCCCTGCCACCAGAAATAGCTCCATGCAATTTCTTGCATGCACACTATGCCACAGTGACTTGAATGGAGCTGTTCCAACAAACATGGTCTTAATGAAGGTGGGATAATGACACGTATACCCCACAACAAACACCCAGACTGGGCTGATAACTTCGCCCCTACATGTCTAGGAGGATGGAGGTCAGGTGAAACCTGGGAGTCAGGTAAGAATGTTCCATGCATCATGAAATCCATAATTTGAGAGAGTACTGGGTCAACGCATGTTGCTCTCATCACTTTAGTAGCCATGACAGGTGTGTTTTTTCCAGCTGTTCAAAGTAAAAGATTCCTTCCTGCTCAGGATCTTGATGACATACTGGTAATAATAGCCTTTGAAAGACTATCAGCGTTGCAATGCAAAAAGGATTGCCTATACTTGATCTCATATGTGTATCCAGAAACTATCAGTGCCCATTGTTGCATACAACTAGCAGCCAAAGGTGGGATGCCTGTTTGTGGCCTCAGAATTGATGTCAGGGGTCAATGGTCAGTGAGAAGTGTGAATTTCTTTCCCCACGGGTACTGGTGAAATTTTTGAATGCCAAAAACAATGCTCAGTGCTTTGTGTTTTAATTTGGCCATAATTAGTTTCTGCTTTGGCCAGGGTACATGAAGCAAAAGCGATAGGCCTCTCTTCTCCTGAAGGCATAATAAGTGACAATATGGCTCCAACTCTGTAAGAGTAGGAATCACAAGCCAACTGTAGGGACAAAGATAGATCAAAATGTCTCAGAACCAATGTTCCCTCTAATTACTCGTAGACTGTGTGCGCAAACAATTTCTTTGTGTGCGCAAAAACATTTCTTTGTGAGCACCAACATTAGCACTACTGAATTTTTTTGTGCACACTTTATTTTGTTGTGTGCTCAGGCTTCATGACCTGTGTGCGTGCGCACACGCGCACAGCTTAGAGGGAACAGCGCTCAGAACCCTTGAGTTTACCAGAGCAAGTTCATCTTTGTTAGATGAAACATCACAGGCTTCAGTCACATTCCAGAATTTTTGTTCAGCCCAAGAAGCTCATGTAGGGGTTTCAGGAGTGTCACTAACTGTGGAATAAACTTGCCCTAATAGTTCAGTCACCCTAAAAAAGAGCGAAGTTGGCTTACGTTCTAAGGGAGTGGAGCTTCCAGAATAGCCTTAACCTTGGCCAGATGCTTATGAAGACCATCAGCATCAATTATATGTCCTAAATATTCAACCAAGGGCTGGAAAAATTACATTTCTCTGTTAACATGCAGACCATACCCTTCCAGTCTTTGAAGAGTAGCTTTCAAGTTTGTAAGGTGTTCCTCTCCATTTATGCCAGTGACCAGAATGTCATCAAGATAGCACTGTACTCCTGACAAGGCACTCAAAATCTGGTCCATCGCCCTCTGGAACAATGCTGGGGCTGAAGTAATTCCAAGAGGCAAATGACAGTATCCATACAACCCCTTATGTTTTATGATTGTCAACAACTCTTGAGATTTTTCTTCAACATGCATCTGTAAGTATGCTTGACTCAAATTAATCTTGCTAAATTTTTGCCCCTCAGCGAAACCTGCAAAGATGACCTCAATGTGCGGAAGAAGATATTGCTCCATGCATAACACTGGGTTGACAGACCTTGAAATCCTAGCAAATCTGAATGGACCCATCCTTCTTCACTATTGGGACAATGGGCGTTGCCCGCTGGCTGTGAGTAACTGGCACTAAGAGTCCCTCCTTGACTATCTGCTCTGAGTTTTCTTCCACCTTGGATCAGGTGGCAAATGGCACCAGTCTGGCCTTCAAATATTTTGGTTGGCAATCAGGCAAAATATATAACTTCATCGTGATTCCCTTCATGCTGCCCAAGTCTTCTCTGAAAACAGAAGCATGCTTTGTTAGTAGCACCACCAGACTTATTTCTTCTTCAGTCAATTGATGCACTTCTGCCCAGCTGAGTTGGATTTTCCTGATCCAAGAACTTCCTATTAGGGCTGGGTAATTACCCTTCACCACAAACAGTGGTAGCTTTGCGGTCTGTCCATTGAGCTCTACCTTCACATCAATAGTACCTAACAGGGGAACAGTCTTCCCACTGTACATGTTCAAAACAACTATTTTCAGCTTAAGTGGCAGATATTGAAAGTCCTTCTGACACACAATGTTAGAAACTAATGAAATGGCTGCACCTCTGTCCAATTCCATGCATTCAGGTTTAGCTTCCAGCACAGGTGTCACCCAAAACTTATATGGGCCAGCTGTTATAGACAAAACGTGGAGGTACTCTTCATCTTCCGACTGGATGTCACTGTAATCACCTGGAGTCTGCTCTACTGCATGCAGAATTTCCCTCTTAGTGTGAACCAAAAGCCCATTTTTCTCAGGTCTGCCTCTTCTGTTTGGGTCTTCCTTCCTTTGTTTGCAGGCACGTTCAACATGCCCTCTCTTGCCGCATTATTAATGCAGTAGTTCCTTACACCAGCACTCCAATGTGAGATGACCCTGCTTCCCACACCGGTAACATTCCTGTCTCCATACTGCCCTGTGGGTAGGTTGTGGGGATACCTTAAGCACATTGACCCCAATCTGTTGTATGTCTTGGGTGATGTGTTTTATGGAGACTGCAATCTCAATAGCTTTGTGGAAGGTGAGTTGACTTTTGGTCAGTAGGCGTTTCCATTGTTGGTTCACTGTGCAGGCCACACACCAGCCTGTCACACAGCATTTCCTCTAACATGGTCTTGAAGTCACGGTATGCTGCCAGCTTCTTCAGAGTTGCTATAAACTGTACAACTGATTCACCTTCACCTTGCTTCCTTTGTAGAACCTATACTTCTCTGCTATTACTAGTGGCTTCATGGAAAAAGGTGCTCCCAGAACTTCCAGTAGGTCACTGTAAGGTTTTTGCTCTGGCTTCTCCAGATAGAGCAAATCACATAGCAAACTATACGTTTTTAACTCCAGTAATTGTTGGAAAAACTGGCACCTTCTCATCAGTTATATCATTTGCTCTTACAAAATTTTGAAATCAGGCTGTGCATGTTTCCCACAAATTTGAAGAATGATCAAATGGCTTGAGGGTTGTAGTAAATAAAGCTGTGCAGCCCTCTTGTGGTTATTGTTTATCTCTTCACTTGTACTTACAGCAGGCAGATCAGTTTCAGAATAGCTAGCCAACTCTTAGACAAACAGATCAGTTTTCAGAGTCACAACCCAACATACATGCAAGCAGTAAATAAATATTTTGCTTCTTACATTGCATTCTGGCTTTCCATAGTTTCTAGGATTGTTGGGAATAGCCAACTCCATCTCATATCCTATCCTTCATCTCCAGACATAAGATTTTTAGGTGAATTATAATCCCATAAAGAGAGGCAGCATATTCAGATCTGTGTAGGGAATCTTTGTTGAAAGAGAGTTGAAGAGAGAGGGAACTAGACAGATAGGTTTCCCTAGCACTCAAACAACGTTCCCATTTATCACTATGACAATCCCAATGACTCTACGTAGTCCAAAACACCATGGATGTGACCCATTTAGATACCAGCTACATGAAATGTTTCATTTTTCAATTCTTTTTTTAATTTTGAAATGTTAAATTAAACCAAATAGTGATTTTTTTAATATAACGATTGAAATCCAAGTGAAACCTTTAAAAGACCCAATAAAAGACTTTAATGATCTGGCAATGAAAACTTTTCTCCCAAGAATCCCATTTTGGAGTTGAGAAAGACTTGCAATCTTAAATTCTCACACAGTAACAATTATTTTTTGCCCAGTTCTAATTCTCAGTTAAGGGCTTGTTCACATTTAAGAATTATAATGAATTAAGCCATCTTACTGTCCCTTAAGAAGTCCACTGTCTACACCAGAATCTCCCTTATTGCACACTAAGCGCCCTCTAACTCCAGAATGATCGAGAAGAATAACTGCTAATCCAGAACAGTTCTCACACACTGAGTTTGTGTACAGAACAGAATATTAATGCACATTTACAAGCCTCTGGATATGTCTGAGTGCCAATCAAGGCCACTCTGGGATACTGAGCTATCATAGTTGTCAATTTCACTGCCCTAACTCTGTTAAAGCAGTGCAATTGACATGGGACCTGTCCTGGGGACTGAAGCCTCTGAGGTTCGTGCGTCCCCAGAGGTAGTGCAGGCAGCTGCCTGGGTTCCAGAGTCCTTGGCGGCTCCAGCCACTTGGTTCCGGGTTCTCAGCAGCACAACAGGCAGCTGCCAGGGTTCTCTGGTCCTCTATGGCTGCTGGGGTTCCTAGTGCTGACACACTCCAATAGCAAAAGGATGGCTGTATGGATGTCCAGTTGTGCAATTATACTAAACTGCATTTAGTATAATGCAAAGATTTACTGTGGAACAATTTTCTAGTGCGGACATGCCCTTACTTTAAGGTCTTTTAAAAACTCCACCCCAAGTCATTGAAATTCAGTTGGATTTGTATGACTAACCATCAAAAATCTTAACCTCTATGCCTCAATTCTAAAACAGTAATAATCTTTCAGTTTCTCACCCTTTGCTTTTCTTGTGTGTGTTGATTAAACACTACAGTTCGGGGACAATTTCAAATAATGTGTTTGCACACATGCCTAGCACAGTGGGACCTGATCCTGATGGCTTTGTAGGCACTACTGTAATACAAATTATCTATTTCAATTGCAGTGAATAGGGTGCTTTTCTAAAATAGTAGTAGTAGGCATTTCTGGTTTCTGTGTGTGAAATAATTCTGGTATTGATTTTATAACCTTTAAAAAGTCTTTCAATTTGGGACTCTTCCTGAAAATAGAGTTTCCTATAACACAGAAATTCTTTCAGCACTTTTTTTTGTGGATTTTGCTTCCATTTTCTAAGATTAGCTTGTAATATGCAATCATTTTCTACTGCTGTTCTTCTTATGCAGGGCAACTTGTACTCTTTTTTTTTTTTTTTTCTTAGACAACATTATGTTTTGCTATTCCTCTGGGGAATTTGTTGGTTGTTGTTGTCGCTATCACCTTGCAATTGGGCAAAAAGATGTTTTGTTTTTTGTCAGAAATTAGATCTTACAGTACCCTTAGATCCTCCTGTAGTATGATAAATATGTTAATTCAACTTCCATTTCTATGGTCTTTTTAAAGAACATTTTAAAAGTATGCGTCCTGCTTTTTCCCTGCTACTTATCTTCCAATTTTGTAAATCATATTAGCTGTGTCTTATAAAGGACACTTCTTAGGTTTTCCAGTTTTGTGCCCATTTCTTTTCTTTTTCATCAACTTGGAAATTTATATATGATAGCAAAGATACTTTGCTTGTGTAAAGTTCCTATAATGAAGCTAGCAGAGAAATTTGACCAGCATCTGTGATGTTGTAAATATGGGTAAGTTCTGAAATAGCTCTTGAAAGTATTAGGTATTTCCCCATCTCTTCCCATACTGGTGGTAGACTGGACATCCATGGAATTATTTCCTACTTCTTTTTATTACTTATTTTAAGTAGGGCTGAAACTGATAGATCTAGCCCACTAATAACATTTGGCAGGCTCAGGATCCCAGACATGACTACAATTCCTGCTTGGATGAAGTTTTGGGGGAGAGAGGGAGGGAAAATTCCTCTTTTATGTCACAGGCCTAAAGTGGTGGTGGTTTAATTAAATACCATAACACCCGGTCCAGGTTTCTCCAGATCTGTAAAGATACTATCAGTGAATTTTCCCAGTTCAAAGTATGTTCCTCCCCAGTAGACCCTTGTATTTGATCAGATTTTTACACCTGATGCTAAATTGTATGACACTAGACATACTTCAGTTTTTTCTGCTGTTATTTGCTAGAAATGCAAGGATTCCTATCTGAATTAGCAAATTCCTAATTGTCAAACAATATGAACAATTCTAAAGGACAGTACAGAAATAGTTATATAAGCAGACATGTTCTTGATCTTTCCAACAGCTCTATTATTAAATGCCTTTTTCTTTGGGAATCAAAAGTCATATATCATCTTCCCTCTTCTCCCTAGAGCAAGACAATGGTGTTGTGGATTATCTTTCTCCTTGTTGTGAGATACCAAGAGTGGTTTAGTGTGTGTTTCATTAGCACTCCTTGTCTAAAAATATAGGGCTTTAGCTTACTGTTAGTATGAACAACAATCCTTGATGGTCTGCTATTCAAACAGTGCACAAGAGCTCTTTTTTTTTTTTTTTTTTTTTTCAAGCATCGGACAAAGTAGGATTCTACGGAAGCTCATGCAATAAATAAATCTGTTTCTCTTTAAAAGTGGCACCGGACTCCTTGTTTGTTTTGCTTAACTAGATTAACATGGCTACCACTCTGGAAGAAGGTGTCTTGTACAACTGTATTGTAAATCATAGTTTTCTTTTCCAACCTTACTTCACAGGACAAGATATCTGATCATACAACAGTTCCTTCCTTTCATATTTTAATGTATGACCTTGTTCACAGTTCTTCCATTTTGAACTAAAAATACAGTCATAGGAATTACTTTTAGAGTGAGAGAACTTGCAGTGACACTTGGATTGGCATTGAGTAAAACCTCAGAAGGTTCAGTTCAGCAGCCTATAGCTCATCTGATGCTCACACAAGGCTATATGTTTTAGAAATTTGACTGCAAATATTGGGGTAAATGACTATGCCAAAGCACCATTAAAGCAGGGGAATAAAATAAATTAAAGGCCTCCTGCTTGGTTTTATGGGCTTTTGGGCAGTTCTTCTTACAGTGGTCTAATGATTTTACTTCAAGGGGAAATTAAGAAGGAAGACAGAGCTACAAGAAAGGAATTAAAAACAAAAAACCCAACAATTGAGAGAACCTTGAGGAAAGAAGGCTTATTTTAGCTTCTAGAAAAAAATTTGATTGGAGTGACTTATTTTATATAACTCAGATCACTCTGTGTGTGGTGGGGTGGGTTAATAAAATTAAGGTTGCTTGTGAGATCTTAATTTGGCTTCCTTATGTGCATGCATTATGATACTCCTAATTACATAGTTTTGTTTTAAAGAGGACCTTTTGTTTTACACAAAATGCAAGATGGACAATGTTTACCTAATGATCAGCTATTCAATACTTTGTTTTTTCCTCAGTGTTCAGTGTGTGCCTTTAGCTCTGGGGTGTCAAACTCATTCAATCTGTGGGGGCCACACTGGAAGGAAAGACGCCTGTTGTGAGCCATGTGGCCATACAAGTCCCCCAACCCTTTTTCCCCTTCCATGTTCAGAGTGACGTGGGCTCCTCTATCCTTTCCCCAACCCTGTAGACTCTGCAATACCTTCCCTTTCCCTTGTCCTGTGCACTCCCCTTCTCCTCCTTCCTGGTGGCAGGCAAAAAAAAAAGAAAAAAAATTCAATCTTTGGTCACAGGCAGCCAAGCTGGGCTCCTGCCTCTCCACCTCCCAGCCCCCTCACTGTCAGTCATTCAGAATGCTGGCCTTTGATTGGCTTGTTCCCATGTGGGCCCCAGCCATTTTTTCCTTTTTTATTTGTGATTTGTTCAATGTGCTGTCAATCAAATTAGCATGCTGACTGACTGGCTGTGAACTGTTGGGATGGGGGGGCAGTGCAGTGGCTCTCCAGAGTCAGCCTAGCCTTCTGTGATTGAGATTAATTGTTTGGCAGGCCACAGAAGAGCTGAGCCAGGACTGGCTTAAGTGCTTCCTTTGTTCCCCTGTGCTGTGACTCAGATCAGGAGTGAGTGAGTCAGAAGCACGTCCTGCTGTGCCAGGAGCCTGTTTCTGGAGCTAGCTGCCGGAGCTGGCTGCTGCAGACAGCTTCCAGACACAGCCCAGGCAGCAGCTCCAAGGGCTGGATCAGTGTCCTTGGTGGGCCTGATCTGGCTCTGGGCGTTGGGTTTGACAATTGTGCTTTAGACATTTGTTTACTGAATGCTGTTCAAACCCTGCACTGAAGATAGGCTCTGTCTACAATCCAAAGATAAGTTAGCCTGTGTTACCTTACCAGGAGCACTTCCACTGGTGGATGAAAGGCATTAGGGGAAACTGAGCCCTCCCTGTCTTTCAGCTTCACTGGAAGTTCCCTGCCAGGAAGATGACTGTCCTGCAAAAGGCTTCAGGTGGGCTGCCCCTCCCTTGTATCCTCATTCTGTGCTGAGGGATGTATGGGAGACTAGCTGCTGAATGCTTCTCATCTTCCCAGTTCCCCAGGTGGCGATGAGGTCCTGCCAAGCAAGGTCTCCAGGAATGTGAGGTGTGGCTGGTCTCTAGGTGCCTGGCTTTCTTGTAACTTTCATGCCTCTACCAATGTTCCTTCTAAGCTGCGCTGGCGTGTTGCAGCGCAGGGAAAGCTGCCGGCAGCACACTGCCGGCAGCCAGAGCCCCTGGTTAGAGCTCCTGTGGAGCAGGGAGTTTTGAAAACTCCCACCCAAAGAAGCTTTAACAGAGCATGCCCAGAAATTCTGGGCATGCTCCGTTGAGCTTCTCTGGCCCAGGAGTTAAGGCTGGGCCCTGCCGCTCGAGTCCAGCCCAGAGGTAAGATTGTGGGGGCTGGAGGAGGGGAGGGGGAGCAGGGCAGCGTCAGGGCGCGAGCGGGGTTGCGCAGCTGGTCTCTCCCCTTAGAGGGAACACTGGCCTCGACTAAGAGTGATAGTGATTGTGTCTACACAAGCACTATGCCATCCAGGGGTTAAAGTAAGCTGGAACGTGCTGGAACAGCATTGCAGGGTCCACAATTTTTAGGTAATCAGTGTTACAGGCCCCCTAAAGATAGGAAATGGAGCTGGAATGCTGCATTCTAGGGCCCACCATTTAAAAATAGTGGGCCCCAGAATGCAGCATTCCAGCTACATTTTCTGTTTTGTGGGGCCTGCCAAACACTGAACCCCTAAAAATAGTGGGCCCCAGTACACCATTCTAGCTGGGCAAAGAGCTTGTCCCAGGTTGGGAGATTTAAAATCTCATATCCTGACCCTGCTCTGACTGAGCATGCTGAGAGCATCTGAGCATGCTCAGTCAGAGCAGGCTCTGGTTGGGAGCCTCAGCCTGGGCTAGGGCCGCTCCACATGGCAGCCAGTTAAGGGGGTCCTGGGCAGAGAGTTGCAGGGACAGGCAACCCAACCCCATGGGGAAAAGGTGCAAGGGAGAGGGACAGCCCGGGGCAGTGGGGAAAGACAGTGCAGCAAAGCAGGGGGTTAGAGAAGGGTTGGGAGACCAGTGACGAGATGGGATTTGGGGAAACGTTTGGGGGGCCAAGGATATTAGCTGGGGTGGTGGGGCAGCTGCTGGGGTGGGGGCAGGCATTTGGGTGGCAGCAGTTGGGGTAGGAGGCAGCCGTTTTGGGGGGGCAGTGGCTGGGGTGGGTGAAGGGGGCCTGGACCTGTCTTGGGGGGGGTGTGTGGAAATTTAGGAGGGTTCTGGGGCCTGCCAAATTATGTTAACCCTGCTGCCATCTCAATAACATCAATGTAAGCCCTACATCTCTCTTTGGAGTAGTTTTAGTATATTGGCACAGCAGGGGAGTTACTTTGGCAGAAGGAGCATTTCAGTGAGTGTGCCTCCCAGTGTTCTGTGGATAAAATCTGACTTTTATTGACAAAATGGTGTAGTGTAGACAAAACCTTAAAAGTATTAATTTCTTCTGTAGGCTCTTGTGGCAGTCATTACTATATCTGAATGCTTCGCAAACACTGATTTATTTTCATAGTATCGGATAAGATGAGGGGTATTACTCCTGTTTTAAGGTGGTGAACTGACACACAGCTACATTAAAATCACCAAGATTCTGTAAATTTGAGTGCCCAATTTAACATTTAAGAACCTGATTTTCAGAGCATGTAGAAGTTGTGTTCAAAGCACAGCTCACGTTGACATCAGTTACAACTGTGAATATTTAGCTCATCTGCAAACCACACCCCAGAGATGTAGGTTGGACAATAAGTTAATAAGGAATATACTGTTCACTACCTCTGGTGAGAATTTTAGCATAGATTACTTGACTAACATCACATGGGAATTGTGAAAGATGCACAACCCCAATTCATCTCCAAGGGCAGGACCAACCTGTGCACAGATGAGGCAGGGCTCTTGTATGAGGGAAAATAGTATGTGATCATGTAATTAAAGACTGTAGCATATTGCATGTGAAAGCGGGCCAAATTCAGGTTGTACAGACAATATTTGGAAATGCCATATTTAACTTCTGAGTGCTTTATTTTCCACGTATGTTAAAGGCAGTCTTGTGTGTAGAGTGTGCGTGTGTTTGTATAGAACATAAAAGTGTTTAAAGTAAAAAGAGAACTTATGAAGGGAGTTCTTAGAACTAAGTTAAAAAGAAGCTGCAAGCCAAAAATTGTAGCAAGACTAAATAAAACTGCATGCAAATAACTGGAACTAACTACCTGGTGCAACTACAGTGGTGGGGGGACTTGCCTAACTTTTTCAAACAGGCCTTCTCTAAACACATCAGTAGAATCAATTGGGATGCAATTACACAGTGTTAAGGTGCTTGGATCAGCATACCTTATTCTCATCTCTAAAAGTGAATAAGCTCTCCCAGTGTAAGGAAACTTTATGTATTTCCAGTAGTTAAACCTTTAAAGGTCCAAAAGTTGAAAGTGGTGCTCCTTGAAAGGTGATCTGAAATATCCAAAACCGTTTAGATTTGCAGTTACATTGGAAAATCTGAGAAAACAAATTTCCTCTTTGAAATGGCCTAGAACTCCAGCTATAGAACAAAATAAACAAGAAGAGCTATCAATGTAATCCATTTCTAGTTCTGTTTGGAACTGGGATATGTAGCTATGAGAGACTGCTAAACAAGGGGATAGGAGAGGGAAATTGTTTCAACTGATTGTAGCCTCAAAGATTCTATTCAAGTTCACATGAGCTTTGTCGAGCAGCTATGAGAAGTTGTATCATCTGTGCAAGTTTCTCCATTTCTAATAGGGAATATAATTAAAATGTCTATATTGGGTCAGACAAATAATCCACATCACCCTGCATTTTGCCTTTTGAGAGTGGCTGATGCAAAGTGCTTCGGAAGAGACCAGCACAAATATCAAGTGCTCTATCCCCTGGTGCCCAATCCCAGCACCAGCTGGTACCATTCTGAAACAATACCAATTACTTTTTAATCAAGGCATGTGTTACTCTTAGGCAACTTTTGTAGCTGACTCTTCTTCTTCTGTGTCTCAAGATTTTAATCAAAATCCACTTTTGTTGAGTATGTTTATGCTTTCCTTCAGTTCTATTATTGATTAATACAACTTAATTTTCCATTTCTATGCAGATGCAGTTAAGTCTGTATCTGAGCTATCTGAGTGAAGTTCCATTGTTTCTCATTTGTCAAACTGGATGAATAGTAATGTGTTCAAACCTGAATTTAGACAAGTTAGAAGTAGTGCGTGCAGGAACACGTCATTTGCTGTGACACGTGAATCTTCAAATAAATATGTTCAATGACTGGGAATGCAATTTATGTTAACAAGAAATATGCAATTACTCCTTGCTTTATTGGAACAAATTCTGTTCTTACATACAGTGTGACACTATTAACTGCCATTGGATTACCTGGATTACAGTAGTATCATTAAGAAAAATGTAGTCCCTTGTGAAGATTCAGTTCATTTGGGGTCTAATTCTGCATTGCTTTAGATCTTGTGTACCAAATTGTCATGTACCTTGTACAGATATAAATAGTTACACAAAGAGCAAAGCAATGGAAAATGGGGCCCTCTGTGTTTTTAAAAGGGTGCAATTCTGAAAAGTCTTCACTGATCATTATACTTTTGGATCTTGTTGGACAGAACTTTGAGTATTTGCTTTTAAATGTAATGTTGCAAATAGATTTCAACCTAGTTATTGATGTGCTGGTGTTTCCATTATAAAACATGAACCAAGGCCACTTTCACTCCCTAAGATGAGAGAATTTCCTCAAGACAAAGACACTTCTAGAGCCGGAGGATCTCTTAATAGAAGAGTTGGGCTTGTGTTTAAGGCACTGTGGGTTCTGTCACAGACTTATGTTACATCGGGCGTGTCACTTGAAGCTTGGATTCACGAGAATTTAGTTGTAGCAATGCTCAGCTTCATGACACCTAACACTGAAGTTCCTAGAAAAATCAGTAGGATTTACAAATCTTGAGTTAGGTGCCTAGGTTCCTTGCATAATGAACAGGGAGAGATTAGGTCCCTCAGAATGCAATTCACCAATCAACAAAGATAGCTAGTGTATGCTAAACCCTTTCTTTCTCCTGGAGATCACTATCTAAATCCAGGTTGCAGGGAAGTACCTCCCTCTTGAGGTTAGGTGTCTGTTTGCCAGGAAGGTGGGGTAGAAGAGAACTTCTCCCATAACCATTCAGCTAAAAGATAAGGTATTATCAGGGGTGCCAACCACTGTGGCTCAAGTCCCCCTTTTACCTGAGAAGGTATTTGAACAGGGATCTGTCATGTTTTAAGAAAGTGCTGTAACCACAGGGCCAACCAGTCAAGGAATACTCTTGTGTGGAGCTCCCTCAGTCTCTTCTATTGAAGCTGTTCCACTATGGATAAACAATTTAGAAAAAGCTTTGGGACCAGAGAACTAGATCCTGGGTCTCCCATGCAAATGATCTAACCACCAGGCTATAGATTCACTTGTGTGTGTTTGTGCCCTCTCTGGCCTACTGATTCTTTCATTATTTATCCACTGGGAAATAGAAAAGATGGAGGTGGTAAATCTTTGTTTTTATCCCAGATGGGTGCCCTAGCCATGGCTAAAAATTAGAAAGCAGCCCTCTTCTCCATCCCTTCACTGGCCACTATGTGTAAACTCACTTACATAGTCCAGAGGCAAAATCGGAGCACACTTACTGGATCAGGGCATGCAGATGAATTAGGCAAAGGTGTGTTTACTTTGGCCTGGTTTGTGCTCCACTCTATGGCTATGGAGTCTGGATATCATATAGGTGCTTAGGGAATTTTACTGCAATAGTTATCTGGTGACTGAGTTTAGACACCTACAGAATTCAAGCTGAGGTTTTGTGCATCCAAGTGGATTTCCAAAGGGATAGCCGTGTTAGTCTAGTCCAGCGTGCGCAAAAAAAAAAAAAAAAAAAAGTCATACAAGTATACAAGTCATACAGTAACAGCAAATCAGAGCAGTTGGTGGGTTCAAACCATGGGAAGCCTGAAATTAAATTACCTTTTGTAATGGGAAAATAACCCATGGTTTGAACCTAACTGCTCTGATTTGCTGTTACTGTATGACCCGATCCTATGTTTTACACCCCCTTGCATTTATTTTCATTCCATTCTGTAAGTTCACCCATCTTTGAAGCATCTGCCGAAGTGGGATTTTCTCCCACAAAAGCTCATGTGAAAAATAAATCTGTTAGTCTTAAAGTGCCACATGACTCCTTGTTGGTGGGGTTTTTTTTTTCCATCCAAGTGGTGCCTGATTTGGGGACTTAGGTTCCTAAACTGACAGTTGTTTTTCTCACAAGAAGCATAAGGGTAAGGAGGATAAATCTAGCCTCAGTTTTTCTGCTGTGCATTTCCTTATCTGTAAAATGATTTTCTTTATCTCAATCTCATTCACAAATTCTTTGGGTGAGGTTCTCCGTTCTGTGTACACAGTGTATAGCACAATGGGTCCCTAAATCTAGTTGTGCATTCTGAGCATTAGTGTAACATAAATAATAATGGATTTCCAAAAGACAATGTAATGGCAGCAGGATTAGGAAAATAAATTGAAGTTTGTCAGGTATAGTGCCAGTTTAGTCTGCAGAGCTGTTATAGTCACGTAGGGACAAAGGCTGTAATTTTCAAAGTTGGGCATCTGTAATATGAGAGTGATGGACAGGAAGGCAACTTTATTTGTTGTCCTCAGTCACATGACCTGGATCAGGCTTCCAAAGAAACAACATGCACATGAGAGCAAGATGAATTCACTAGACATCAACAGTCATTGTTACATTAGGTACGTAAAGACCTCAGTTTGGAAAGGGTGTATGTATATGGGTGGTGGTGGCAAGGGACTGTGTGTGTGGATTTAGATGCATACACTCTCAGGCACCCAAGTTTTTGACCTAGGATTCTCTCAACAGGGTTGTAGGAGATCCACAAATCTCTATTCTTCAAGTGAGAGAGGTTTTAAATTAGAGGAACATTCTCTAGCTCTTCAGGCTAATTCTATACTGATGGTGGCAAATTCGCTGCCATGAGTTCAATCTTCCAGGTTCTATTAAGCAGTCAGTCAAGACCCACTGCATCAATCTGAAGTTTGATTTAGTAACTCCAGATCCAGAAGAAAAGAGCTGAGTTGAAAAGATAGCATTTCCTTCAACTTAGCACAGTGGAGACAGGCAGGTAAATGAGTGAAGGGAAATATGCAAATTATTTTACAAAGCTTGTGTAGCTCCCTTCAACTGCTGCCATAAACAGTGGCAGGTATAGACATTTTTCTTATGTTTGCTGTTCTGCAGTGGGTTTCTTTTTCCCTATCCAGGTCCAGTGCAGAAGCTTTTACATTACACCACTTGAAGTTATTACTGAGTGGGAATACTTTAAAATGGTTAGTGTCTTTTTAGACTCAGTGGTTTTTTAGATTGTGTGGGGGAATCCTATAGATATTTTCTGTAATAATTTGGCTTTTGTGGTATCTTTCTTTGACAGTCACATCTTTCTTTACATCATGCAAGAGCACAGGCTACATGGTTTTTCAATGCTAATGCTGGTCTGTGCTAATCTCTTCTCAACTCCACAGAAGGCCTGAATATTTGAATGACAGTCTTGGATATACCCCACTACCACTGAGCCAGCAAAATGGCACATAATTACATGGCACAAAAATCATCTAACTTCCAAACTAGTATTTGATAATATTTAAAGTGGAGCTCTGACCAGTCAGATGATTAAGAATGTGTTGAGGAGACAGGTGGCCTTAAATCTTTGTTTGCTTTCCAGGCTGGGAACATTTGGCTTAATGAAAAGGGGGTGTAATGACCTTCAATGTGAATTACAGAAATGTAAGGCTGAAAGGGAGCTCAAAGTCATCAAAGCCAACTTCCACTGGTGAGGCAGGACCAAATAAACCTAGGTCATCCCTAGACCCCAATCTGTTTTGGCAACTTTCAGTAATGTTGTTTTTTGCAGCCTCCTGAAAGCCAGATCCAGACCTTTAACTACCATTACATAAAGAGGTTCCTCTCTCCTCCTCAAAATCTAACTTAAATCTCCCTTGCTACTGATTAAACCTTGCATGGATATGGAGAACAATTGATCATGGTCTTTGTTTTATAAATTCCCTTGCACATATTTGATGACCATTGTCAAGTGTGTCCCATAGTTGTCTTTATTTTTCCCTTAAAATTTCCCCCATAGGTTAGATATTCTGTATGTTTAACATTTTTGTTGTTCAATTCTCGACTTTCATATTTTCCCACGTTTTTTAAACTGTGTGATGCCAGAGAATTGGACACAGTATTCCAGCTGAAGACTCACCAGTGCAAAGTAGGGGCCAGTTCAATCTCTTGTTTCTTAAATACAGCATACTTGTTCTTACACGTGAGAATGTGTTTTTGCAACTGCATAACCATTTTTGTTCAATTTGTGATCCACTATAGCACCCAGTTTCTTTTTCAGTATTACTACCAGCTACCCAGTTATTCCTCATTTTGTAGTTGGCAATTGTTTTTTTTCTTCATAATTGTGGTACTTTGCACTTTATTGAATTTACATCAATTTATAGTGATTCTTTGGAATTCTAATACTGTCTTCCAAAGTATTTGCAACCCCTCTCAGCTTGATGTCATCTGTAAATTTTTATAAGCATACTCTCCGCTCCATTATCCAAGTCATTAATGAAAATATTGACCAGCACCAGAGACCAACTGACTGACAGTGGATCATCATTAGCCCAGTGGATTCACTTTCTTGGTCTGACAGCAAACCACTGATGATTACTCTTGAGTGCAGTTTTTCAACCAGTTATGCATAGTAATTTCATCTAGATAACATTTTCTTACTTTTGCTTGAGATTGTCATGTCAGATTGTGTCAAAAGCATTACTGAAATCAACATACAACATGTTTATTGCTTCCCCCCCTCACCCGTCTACTAGGCTATTAACCTCATCAAAGAAAGAAACCAGGTTTTGACATGATTTGGTTTTGACATATCCATTCTGGCTATTCCTTATACCCTATGACTGTATTCACATGCAAACTCTCTTATTTCAAAGTAAGTTATTTTGAAATGAGTTATTTTCAAAATAAAATCCTTATTTCAAAACAACTTACATCAAAATAAGCAAATATTAAATCAAAATAAGGGAAAATATCAAAGCGAAATAGGAGACCTCATGAGGTCCCTTCCAACCCTATGATTCTATGAAATAGCATGTCTGGACACACGACGTACTATTTCGTTTCAGGAGAGGGGCAGCATGGGAGGTGTGGCAACATGGCCCCCTCGCTGGGCCATGCCCCCCACCCAATATATACAAAAAGGAAGGCACCCTGGGAAGGAGAAGGGCAAAAGTGTTATTTCAGGATAACTGTTTATTTCGAAATAACATGTCCCAACAGTGTTGTTTTGAAACAACCATTTCAAAACAATGGGTATTTCACTTTCAAGTGAGTTTTATTGTTCCAAAATGACGGACGTTATTTCAAAATTATGGGGTCCTGACGTTTTGAAATAATGAAACGTCGTTTGGACATGACAGCTTTTATTTTGAAACATTGGTCATTGTTTGGAAATAAAAGCCTCATGTGGACATAGCCTATTACTCTCTGTGTTTACAAATTGATTTGTTTTGTAATTTGTTTCAGGATCTTTTCAGGGATTGTGGTTAGGCTGACTTGTCTATAGTTTTCTTGAGACATATTTATTTCCCTTTTTAAAAAATAGGTACAACATTTACCCTTCTCCAGTCCTGTGGGAACTTGCCTGTCCTTCCTGAGTTCACAAAGAAAATTGCTAAGGCCTACTCTACACTGCCATGCTGGGTCAATGGTAGATTCACATTCTACAGTACATAGTTTATGTATCTAGTTTCTTATCCTCCCTTACTGCAGCATCTTCACTGGACTGTGCCAATGGGAAATACTTTCCATTCAATGCAGCATTACTCTTTATTATGGGGTAGAATTACTGTGTCAAAACTGATCAAAAGAAACCCTGATAAGGGCACAAGAAGGTACCATTTCAATGAGCAGAAGGAACAGCAAATATTGAAGGAGACCAGCGTGGCTTAACAGAGAACTCTGCACTGAGCCAAAGCATAAAAAGGAAGCTTACAGAAAGTGGAAGCTTGGACAGATGCCTAAGAAGGCATATAAGGATATTGCTCAGGACCGCAGGGATAAAATCAGAAAGGCCAAAGGAAAATTGGAGTTGTGGCTAGCAAGGGATGTGAAGAATAACAGGAAGGGGTTCTGTAAGTATGTCAATAACAAGAAGAGGACCAGGGATGTTGTAGGTCCCTTACTGAATGGAGCAGGTATCCTCGTGAAGGAGGATGAGGAAAAAGCTGAAGTGCTCAGTGCTGCTTTTTTACTTCAGTTTTCACAGACAGGGCCAGCTCCTGGCCCACTGCACTGGGTATGGCAGATTGGAGAGAAGAAGAGAGGTCCTTGGTGATGGATGGTCAGGTTAGGGACTACTTAAAGAAGCTGGATGTGCACAAGTCCCTGAGGCCGGATGAACTACATCCAAGGATGCTGAGGGAGTTGGCTGATGAGATGGCAGTACCACTGGGCATTATCTTTGAAAACTTATGGCGAACAGGGGACTGGAAAAAAGAAAATGTAATGCCTATCTTCAAGAAAGGGAAAAAGGTGGATCCAGGGAATTACAGACCTGTCAGCTTCACCTCAATCCTTGGAAAAATCATGGAGCAGGTTCTCAAAGAATCCATTCTGAAATCCTTGGAGGAAAATAGAATGATCAGGAACAGTCAGCATGGATTCATCAAGGGTAAATCGTGCCCGACCAACCTCATCGCCTTCTATGATGAGATGACTGGATTTGTGGATGTGGGAAGAGCCGTTCATGTAATATACCTCAACTTCAGCAAGGCTTTTGATAGGATTTCCCAGAGCATTCTCTTCAGCAAGTGAAGGAAGTATGGGTTGGATGTGTGGACTGTAAGGTGGATAGAGAACTGGCTAGACCAATGGTTTCAGCACGGAGGAATCAATGGTTCCATGTGTAGCTGGCAACCAGTAATGAGTGGTGTGCCCCAGGGGTCAGTCCTGGGGCCAGTTCTGTTTAACATTTTCATTAATGATCTGGATGATGGGATAGATTGCACACTCATTAAGTTTGCAGATGAGATGAAGCTGGGAGGAATGGTAGACATGCTGGAGGGCAGGGAGAAGATTCAGGGAGCCCTAGACAAATTGGAGCAGTGGGCCAATAGAAATCTCAAAAGCTTCAACAAGGACAAGGGCAAAGTCCTGTACATGGGGTTTTTCCATCCCAAGTGCTGCTACAGGCTGAGAAGCGATCAACTAAGTACCAGCACTGTAGGAAAGGACCTGGGGTCATGGTGGATGGGAAGCTGGATATGAGTCAGCAGTGTGCTCTTGCTGCCAAAAAGGCCAATGGCATACTGGGCTGCATCAAAAGAAGTATTACCAGCAGATCAAGGGATGTGATCATTCCCCTCTATTCTGCACTGGTGAGGCCACATCTAGAATACTGTGTTCAGTTTTGGGCTCCCCACTACAAATAGGACATGGACAAATTAGAGTACAGCACAGAGCAACAAAAATGATCAAGGGGCTGGAGTACAAGACCTATGAAGAAAGACTGAACGCATTAGGCTTATTTAGTCTGCAGAAGAGAAGACTGAGGAAGGATTTGATAGCAACCTTCAACTACTTGAAGGGGTGCTCCAAAGAAGAGGGAGCTTGGCTGTTCTCAGTAATAACAGAGGACAAAAAGGAGCAATGGTTTCAGGTTGCAGCCGGGGAGGCTGAAGTTGGATATTAGGAAAAACTTGCTTACTAGGAGAGTGGTGAAGCATTGAAATGGGCTACCTAGGGAAGTGGTGGAATCTCCATCTTTTTGGAGATATTTAAGGCTCAGTTAGACAAAACCCTGGCTGGGATAATTTAGTGAGTGTGGTCCTGCTTTTTTTTTTTTTGGCTGGGGGTTGGACTAGATGATCTCATGTGGTCCATTGCAACCCTATGATTCTATGATCACATCCAGTATCAGTTGAGTGGTCTCCTCTGGTGGCTCAATTGATTTTACTGTTTTGATTTGTGGAGACCAATGCAGGGATTTCAGTGTAAACAAAGCCTAAAATTTCAAAGATTACTACACAAGCTCCTTAAGTACTCTAAAATCTGAGCACATCTAACTTACCTAAATAGTCTTTATTTTGGTCTTTTTTCCCTATTTTGGCTTGTATTTTTCACAATTTGTTAATATTGGTTGTATTGAGTATCTGGTCACAATGAAAATATTGTGCAGAATTAGGCAAAATAGGCATTAAACACGTCGGTGTTTGGTGTCGTCAGATATTTGTTCTCCTTCCTCACTAAATAGAGCACCTATGCTTTCCTTTGACTTTCTCCTCATGTATTTAAACAACTTGTCCTGTGCTTGGCATACTTTGCTTTGTGTCTTTTGATTTTGTTGCTTCACATTTTATTCTGTTTTTAAAATCCTCCTAAACAATTCATCCAAGTTTCCATTTTTGGTAAGATTACTTTTTGATTTTAATGTTTAATGAGTTCCTGATAGAGAGAGATTAGCTGCTTAATGGTCTGCCTATCTTTCCTTCCCAACAGGATAGTTCAGGATAGTGTAGCAAAGGCAGCCCTACGCAGGGCTGTCAAACCCCGCTGGCAACGGGAGCAAAAGCAGCCCCATGCGGAACTGCCTCTGTTCCTCGCTGCCAGCGGGGTTTGACAGCCCCACACAGGGCTGCTTTGGCCCCTCCATGAATGGGGCTCCTGCAGGGTGCCAGGATCCCCTTCCCCCCCACCCTGCGCTGTCAGCAGGGGAACAAAGGATTCCCCCTGCTCAGCGCTGACGGGGGGGGGTGGGAGGGATAGGAAGGATTCCCCCAGCCCACATAGCGGAACGGGGCAGCAAGGATTCCCCCAGTCAGGTGCTGACAGTGCAGGGCTGGGGGAATCCTTTCTCCCCCTCCCCCTCCCCTCCTGGGCTGTGTATGTGTGGGGTTCCCTGGCCCCAAGGAGCCTGCCAGGGAAAAAATCCCCTGCCAGGCTCCTGCTTTCTGAGCAGCAGCTGGGGGAAAGTGTCCCCTGCCCAGCTCTGGCGGCAGGGGGTCTAGAAATGTGCAGGGGATGCTTTTCCCTGTGACGGGTTGCAGGGGCTGGAGTCTGGCAGGGGATTGGGTGGCAATATGTCCCTGCCAGGGGGCCATGTTGCCATACCTGCCATGATGCCCCTCTTTCAATTCAAACTAGCAAGTCCTGTCTATGGACATGCTAGTTCAGATTGGTTTTCCTACTCTGGCCATGTTAGTTCGAATTCAGTCATTTCGAACTAATCATAATTTAGTTTGAATTCAGTCAATTCAAACTAACATTATAAGTGTAGACATACCCTAACAAATTTATTTATCACAGGAGCTTTTGTGGGACAAACTCCCAGTTCGTCAGATGCTGTGAAGAAGGGGTGTGTTCACACAGCATTCTTATTTTGAAACAACGAGGTTGTTTCGAAATAAGAAACAGCATGGCCACACGACATACGGCCATTTTGAAACAAGGAAACCCCTTGTTTCGAAATGGGAGCCGTACTTTTGAAATAGGTTAAACCCCATTTCCTATCAAAACAAGGTTGTTTCAAAACCAGTGGTTTCGAAACAACCCTATGCGGACATGTTGTTTAGGAACAAAGTGTTCCAAAACAACATTTGACCTTCCTCCCGCGGTGCTAAGCACCCTGGGATGAAGGGCTACTCCCTCAGCACCCTGGCCAGGCTGCTGAGGGGTGTCCCCTGGCCAACAGAGGAGGACTGCAGGCACCCATGGGGTGAAGCAGAGCAGCGCCTCACCCCGCGGATGTCTGCAGGGGGACTGCAGGCAAGAGGGGAGAGGCGCGCAGCCGGGCGCTGCACCCCCCGCTCGGGCTGCCCCCAAAGCCTGCTGCGGGGGCCGGGGCGCCCGGCTCAGCCTGCCACTGCAGGGGCCAGGGTGAGCGCAGTTCC
>ML681995.1:16278055-16290653 GCA_007922195.1 Podocnemis expansa | reverse complement strand
GAAATAACCATGTATTTTGAAACAGCTTGTTTCGAAACAAGCCCTCTGTGTGTGAACACAGCCAAGGAGGGACTTACAGTATCACCTGATCCCATGTCTTACACTACTTTGCACTGATTTTCATCCCATTCTGTAACAGTCCTTTATTGTGATGGTCTCACTTCCTCCTTTCTTACAACCATGAAATCATTGCTTCATGGTCATTTTTACCTAAATAGCCTTCCATCTTTAGAGGCTCAACCAGTTCCTCTCAGTGAATCAGAATCAAATCTAAAATGGCTGTCCCCTGGTTACTTTCTCTACTTTTTTGGAAAATAAATGTACCCAATATGTTCCATCTTGTGTTCTGCTTTATTACTTTTCCAACAGCTGTCTGAATATTAAAGGCCCGCATTACAATCAATGACCATTAAGTAAATATCCACATCCTTGAAAGAAAAGCATAAATGCTAAACAGCCCAGACTCTAGTTTCATTAAGGTAACCAACCAGCCAAACCCTTTGCAACAACATTGGTGTTATTTTAGCAATTGGCATGTTGTTGTAACATTGAATGGAACCTACTATGTGGGTTCCTATCCATTTATTGTTCAAAGCCACATAGGACAATCACTGAGCTTCTGTTAAATTCCTTGTGCAGCTAGCCAAGGAAGGCTACATTAGTGGTGTTCTAGGTTCATGTGTCTAATGCAGATTAAAATCAGTTTGCATTTTTTAACAGTTTTGTTGAGTGGGGTGAATCTAGCCAGGGATTTCATGAGTGTAATAACCTGGGCAATCTAGCAAACCAGTATCTTTCACAGCAGACACTCATTACACACCCATGGTGATCATCTTGCCCAGGAGAACCATATTGCTCTTTTTGATTGCAAGTGATACAGCTGCCTCATGTTGACTCTCCCTTGCTTGTAGGCTCTACCGTAATTCTCTGGGTAAATCTCTAGAGGCTTTGAATTGGACTGGAATCTGATATAGTTGGTGATCAATTAAATCATTGATGCTATTAATATATATGACAAACTGTGTATATTTGTAAGCACCAGCAATATGAACATTTCATCTAATGTATATTGGTTAGGCTGAGTTTCCGGTGACCTTTGATTAATCATTCTTATAAATAGTTACCTTTATCTATATCCATGAGGCCATCTGAAAATGTTCACCATACATGAGCTATATTCCCCTCTATTCTGCACTGGTGAGGCCACATCTAGAATACTGTGTTCAGTTTTGGGCTTCCCACTACAAAAAGGACAGGGACATGCTAGAGTTCAGAGGAGGGCAACCAAAATGATAAAAGGGCTGGAGCACAAGCCCTATGAGGAAAGACTGAAAGCATTAAGCTTATTTAGTCTGCAGAAGAGAAGATTGAGGGGGGATTTGATAGCAACCTTCAACTACTTGAAGGGATGCTCTAAGGAAGATGGAGCTCAACTGTTCTAGGTGGTAACAGAGGACAGAATGAGGAGCAATGGTCTCAAGTTGCAGTTAGGGAGGTTGAGGCTGGATATTAGAGAGAACTTTTTTACTAGGCGAGTGGTGAAGCATTGGAATGAGCTGCCAAGGGAGGTGGTGGAGTCTCCATCTTTGGAGGTGTTTAAGGCCCGGCTGGACAAAACTATGACTGGGATGTTTTAGTGGGAGTGGTCCTGCCTCTGGCAGGGGGTTGGACTAGATGACCTATGAGGTCCCTTCCAACCCTAGGATTCTATGATTCTTTATAAAATAGCAATGCTTTTCTGTGCCAGAGGAACTAGTAACTTCCCTCTGATTGAAAAATGTCTTCCACTAGTGTTGGAAGAATGCTATGGTCTTCAAGTTGACTTAACCTTTTAAACCTATAGGCTCCCATTCTGGTAGACACTTAAGAAACTGTTTAACTTTAAGCCTGAGTTCATGGAAATCAATATGACTACTCATGTGCTTTAAGCACTTCCCTGGGTTTGGAGCTTATGTTGCTCTGATATACTATGGTACATCCCAGGTACTTTTGTGAAGTCACCTGAACTACTTCAGATCTCACTGTAGTATCAGATGAACCAGTGTAAACTGGATCTTTCTAAACCAGCATTTCCCAAACCTTTCCTGCAGAAGACCAGTGTTAGGTGGTTTGTGAGTAGGTGCTCTGGCAAAGAGCCCATTGGGGCTCTCTCAAATCTCCTTCTCTGCACACACAGCTCCAGGGGAGAGTGGCTTGGTTGGAGAGCTGTGTTCAGGGGCTGGTGTCAGCCCGTTTCAGTTAGGGTGGGGCCAAGGAATGGTTTGGGGAACTCCCGTGGTATGAGCCAGGGCAGGCATTGGGGTGTTCCTGCAGTGTAGAGAGGCAGCAGCAGGGGAGGAAGAGAAAGCAACACACAGGTTAAGATGGGAGGAAGAGAGAGGAGCCGACATACAACATACGGGAAAAGACAGGGAAGAGAGACGGGAGGGAGAAGAGCCAACATGTGGGGAAAGATGGGTGAGAGGACAGGGAGAGGAGCTGATGTTCAGGGAAAGACGGGAGGGGAGGAGCTGTTGGGAAGGAGAAGAGTTGAGGCACAGGAAGGATGAGGGATTTGTGATCAAAACTCTCAAACACTCTTCCCATTTAAAAAAAAAAAAGTCTGACACATTTTTATTTTCCAACAGGTTTGTCATACTAAAATAAAAACACAATTTAAAAATATTTTTCCATACATAATTTGTTTTGTGTTTATTTTTCATAAAAATGTTTTTCAAGCTTTAAGGAAGAACAGTCCTTTTTTCGCTGAAATTGTCCTTCCTTTTTTTTGTACACAAGGACAATAACTGTCCTCCTTTTGACTGTTAGTGATGTTTTGTTTTGTGCTTGTACTTAATTTTTAATTTTTATACTTAATTATAGGATTGCTAGCCATCCTATCAGAAAGATAGTTGTTCAGTCAGATGATTTTCCTTCTTCCCTCCTTATCATTTCTTGTTCTTTGTAAATTAAGACATCCAAAAAAGCTAACTCTTTTTAAATCAACTTTGGAGCAATATGTGCAGCAATTTTTCAGTATGAAACCTCTCTCTCCAGACCAGTATGTGTGTTCTCTCAATGTACTCCAAGTCTAGAAATGTTCCATGATCAAATTAATTTGGGAAGCACTGTTCTAAACTTTTATCCAGCTCCACAGCCATTGAATCTGAAAGTATATCCCATAGTTTGGTTTTTGTCGTTAGAACATAGAAGTTTGCTATTACAGAACAAAGTTGCTTTTACATTGTATTGGAGATAGCTATTTACTAACTTCTGCATCTGATGATCTTAATGTGGAGAGAGAATTTATTTTGCACTTCATCTGTTTTTAATGTAATATTTGTATGGGGTTTTTTCAACTGGTAGAGATCAAAAATCTAGTGAAGTGAATACTAGTTGTTTGTCTCAATATTCAGTACCAGCCAAGAGCAATAATACACAGAAACAATAATTCTTGCATATTCATAGCTTAATTTACTCTTCTAATAATCAGAACAGATTGCAGGGTCCTAGATAGAATGACATATTGCAGACTTCCAATATGCTATTAGATCAGTTTGGGGGCTGCATCTAAAACCTGTGGAGCAGAGGTCTCAAACTCACATCACCATGAGGGCCGCATGAGGACTAGTATATTAGCCCAAGGGCTGCACCACTGAAACCCTTTCATGCAACACTATTGAAACTATCAGGTAACAATAGTGATATTGTGGGTTGCAGGAAATAGCTTTAGGGGCTGCATGTGGCCCATGGGCCACATGTTTGAGACCCCTGCTGTAGAGGCTCATTAATTCTGAAGAATTCAAGGGATCTGATTCTGCTTTGATTCTTGCTGGAGTAAAACCAGTGAAACCTTATTGACTTCTCTGAATCTATATATTTATAGCTTACATGCTATAATTTTTATTTCATTCATCTGATGAAGTTGGATTGTGCCCATGAAAGCTCAAGCAATAAATAAGCATTAGCCTTTAAAAGTGCGGTAAGACTCCTTGTGTCACTCATTGACTTTGTTGGAGTTGAATCCATTGTACGTTCGTGTCAGCGGGGACTTTCAGAGCAACTGACTGTTTTGACAGGCCATGGATGTTGATCCCATTAGACATCAAAGTAGCCAAAAAAGATTTTTCTACATTAATACTTATCCTAACCCATTAGCCATGGCCCTTTAGTTCATAATAGTGGACAGCACCATGATGTGGAAGCGTAAAGCAGTGAGTCTGGAAACATCTTCCTCCAGTCATATCTCCCTTCACCCTATGGATTCCCAGTTCCACAGGGCTGTTCTGTAATCATTCAGATCTCTCTCTGTGTGAGGAGGGTAATGTTTGGGCAGAACCAGGGAGAGGACACTCTGTAGCATACCATTTTCAGGACCATGAGACTTTCCTGTCAGAAATCTGACATTAACTGCACTCCATACCTTTCACATTCCTGGATGGGGCAAAGGTGGTAAAATTGGTAGTAAAGAAATGGAGAGAGAAAGAACAGTAGCAAGGTCCCTAGGTGAGCTTTGCTGGTGTGAGGCAGGGGAAAAAGGCAAAAGGAAAACCTGTCACCAGACATAACTTAAGGTTTGCAGATTTTACCTTTACTTGACCACAGATTTTTGGATTGATACATAGTAGAACCTCCCTGCTACTTGCAGCCACAAACTTCTCTCATTAGTTTATGAATTATTTTTGTTGGTAGCAAACATGTAATTTAATTGAATTTATCTCTCTTTACTGTTGATACTACACAAATGAAAAGTGATTTTCATGAGCATGTTTACTTTTTAAAAACTATTCAGTGAACATTTTGAGTGGGACATATATTAATCTGTGGACCGACTGCATTGTGTCTGCTGTGAATGTTTGCTAAGAATATTCGGTATGATCTGAAATGTAAGCTCTATTTTTAATTGGACACATGACTGTATTAAGGTGGCAGTTAGTCAGGTATTGTATTCATAGTTCTAAACTAAACTTTCATGAATATCTTACTGGGGTTGTTTTAAAACTCACTTGTTTCAGTGATTTTTCTCATCCAAAGCACTTGCCCACTGCTATATTTGTAGAAAATAATGATGCAGTTGGAATAAAATTGTCTTTATTAAATGTAAATCTTGTTCACATTATTTGTGTTAGTACCTGGGTGTCCTAGTCTTGACTTGGGTCTGCTTGTGCAAGGTTCTATACAAGAAAGGATGAAAAGACAGCTCCTTTCTTTAGGAATTCTACGGCCTTGCCTATATAGCAAATTACTGCATCACAAGCAAGTGTATGAATCTGTCGTGAAACAGCTTGTTGCACAGAAACTTTTGTTGAGGTCACTGCTACAGTGACCTAAAAAAGTTCAGAGAGTAGCTTGGTTTTTTATGGTTTCAAGGAGCAGAAGCCAAGACACAGTCTAGCACTTTTTGCAGCATTGTAATAATGTCCATACAGGATGTTTCTGTGTATTAAGCTAGTGCAATGTCTTGTCACATCTGGGCCTACAGTGCAGTAACTTGCCTTATATTTAGGATTCATTTACATGACAAGGCAGCCAATGGAAACAGACACATGGGCTATGTCTACACACAAAGTTTTATTTCAAAATGACTTATTTCAAAATAAGGGAAAGCCTGCTGTCAAAATGGCTGTTATTTCGAAATAAGACCATTTGGACATGTTTCAAAACAGTTGTTTGAAACAATGGTGGTGTTTTGAAAACAACATGTCCAAATGGACTTATGTCGAAATAACCATTTCAAAATAACAGCCGTTTTGAAACTATAGAGGTTTAAGCTGTTTCAAAATGACAGCTCTTATTTCGAAATGATGGATCCCGTCATTTTGAAATAAAAAAATGTCATGTGGACCTAATCTCTCTCTTATTTCAAAATAACCAGTGTTATTTCAAAATAAGAGATGTATAGACATACCCATGGAGTGCAAAAGTAACAATAACAATGTTGTTCATCAGGTGTGGGTGCTGTCTCAGTACACTAATCTAGCTGTTGTCAAATCATTCGTAGGCTTCATGTCAGAAGATTTTTAATTGTTTTTAGTAGTTTCCTCTCTTGGGTTTGATCTGCTATAAAGTAACAATGAGGATTTTAGGATCAGCATAGGTCATGTTTGAAGTCAACAGAGATATGCTGCCCCGCAAGCAGGAAGTGTTAGTTATCAACGTATTTCCTTATTTTAAGTTAGCTTTGTGAAATATGGCTTGGATATGTCTGTGTGTTTTGGACTTAGTGGGAGGGAGCCTCCCAGCCTGGGGTTAGTAAAATAGCTGTACAGACAGCATTTTGAAGCTGCAGCTCATGGGCACTTTGACCTATAAAGCCTGCTCCGCCTCTGTGGGCTTCAGAGGCTGAGCTCCTGCTTAAGCCCCATCTTCAAAGTGCTGCCTGTGCAGTTATCTTTAGAGTACTAGTATGAACTCCCAGTAGCCCATGTCTGGCCTGGTACTCTTGTTTGAAAATGCAATTTAGACATAACTTGTCTGCTAGTTTGCTTTGCAAGGAGGAGTGCCATGTTATAAAACTGTCAAATAGAATTCCTACAGAGGAAGAACCTCTCATCTGCTCACCACAGTTGGTAAGTGTCTGTATAAAGCTGATGGAACTACAGGGCCCAGATTTGAGACTGAAAAAGGTTTTCATGTATAATACAGAAGATAGAGGGCTTTCTGTAAAGGGCCTTAATAAATCAAAGGGGCACAGACTGAGGCTTGACTGTTGCAACCGGTAGCAAATTAGAAATGTGTTATTGTCTCTTGTAGAATTTGAAAGTTGTACAAAGTATAATGAAATGACATGGCAGTGAAATGCTGAATGGGTTGACAATATTTCCCATGGGCATTTCTCTCTTCCAGCTGTCAAAACAAATATCAAACTTCTCAAAATTTATCATGCTTAGAAAATTGTATATGTTTTTCCCAAGAGGAAGAGGATTTCAAGAACAGGAAATTCAGAAGAAGAAAATATCAACTCTGACGTCAACAGACTGAATGTTATCAAAGCTGAGTAGTCAGAAATAAGACTAAAAAGATCATTCCTGATTTGGTTGAGGTGAAGGGAGAATTTAGATAGGGCTGCTGCAGTTTGTTCAAGTTGAAATATAGGAAGAGCACTGCACACTTAGACCCTGATTCTGCTGCACTGCTGTAAATTGGATAAATTTTTATGCACTGTGGATGTAGCCCTGTTTGCTTCAACAAAACTATTTTCAGTCTGTGCATTTGATGCACATATACAAGTCTCTTTGCAGAAAAGGATAACCAAGGGTATGTCTACACTGCATAAGAAGTATGGTCTCTGGGACCTAGGTTTGTGGACTCAATGTTTCCAAGTCTGAGTGTTCACACTGCATTGTGAAGCTCACTTTACAGTTGTACTAACATAGGCACGTAACATTTCTGACTCAGGTCTTCAGCTTGACTCGCATTCATGCTGCTCAGTGACAGGGCTTGGACCTAATTCACAGTGGGACTCAAGGTCTGAACCAGTCCTTTTGCAGCAGCATCCTTGGAGCTGTATCCTGAGTGTACATTGACCCAAATCTATCTGACATGTGTGAATGGAAGGTGAGCTTGGGCTCAAATCTGAGTCCAACCTCAAGCTTAGAGTTCAGTACAGGCATACCCCAACACTACTTCCTACAACAGACAGCTGTTTCCTCATTTCTCATTTTCCTCAATATTTCTCATGCTAAGTCAGACCATCAATTACTTTGTTTGGCTAATAAGTTCTGAAATAAATCATTGGGTGGGATTCATTGAACATATTGGTAATTATTGACTGCCACTCATGCCATCTTAAGAATGACCTAAGTTTGGAGCAATAATAAATCTAGATAGCACAAGGCACTGTGTGTTCATGGAGAAGGGCTGTGACTGGCTATGTCTGCATTGCTCAGCATTTTAGAAAAAAACAGTCTGGAGACTGCTCGTTGTCCCGAAATACTGTGGGTTCTTTTTTTTCTTTTTCTGAAAAAGAGAGTCTACACAGGACTTTCCTTTTTGGAAAAAAAATTCAGTGGGTGAGATAGGGAGGCTTTTTTGGGGGGGGAAAAAAAAGCCTTTGCCATGTCTGGCGATGGCTTTAAAAAAAAAAAAAAACCAAAAACTGTCTTGAAAGATGCTTTTTTTCAACATTAAACCAGGTTTAGCATTCCAAAAAAACACCCTGGTATTTTGCGATACTGGCACGCTTTTTCAAAAAAGCGAAACCCACCAGCTTTCTCAAAATAAAAAAAACTTTTTCAAGGTAGGTTTTTTCCAAAAAAGCCATCACTGGACATGGCAAAAGCTTTTTTTTAAAGAAAAGGCTCCCTATCTCATCCATTGACATTTTTTCTAGAAAGTCTGGTGTAGACTTTCTTTTTTGGAAACAAACAGACAAAAAAAAGCCACAGTATTTTGGGACAACGAGCAGTCCCCAGACTGTTGTCTCAAAATAGCATTTTAGAAAAAAAGTTTTTTTCAAAAATGCTGAGCAATGTAGATGTACCCACCCAGTCTAAAAAATGAGAAGCCAAAACTGTGGAAAGAAATATATATTTGTTTGTAAAATGAGAAAGTAATGCACAAAGTGGTGAAGGGCTTTGCATAGGGCCACACGCAGAACTGGGCAGGAATTTTTTGATACTCCACTTTCAGTCTGAAACCACTGATAAATGAAAACTAAAGCACCACAGAAAAGGATTAGTATTGATGATTTTTTCTAACCAAAAACATTTGAAAGAAGTTTCAGAATTCTCTAAATGCAATTGTTCAACAAATTCCAGTTTGTAATTTGGCATCTTTGAAGCTAATTGTAATGTAATTTTTGACCATTTTAATTTTTTAAAATGTAGATAACCCAAATCATGTGTGGTGTTTTGGGTGTGCTTGGTTTTAATTTTTGGGGAGGTAAGGGTTGTGTACACATGGTTTTTTTTAAAAGGTTAACTTTAATTTATGTTTTTTAGAACAGAATTTATTTTTTTTCAAAAATGCTTTAAATGGGATGGTTGTTTCCCACCCAGCTCTAATAATACAGGAAATCGGTGATAGATCTCTAAATTGAGTTCCTATAACCCAAGTACCAGGTGATGTAGATTAATTGAAGACTAGCCTTTTTCTTGAAGAGAAAAGAGCAATTGTTAGCATGAAGTCACGTATGTACCTACAAACACGAGTGCATCAAAGTTTGTGAATTCTTGTGGCCATCTTTTTACAGAACAGAGAGTAGACAATTTTCCCTTGATTTGTGTTTGAAACACTTGCAAATGAAGCACAGCAGATGTGCTGAATAAAGAACATATAGAAGCTTTTAAATCACTTATAGCTTACTTCTTTATAATGTAGTTGCAGTGTGAATTACGTTTGTTTGTTTGCCAGCTGGAGCAGATGGTGGAGGCTTAGTAAATAAGGGATGCATGCATCTATGAAAACAACCTTGTTAGTGGTAGGATAAATTCCTTGGGCATAGATTCATTCCCTGGATTGCAGTGGCAGAAGATAATACAATTTAGTTTATCAGGAAGTGGTGGGGCCTGAAAATGGGCAATCCAGAATAAAACCAAATAAGGCCAGTTAATTCATGTAACTTGTGCCAGTAAGGTTCCAATGAAGCTTCAGCCATATTGTCAGGCAAGGCAGTGTGTTCTGGTCCATAAACTCACTGGACTGGGACTGAGCAGACCTGGTTCTAATCCTAGCATCTGATAGATGACCATTTACCTCTGTACTTCAGTTTTCCCATTAGTAATATGGGTCTAATAGTGTTTACAAAGGAGGTGAGTGCTTTGAGGTCAATGGATGAAAAGAGCTCAGTATTATCAAATACAGAGAAACAAATCTGGTTCCTTGAGGGTGTTCTGTGTGTGGAGTTTATGCTTTTTAAGGCACTGATCATGTCTTCATGTGTATCTTTTCATTACAATTGAGAACATGGTCTAAATCTGATTAGAGACTTTGGACAGTATTTATATAGATAAGAAGTTATTTAAGAAATATTTTCAAATAGTGAATTCTTTGTACCAAGTTTCCACTTTCAGATTTTTGTAAAAGAAACTCACATGTCCTGTTACTGTGCAACAAATGTCATATGTACCTACATATACCACACTCATTAGGAAACCTCTGCATCAATCCACAGCAATAAGTGGACAAGTTTCTAACGCATGGGAGATCTCATCTAATTACATGATCTGCTACTAGCCTAGCCTGTAGAGGCAGACACAAGCTAGCATAAACAGCAGTAGAGTTTGGGCTTGTAGTCTTAGGAAATGCAAGGTACTTTCAAACCAAACAATATTTTTAATTAGGAACTGACAACTGTTGAGTAGTCTGGAAGCTTTCAGTATGTTTGCAGGCATTTCTGAAATCTAAATCTAAAAAGGGGTGTGTGTGGGGGGGTGTGTGTGTGAGAGAGAGAGGTTTGTGGGGGAGAAGAGGGGAAATAACACAGTGCTTTGTATAACATTAGCTTTATTAAATGTACAGAATTTAGCAATGAAAAGGAAGAAAAAAACCTGTTAACTTGCCAACTTTCTTAAATATTCCATCACTCTGACATCACATAATTAGATATAAATCATACAGCAACCAGAGTAGATTAATCCTGGTAGATTAAACATAAACTTATGGCAGAGAACATTATAGAACCATTTTCAACGCCCATGTAGTCTGATGTGCAGCTGAATGCTGCTGATAGGCTAAACAGGTACAGGGATTAAATACAAATTGGAAAAAAAAAAGAATTGAGCCATGGACTCTATAGAACTAATATGGGATTTTATTTGGGACTATATGGGCTCAGTTCACTGATGCAGCTAAAGAAAAGGGAGAAAGCATGACTCTCATTCCTGCTCTGTTGCACTAACTGTGTTAGAAGATGAGGCAAAAGTGCTACGGGTGTTAACATTACCGTGCATTCTCCAACAAAGACCACTGTTAAACAAGAGTCAAGGGCAGGTATACAGAGCCTGGTTCCATGGTACTAACACTGCTAAAAATCCTTTTAACTGCGTATTAAAGAAAGAAAAAGAGTTAAAGCATGTGAAATGTAAAGACTTAAGTTTTTAACAGCTTTATTTGTTCCCTTTAACCAAAGAGTTTTTAAAAGGAAAATCGCCTTTTCTGACAGTCTCTTTAGGTAATAACTTCTTTTTGGGGTGCGTGTGGCGGAAAGAAACTGGCTGATTTGAACTGGAACTGTTAAAGGCCAGTGCTGTTTCCTAGAACATAAAAGAAAATGCACACAAGAGAGGAGAGAAAAGAATAGCAAAGATGGAAGATTAAGCCACCATATCTGATGTTGATTCACTTGCAACTTTGTTTCTGGAAAAGAATTCCAGCACAGCACATAGTTTTATAAACCGCTCTGAAAGCTGGCAAATTTGTATCCACATGAGAATGTTTAAGACATTGCTTTTAACTGTGTCCTTGATTGCAGGTGTGCAGTAACATATACAGTCTTGACTGACTAAGTTTCCAGAGGGATAGCCGTGTTAGTCTAGTCCAGTAAAAAAAACAACAAGCAGTTGTGTGGCACTTTAACAGATTTATTTTTTGCATGAGCTTTCGTGGGAGAAGATCCCACTTCCTCAGATGCTTCGAAGATGGGTGAACTTACAGAAAGGAATGAAACTAAATGCAAGGGGGTGTAAAACATAGGATCAGGTCATAAAGTAACAGCAAATCAGAGCAGTTTACAGGCTTGTTTTACACCCCCTTGCATTTAGTTTCATTCCTTTCTGTAAGTTCACCCGTCTTCGAAGCATCTGAGGAAGTGGGATCTTCTCCCACGAAAGCTCATGCAAAAAATAAATCTGTTAGTCTTAAAGTGCCACACAACTGCTTGTTGTTTTTTTTTGACTGACTAAGCCAGACTCTTATTACACAGAAAGCAAAAGGGAGAATGTTAAAGAAATAAGGTGACAATTGAAAGGATAGGTGAGGAGAAGGGGAGGGTCACAGCCTCTTATCCCGGGTGGTGTCTGAGATTTAGCCAGAACCCATGGAGTTGGCAGTGTCATCTGTCTCTCTCTTGCTTTCTGGCCCAGTTTGGCCAGGAAATCTCTTGGAAACAGGACAGTGAAGACATGGTATCATCTGGGATCTTGGAGCCTCAAGAAAACATGTGGTGGCATCTATCTTAGGGAAACTTAGGCAGCAGTTTTTGGCAGAAAACACCTACTACTGATCTTTTCCAAAATGTTTTCTCCCCCCACCCATTTTCAAATAGAAAAGGGAATGCTGGGTGGAATAGACCCCCCCCCCCTCCTTTTTCCCTTCTCGTCAGCCAGGCCTGCTATCTAAGGCTGTGTTCACACAGCACTCTTATTTCGAAACAGAGGTTGTTTTGAAATAAGAATTCTGCTGTTCACATGATGCACAGTTGTTTCGAAACAAGGGGAAGCCCATTTGGGGTTGAAACAACCTTGTTTCGAAACCCTTGTTTCGAAACAATGCGTGTGAACATGTTGTTTCGGAACAGTGTTCCAAAACAACATTGGATTCTCAGCACCCTGGCCAGGGAACCCTCAGGACCCTGGCCAGGGTGCTGAGGGCTGTCTCTTAGCCCCAGAAAGGGGGCTGCAGCCTCCGGCGGGGTAGGGGGGGTGAATCCCAGCCAGGTGGCTCAGCCCGCAGCCCGGGC
>ML681995.1:16199179-16277655 GCA_007922195.1 Podocnemis expansa | reverse complement strand
GCAGGGGGCTGCAGCCCCCTGCAGCAGGTAACGAAATAGCATGTTCACAGCGTGAACATGCTATTTCATTTCCCGCGTTTTTCCTTATTTCGAATTAACATTTTGTTAATTCGAAATAAGGTATTTCAAAATAAGGCGTTTTTTCAATAGAAGTTGTTTCGGAACAACTTTATTGAAATAACCCTCTGTGTGTGAACACAGCCTAACATGCTAATTGTGGTTCATTGATTTCTGATCCTACATGTCTCTTGTTTTACCAGGCATCATCTTAACCTAGTTCATGGTTACAGCTGTAGGTCTTTTTGTTTGGACCAGCTCACTCTGTTACTTGGTAGCTCTGTGTTCTTGGAGAATCAGGGCATAGTATCCAGCCACTGAGACTCACCCTCCCCCCCCATCACCTCTAGCCTCTGCTTGAACCAGAAACCATGAAAGGCAGTGGGAGAGACACATAAAACCCCACTGAACTAGGGTGATAGCACGAGGGCAACTCCTCTAGCCTCATCTGCATGGAAGATGTGAGCCACTGGCACACTGAATGGACAGCAGAAACTTCATTTGCATCAAGGATGGAACCAGAATTAGCATGCTGAATTGAGAACCAAGCTCCAAGGCAGAAGTCACACTGAACTCTGGGATTGATAAAGCAGGGAGGCACTGCATGATGAGGGATCTCTGCTTCTGAGACAAATGAACTCATGTCTGCACCCACCCAGCTCAGCAGTTATCAGACCAATTCTAGTCAAATGGTCTTCTATTGATATCCAGCATACTGAATATGCCTGGTTGCATTGTAAGCTCTCTGAGGAATGTCACCTGTCACCAGGAACGATCATCTTCTGTTCTCCACCTAAACAAAACACCTCTGGTATATTCCCTTAAGTCATTATTTACTCACAAACAAGCCTAGTGTTCTGCCTTGAATCATTGTTTCTTCCCTACAAAAATCCCTACCCATGTTCTAAATGGGAGTTAGTTCTGAATCTGTCTTGATGCCTGGATCCAAAAGCTTCTCAGGTCCACTGGGACTTCACCTTTTTCCTTGCTGATTGTGGTGGGGTTCTGCCTGTCACCAGCACTCCAGACCCTAAGCTGAACCACCTGGTTCCTGTGTACCTCTGAGCTGCATTGAGTTGTAAGACAACCTCTCCCCTCTTTTTCCTCTTAGAACAACTATAACTCTCTAAAACTGATGTTTTATAATCCACTTGGGCTAGCTTTCCCCAATACTATAATGGAAACTGGGTAATATTGTAACTGTTATCATGCCACTCTCTTTGTATGGTTATTAATATTGTAACTATTTGGGCATTTTTCTTTCCTGTTATAATTATAAGTTTTATGTACCTGGCAATAAAGTATTTTTTTTCTAATCAAGCTAGTTGCCAGATTTCCTTTGTGTTCTTGGCTTCCCTATGTTTCTCTGCAGCAATGCTTCTTTCACCTAGCCAAAGATACCTGTGATGCCCAATTTCTTGTAAGCGTTGCTCATTAAGGGGGTTACCAATGTGCTGAACTGTGCATATAAGGTTGGCAGACGAAAGTGCTGTTTTGACCTAGCCTGCTCAGATGTGTGCTCAAGTCTAGTCTGGCATGGTGCCAGGGACACAAAAGGGTGGCAGTAGAGAAGTGCTGTGTAATTCAGCCTGCTGAGTTTGGGGACGTATAAGGGGTCAGCTGGGAGTGCTCATAGACCTGGTCTGCTCAGACACACTGAGGGACACAGTCTTGTGAAATTTAGGTCCTGCAAGGGTGGCTCTTTTGGGAGGGACATGCAAACCAGAGAAGAGAGTTCCATATAGAAATAGACGTGACAGAAGCAGTACACTAATAGAATTGCAATTTTCTCCACCACCCCCAAAGAAGTAACCCTAATAAATGAACATACCACGAGTTGGGCAAAGCTAGTAACAACTCTATCTCCCTTTTGTGCCTTTTCCAGTTGACTAGGGTAAAGTTGTAGGACCACTTATCCAGAACAGCCCCTAGTGTATCACAGAGCAGTCTTAGGGCTGTTTTAAGTCACCATGGCTGCAACCAGCCACTGCTCTGTCTACTCTGCCACAGCTCATCCTTCACCACCCCTCTGTATCACCTCCTGCAGTGGGCTGTAGTGACTTTGAACCCACCAAGGGCTTCTTTGGGGCAGTGAGATTAAATGCCTACCCTTTTATTACTGCCTGTCAGCTGCTTTGCACAGACAGCTAAAACCAGGAATATGCAGTGAGACCCATTTATATTGGTAGGTACAGGAGAGCATGGTGGTCCCACTGTAAATTGACATCCAGATAAATAACGCTATTATCACAAACCTACAGTTGGCTGATTATATTTTGGATCAGGTTCCCATTGCTCTACTCATGTCAAGTAAGTTTCTGATCCATGCTGCTTCTAGCTGATTTCAGTGGTTCCAGAAATGAATAAGAAACTATTCAACACAAGATCCAAAGGGACAGCCATGTTAGTCTAGTTCAGTAAAACAAACAAGGAGTCCTGTGGCACTTGAAGACTAACAAATTTATTTATTGCATGAGTTTTTGTAGGAAGCTGTACCAACCAGTTCTGACACTAGTCACTCTTCAAAGTCACCCTGGAATAGAATGGGAAGGACTGACACTGCTCAGTGTAGTTGTGCAATGCCTGTAGTCACAACAGATTGCAGCACTTATGTATTAAAGATGAGCAGGGTGACTGTTCAAGCTATGGAACACAACACTGCTCCTGGTCTGTGGACTCGGTGCATTTGCAGTAAGAGTAAAGGTTACTGTCTGAAATGATTCTGTTGTCCCCCAGATCCCCACCCCACAGATGCAGGTGGGGAAAAGCCAGGTTTCACTGTGATTCAAAAAACCTGAGTTAGGTGCCAAGGATGTTTGTATGATGGAGGGGATGAGAGAGGTGCCTCAAAATGCTTTCCCAAAAACCATTGTGCTAGGTGGCTCCTCATCAAGGGTAGCCATTGGGAGATGCCAAAATGAGGGATGTGCACTAAGCCCTTCCATCTGTTCAAAACAAGCGTTTGAGTTCAGGCTGCAGGAAGGCATTTGCCCCCTCCTAAAGATTTTCAACTGTAAATCCTCTCTTTGGGCTAGAGGCCTAGGACTTTTTGCCAGAAGCTAGGAAGGAGAATGCCTTCCCTTGTAACTTTTAGTCCAGTGTCAAGGTGTTCATGTTCCTCCATGATCTGAGGGGAGAAGCAATTTGAACAGCCATCTGCTCTCTTTCGCTAATGAGCTATGGTATAGCTTGATGTGGGAATCACTCAATGTTTCCTGTTGGAAGCCATTCCAATGTGAATAAATGACTTTAAAAATATCATTGGAGCCCGGGGATTGGATCCTGGATTGCCCATCTGCAAGCTGAGTACCCTAATTGCTGGGTTACAAGTTATGTGGGCATCCTTTTTCTCCCCTGCCCGACCCAGTCATTTTTCTTGCAGAGACCTAATTGGATAGGTGAGGCCTGAGCACAGTTCCCGAATCAGCCACGGAGGTGAGATGGGTGAAGGAACACCTGTTTTCCCCTGGTTTATGCATTACACTGGGGACTGGAGTCCGGGCAGCCACAGGGAGGTGCGGTATTCTTGCATCCCAGCAGAAATATAGACACCTAGGGAATGTTTATCACTACAACTTGGTTGCTAACTTACCTTAATTGCTTACAGTGTTTGACAACAGAATGAGGACTCTGTGGATCCCAGCAAGGCCTGACTCTAGGATTTAGCCGCCTAAATTGACAGTAAGTCTCCCAAGTCCTTTTGTTAACCTAGCCCTTAGTGAGCTTTATAGGTTTCTCACACCCGTGGAAGTAAGGTTTCTGCACAATTTTGATAAGCCATGTAGATGCCTGTGCTCATCTTTAGGCATCTAAATACCTTTTAATAATCAGACCCGAAGAGCCAGCTTCAAAATTGCATTGTGTTCAACAGAAATACTCACATTAGCCACTGTGGGCTGTGGATCCGGCTTCAAAATAAAGGTAGAAATGTTGGGTGCCCCCAGAGCAGCTACTTGAATTGATCCAGTAACACAAGGCAAACACATCCCGTATTTAGCAACAGCATGTTGGCTGAGCAAGTCCACTATCTGAGGATTAATAGTCTAGTTCCTTGTGCTTTCCTCAGTGAACCAATGAGAAAGTAATAGTCTGAGTAATAACAAAAGGGTTTGTTCAATTAACACCAGCAGAATTTCTGTGCACTTGCTGTAGTCTGAGTGTTTAAGAATATTGGATCCATCACAAAAGAGTTGAATTGGTTTAAGAGGGCTTCAAATGTCAAGTAATTGGCTGTAGATGTGGGTGAAAATGAAACATGTCTGTCCTTATATCAAAAATTCAATAGCTTTATCACCACCTCTCACACCATTTGATACCCTTCAAGACAGACTCAACAGAGATGCAAATGACTGAGAGCCAGATCTATGTCTATTGTAGTTTAATGGAAGGACTGCCACTAACTCAATGGATTTTGGAGAGCACTGGCTGTGTGCAAAGAGATTGAAATGCTTCTCATTCCTGGAGCTGGTCCCTCCAGGCTGGGATTAAGTCAAACCAGCAAAGCAATGTGGGGGAAGCTTGTCTTTTGAGAGTCTGTGCTGCACATGTGTTGAGGAGATATTGGGAATGTCAGTCTTTTGCTTTAGCATATCTTGCAAGCCCTGAATTCACTGTTAAGGTTTATTAAGTTGTGCTGTTACTGGTATCTTTGCTTGCCAGAAATACATCAATAGAGAAAAGATTTAAAAACAAATATTAGTTTGCCTCAGAAGAAGGGATTAATTGGACACTGAATCCGTGTAGAAAAATGATTTCATATTTATTGATTTTAATTTAATCATCTGAGGAACAAATTCTCTTTAGTAAATATATAAGACAAAGATGTTTAGTTAGTTATTTCTAATAGCTGAATACTGGTAAATCTGATTCATGGCGATAAACAATTCACTTGAATGCACAAGTGACTTTGCTATTTCTGCACCCACTTGTTTTTTGTTGTTTTTCTGTGCTAGTTCAAGAGCAAGGCTGTCCCTAGGGTAGGGCAAGAGAGGCAGCAGCCCAGGGCCCTGTGTTTTGGGGGGCCCCACGGGGCCTCATTGCTGCCCCAATCCTATGCCAGGGACTGGGCAAGCTGGCTAAAAGTGGCAGTCTGGTTCACAGGGCCAAGAGTGGCTTGGGGTGAAAGTTGCTTAAGGCAGTAGATCAGCATTGCAACAAAGGTGAGTCATTAGGACTAACAATAAGGTGCTAATTGTTCAAAAAAGCTTTATGCCTCCTCTCTGAGTCAGTATCTCTTTGGGCTTCTCTCATTCATATGAAAAGGGCTGAGGTCACTGTCAAGCAAACTTTGTCTTTTTATCAACAGACCCAATGAAGAAAAGAAAAAAACTGTTAATACCCCTTATTACACCATTTCTGGTATATGGGGATTGCAGTTATTTTTTCAAATTAGGACTTGCCTCTTTTTTCAGTGGGTTGAGAATTCCCTTGTTTGTAACAGAAGTTATAAATTGTAGATTTTAATAAAAACTCCAGAGATTTTTTTGACTGATAATTAAAAAGAGAAGAGAAAAGCAAACTGTTCTAGTAGGAGCCTGTGTTACAAAGTATGGTATTTTTTCTACAATTAGAAAGCCTAAGTAACAGATAAAAATCCGACTCAGGGTGGATCTGCTGGAATGAGGACTTATAACAACGTCCTAATCTGAAGGGGGGGAGGAGTGGATAGCCTCATTTTGTTGCTGCCTTATGCACACTGCCAGGGGTCACCAGGCCAAGCAGAGAGGGCTAGCACCCTTTCGATTACAATATTGTGGACAACTGTGCATTCATGGAAACTCATGCTGACTCAGGGAGCAGATGAAGTGCAGAGGTGAAAATGGAACCCAGAGGTGCTGCTTCAGTTCCTGGGATTGGGCAGTGGAGAAGGGAGCAGGACCTGGAGGGACTTGGACAGGCTCAGCAGCAGACAGGATCTTCTACAACCTTTCTTTCTAGCCTGACACTGGTTCTCTTCTTTCCCTGTCTCAGCACTTCCATCTCATTTCTTCACCCAGTCACCTCACCCCCCATTTGCAAGGAGCTCCCACACACACACTCCAGGCTACTACATGCAATTTTAGAGACTTTACATACTTCCTGATTTGAGACAGGGGTATGGCATGTGGCATCGCCCTCTGTTCCATGTAGGTGATCTCAAATTAGATGTATATTTTTCAGAGATGCAATAGAAGCCTCAAGAGAGAGGATGAAAACCATGAGGGATTGCCACCCCCACCAAAACTGCTCCCCAACCCCCATAGCCATGGTCACTCTTCAGTTTTCTGGCAGTGGCTGCTTTTTTGTTTTTTTTTTTCTTCAGTGGAGGGTCGCTGCTTGTCAGAGGAGTCTGGAACTAAGTCCCAAGGAAAAAAGTTTGACAACTGCTGGCTTAACGGCAACTGAGAAACCAGACCCTGCACTCCTGTTCTGCCACTTTTGGTCAGCTCGCCCAGTCCCTGGTATGGGACAGCTGGCGCAGGGGCCTGCCCCTCCCCTGGGCTGGCCGGCCCCAGTACCCAGCAGCAGGTGAATGCGGGCCCAGCAGAGGGCAATTTATCCAGGGCCCCACACCCCCCTAAGGATGGCCCTGTTGAAGAGTAGTCTAAAGCACACAGGGAAGACAAAATGTTTTGCTTCTGCTTTCAGTGAATTGACTTAGTTCTTTATCACAAGCTTCATTGTTGCTGCAACTTATGTTGTGGCTCAGGATGGTACACATAAGCCCTGAGACTCAGGGAGCCATAATTGGCTCCCCTGAAGCACCCCCTCCTGATTTTAGGGTTTGTCTACACTACCACTTTTGTCAGTATAATTTGTTACTCAGGGGTGTGAACAAAAGCACACACTCACATGCATAAGGTACACCTATAGTAATATAATCTGTAATATAGACATGGGCAAAGCATACAGCAGGGAATGGAAAAAAAAAATAATGCTATTGCCAACCCCAAATGTTTGAAAATCATGAGTTTGGTTTGCCAAAAACTATGATTGTCATATTAATAGATCTGGTGGTCTGCTGTTCTTTTTACTTGCCTTCTGCATGTTGAATCTGTAGGGCACATTGCGGTCAACCACAAGGACTAGAAATTTACTTTAAAACTCAGGTCTGAAAACATCACATCCACTTGACTCCAGGAGCTTGGGCCTTAAAAGTAACACTAATTATTGTGAGACTTACAAAATCATGAGATATGGCAACATTGCTTTAAGCTAGCTCTGATTTCAGATGCAGATGTGTGCAGTGTGGTGTATATCTTCATACGTTTCATAATGATAATACTGTACCTTTGGGTTCCTGTTTCAGAACAGAAGCATGGTTAGAAGTCTGTTTTCATCAAATCTTTTGGAGCTTTGATTGAGGATGGGGTGGGAGGTGTTTGCAAGAATCCAGGCTGTGCCTTTAAAGATAGGAAGCTGAAAAGCAAAAAAAGCGCCAAAAAAAAAAAAAAAAGGTAAGCTTTATTGAAGGACCTCTCTCGTGTAGAAGTGTCAAATATGTGAGCAAGAAAATGACTGTTTTGTTCAAACTGTTCAATGACCACTTGTATTACAGCAATGGAAGGTTTGTTTTAGAAAAGGCCATTCTTCCTGAGGTGGGGATAGGCTTATTTATACCTTACAACATACATTTTCTAAACTCCAGATGATAATAGTGGCAGCAGAGTGAATTCTTAAAAGTAGCAGCCAGTAATAAAGGTGGAGAAATACAATGAAGTAGGACATAATGAAAAAGCCTGTTCATTTTCTCTGGAATCTCAACAGGGAGAAATCAGCAATGTGTGACATAACTCCATGGGGAATCTTTCACACAATGAACAAGTAACAAAGTGGGATGAAAATGAAACTTGTATCCCTAGAGAAAATTGCTATGATGAACCTGCCTTACGTTCTTTTTTTAGAAGAGAGTAAACAAAGCATTTCTGATTGATAGAAAGCTCTCAGGGAGGAGCAGGAGAGGTGGCATACAAAGCTTCATTTAATTTTGTGCGGGAGAAGTGTTAGAGGTGAAGGAGAGTAATGAAGATCAGGAGCTACAGCACTTGTCTTGTAAAGCCTGGACATGGGACTTTTCTTACAACATACTGTAGAAGCATCTTAGGCTATGTTCACATGTAAACTGTTATTTTGAAATAAGTTATTTTAAAATAAAGTCCTTATTTTGAAATAAGTTAATTTGAATTAAGGGAAAAGCTCAAAGCAAAATAGCATGTCCAAAGACAGGACTTGCTATTTCGCTTTAGGAGATGGGCACCATGGGAGGTGTGGCAACATGGCCCCCTCCCTGGGCAATGCCCCCACCCAATAAAGGCTAAAATGAAGGCACCCAGGGAAGGAGAAGGGCAAAAGTGTTATTTTGAAATAATGGTTATTTCGAAATAACATGTCTAAACACCATTGTTTCAAAACAAGTGTTTCGAAACAACGGCTATTTCGATTTCATGCGAGGTTTTATTGTTTTGAAACAACGGGTCCCATTGCTTTGAAATAACGGAACGTTGTCTGGACATAAGAAATTTTATTTCGAAACAACGGTGGCTGTTTCAAAATAAAACTCTCGTCTGAACACAGCCTTAGAGAAATAGTCACTTGGTCAGTGAAAGGAGATGTGAGTTTTAAAACTCAGAAAAAAGACAACTTAAGTTCTAAGCTCTTCAGCATTAAATATGGAAAACCTGTTTATCCTGAATGCTTTTAACTTATTCCAAAGGGGTAGCTGTGCTAGTCTAGCTCAGCAAAACAAACAAGGAGTCCTCTGGTACCTTTAAAGACTAACAAATTTAATTTAGCTCATGAGCCTTCATGGGAGAAATCCTACTTCGTCAGATGCTTGAAGAGGTATCTTCAAGCATCTGACAAATTGGGATTTCTCCCATGAACTCATGCATTAAATAAATTTGATTTTTAAAGTGCCACAGGACTCTTTGTTTGTTTGTTTGTTTTTTTACTGTTTGGCAGAATGGAATTAAGGGGCAGATTAGGCTGCTCCTACTGACCATAGTGGGAGCTGGATTGGTCATTAAGCCCTTGTCTACGCCGACAATGACGTTTGACATAATGCTGCTTACCTCAGCCTTCTGCAGCCTGTTCTTTCACTGTCAGCGACTCAGCGCAGTACATTTAAAATAAATAAATAAAAAGTGGAGCTGTAATTCGATCTGCTGGCACCACCCATGCAGGTAGTGTAGCTCTGAGGTCAAAATCTATAATTTACATTTAGGTTCCTGTAGCCAGAGAATAGCTCTAATCTTGATTTGCCTGTCTACTAGCTCAGTGTGATATAGCTCCTCCCCTGCCTACAGCCCTGGAAAATTTTCAATTAATTCCTCTCTCTGCGTGTAGCACTGTGCCTGTGTTGTGTCTGTGGCAGAGAATCATCAAGGAAGGTTTTTCCTTCTTCGTTTTTAACTTTAGCAAAGAGGGAAGAAGGAGTGAGTGGAGGATGACTGCCACCCCACAAGCCTCTGTGTCTATTACCCACAGGAAGTAATGTGAGCAGTGGGGACATGAAACTGCAAGCAAGCAGTTTGCTGTGATCACTCACCTTTGCCTTCTGTAATTCAAACAGTCTAAGATTGAATTACAGTCACACACCCCCAGTGTAGACACGCCCTGTGATACTAACACTGGTAACGACAAATGAGTTGAATTAGATAGAAGATAGATGGTCTCTGTAACCCCTTGTTAGATTGCAAGCTAACTAGGGGGCAAGAACCAGGTTGTTGTTGTTGTTGTTGTTGTTTTGCACAGTGCCTAGTACAGTGGTATCCTCCTCCTTGACTGGGCCCCCAAGATGTAATTGACATAAAAATAAAAATAATCAAACCACTTAAATGTATTTATTTACTTGGTATTTCGCTAAGATCCAGGAGCCCCAATTTTGGGTCAGAGCTGCATTGTGCTAGGCATAGGACAAATGTAATGCAAACAAGCTCCTGGCCTCAGAGAATTTACAACCTTAAACCATTATGCACTTTGCAACCCTGGTTGTGAAAACTAAACTGCAGTCAGGGATTAAGTGCATCAAAAAAAATCTGGAAGTGGACAATTTCTGTGCATGGAAATACATGCTTGCTTATTGGTTGAACTGGCAGACAAGATTCTATGTATGCAAAGAAGGCTTATTGTACTAATTCACACTCCTGTGAATATGTCTATACTGATATGAGAAAATTAAGAAAATGGTAGGTTAAGATGTACTACGAAACCTGAGGTCAAACAGAAAGTAAGGTGGGAAGAAGGGAAATTACTGGTATGAAGAACTGGGATTCTTGCTTGGTTATCCTAATACACCCATAGAATTGCGGGCTGGTGGCCTTGACTTCTGCTTCTGTCAGTGAACTGAGCTGGGGGCTCAAACACTATATAATTGCCACACCCCTCATGATGTAATTATACTGAACTATCTTCCCTTCCCCCCAGATAGTGCTACGTTGACAGAAGAAAGTCTCCAATTGATGTAGTAGCACGTTCATCTAATGCTACAGTGGTGCAGCTGCCCCAATGCAGCATTTTAAGGGTAAACTGGCCCTAAATAAATTTCCAAGACCAGAGAAAGAGCTGTGTATAACCTTGAAAGCTTGTCTCTATCAGCCAGCAGAAGTTTGGTCCAATACATATTACCTCACTCATTGGTATCAAGTGAGTTTCACAGGCAGATTTAAGGCAGTATATGCCTCTTCATGAGGTTGAAAGACTCGGAAGTAAAAGACCTGCCATGCGCTGAATATCACAACTATGCACAATGGAACATGATGAATGTCTAGAAAGCGCAGAGGGGAGCTGGATCCTTGGGAGCTAAAAAGTGTAGAGAGATGAATAGAATGGAGCTTGAGTTTTTCTTTTCATTTAATGAAAAAGGCAGTAATAGGCAAGGATATTTCCCTCCCCATCATTGTCTTTACTTACTCTTCCTCAGTTTCTTGTGACCCGTGGGAGTTGCACCAATATAAATGACCAATAATCATAACACACTGTGCTCCTGTAAACTGGGAATAATTGAAATACCTTTATACATGAACAGTTAGTTATTTAAGTGAAACTATTGTGAAAGATATAAGGAGTCTGGTGGCACTTTTAAAGACTTACAGATTTATTTATTGCATGATCTTTTGTGAGAGAAAAATCCCACTTCATCCTGTAAGTTTCTCATTGTCAAGCATTTGATGAAGTGGGACTTTCTCCCACAAAAGTTCATCCAATAAATAAATTTGTTAGTCTTAAAGTGCCACCAGACTCCTTGTTTGTTTTGCTGAACTAGAGCAACATGATTACCACTTTTGAACTTGTCATAAAAGAAATGTTTACGTGGATTGATTACCAAATAAATGATTAAGCAAGTTTGGATCAACAGGATTGCCCTTTAAGTTGAGGTACTTACCACCAAGAATATTTCTTTGGAGGTCATGAATTCTAAGGAGACATTTGCCAGTGGTTCAAAAAGAGGAATGTGGCTCATAAAAACTGCAAACCTAGGTTCACACTTCAGTGGGAATAAATAGTTTCCTAGGGGATTTTGAAAGGAAGTTCTACTAAAAATGGTTAAGGCGATGGGGAGGGGCAACAATCTTGGGGTATCCTGTGATATTTTTCCCATGATGTTTTCCAGAGATGTGACCTGGGCCTAGAAAGGGGAATTATATCCCTTGCCCAAACCTTTCTATAAGAAGAGAAATGTACTGTGCTGCCTTGTTTCCCAGAAGTTTGCACTGGCAGGGAAATTTAGTAAAAATAAGGTATTTGGTAGAAGACATATTGAAACACTTGGACTTCAAATGGGCACCACTTATTACCTGTGACCTATTGTTTGGACATGCAGTTTTATTCTTTTACTAGCCAGTCCTTGAAAGAAAGTGATTCAAGTCCACTTGCACAAACTCTGAATCCACACTTATTTCTTGAGCTGACATACTATGTTGTGATAAATTAAGAGAATAGAAAATAGCAAAAGGCAGAAGAATGCACTCTACTCCTTTCTACTTGGAAGTCCATGAGGATTTTTCCCTTCTCTCTCTTCCAAGTCAGCTCTCATCTTTGTGAATATAGGTATCAGTGTGTGACCTGAAATTACTAAAATTAGAATTCCTAAAAAGATTGATTTTTAACAGACAGCAAACACTGGAATTTTAGAAAGCTATTATCTTAAAACATTTTCTGCCTTCCAGTTCTCCAGGGAAGTTGGGGAAAAATACTTGATATAAAACTCCCACATACTGTGTGTGGATGGCCTCAGGGATCATGTAATTAGTTTATATATAATTTTCTTTTCCTGGAGAGTTCAGTATACCAATCTACTATTTTTTTAGTTACACAAAGATTAAGAAGAAACATTTAATAGCTTTTCTACCTATGATGCCATGCAGCCAGAGGATATTCAAGGGCACGTACTGTAAATATGTTATCTGATGTCGACTGGAAAGCAGAGAAGAAGGAAATAAACATGTGAAAATAAAAATAGTTAAGCAGGAATTTTTTTTTGTCTCTCTCTGGGTCTCACTAGTGGTCCAGAAGCAAAAGAGAAGGGTAGGAAAATCAGTGCCATTGGGGACTGTTGCTTTCATGATCTTGGTTTTCTTGGTGGTGGTGTATTAGCTGCACCAAAGGCAGAACATTTGCAAGGGGGAACAGACAAATCCTACATAAAGTCAAAGTGCCTCCAGTGGACTCAAGAAAAAAGAGAGCAAGAGAGTGGGTGCTGAAAGGGTTTTGTTGGATGGGTGAAGCTGGAGTAATGGCAAGCTGCCTTGTATTATAAAAGATTAAATCTTGAAATTGGAAATTTTCAAGTGCTTTAAAAGCTAATGCAACATGCCTGAAGAACTAAAACTAATAAAGCCACTGGTATAGAATCAATTTTGTAGAGGCTGACTAGGAACATGGAAACAGCTAAAAAATATTGATAGCTTTGTTATCAGCAATTTAGGACAAACCATTCCATGTCAGTCTTTATTACCATAGACTGTGCTCATCCAAAATTGCTTTCACTGCTATAAATTCATCTGATGCCCCATGTCGTCTGGGCTATACAGCCACAGAAGAGGTCTCCTTTTCTGATTGATTATGCTCCCTCTAGATGCTATGTCATGAAGCTTGTCTAAGCTCTACAGAGCTGATGAAGACTAAAGAGTTAGAATTTGCCTTCCTGAGCAGCCATGATGCCAGGGAAATGCCTCTCTTCTAATAGTCTAGTGCAAGATTTATTTCTTCTCTGGCTGTCTGGCAATCAGTTAGCCAGCCACAATTTAAAACAAATTATGCTATTTACAATGTTGTAGTGATCCGCAGGGGAAAGAGGGCTGGGGAGGACAGTTTTCCAAATTTCATCTCTCCAAGCTGGAGGACCAGAGAAAACATCTTGTCAGTTTTGCAAGAATTCCTCAGAACAAGCATGGGTCTCTGTGTGCTTCTGACCAGAGGCAAGAACATTACTCACTTCTCCATTCATGGCTGACTAGGTATGAAGTGCCCTCATGATGAAGGTGCATGTGTTCTTTAAAGTCAGAAACAGACTCACACATGTCCCTTGGTTCAATTAGCCACACAAGAAAGTTTCTATAACCCTGAGTTTCACAGTAACCACACAATGTGAAGTTATCACTGGAGGACAAAGACAAAAGATAGTTAGGAATAACGTTCCCACCAGTGCAGCTATTTTTCCTCTGCTTGTATATCTTGTACACTGATTTCTGGAAAACATAATAAGAAACATACAATGTTATCCAAAGTTTATGGATGCAATTTTGAAAGGTATCTAAGGGATATGATTCACTATTCTCATTAACATTAATGGGAATTAAACATTAAAAAATGCATCCATTCTAAATGTCCTATATGTGTATTGTCATAACTAAACCTTAGCCATTCCTTGGAGGTTTAGATAGCCCCCCCTTGTTGCAGAGATCCCCCCAGCACTGAAGCAGACTGTATTGCTGCAATGTTTCCTCCTCTCTGACTTTGTATCCTCCCTGAGTTCACCAGCAGTCTTCTACCCATTGCAAAATCCCTTTGTTTGGCAATGTTTAAATTTCCCAGGTCATTCTGGTTTATACATCTCTCTGGGGGGTGGAGGGGGTCAAGAAAGACTTCCAGTGGTGGATTCACTTCATACTGTCCCTTTGAGCACCAAAAATTGAATTAGAGCCATTGGCTATGTCTACATCTGTTACAGTTAGTTCAGACTTGTTAATCCAAACTAAGAAGTTTGAGGTTAGTTTGAACTAGCCACACATTCTAGTTTGAACTAACACTTAGTTCAACCTGGAACATGCGATTAGTTCGGACTAAGCATTAGCCTGTGTCTTGGCTGGACTTAGTTCAAACTAAGGCAGTTAGTCTGGACTAATGCCAGTACTAACTAGTTCAACTAAGCTTTCCTTAGTTTAAACAAAAATTTCTTAGTTCAAACTAGGGAAAGCCTAGTGTGGCTATGGGCTAAATTAGTTTGGACTAATTTGCCAGTGTAGACATAGCCATTGTCTGCCTTTCTGCAGATATACAAACCGCCCCAGTACTGAGTTAAATCTTTTTACCACAAATGCTATGATAGTAATCCTGTAGACAGATGTACACATTATTCATATTTTTTTTTAAAAAAAAAATTGATCTCACATCTTTCTAGAGAATTGGATCTCATCATTAAAACTTGTCGACTAGCAATGTACACCGAGAATGGAAAAAGGAGTATTTTTCTTTTTGGAACTGAAAAAGCTAGAAGAATTGACTGTCTGCACTGGTAATTAGAGTTCTCTGCCCAGAGGAACAAGTGCAGGAATACAGCATGGGTTAGGAAGACCACAAGGTTTTCTGTACATTTTCTCAAATTTGCTCAGTTCTGTCTCAAAAAAATTTGTGATCTCCCTCCTAAGAGGAAAAGGGCAAGTCAGTCTCCATCCTGCCCAATCCATGACATCTTTACCAACTCCAGAGAGTTCAATCTATTTGTTGTTTCATGGTGTAAATGCATTATCCACAAGAAACACCCTTCAGCATGAGCATCACTGACTTCCACATTTTGTCAGTAATCTCTGCAACCAGCTGACAACAGGAAAGGTTTGTTTCTGCAAATCAACTTAATATCTTAGTAGCTGCAAATTGTTGTGCTCTTCTCATGTGTAGTTGTGCTGCATGTGATCCACTTGATGTTATGGGCGATGACTCAAATAGTCCCCACCAGACAGTCAGTGCTCCATCTCTTCATTGCTGAATTTAACTCCTGAGTCAGCTTCTAGGACCTCAGCCCTGTGGCAGAGTTCTTTTCTTTAAGTCCACCCCTTCTGGGGTGAAGTCCCATTCATTAGTTTTGGTCATTAGTTACATCAATGGCTGTGAGTGCTCTGCCATCCTTGGTGCTCTGGCGGTGTGGGAGGGGCCTACTCCCATCTCCTTCTCCGGGCCCCAGCTCAGGGACCCTCTGTGTAATGACATCTGCACCAACAGCTTCCTGCCAGTCTTTGCTGTAGTCTGTCTCCCTGTGCCACTTTCCTCACAGCTCCCAGCCAGACCTGGACCCTTTCTTCAGGGCCATGCCTCAGTCTGCTTCGGGTCTATTGTTCCAGAGTCACAACAACCATCCTCTCCAGGCCCCTCACCTCAGAACTGCTGCTTCAGATACCTGCTTCTCTGGTTTTGGCCTGTTATCCCAGCGGTGCAGCTGCCATCCTCTCCAGGCCCTTCACCTCAGGACCACTGCTCCGGACCACTGCCCCTTCCTTCTGCCTTCAGGACCCTAGATCCTGGTCAGCTGCCAGTACTCAGCTGTGAGCTCTCCAGGGTGCTGGCTCCCTCAGCCAGCTGGAGAAAAACCTTCTCCCTGGGTTTCCCAGGCCAACTGCCTGAACTGACTCTGCAGCTCTCCTTACGTACAGGGCTCCTGGTCCCTGTTTGGCTCAACAGCCATCCCTTCTGACTGGCCACTGTTCAAGCTCTTTTCAGCCCTCTTTGGGCCTGAGTGAGGAAAACAACCCAATGACAGCTCTCATGGGAGGCCTAACCAAGAGAATGCACAATGCTGAAGCTTAAAGATGCAACTGGTCTTTTATGATATCTTAGATACTGAGCAACTGTGGCGCTATTTTCAATGTATTTGGTATTTCGTTGTAGTAATGTAGCAAAATCTAGGTAGCGACTTTTTATCTGCGAAACCTTTATCTGTATAACTAAGGGAAAACTGACGGAAGTTTAAATTTTGTTAACTGTCTGGTATGGAATCAATAGGAACTACATCATTTTCTGATTATCATAATGGCTGCCCTTAAGTTGTTAGGTTGCAGTAACTTCAGTAAAAGAGGTTGAATTTCCCCCTTGCAATGCATTGGTGTTACTGAGGATGGCATCAAGACAAATTTTTCTAACTGACCCTTATGCATACCTCTCGCTTGTGTAGTTTACTGCATATGCTATTGTAAGTAGTCCATCTATGTTGCCATTGGAAAAATGTTGGTCTATATGCTTCTATCTATTGTTAGGCCTTGATTCCACAGAGTATTTAAGGATGAACTTAACCACACAGAAAAGTAACTTTGTTGACTTAAAAGGGACTATTCACATGCTCATGTTTAGTACATGATTAAATGGTTTGTGGAATGGAGTGTTAATTACTGGAATCGTTATGGACCAGGTGTGGCCAAACTGTCCAAACTGCGGCTCAGGAGCCACATGCGGATCTTGAATGAAAAAGTGTGGCTCGCGAAGAACATCAGCAAATCAATTTAGGAGAGCAGCCACAGCCAAGCCAGGAGCTTTATATCTCCTGCCCTGCATGTACTCTAAGAATGCTCAGAGCATGCTGGGGGGGAGTCCCAGCATCTGCCTAGCCGCTGCAGTGGCCCAGTAAGGGGGCCCTGGGTTGGCCCAGGGGAGCCAGCATTAGGGCCTGGTGGTTAGGGAGGGAGTCAGGACAGTGGGGAGAAGTGCAGCAGGTTTGGGGATGGTGGGGAGAAGCGGTGGCATGGTTGGGATTGTGGCGAGAAGCGCAACATGTTTAGATTTTCTTGTAGTCCCTAAAGCAGTTTATTCATTTAATCATATCTTACAAGTCCGTCTAAACATGTCATTGCATAATAAGAAATGAATATGAAGAAAATAGATATTATATGGCTATATGCCTCAGTGTGGCTCTTGAAGGTTTAATAATCAACTTGTGTGGCTCTTGAGTTCCACAAGTTTGGCCACCCCACTAATATAGACTGTAATGTACAATTTTACCACACTTGCATGACATTTTAGTGATGTACTGAAGTACAATCTACTTGTAAAATGATGCTATAGACAAAGAGGAAATCAAGGCAGATAGCAGTAGACTGGCAAGTATATTTTTCATTGCAGTGATGCCACTGAGACCAAACAAAGGTGGTTTCACCAGCGTGATTTTAGAGAACAGTTTGTTTCAAGGAGCAGGAGAATAGGAGTGAAATCTCTTCTGCTGATGTTCAGCTAATGATGAAGATGGGTATCAGTCAAACCTGAGGATTCTAAATAACTTGTGGCAGTCAAAAGATTTGACAAGCAACTAAAAATTTTTATGTGCAACTTACTGGAGTAATAGTTGTCAGCATTGGTTTAAAATGCAGTTGTTTGAGGGAATGGCTCTGAGGAAGGAGGATCCATGTACAGACACAGATGAAAACTGAACTTTGGAGTGGTGTACAGTATTTTAAAGAAATGTACTAGTATTAGATGGCAGGCAATGATATCCACTTCTGAAAGTAGAATAGTTTGGGTGCTCTGAGGAATCTAGAGTAATATTAAAAACTTCAGTGGTATAAAACAATACCATCTATCCCACTGAATCTCTGGAAAAGCAAAGCAAGGGAGTTAAACAAGTTTATTTGAAACTACGATCCCAATTTTTATATACAATAAACAATAGATGCTGATCCGAGCATCTCTTTTCTGGATTTAGAAAGCCCATAAAGGGGTGCTGGCTTGAAAATAGTCAGGCTAAACTATCAGGCCTAGATCCAGAAAGCATTTCAGCATGTGCTTAACTTGGTCAGCGCAGCTATTCACATGCATATGTACTTTGTGAGGTCAGGCCCTTATGGATATTGTCTAATGTGAAATCAGACTCCTATTCAGTCTGTAGCACTAGTGTCTTCATCTTTTTTTCTCTAGTCTTTCCGATTTGAAGTGTGGATATGCTTGGTTTTTGTTTTGTTTTGTTTTTTAAGTGGGAGCAGAAATCATTGAACAAGAATTGCTATCTGAAGTTAGACAATTTAATGAAAGAATGGGATATTTGACCCATCAATCTCTGGGGATCCTTAAGAAGAGACTGTAGATGTTGATGCAAGCACAATTACTGACTGAAAGTAGGGAAATAAGCAGACTTCACCATTATGGATGCCATGACTGCCTCGCCATGTCTTGAGACCCTAGCATTTTACTGTGCTTTCATTGTTCTGATCCTGAACAGAAGTTCTGACTAGACTGGGCCAGGAACAGTGCCCAAATGATCCCGACTGCAGCTAAATCCTGAACACCACCTGGGATTTGAAATTTTGTCTTTGTGCATGGCCCGCGCATGTACCACAATGTTGGGGGAGGATGAAAGAGGTTACCCTAGAAGAACAAGGAAGAGAGGCTGAGACCAGGAAGCAGTGCATTTGGAGAGATGAAAGAGAGGTCAAAGGTGCAACTGGCCCTGAACTGTGACAGGGCCACTCACAATAGGCTTGCATCAGGCTGGAAGTGGGGTTTGGGCCAAGTTTAATCTGTATACTTCCAGAAAGAACCAACAACAGCAACCATGAAATAAATCCTTAGCTAATAATCACAAACAGCTCAACAGAACACTAATAAAGAATAATCTTGGTTCAGTTTGTGAAATTCTAATTACCTACATTAATTTATAATCTAATTAGCATTCTTTCAAGAGTTGAACAGAAAACCTATTCCTACTAGGAAATGCAACTTTATAGTACTTTCTTCTCAGTAGTGGCCAATTTGAGATGCTTCAGAAGAAAGTGTAAGGCAATTCTTAATTGATCCTTATGGAATAACGTGTGTAGGAACTTCCAGAGATGTTGCTGTGTTAGTCTACTTCAGTAAATCGAATAGTCGAAAAACAAAACAAAAAACTATTAAAGCTTCTGTGAGGTACAACCCACTTCCTCAGATGCATAAAGTGAAACTGCAGTATGTTAGGTATATGCATGAAGGGTAAATTAACAAGGTCAATTCAATTCAGATGGTCTAGATGTGATCCATTAACAACAAATAATAAGGTGAAAATGTTTGAAGAGGAAAAATTACTTTTTGTAGGCTCATACTCCCTATTTAGACCCAGTTGGATAATGTCAAGTTTGCATACGAATTCCAACTGTGCAGTTTCATGCTGGTCTGTTTGTAAAGGTGTTTTTAAAGTATGGTAATATTATGGCATAGAAAGAGCCAAGGAAGAATCTCTTCCACAAGTGCCTTCCTCTGCTTGCACTGCCTTGATGACTTTTTCATCATCAGGACCCATGGAAAGGAGATCTTTTTAAGAATTCCATTGCATTTAAAAAATTTCCACCCCACCACCAACCACAGTCCTGACCAGTCCACACAGGAGCTCCATTCCCTGGACACTACAATACAATTAAGTGATGGTCACATAAACACCACTCTGTACCAGAAACTGATTGACCTCTATACCTGCTTAGGTGCCTCCAGCTTTAATCTGGGATGCATCACACTATCCATTTTCTACAAAGAAGCCCTAAAATAAAAATCACATTTGCTCCAGTCCCTCACACAGAGACAAACACATTCAGGATCCCTATCAAGCATTTTTAAAATTACGATACCCACTTGAGGAAGTGAAGAAACAGATTGATGGAGCCAGACAGGTACCCAGAATTAACCTACTACAGGACAGACACAACAACAAAAGCAACAGAACACTACTGGTCATCACCTACAGCCCCCAAGTAAAGCCTCACACACATGCCTATAACCTATCTGGCAAGATGATCCCTCACCACCTCTCAAGCCTTGAGAGGTAGGCCAAGTTTTGCTTACAGACAGCCCCCCCAACCTGAAGCAAATACTCACCAACAATTACACCCCATACAACAAAAGCATTTACCCAGGTACCTATTCCTGCAACAAATCCTGTTGCCAACTCTGCCCCATATCTACTCAAGTGACACCATCATAGGACCTGACTAAACCAGCTACTCCATCAGGGGTTTATTCACCTGCACACCTACCAATGGGACATAAGCTGTCAAGTTACAACAATGCCTCTCTACCATATACATTGGCTAAACTGTACTGTGTCAATGCAAAAGAATAAATGGATACAAATAATATCAATTATGGTAACATTCAAATACCATTTGGGAGCACTTCAGTCTCCCTGGTAACTCTATAACAGACGTGAAAGTTACTATACGTCAGCAAAAGAATTCAAAAACGGACTTTAACATGAAACTGCAGAGGTGGAATTAGTGTCACATTTGCACATGATCAGACTAGGTCTGAATAGGGGCTGGGCATGTCTAGCTTGCTACCAAAGGCAATTCTCCCTCCTTAAACATTCTCACCTTTACATCAATTGTTGCTAATGGGCCATATGTATACTATTTGCATTGAATTGACCTTGTTAACTCACCCTTTAGATGTGCATACAGTATATACCTAGCTTATTCCAGTTTTCACTTCATGCATCTGAGAAAGTGGATTTTAACCCACGAAACTTTAAGCTTTAATTAATGTTAGTCTTTATAAGTGCCACAGGATGGCTTGTTTGTTTTGTCCATAGCAATTTTTCCCTCTGATTTCCCCTCTCTCCCATCCCCAATTAGTTGCACATTTCTTTATGCCTTGAAGCAGAACTTATGTCTCTTCTGAATTTTATTCTTTGCAGTGCAACTGTGAATGTTCTCATCATCTGTGTGTATAGTACATAGAGTAAATAAATGACCAGAAAGAAGTCAGGTAGCAACAATGTAAGTATTACAGTGTCAGATCAGTTCTTTACTGTTTTTTTGTGCTGAGGTTTGTGAGATAAATTTGTAGGTTGCTTCGAGGTGGTGAGCTTAGCTAAAATTAGTTCCATGTTAAAACAGTTTTTATAGGAAACAACTGAAAGGGTTATTGTGTCTGTATATTTGGGTTTTTGCTTGATAGACTGACTAATGGGAGTTGTGTGGATAAATCCTCTAATCAGCTTGGGGAATTTCAATCATGTATAATCAAGATTGATGTATTTTCTATCTGTAGAAGGGGAAAAAAATCTCTCTATATACCTTCCTGAAATTATTCAATGAGCACAGCTTTTCTTCTTGACAGGTTATATGAAAGCTCATTTAGGGAAACGAGGAAGTTGGAGCTTCAGGGAGTTATAAATCCCACCTTCAGAGAAAGCCAGAAGGTTGGAGATCAGGAGTGCTTTCAATAGTCCCAAGACCAGTGTCTATCCACAGACTAGGTCCTCAGGTTTGTCCTGGGAGAGGACTTGTCTTCAAGAGAAGGCAGTGCATTGTTTGTGGCTATTCTTTCTCTTCTTTGGGCTACATTTTGGCTTCAGATTTTCTTAAGTTAGGGAGTTCCTATGTGACTTATCAGAGGGAGGGTTGGGTAAGATATGAGTATATGATGTACAGATATAGCTAACAAGCACCATTCCAAGTAATATATACTGTAGTGCTGACACACACTGGTGGGCAGCCCCATGTACCACACCACTTCCAAACCATACGTGCAGGTGTGGAACAGGAAGTATAAAAGCCAAGCCTTGTGGCATGTAGCTCAATCTGGAGGAAGCTGCTGGAGAAGGAGGTGATCTTTTCCCCATGACTAGGACTTGAGACCAACCCTGTTAAAAGGCAATTCAAACTACCTGTAGGTGGAAGCCTTGAGGGCTTTCCTTAGCTATTGGGTCTGAGCAACTGGGAAGAGCTGCTGTTATATTGCTTAGGAAGGTCTATTCCTTGCTGTGCTGTGGTGCCAGTGAAAGCAGGAAGACCAAGTCACAAAAACACCCCTCCTTGCGAAAGCATCAGGAAAGAGTACCAGAACCATCAACTCTTCCAGATGGAGTCAGCTGCAAAGTTGGGGTACTCAGCTTTTACCTTGAGGAAAAAATACTTTTTTTAAAGAAGTATTTTACTTACTATAAGCTGTCACTTACAGTGAATGCACAAAGAAACAGATGTTCCATGTGTAAGCCCAGGATCAGAAGACCTAGTAGGAATGAGTTCTCTGCTCCCTGTTGGTGAACACAGGAAAAACCAGCTCTGGCCAACTTCATTTACATGAATTATAATGTTGTCAATCCATAATTCCACATACTGAGTTTCATTTCTTTGAGCTCGAAGTCATCTGGTTTGATGCAATAGGTGACATTATTATCATTACTGTACTCACGAAATAAAATGGGAATTGTAAAGGATATGCTCTGGAGCAGGGGTTCCCTTGAGCTTCAGAGATGTGGACTCTCTTTGGGGTAATGAAGATAGCAAGCTGGAGTGAGTTTTGTTCTGGAGCTGAGCTGAGGGGTGCTGTTCCAAATAACACAGGCTCGCTCCGTAAGTCCTCTTTTGCTTTGGTTTCCTTATCTCTAATTCTCTAATCTCGATTGGATCAGAGCTTGACCGGTGATGGCTGTAAATAAAGCAGATTGGACCTTACATATGGGTTTGATTGGGCTGGTAATTCTGGTAGTGGTTAATAACTGACTGTCCCAAGCAGCTGGCTTTTGGAAGCAGAGTTGAAATCATTTGACTGGAACAGATAGCTGCACACTGAAGTGGGAACCTGAAGGATGGGGTTTTTTTAGGCAGGAGGAGAGCTACTTCTGGATGTCCCTTGACTGCCATTAAGGATAACTTGACCTGTGTGTGGGTTGAAGTTGTTCAGTGCCTGCTAAAGTGGAATTTGGGGACCAAACTCCTGATGTATTGATGGGGGTGACACATTTCTTAAATTCACATATACACAAATACTTTTTTCTAATTTCCCCTTTCCCATACTGACAACAATATAAAGTATTCCATGCTTTCAAGACTCAGTAAGTGAGAAGTTAGTAGAGACTCCTGAAAAATTGCCCAGGAAGGTTTTGCTTAAAAGTGTTAAGAGATAGGGGCATGGTGTGTTGACTAAAGCTGGAAATGTCTTTTATTAAAGAAGCACTTCTACAAAATTGAACTGGACCCTTGTTACTGCCACTGGAACCTGGGAGAGGGTTTGCATATGACTTGGTCACTTTATCAGACATTTCAACACCATGAGGCTGGGATGGTGGGAGTGTCACACATTGGCAGGGTCTGAGGGTCTAGGGAAGTACAAGCTGTCGTTTTAGCTTGCCAGTAAACCAGCTGTCACTGTGTTCTGTGGCCAGAAGTGGCTTGTGAGTCAAGATATGTGATGTCCTTGTTTACAGCAGCAGTAGCTAATGCTGCCTACTGTGGATCATCCTCATGGAATCGTGTCTAGGGAACAGATTTGTTGCAGCAGGGACTCATCTCATGTTTCCTTCTCTGTACTATCCAGAGCAGGGTTTGGCACACAGAGAATTAGAGCCACATGCTGAAGTTCTTGCTTAGGTAAAGCTTCTCACTGAGCTCAATGACAATACTGCTTCAGTAAGGTTTGTACGATAAGTAATCATATTATTCCATGACTTTACCCACACTGGGGTGTTCCCAGTAATACTGTATTCATATGCCAGTAACTTAGTGAATGGTTAAATTACCTACCCAAGATCTTCACTCCATTGCATTGTGAAGAGGTGTTTATCTACGAAGGGCTTAATGACTAGCCAATTAACACACTAAGCTGTATCTGGAGCATAGGCCAGACTTAATCTATGAGTCCCATCTAGGAGGACAAGTTGGTGATAACGTTTAAAAAAAAAAAAAAAAAGTCTTTGGAGTAGGAGTGTGCTAAAGGGAGAGAGTTCTACTGTTGTTCTCAGGAACTGGTGAAAGTGCATTAAAGATGATGCCTAAGAGGGGACTGGTTATCGTATCCTCTCTGAAGCTGGGAATTTTGGCAAGAGCCTGGAGAGAAACAAAACAGCAACTAGAGAGAGGCAGGCTCTGGGCTACATTGTGAAAAGAGGAAAGGAATGAGACTTCCAGGGGGAGACAGCCTCACACAACATTTAAACAGCAAAAAAGCAGGGGAAAGTTAGGGACCTCCAGTCGAGCTCATGGAGGGTGGAAGTAGGGTTGTTTATAATTTTAGAATTTAAAAGTTAGGGAATTCCCAGGGAAGTCCCTGAGAGTCTGACCCTGAAAGAAGGTGTATCCAGAGAGGTGGCTGTGGGCAGAAGATCTGAGAGAGGCTGGGTAGGAAGACATCCAGGACAGCAGTAACAAAGTGTTGTGAGGAGCAGAACCTGACTGCTGGTTGTAGGGTCTCTGGGCTGAGACCCAGTGTAATGGGGGAGCCCAGGTTTCCCTATCAGCTGGAGAATGCAGCTTGAAACCCACTGGCAAAGACATAATAACCAATGAAGAATCTTGAGAAAGGGGTGTGAGGGCCACTGTCTTGAGTGGGGCTGAAGGCCTCTGTTGAAATGACACTTGGGCTTTTATTTATTGGACTTTCATTACCCCAGAAGGGATGGACTTACACTGTGATGTGGCTGGAAGGCCTAGTTATGGGTGAAAGTGACCTACCACAGGACTGGAGGGACCATTGCCAGGTGGCATCACACAGGAGAGAGTGTCCATGCTACATACAACCATACAGAGGTGCTTCATTGGTCACACCAGTCCTTTTTTTATGCACATTCTGCTTTTGACGGTTTTTTTGCTATGGTGTGTTAAGGTATTTTTTGGAATTTTGAAGACATTTCCATTGGCTTTCTGAATTCCTGAAAAATATGTGGAGGGGAACAACCCTCTCCAGAAACCTAAGATTGTTTTGCTCACTGGTAATTCAGAAATGCCTTTTTCCCTTACTTAATTTCTTAAATGCATATATAAATATTCTGCAAAACAAACAAGGAGTCTTATAACAATTAAACACTAACAAATTTTATTCTGGTGACTTCTTTCTACTTTTGCCTTTTCCATATTAACAATAATATAAAGTTTTCCATGCTTTCCAGAGGTTGTGAGCGAGGAGTGTGTGGAAATACCTCAAATATTGTCCAGGGGAGGTTACGCTTCTCCCCCCAGCCCCAGAAAAGGGAGTGGTGTTGGTGAGGTCAGAGGTGGTTAAGGAAACTTTTTCCCAACTTTGGACCTCTGGTATTGGAGGGCAGCTGAGAAACTGTGTCTATATGTATCTATGCTCTTTCCTCCATTCTGTTTATTTTCTATCTCTGAAGATGTTAATGTGCACAGTTTTCTTAGTTAAAAGAATTTAGTAAGAAGATAAGCATTTTCTGATGATTTCATTGCACATCATAACTTGCTTCTAGATGAAAATTGCTGCAAAAGACTGCATTTTTAGTGTATGAGTAGGATCAGGGCTGACATATATGCCTGAGCTTTACGGTTTTTTGTGGTTGCATGGGTCAGCTCTGATGATGATCTGTGTGATGAATCTGGAGTTTCTCTCTAATTTATAAATACTGTATGTTGGCCTAGCAGTTGGGATGTTTAGCACATGAATATTTTGTGTTGACTTAATGCACTAGCAATCTGTCTGGAATACAGAGAATGAGGAGGAAATGGCTCCAGATAGCCAATTCTCAACTGACTCTTAGAAACATCAATGGTCAGTACCAGAGCCACTGATGCTGAGGACTCTGGCTCAATCCTCTGGTAGTTCTGTGTGACCGGTTTGGCTAGAAATGGTTAATGACCTGCTAAACAGAGCAACAACAAAACAAACAACTAGGATTAAAGGGGATGGAACAGGAAGGAAAGGGGCAGGAGTTGATTAGGAGAGCTGGACTGAGACACACAAACCTTGTGGAGCTGTCTCAAGAATTAAAGCTTAGCTAGGTTACTACTGGAGGTTTTCAGCCTATGGTTAAAACAGAATAAGCATACTTTCTCTAGAAGCTTTATTCCTACTACAGCTAGTCCTCACTTAGTGACCTACTCGTTTAGTGACCCCTCAGAGTTATGACCGGCTCTCTGATGAGTTGGTATTATGGCGATGTACGAGAACTCGCATCAACTCTCTCAGATTACCTATATTTACAGTACACTATGCAAACTAAGTTCAGTACATTAGAGCTTAAAACATTTAAAATATATATTTAAAATGTTATAAATGATGCAAAGGTGACATTAAAACTATCTACCGATGGTTGAAAAACCTACTACCAGTAAAGTATATTATGCCTGAAATACCGGTAAGGGCTGCTCCTCGTTTAGTGACCAATTCGTTTATCAACCAGGTTTCAGGAACGGAACCCAGTCACTAAGTGAGGACTACCTGTACTAAAATATACAATAGTTTGTGTTAAGCTGGCTGTCTGGTCACTGGTAAGGCTCCTGAACGGAAGATCTCCAGATGTTTGAACTCACTTGCATCTGTAGATAAGCATAGTGGATACATAAGGTGCTGCAGCACAGGCTTTGGTGTAGAAGTGTAAGAATTGCCAAAAAAAAAAGTTCTTGGAGTAGAGGTAAAAGCATAAGACCAAACTCTTGATGGGTGCCCTCAAACAAACCAGACATGGGGCAGAGGTACAGTTAGCCATAGAAGTGTGCCAGTCAGCACCTTCATGAAGCCACCTATTTGTATGTCAAATTGTGATTTGATCCACATTAGCCTGAGTTTACAGCCAATTACACCCTTTCCTCCAACTCTCTCCTCTACGCTATGTCTCAACATCCATAAGATCTCTCTGCAAATCTTGGGGCATTTTTGTAGTTGGTAACACATCTTTCTGGCTCCTCCCACATTTCTAGAAGCTATAACTCAGGATATGTAATGACTCAGGATCTTTCTTTGTTGTCCTTGTGTGGAACACTTCAGCTCATGTGAGTGGTTTTATCCCCGCTCTCCCCAACCCCAGAGGGAATTATCTATATCAGAATCTGTCTCTACCATAAATATTCACTGAGGACTTAGTCATTGAAATGTATGCAAAGACCACGGAATGATTTTCTGAGACTGTCCTATTCTGTTTTCATTCCATCAACAACATTTCATTGAAAAGATCAATAGTTAATTACATTAAGTTCAAATCCTTCTTTAACCCATTTATAAGCATCAAACAAATGGCCTCTCTTCTGTATGCCCCTGATTGGAAAAACAATATGTGCTGATGTTTTGGCAGAAGGCTGTGGTGGATTGACGGTCAAAGGAAAACCTACATCTAGCAATCATTATACATCACTACAGTATAATTCATTATTTTACACACTGGAATATTTAGAAAGAGAACCTTGTTCTCCTGTATGACTATAATCCTCCTGGTGCACATTATCCTTATCCCACAGAGGTATATGTTAGGGTCTACTAAGTGAGCTAAAATATTTTAGAGTATTTGATTTCCCTTCCCCTGGATGAAATGATGTGTTAACCTGAAAAGCAGTTAAGGGGTCCAGTTCTCCAGCTAACAAAAAGGTACTGAAATTAGTAGAGAAATTCAATACACTTGCCAAATTTCAGTCTCTTCACACTACTTTCCAGTCCTGCATTCCCTTTGGCAGCATGGTTTCCTGAGGATCCCTACTGCTATATCTGGTTGCTATTACAACACAGGTGCCTGCACAATGCAGATTCCAACATCTACTACATGCCTATCCAATGATTTGAAGCACTTGCCTGATTTGTGCCTGAAAATATCAGGATATTTCAATATTCAGTTGATGTTTGGGCCCATGTATGCTTGACAATAATGCCTGTGTGGACCATTTTTCTAAATGTACATTGAACTTGGGGGAGCCTATTCAGCAAAGGTACAGCCCTATAGCAGTGTTTATACTGGGAATGATGATGTACTACATGGGATCATTATTTTCTTAACTCACTCCCTTATAGCTTTTCTTGGTTACATGGGGTCAAAAGATTCTTCTCCACTCTTTCCAGGACATGAGGTCATAGGTCTTGAAATACTCATTCTTTCTCTTAAAACCTCTCTTGACAAAACCTTGCCATCCTACCCTTTATTATTCTTGCTGTCCTCTTCCTTACAGGCATTGTTTGCTAGTCATTCCTCTCCCATTCCTATCACATGCCCAGCCCACCTCAAACATACATTATCCAATTTATCTATCAATGAGAGTCCCAGGTGTGTTCTGTCTACCCTCCAATTTCCTATCATTCTCCTCCATATATTATCGTCCACTACCTATATGTTCTTTTCTTCAATCTCCAGATGATCTACTGGTTTCAAACCATAGAACAGGCAGAGACACAAACATGCAGCAGACAGCTCTTCCTTTCAGCTGGTTACTTAACCGATGGTTCCACAGTACTCCTGCCACCCATGTACATTTAGTTCTTTTCATTTCTTTGGATTTCTCTCTCATGGTACTAAGTCTTATTCCCAAGTGCTAGATACTTTCTTCTGATTCAGCTTTTCCCCTAAAATGTTATTCAAAAGCTCTTCTGCTATCTTCGCTACTTTCATAAGTTCAGTTTTGTCTGTCTGTTTCAAACCATCGTCTTCAAATACAGATGTCCATTCTAAAGACACCATATTTACCAATTCCTGCTTGCTGTCAACCAAAAGGACCAGATAATCAGCCTACATCAGTTTTCTCTCCATCTCCAGAGACTTGGTTCTCCTACTACTTCTAACCTGAGTATGAAGAGATATGGACTCAGCACACTTCCTTTTCTCTTTCCCACCATCCACTCAGAACTATCTAAAATGACAAGTATGTCACAGCCTTATTTTCTGACCCATGATACAGCTCCTGCATCATCTCGTCATCTTGTAGTCCCCTCCTATCCATTTCAATGTTCCAAACACCAGCAGTACCACATTATATGCTTTCTCAAAATCAATAAATATTACATAGCAGTTACACCCTCCATTGATCATCCTTTCAAACATCTCTCTTGTTGCAAATGTGGTCTCCAAAGTACTCTTTCCCTCCCTAAAGCTGTGTTGGTCCTTTGCCCCTCCTATGTTTTCTTATACCTTGCACTTCAACCTTTCCTCTAAAATTCTGTCAAGGATTTCGAAAGGCTGAAGCTACAGTAGATGTTTGGGAATCAGGACTGATTGTGGCTCTTTGAAAGGCTAAGGGTTATGCAAATAATCCAGTAGTGATCTATAAAGCCACCTCTCTCTGTATTTCCTGCTGCCTGAATTATTAACAGCTTTATCTCATAGTCATTTGTTTTATTTGATATTCTTTATCTTAGCCAGTGCTTGCTTCTTTTATGGCCCCTACAGAATTCAGTACCTTTTGAAACTTCTCCATGATTTTCCACAGTGTCACACTTCCATTTGTCTTTTCTCTTTAACCTGCACCTTTAGCATTAGTCACCACATAGTTCCTATCCTTCACATGTACACATTTCTTCAAATTTTATGTTCTTCTTTTTAGCCAAACCAAAATCCTATTTCATGCCATCTTTCTCTTCTGTTTTGTACAATTTTTCTTCAGTTCCACTTTTGCCTTAACAACGGATTTTAGCTCCCTTTTTTACATTTTTCTGAGTTTTATTATATCATGATAGCATGCTTTCTCAAATTCTTTGTATTATTCATAATTTAGTTTAATTGCTTTTGTACATCAGACTTCTACCATCAACTTGCTCTTCAGAAGTACCTCTTACCCTTAGTTCTTTCACATTACCTACAATGCCTAAATGAAACATTCATGAAACTTCCTCCATTCTTCCTCTGCTGACTTCACTGTCATTGGCAAAACATGAAAGCATTACATTTTGACTTACGGTGATTTCTTAAAACTGAGATTGGGGCTTTAAAACATAGGACATTGCAGTGGTTCCAAAGTCCATATATTAGGCCTCTTAGGATGTTTAGAGTCACTGCAGTGAAAGTCCTGTGCGCCCCAAGTCTCAGAGTCCAGGTCAGCTGACTGGGACACATGGGTCTTTGGCTGCAAGGGTAAAAAATGCAGTGTAGACATTCAGGCTAAAGCTGGAACCTCGGTTCTGAGACCCTGCAATGGAGGGAGGGTCTCTGAGGTTGGGGTGCTGCCTGAGGCCAAGCATCTACACTGCAATTGTTAGCTCTGCAAGCCCTAATTGGCTGTCCTGGGTCAGCTGTAGCTGGGCCACAGGTCTTTTTTATTCTAGCATATTCATACTCTCTAGAAGTTACCTAACTATCAAAGCTGGTAGGCTTCCAACAGCTTTCATTACCTTTATTGGGAATCTGACTATTTAGAACTTTTGAAAATCAGGGCACTTATTAAGGTGCTAACTTGAGGAATTCATTTTTTTTTCTTGGCCTTTGAGTTTTCACTGAAAGATCTGTTTCTCTCTGGGCAAAACTGAATGGGATTTAAAGAGCTGTTCACAGGTGTTTTTCTTCTAAATCAATAATTCTGTCCCTAACCTAGAAGCTATACGGTGAGTTTAAAAATAAAATAAAGAATTTCTGTAGGGCTTTTTATTTACTGTACATCTAAAATAGCTTAAAGAGCATGGGCTGCATCCACACTTGCAAATTTAAAAAAAAAAGAAAAAGCCATATTTTTTTCTATCATTGTGGTGATAGAAGGCTTTGCTTGAAATGTCACCTATACCAGTATAGCTGCAGCATATATGGTGAAGACTGTCCTGATGTGTGAAAGAGAGCTCTTCCATCAGCATTATGAAACACTTCCGTGAGTGGCAGAAGCTGTCTCTGTGGGAGCTCGCTTGCTGACTTAATGCTGTACACTTGAGTGCTTGTATCTGTGTAACTTATGTTACTCAGGTGGGTAGAATATTTGCACTCTTGAGCAACATAAGTTTTGCTAAGAAAGCCATAGTGTAGACATAATCTTACTAAATGAATTTGATTGCATTTTTACCCTCCCTTCTGCTTTTATGCCCCATCTCTTTACAGAGTATGCAGTGTGAAATAACTTCTTTTCCTTTTCAATAGAGTGAATTGTACTTCTCGTGAAAACAGTAAACACTGCTAACAAGGTGGTGATAACTGTTTGTAGTGCTCCTTCTTGTCCGTGCATGTGGTGGTATATATGCTTGAGCCTGCAGACTGCTGATCAACTATCCTTGATTCAGTAAAACACTTAAGCCCATAAACAGAATGAAGGTCCTGCTGTTAAGGTGCTGTGCTAAGCCTTGGGAGACCTGGGTTTGAGCTATGGTGCTCTCTCAGATTTACTGTATGAATAGAGCTGGTCCTGGAAGCTGAGAGGTCCAGGCCACATGGAAACCTGTCTCAGGGCTTTCAGGGTCCTTCTAATGGAGCAGGGAGCCCTAGGAGTCCTACATCTAAGGAGCTGGCAGGGATCTTGGAGCCCTAAAAAGGGAGCCGTGGTGGTAGTGCTGTCATGGACCATGGAAGCCCAAGTGACTCTACACAGATGTAGACATGATGGGTGTAAAGCATCTTCAAATCCCTTTTCATGTATGGGAACTAGTTCATAAATGCTCCTGTATCTGGGGACATTTGCACTGGGACTTTCTTTCTATTTGTTTTTCATCTCTTTACTACTTGTGCCTAACAAATTAAATAATAAATAAGAATGCAATGATCAGTTATTAAGCAATTGATGATTAATAATTGAGTTTTCCCAAATTTCAAGAATATTGGAGTATGAAGGCTTTTTAGGGGAGATAAGTTCTTATTCTAACTGTTACTAATGATCCCATTACCAGTAAAAAATTAGCTCTAAGATCATGTAAGAGTGGAACTGCAAGTATAACAATTAAGGAACAGAAAAAATGGAAAAATTCTGTTCCTCTAGTAGAAATAAATCTGGCAAAGACATTTCCATTTATTGAATTGTGAGAGGAGTTTTAATTTCTGAAATGTAGGAATGTGAAATGTCACCTTCTATGCATAATAAATAAATGTCATCATGCTGTTGCTTTTTTAATTGAAAGCAAAAGACTTTTGTTTAAAAAATCCCAAAGATCTTTATTCTTTATCAAAGTGCTGGATATCCTTGTTCTAATTCAGATGGCAGTATAACTGAGTAGTGTTGTGCTTTTAGTTCCATTTTTTATGGGTTTATAATGCAATTTTATAAACAAAAATCATATCAACTTCTCTTCATCTGACATAATAAGGAACAAGTCTCCATATTAAAACAAATCTGTGGGCTGTTATATGGGTATGCAAATACCTGATTCATTCATGCAGTCACATTAATAATGCTTGAAAATTCAGGTGCATAATTGCACAAAGCAGGTCTCTTTTTTTGTTTAGATAAGTAGATAAAAGAACTGTAATGTTCATATGGTGGAACCATGACATCTGTCCCCAGGAGGCAAATGTTGGCAGCTTCCAGCTGCTATTGTCTGAGGATATTGGTTGAGACTTTGGTTCCCAGGGACAGATGTTCAAAGTTGGGATAAACAGCTGTGATATAAAGAACAATTAAAAATAGGCAAATTCACTGTTACACAGAAGTTTTTGGTGTGCAGAAAGTATAAAATGCTAGCAATGGAAAATTAAGTGTGTGTGCCATGTGCATTTTCCCCTCCCTGAAGGTGAAAGCAAGTTTAGCCTTTGATACTGAGTGATTTTTTTTTTTTTTTTTTTTTTACATTCTTTAAAGCCAGGAGTGTCTCTTTTAATGACAACTTTACTACACTGAAAAAGATCTCTTAATATTATTGTTGTAAACATAGACACAGTTTTCCAACCATCAGAGGAGTAAAATTCTGGAATAGCCTTCCAAGGGGAGCTGTGGGGGCAAAAAATGTAGCTGGCTTCAAAACTGAGCTTGACAAATTTATGGAAGGGATGGTATGATGGTACATCCTAGTTTGGCAGTTAACTGATCTTTCACTACTGGTGGTCAATACACCAATAGCCTGATATAGGACATTAGATTGGGTGAATTCCAAGTGATCACAGAAAACTCTTTCTTGGATGTATGGTTGGTGAGCTTTGCCCACATGATCATCTTATTTGAGGTCAGGAAGGAATTCCCCCACAGGGTGAGTTGGCAAAGGATTTTTTTTCTCATTCTTCTGTAGCAGGGACACAGTTCAGTTGCTGGTGGATTTTCTGTGCTTTAATGACTTTAAACTATGATTTGAGAGCTTTAACGACTCAGTCATACGTTAGAGATTTATTGCAAGAAGGGGTGGGTGAGGCTTTGTGGCCTGCATTGTGCAGGAGGGGGCAGACAAGATGATGACTTTGGTCTCTTCTAATCTTACAGTCTGTAAGTCTGTCAGGAAGACAGTGAAATCAGAAACTAAATATTTCAGGGTGAGATTTTTAAAAGCATTCAGCATTGGGCTAAGTGCCTCCCACTGAAATCATTTCTCGATTGACTTCAGTGTAAGTGGAGTTAAGCTTAATTCTGAGATCTTTTGAAAATCTTATCATGAAACATTACAATTCACACGTACGTTCAAACAGCATAATAAGTGGCCACATGCTTACCAGCATTATTTCACTTCTGTGAAACCATTGTGTCTTAGAGATAGAAACACCTGATCTTTTATCTAACTTCATGTTCCTCTACAATAGAGTCTCTTTTGAAGTATGTAAAATGAGATATTTTGTTATGCTTTGAGAACAAATATTAATGAATCAGGAAGGGGGGGAAATCACTACCTACTCTTCCAGTGGTGAAATATGCAAAATTGTGCAGGAAAGGCTGAATATTTTAAATAAATCTGGCACTCTCAATTATTGATCTAATGCTGCTAGATTTATCACCATTGGCTCAAAAACACCATTTATTTGAAAAAAGAAAAGAAGAGTCTTGTTTTGCTCTTGTTGATCATAATGGAAGAGTGGTTGTTGATTTTTCGTGTAAATAAGAGTGGATCCAATCTCTGAGAATGTGTCCAGCAAATGAATAAATGCAGTGTGAAGCCATGTTAAACATCAGCTATAATTCCAAAGTTTTTGATGATGGAACAAGTGGCTGTTATTGGTAAGGAAAAAAAAAACAGCTCTTTCATGTCTTCATTAATGATCTCAGTGATGGGATAGATTGCATACAATGTTCCCCCTAAGCTGCAAGGCTGCGCATCCATGCAGCTCCCCCCTGCTGCCCCACACAGGGGACACTGCCTGCCCCACATGGCCAGCAGCCAGAGCCCCTATCCAACTGGAAAACACTGTCTTCCAGCCAGTGGAGAGCTGCTCTGAAGCTGGGAGATATTGAAACTCCCTCCCAGAGAAGCTCGGACGGAGCATGCTCAGAACACCTGAGTGTGGGGTGTGGGGAGTCGAGCCAGCTGGGGGTTAGTGGGGGGAGCAGGCTGGGGTAGGAAGAGGGGATGTGGCTGGCTTGGGGGGGCACTTACCGGGAGAGCTGTGGGGGGGAGCATCAGGTCTGCAGGGGGGGTGTGCAGGTTCGGGCCTGCATGCCTCTGTAGGATTGGGCCCGCTGGGGTGGGGGGGCAGCCCATGCAGTGAGCAACTTGCATTGCTCAGCTGCCTTACGGCCTTAGAGGGAACATTGATTGCATGCTCAGTAAGTTTGTGGAAAACAGCAAGTTGGTAGGAATGGTAGATACACTGGAGGACAATGGTAGGATTCAGAGAGACCTAGGCAAATTAGAGCATTGGGCCAAACAAAATCTCATGAAGTTCAGCAAGGACTAGTGTAAAGTCCTGCAGTTAGGACAGAAAGATCCCATGTACTGCGACAGGCTGGGACTGACCGGTTAAGTATCAGTCAATCAAATCATAGGGTTGGAAGGCACCTCATGAGATCATTGAGTCCAACCCCCTGGGGCTTGAACCCAGGACCTTCTGCATATCAGGCAGAGGTGTGAGCCACTAGCAGCTCTGTAGAAAAGAACCTGGGGGTTATGGTGGATGGGAAGCTGGATATGAGTTGACAGTATGCCCGTGCTGACAAAAAAGGCCAGCAGCATATTGGGTTGCATCAGTAGGAGCATCACCAGCAGATTTAGGGATTTAATTGTCCCCCTCTATTCAGCACTGGTGAGGCTGCATCTGGAATACTGTGTCCAGTTTTGGGCTCCCCCCTAAAGAAAGGATGTGGACAAATTAGAAAGAGTCCAGAGGAGGGCAACAATAATGATTAAGGGTCTGGGACACATGACTTATGAGCAGAGATTGAAGGAACTTGGCTTATTTAGTCTGCAGAAAAGAGTGAGGGGGGACTTGATAGCACCCTCCAGCTATTTGAAGGGATGCTCTAAAGATGAGGGAGCTAGGCTATTCTCAGTGGCGACAGAAGACAGAACAAGGAACACTGGTTTCAAGTTGCAGCTGGGATGGTCTAGGTTGGATATTAGGAAAAACTTTCTCACTTGGAGGATGGCAAAGCACTGAAAGAGGTTGCCTAGGGAAGCTGTGAAATCTCCATCTTTGGAAACCTTTGAGAGCTGGTTAGAAAAAAACCCTGGTTGGGATGGTTTAGTGGGAGTGGTCCTGCTTTAAGCAGCAGGTTGGACAAGATGACTTTGCAAGTTCCTTTCAGTCCTTATATTCTGTGATTCAAATCTATCATCCCTTCTCTTCATTTGTTCCATATAGAAGAGAATCAAGGTAAGATATCAAGTTCCAGAAGTGTATGCATGTTAGTCTAGTTCAGCAAAACAAATGAGGAGTCCCATGAAACTTCTAAAGACTAATGAATTTATTTATTGCATGAGCTTTCATGTAGAATTCCACTTTATCAGATGTATGAAATGGGACATACAGTATGAAAGGGGATGTATAAATTTTATGATCTTGTTCCTTCCCTTCAGGGTGTTTAGTAGCTTGATCGCAGCATATCTCATGCTCCAGGATGAAGAACAAGATTGACAACCACTCATCTCAGCTAGAATGGGTCTCTCTCTAGTAAGGGCTTACCTCATTGGTGTAGGTAAAAGAGCTTGTGCAAGAGCTTTCTCTGAGACAGTGGAACAAATTTCCACAGGAACAAAGGACTGTCACAGACCTCATCACTTACTCCAAGTACAATGCACAGTTCTTCAACCTGCCTTCCCCAACATTAGCACTGAACAATATGCCCATAATACAAAAAAAGCTTGACACCAACTAAATAACTCTAGACACAACATCACAGATGACTCTTCCCTTGTGAAAGGTTCAGGAAAAGCACACACTACATGTGACAGATATTAATTACAGTGCTTAACATGCTACTGCAACGAACTCAGATGACGGTGCCAAAAGGGATATTAGATCAATGTAAAATAAAAGTTAGTATAAAATGTCTGGTTTTGCAAGGATGCTGAATTCCTCCTATTATTTGGTTTGTAACCTCAATTACCATTGACTGAAATGCAAATTGAATCTGCTCAGTCCCTTGCATGTCTGTGCAAAAAATTAAATGGTCTGATTCCTGTCTTCCTTGTTAAGATACTTAAACTTGTGCAGCATAGGCGTAAAATGATATCAGTTAAGAGTCTATAGATGTAAATTACTAACTATAGTTAAGGCTGTAGAAAATTCTTCTTCCATAGCTACCAGTTCATATTTTTATTTTTCAAGGAGAAAAATCCCAGGAAAAATAATTAGCAGAGTAACTACAATTTTGATTTGTATTGAGCAAGATCAGCTTCCAGTCATGTGATCTAAATCTTCTTCAAATAAGTTTTGCTTTATGACTCAATCTTAGCTTAGGGGCTCTCTATCATCATTGTAAAGTAACTTTGATACCTCATAAATGCATAAACCAATTATTAATTTATATTTTGTATTCTACTAAGAAATACTGCATTGCGAATAAAGTTCTCATCACATTTGATTTGATTTGAGACAAAGTAATTTAGACAGTCCCTCGAAGCAGACTTAGTTCAGTTATTGTAATTGCTAGGGCAAAAATCACAACACGGTATGGCGGAACTGCTTATGGAAAATAAGGTAGGCCAAGCAAAACTGACGTACAGGCACTTGCTTTGTGAAATGCTCTACAGAAGATCTATTTGACCAGACCCAATCATCTCAGATTTGTGTGCCCATGTTATGAGCTTATTAGCAACACATGGTTGTGTTTAAGAAAGAGAAGCGCTTAATGTTTGATGTAAAATATGTTAACATTTTGGTCATGACAAACTACAGCCTCGTTCTCCTCCCAATTAATGATGCACCTTGAAAAGCTTTGTACAAATTGCCACAGGCTCAGGGATTGTAATTGAATTTTAGGTAGAAATAGCAAATGGAAGATTTAGGTAAAACTAACCGGCACATCTAATTATGAATAGCCTGCATGCAATCTCATTTAGTTTAAAATATGTTATTGGTACAGTTCATAGAGATTGTATAGTAATGGGTTGCAATGAAGAAAACCAAAGAAGCACAACAGAAGCATGTATGGAAGAAAAGACAAAATACAGTTATTAACCACTTGATTCAGTTCCAAGGGAAGTATTGTGAAAGCTGTTCATTTTGTTGGGGTGGTTTCGCAGACACTTATTCAGATAAGCTTTTTTTCCTTCAAAATGTCTGTAATGGATTTTCAGGGGGAAAAGTATAGTGGTAGTAGATGTCACTGCCTGACCTCTCCTTTGTATGACTTGTTTGATTCCTGAATTTTACGAGCTATGAATGCACTCAGTTACACTCTTACAACTGAGTTTCAGTGTTAAACCAAGCATTCTGTTTAAAATAATAATAATAATTCTCTTTAAGACTTTATTACTTTTCCCACCTCTGACTATCTAGTACCCTCTGATCTCTGTGGAGTTGTTTATGCAAGTTTTTTTTTTTAAGTGCACGTATCTTGTCTTAAATGACTTTTGTACTTTACTGCTTAATAAGATATTTCAAGATCTCAATAGCAACTAATTTCTGTGACTGTAACTTCATTTTATTTTCCAGAAAATTCCTTTTCTCAGCTGACTTTTCCTTGGTGGATCTAAGCTGCTTTTTTCTCAGCTGAATTTTCCTTGGTGGAGCTAAGCTGCTGCTTCTTCTGCTTCTTCTTCGTCCTTATTTTTTTTAATACATTTTTCTTAGCTTAGTTTGCTTTGCTTGCAAAACTGTATTCACTAAATAATGACATTGAAAGAGCATTTCTTTTCATTTTGGATTTATGCAAAAGGTAATACTTCTTTTCTTTCAACCTTTCATAATTTTTCCACACTGTTTGTTTTTTTCTTTGCAACTTTTATTTGCTTTTTATGCTTTTTACATTCATTTATCAAGGTGGCACATTTTGTTCATAAAGTTTTGGCCAGCAGAATTATCCTTGTGAAACTGTGCCATCATCTGAGAGTCCATTGCCTTTAAGAGGGTAAAAAATAGTTACTATTATTCCATGACTGCAAATGGGGCCTATGTCTTGAAAACATTAGGTCATTCAACAGACTTTTTGCCAAACATTAATTTTCTCTTTTTCTCTCTGATACTACTGTATACCATCACGTATAAGCTGAGAATTTTGTGCCTGAAAATTGGCTTCAAAATAGAATCTCGGCTTATACTTGAGAGAATATGGTAGACAGCCCCAGCCAGCAGTTTCCCTGAATATGTGGCACAGCGGAGCCCTAGCGTTGCCGGGCAGCCATCTTGGGCAGTCGGCAGGGGCTCGGGCTGGAGTAAGGAAGGGACCCTGGCATCTGGAGAGGCCAAGTAAGGGGGCCCTGGGGGGGGGTCGGCCTGGACATTGAGGGGGGATTCAGGGAAGCCAGGGAAGCGGCGGCAGGGACCAGAGGTTGGGGAGGGGGTCAGAGAGTTGGGGAGAGTGATGGGACGGCCGGGAGGGTTTCGGAGGGGGTTCAGGGAGGCCAGGGAAGGGGCGGCAGGGCTCGGGCATTTGGGGGGGGTTGGGGCATCCAAGGAAAGTGGCAGGAGGACCCAGGGTTTTTGGGGAGCCCAGGGAGGCAGTGACAGGGAACAGGGATTTGGTGGGGGGGGCCTGGCAGGCTGTGAAGAGGGGCAGCAGGGGTTGGAGGGTGACAGGGAAAGGGGTGGAAAGGGTGTTAGGGAACAGGGGATCAACAGCAGGGCACTGAGAAGGGAGTGGGGCAGCAGCAGTGAAGAGCCAGGGGGCAGCAAGAGGAGCAGGGGGCAGCAGTGGGGAAGGGGCAGAGAAGGGGGGCAGCAGGAAACTGAGAAGTGAGCAGGGGGGTAGCAGTGAGGAAAGGGCAGAGCAGGTGGGAGCAAGGGGGCAACAGTGAGGAAAGTGTGGAGCAAGGGGTGACAGTGAGATAAATGAGGAGGGGGCAGCAATGGGGGGGACAGCAAGGGTGACAGCAGTGAGGAAAGGGTAGCGCAGGGGGCAGCAGCAGGAAACTGAGAAGTGAGCAGGGATAGCAGTGAGGAAAGGGCAGAGCAGGGGGCAGCAGGGGTGACGGAAGTGAGGAAAGGGCAGGGCAGGAAGTGAGGAATGGACAGCAGGGGGGCAAGAGAAAAGCAGCAGCAGAGATTTTGGGGTAGGGAAGCTGTCAGAAAATCCAGAGGAAGCCAGCAGCAGTGGGTGGGGGGTTAGGGGCCAAGGCCAAAAGGGGGACCTCGGCTTATACCTGGGCCACCAATTTTAGCTTCCTTTTGGGCTCAAAACTGGGGGGTTGGCTTGTGCCCGGATCGGCTTATACCCAAACATATACGGTAGTCCTTGGAGGGGTTTGTTTTGTTTTGTGTTTTGCCTTTTTTTAAACCAAACCACAGGCTTCCTCTTTTACTTCCTGGGAGAGTCCATGGGGTCTCCCCTTAAATTTAATATGCTTCTTCAATGTGGTACTAACTTCTTTATTTTTAATCCCTTAAACTCTTCCAGTGCTGTTTCTAGTAATGTGAGGTGTGGCCCTCATGCTATCAGATGCATATATTGCACACTAAGAAAGAGCAGTTCTGAGGCACAACACCAAAAGGATGTGATGGGTTTTCAGACCTTATCTATGCAGTAATCTTGAAAAACCTAATTCCTAAGGACTCATCTCAACTTCAGACTCATCACTGAAATTTCTTTATTGGTATACAGTCAAACTACGCTTCAGTTGATCATGTTCAAACATAGGGCATGAATATAGGGTACCACAGATCCAAAGTCATGCAGAAAATTTCTTCTTTTATATATATATGTATATATATTTATATATTACATTGCATTTACTATACATTGTGTCACACATTTTGCGATTGGCTTGATTACTTTGTAGGAGCCAATACTTGCATAGCATGTTCTGTCCACATACTGTCATGTATGATCTACTCTTTACCCCATCTTTACTTTTCTGACTTATCTTATCCATAGTTATTTTCTTCTTTGTAAATGGTTTCCTGGATATTTCCCTTTATCTTAGCTAGGACAGACACATTTTTTCCAATTTCAAAAGGGATAGTTGTGTTAGTCTAGTCCAGTAAAAAAACAACAAGGAGTTGTGTGGCACTTTAAGACTAACAGATTTATTTTTTGCATGAGTTTTCGTGGGAGAAGATCCCACTTCCTCAGATGCTTCGAAGATGGGTGAACTTACAGAAAGGAATGAAACTAAATGCAAGGGGGTGTAAAACATAGGATCAGGTCATAAAGTAACAGCAAATCAGAGCAGTTTACAGGCTCAAACCATGGGAAGCCTGAAGTCAAATTACCCTTTGTAATGGGAAAAGAACCCATTTACCATACTTCCCTAATCATTTTTCCCAAGAAATGAGGTCTCATCGACATCAGTTACTCATGCCAAGCCAGGCCCACTCATGTCTCTGTATTAAAAAAACAAACAAACAAAAAAAAAACCATAGTTTGTTTTCCTATCACGAGTGAAGTCAGTTTTGAAGGCCTGAATCTTTTCTGTAAATGACCAAATGTGTGAGCATGGGGAGTATTTGGATTGTGTTGCTACATTTCTCTGCATATACCTAAAGTCCATTTTTAAGCAAAAGTATAGACAGTTCTACATATCTCAGATTGATTCTTCCAGTTCTGTGGGAGAACGTTAGCATGAGTCAGTCATTTGTTTGTCTATCATTCAATCACCTTGTAGCAGAGGGCTCTGGCCTTCCTCAGAGCCTGGGGCTGAGGAAGGGCCTGAACGCCCTCTCTGGCCAAACTCAGGCATTACAAGCCTGAAGCCCCGGAAGCAACAGAGTGGGGCCAGAACAGGAAGGGGAGGTATAAAAAGCCAGCCTCCCAACAGCTCATTTGGGGCTAAGCAGCCCTGGAGGAAGGATGCTCCCTCAGGCCGCCAGTTAGGGCCTCTCGTGGCTCTCTGGCCAGAGGGACCCCTGCCAGCCCCCCAGTCCACGAGCCAGGGAGCCCACCTAGCCTACTGGGACCAGAAGACTGGCAAGAAGTGCCCCGGACTGTGGACTGGAGTGGTTCTTCTGGCCAGCCTCACACCTCTGTGCAATCACCCCTTCAGCGGGCCCAGGAGAGGCTGAGGAGGGCCCATGTGACCTGGAAGAACTACACTCTGCGGAGGATTCCTATGGCCCTGAGCAATTCCCCGGTGCTGAGGGCCCTTGTGACCCAGAGGAGCTACCTTCAGCTGAGGAGCAGGAACCCTTCCCCGACCTGCCTCCCCCAGACAGCGAGGGACTCATGGGGGTTCCCCGAGTGGCCTACCCCCCAGACTCAGAGGAGCCTCTCTGCATCAGGTACCCAGGCAAGGGATGGGAAGAAGTGGCCAAGGGGGCATTGCACCCGGCTCAGCTGGAGGCAGGCTCTTATGAGTGTCAGTGCATTGCGGCAGAAGCCCCGCTGACCAAGTGACTGTGGCCAGTCATGGTAGGACCCTGAGCTGAGATGCAGTGCTGTTGAGTGGGCCTGCATTTCCCTTCCTTCCTTTCTTTCCTGTGTGAGCCTGTTACTTGGCCAACCACCTGGGGCCATAGACTGTGTACTTGCCCGCCCTGCCTGGGGGCTGGGGCCATTGACTAAAAAAAGGGACTAAACCCTCATCAGCCCTGCAAAGGGGCACCCTCCCATCAGGTTGGGAGGCTCAGAGCATGACACACCTACTGATTCAACCATTTGTTCCTGGCATACTTTGCTGGACTACTGCCAATTCATTCCAATAACTTAGCATCTTCCGAGAGTTGGAAGAGGCCTCACTGTTTCAGGAAATGGCCTTTTTAGAGGATGTTTGTCTGTCTTCAATAGATGGGAATTCTTATAAATTTATAGACTTTTTAAGGCCAGAAGGGAGTAAACAGAAGCCACAGAATCTCACCATGTGATTTTAGCATCAAGTCCATAATTTCTGTTGGATTGAAAGCATTTTGAAAATACACCATGTTCCATATTGTTTTTGTAAGCCCTCTCCCTGTTACAGAACCATCTGGCAGCCTCTCCTCCAGTGCTGGTTCATTCTTCTTCTCCAGAAGTCAACAACTGAAGCTTGTTTTATTTTGGCAGTTCTTGATAGAATAGTCAAGATTGCTGTTCTGCTGAAGCAGTGGAATCTGAAGCTAAGAAGTTAACAATTTACACTGTGGAGACTCTCATTGCAGAGGATCTGTATTTCTATTTCCAAAAATAATGGATTTATCTAGATCCATTTCAAAATCTACCAAGGCTTAAGTATAATTTTACCATGATGCTGCTATGTAGACATGGTAGGATTATTTTTTTCTAAGGATATATGTAGGCTGAACACTTTAAGAAGGTTGCAGAGGCTTTTGTTTTGTTTTGTTTCTTGGGTTTTTTTTTTTTTTTTAATCTCTTTCTCTTGTGGTAGGATTAACAGGATTTGAAGAATTTTGTTCATAATATAAACAAAAGGACATAGCAATAAGTTATCAGTGATAGGAAATAAAGACCCAAAAGACAATGCTATAGGTTTGAAAAACACTAGATTTTAAGACTTAAGGGATTGTAATCAGCTCAATCCTCAGCCGAGCCACCTTCAGGTGTGGAGTTCCTGGCCCTCACTGGGGTTGGGCAGAACTCCCCTAGTTCCACGGTCTTCTAGCCCTCAAGTAGGGCAAGGGAGAATGTCCAAAGTTCAGGACTTCTGCCCTCAGATAGGGCAAGGCAAAGTATATAGCCAGGTCTCTGGCCTTCAATGCCCTCAGGCAGGGTAAGGCAAAGGCACCCAGACTCAGGTGGGGTTTGGAGGGGAACACAGGCTTGCCCACTCCACTGCATCCAGCCCAGGCCCCTATCAGTGGTAAAATAGTGCAACCAGGTCAGTGGGCTCCAGCCAAAACACTGAAACCAAAAGCAGCTGGGCACTCACCAGCTGTCCCTGGGCTACTTTCTTCAGTTTCCTCCCTGGCAGGATACCTGAAGCCCACAGTCCTCCAGATAAGTGCCAAGTGGGATCCCAGCCAGGCCTTCGCTGTCAACAGGTGGCAGGTCTGGCAATGCCTTCGGTCCATCTGCCAGCAGCATCTCCCCCAGATCACAAGGGTTTGGTGCTGCCTGTTCGTTGGTGTTCTCCGTGGAGGGAAGTTCCTCTAAGTCCTCATAGGCATCCTCCTTGTTTCTCTCATCCAGACTCTCCACTGAGGGAAGCTCTTCTAGGTCTTTGGTTGGGGGAGTTGAATATAGAGGGAAATCCCACCTGCAGTCGCCTCCTTGGCTCTTCCAGGGAGGGAGATCCCCTGGCTCAGCCACAGCTTTCTCCTGTTTCTCCCCCTTGGCGGTCTGGTCCACTCCTTTATATAGTCCTCCCTTTCCACTGGCCTGCCTCTTTGGTTCCAGACAAGGCTTTTAGGAAGAGCTTCCTCAGGCCAGAAGGGGGAGTACTGGTGGCCAACTGCCTCCCAGCCAGTGGGCAACTGCTCTACCCTACTACAGGGACACAAACTTCTTTATGCTGAACTTCAACACCCCACACCACATCTGAAGGGACAAAGATGGCTCTGAGTCACCTTTATGTCTCTCCCTAGTATAGGCAGGGACATAACTGCCCTCCAAGTACATCAGAGCAGCCCTGTGGACATTCTGACTTACATCACCTAGGTCAGCCTTGTGGAAACTCTTCCATTGCCTGAGGAGGTGAAACAGTGAAGAGTTGTTAATAAACATCTAATATGACAACAGCAATCTGACTGTGTTGGGTCTGTTCAAATAGATTAGCTATAGACATAAGCCAATTAGCTTGCAAACAGGGTACTTTGAGGGGGAAGGAGTAGGTGAAGCCCTGAGAAGGAGGTGAGGGTCCCCTTGCTGAAGAAGAGAGGGAGAGAGCAGAACTTGGGGTAAGGGAATTGCTGTGTGTTTGTGTCTTTCCTACAGGTGATTTCTGTTGTCAGTTACTGTGTGACTTTGGATTGTGGTTCCTTGTGTGTCTGGGGACTATTTGTACCATTTTTCCCTGCTCACCTTTGATTAGCCTCAATCAGCCTTGTGATCACCCTTCCCCTGTGTGCTTAACAAGGGGCAAGGGCTGACCTAGCCAGAGAAGGCCTTAAAAGCCAGTGGCTGAGCAACCGGGGGACTGCAGACAGGGAAGGTTGTGAGAAGGAGTTGGTGGGGCTGCTAATGGTGAAGAGGAGCTGCACTACTTGTGCTAGCACCCCTTCTGTCTCCTCCTCCTCCTGTGCTTGTATCCAGGAGACATTGTGACCATGGATATCTCTACCAAGATCCTGGTGTGGACTTGCAAGGACTGTGGCCTGCATTTCTCACTCAAAGATAATCCGGCCGGGGAGATCACTTAGTGTGACAGGTGTCTTCTCACGGAATCTCTAAGGAGGCAGGTAGGAGAGGTACAGGAGGAGGTATCTAGGCTCAGGAGTATCCATGCCCTGGAGAAATTCCATGATAGCATCCATGAGGACACATACAAGGCTGAGAAATCTATCCAGGTGGAGAAGATTGGTGCCACAACACTGGAGAAGGAGAAGATGGCCCTGGCACAGGGAGGACATGGGCAGCTGGTTACTTCTGGCAGCTAACAGTGCTCCACCCATGCTTGCATCGCACCCTCTGTTGTGGTGGAGAACCGTTATGCAGTGCTAGAGATGATGGATGAGGTGGAAGAGGAGAAGCCGAGCAACTCTGAGGCTGGGGGGATCATAACCACCATACCCAGGAGGAAACATAGGGTTGTTGTGGTTGGGGAGTCGCTTCTGAGGGGGATGGAAGCACCCATCTGTCACCCTGACAAGGGCTCTTGGGAGATATGCTGCCTGCCAGGGGCATGTATCTGAGATGTTACGGATGCCTTGTTGAGAATCCTCTGCCCCCTCTGACTACTACCCCATGCTACTCATTCTTGTGGGAACCAATGATACCATGACAGGTGATCCTCAGTGGATCAAATGTGACTACAGAGCTCTGGGAGAGTGGGTGAAGGAGTTTGGTGCACAGATGGTGTTCTCCTTGGTCCTTCCGGTCAAGGGTAGGGCTTGAGCAGAGACAGATGCACCCTGGAGGTGAATGCCTGACTGTGGAGATGGTGTTGTCAAGGGGGCTTTGGCTTCCTCAACCATGGAGTGCTGTTCCAGGAAGAAGGACTGCTAGGCAGAGATTGACTCCACCTGTCTAGAAAGGGGAAGAGCATATTTGGACATTGACTGGATAACCTAGTGAAGGGGCTTTAAACTAGATTTGAAGGAGGAAGGTGACCGAAGCCTAGAGGTAAGTCACAATGAGGGAGACCTAGGAGAAGGGATGGGGTTTCAGGGGTGTGGGGATTGTAATAGCAGGGACAAAAGAGAGAGTAATCAGAACTGGGGGCAGGGCAATCAAATCATTGTCTTAAGCATCCTAATGAAGCCCTGATACCTGAGGTGAGTGGGGAGGGAGGACACCAGTAGAAAAGGCAAGGAGGAAAATGCAACAGGGGAGATAATTGAAAGAGGAAAGTAGGGCAATTGGTCTGGTATTTTAGGTGCATGTACAGAAATGTGAGGAGCCTGGGAAACAAGCAGGAAGAATTGGTAGTACTGGCACAAACATGTAACTATGATGTAATTGGAATAACAGAGACATGGTGGGATAGCTTGCCTCACTGGAGCACTGCCATGGATGGGTATAAATTGTTCAGGAAAGACAGGCAGGGAAGAAGAGGTGGAGGAGTAAAGCTATATGTAAAAGAGGTGTATGACTACTTGGAGCTCCACTGTGAAAGTGGAAACAAGCCGGATGAAAGTGGGTTAAGTTTAGAGGGGAGTGCAACAAGGGGGATGTCATGGTGGGTATCTGCTACAGCCCAGAAAGAGGTGGATGAGGCTTTTTATGGACAACTAGCAGAAGCTTCCAGATCACAGGCCCTGGTTCTCTTGGGGGATTTCCATTATCCTGACATCTACTGGGAAGGTAATACAGCAGTGCACAGGCAATCCAGGAAGTTTCTGGAGGTCATTGAAGACAACTTTCTGGTATAAATGCTGGAGGAACCAACTAGCGGCCTTGCAGCTCTCAACCTGATGCTCACACACAGAGAGGACTTGATCAAGGAAGTAAGAGTGAATGACAACCTGGGCAGCAATGACCATGAGATGGTAGAGTTCAGAATCCTGATCAAAGGAAGAAAGGAAAGATGCAAAACGCAAACCCTGGACTTCAGAAAAGTAGATTTTGGCTCCCTCAGGGAACTAATGTGCAGGATTCCTTGGGAGGCTGATCTGAAGGGGAAAGGAGTCCAAGACAGCTGGCTATATTTTAAGGAAATGCTATTAAGAACACAGGAAAATACCATACCAATGTACAGAAAGAACAGCAACTGTGTAAGCCACCCAGCATGGGTGGGTCCCAGTCTTTTGTTCAGTCCCAGGAGAATAGTTCTGGAGAAGGCTGTTAGTTCCAGTAGACTTAAGACAAAATGTAAATGGGACTATTGCCTTTTATCACCTTTTGGGTCTCCCATGCTCTCAGAGTCCTCGCCAAATCAAAATGGAGTTGAGTCATATGGTTAGTCTGGGTGACTGGCCAAACAGGTTTCTTCGTAGGCCCACCGCAGCCCTGAGCCCCCTTAATGGGCCGCTCCAAAGACAGTAGTTTTGCAGACACCCAGTCTGGGATTGCCAAAGAATCAAACAGTTTGGAACACACATAAAAACAAAAAGATTTCTAATTTCTAATACAGGCATGATACCTACATATAAACCATATAATCACTCTTAGCAGATTACAGCCTTTGTATTGATACCAAGCATGGGATCTCACATATCGATTATTACAAATATGAAATATTAATATGAAAAATAATCATAGAGTACCCAAGGTCCAGACAGCATCACATGGGCCAAAAGAAATCTCATGGGGTTCAACAAGGACAAATGCAAAGTTCTGCACTTACAACAAAAAAACCCCACTCACTGATACAGGCTGGGGAGTGATTGGCTAAGCAGCAGTACTGTAGAAAAGGACCTTGGTGCTATGGTGGATGGGAAACTGGATATGGGTCAACAATCTGCTCTTGTAGCCAAAAAGGCTAATGGCATTTTGGGCTGTATCAGTAGGAGCGTTGCCAGAAGATCAAGGGATGTGATTATTCTCATCTATTCGGCACTGGTGAGGCTGCATCTGGAATACTGTGTCCAGTTTTGGTGTCCCTAGTACAAAAAAGTTGTGGACAAATTAGAAAGAGTCCAGCAGAGGGCAACAAAAATGATTAGAGGGCTGGGGCACATGACTAATGAGGAGAGACTGAAGAAACTTGGCTTATTTGGCCTGCAGAAGAGAAGACTGAGGGGGGGATTTGATAGCAAAGTTCAGCTACTTGAAGGGGTGCTCCAGAGAGGAAGGAGCTAAGCTGTTCTCAGTAGTAACAGAGGACAGAACAAGGAGCAATAGTTTCAAGTTACAGCTGTGGATGTTGGGGCTGGATATTAGGAAAAACTTTCTCCCTAGGAGGGTGGTGAAGCATTGGAATGGGTTACCCAAGGAGGTGGTTGAATCTCTGTCTGTGGAGATATTTAAGGTCTGGTTAGACAATAGCCTGGCTGGGATGATTTAATTAGAGTGGTCCTGCTTTTAGCAAGGGGTTAGACTAGATGACCTCATGAGGCTCCTTCCTACCCTATCATTCTATAGTAATAAAACAATTTGCTTTAGGACAGTTTAGGCCTATGATATTTTATGTAAGATGAGCTTGAACCATGCCAGATTTAGGCTTTCTCCCTTATATTTTGGTAAATTCACATCTGGTTCATGATCTGTTTGAATTTCTAGGCTCAAGTGTTTTTCTAATAGGTTGAACTGGGTGACTGAATGTAAACACCTTTGAACTATATCATAGAATCACATCATAGAAGATGAAGGTTGGAAGGGACCTTAGGAGGCCATCTAGTCTAATCTCCTGCTCAAAGCAGGCTGAACCCTAACTAAATGATCCCAGGCAGGACTGACAAGTCATACCTTAAAACCTCTCAGGATGGAGATTCCACCACTTCTCTTGGTATCCTAGTCCAGTGCTTTACTGTTCTTCCTAGTGGAAGTTTTTCCTAATATCCAGACTAGATCTCCCCCACCACAACTTAAGACCACTGCTTAGTTCTGTCATCTACCACCAGCGAGAACAGCCTACCTCCATCCTCCTTTGAAACACTTAGATTCAGCTTCTGAATTTCAATCAAGCTCATACCCATGTTTATTATGCAAGACATGGGAAGGAGCTATGATTGGAAGAAAAAGGAGTCATATGGTTCTGGAAGAGGGCTTACAAAATCCTGAGAAAAGGGCATCCTTAGAAGATGCTTCAGCTCCGACAGAAGTTGTGGACAAGACGCAGAAATCACTGGTTGAGGTTCCATGGTTTATGTTCTCTAAGAGAACTACACTGTAAAAGTGGTTAAGCATTTTGGCAGCAGTCCAAAAAAGGGTGCTGGGAAAAAAAAAGACAATCAGTGGGCAATTCACACTCATGCTTTTTCACTCACTCTCTCACTCTAGCAAGCAGATTCAGAGAAAGGTTGTTGCTGACTGCAGAGCTAGAGATTTTATATGAAATGTGTTAAACAATCTGCACAGGTGCTGAGTCTCCAAAGTTATTTATGGAGAAAACCACAAACATTTAAACTGAATTCCCTTCTTCCTCTGAAATTTTGTCATTTAGATAAAATTTTAGGGATTTGAAATAGACAACATCTATGATCTGAAATTAAGCCATGGACCATTTGTAGGTCCCAGTTGATGTGGGGATATAAGCAATCTTTTTTCAAAATATTTCCTTAATACTTGGAAGCCATTTGGGTGGTTAGGTTTTAAATTTTAGAATCTTGTTCCTAAAATATCTCTCTCTTTCTGTGTGTAGTGAGTGTGTGTGCATGCACAGCAACTGATGGATACAGATAAAGTGTTATGCGATTCACTGTGCTGTGCTGTCCCCTTTGTAATCCATGGGATTCCACAGCTCTGTTCCCTACTGAACTACTCACCTGGAAATTTACACGCAATGCAAAGGACAATGTAGAGATGTTCTATGTATACCATAAAACGCAGATCTGGTCAAAGAATAGCAATAATGATGTCATAAAAAGGATTCTTATAAAGCACTGAAATAGATCAGAGTGTTGATTAATAGTTCCATTTTGTTTTTTTTCCTGTAGTTTTTAGTAACGGAAGGAGTTATCTAAACTCATTAACTCTCCTTTTGCTGCTACTGCTGAAATAGAATGTCCAAAATCCTGTTTCATTCTAAGTGTGTCTGCCTGAATCTGAAGAGTCTATGGAACAGACCAACATTTCTCAGTATAAAAGACATATTTGGAAGGTAGACTTCTCTGCTGTCATGGGTGAGATGAGTTCATCCCTTTTATAATTAAAGATGAACTTGAACAAGTTCAAATCCAGAAACTGAATCCAAATTTCTCTATGGCTATGTTCACACATAAACTGTTATTTTGAAATGAGTTATTTTGAAATAAAGTCCTTATTTCAAAATAAGTTTATTCGAATTAAGGGAAAAGCTCAAAGTGAAATAGCATGTCCAAAGACGGGGACTTGTTATTTTGCTTTAGGAGAGAGGCACCATGGGAGGTGTGGCAACATGTCCCCCTCCCTGGGCCATGTCCCCACCCAATAACGGCTAAAAGGAAGGCACCCTGGGAAAGAGAAGGGCAAAAGTATTATTTTGAAATAATGGTTATTTCAGAATAACATGTCCAAACGTCGTCGTTTCAAAACAACCATTTCGAAACAACGGCTATTTCGATTTCATGCGAGGTATTACTGTTTTGAAATAACAGAACGTCATCTGGACATAAGAAATTTTATTTTGAAACAACAGCTGTTGTTTGAATTCAGTTGTGCTTGTCAGCTCATGGCAAAGAGGACTAATCTGGAAAGTACTAACCAATCAGGAACTGGGTCCAAGCTTCCCAACATATGAGAGAAGAGGCTTGAATTTGGCATAGTTCAAGCACATGATTATTTATAATGAACACCAGTGATCAGGACTAGACCTTAGTTTTATGCTATGCTGATTGGAAATAAAATTTATCTAGCACACGGGCCATGATCCTGAGGGAAAGATGACCTATAATCTCACCACTGGTTGCAGCAACACTTAGTACAGACCTGGCCTGAGTGGTGTTAGCTGGTGGAAGACACAGTATGAAATGAGGGAATAATTCAGGAATGCAATCATAGATACTAATCTAAGCTAACTTGTAAAGAAGTTAAACGGAGTTAATGTGACTGTAGTAGTATAGTTCCAAGGGTTTAGCAGTGTTAGGCTAGTTCAGCAAAACAAAAAAGGAATCCCGTGGCACTTTTAAAGACTAACAAATTTATTTAGCACATGACATTTTGTAGGAGATTTCTCACTTCATCACATGCTTGAAAATGGGGAAAAAAATAGAGCAGAGATAAATGCAGTGAAGTAAATGTAATCACAGGATCAGGTCAGATTCAGACCACAGAACAGAAATACAAAGGCAGGCACATATCCTTGCAACAATCCCTGATGCTACTCCGTCTGCATATCAACACTAATGATGCCATCATAGGACCTAATCAAACCAGCTCCATCAAGGGCTCATTCACCTACTCACCCACCAATCTGATGTATGCCATCATATGCCACCAATACCCCTCTGCCTTATACAATGGACAAACTGGACTGTCTCTGCCCAAAAGAATAAATGGACACAAATCTGAGATCAGAAATGGCAGCATTAAAAAACTAATAGGAGAACACGTTAATCTCCCCAGCCACTCTGATTTATATGTGACTATCTTTAAACAGGTTTATTCTAGGTCAGGGCTTTGAAGAGAGACTTAAGAGTTAGAAGACATATGCAAATTTGATGCCATCAATTCGGGTTTGAATATAGACATTTTTTGGCTTTCTTATTACAAACTGTGATTGTCGCCTCTATCAGCTTCCTTATCTGTTGTTCCATTCAGTTTGAATCAATGTAACCTGTTTGATTTGCTGAAGTAATCTGACTTGATTCTGTAATTAAACTTACATCACTTCATTTATCCCTCCTTCCTATACTTTTTTTTCCATTTTCCAGTGTCTGATGAAGCAGAATTTCTCCCACAAAAGCTCATGCGATAACTAAATTTATTAGTTATTAAAAGTGCCACACGACTCCTTGTTTGTAGTTGAGCAATAGCTGTTTTGGTCCAGCAAAATGTGTGAGTTAGGGGAGCTGGCTGCATATATGTAGGCTCCTCCTTTGGGTTTGTGTGGGGGGAACAGTAGGAATCTCTTAAAATAACTGACAGAAAGAGAACACAAAGCAAATCATGAAAAGCATTTCTTTGCACATTTACAGTTTTGCACATGAAGCTCTGATGTGGCCACTTAATGCCATTTTGTTGGTGCAAAGCGGCTCTTGAGCTGGTTTATCTAGCTGTCTGGTAATTCTCACATGCAGCGGGTATCCCAAAATGTCCCCCTCTACTCAATTTCTTGAAAATGTCTTTGTCCCGTGGGACTTACTTAAAGGATACTGGAATAGGAAACAAAGGGAATTAAAATCACAAGCAGCTGAACAGTAGTCACAGCTGACAATAGAATTCTTCAATGAGGAACAGAGAGTTTGAGCTCTAGAGAGGAAAAAATGACTGCAGGTTGGTAGGAGGTGCTCAGATAATATGGGGATGAGCAAGGGATTAATGCTCTGCTGTGTAGAGAGGTATTTAAGCAAGGGTATTATCATGTATTTTTTTATATAACAGACATTCTGTGTGCTCTTGGACAAGATGCATACGCCTTGTCCAAATACACTAGAAAGACTGCTATTGGACCAGGTTCCAAAGCCCTCTGTCCCTTAGATCTCTGGGATGGAGGGGAGGCAGTAAGAGAGAAGTTCGTCCAAGGTTAAATAGAAACTACTGGCAGAGGTAGGAAGAAATTCCAGTTCTTTTGAATCCCAGTCCAGTCCATTCTTCTATCCCCAGGTCACAGGGTCTCTCAAAGTACTCTGGCAAACACCAGCTCATCTTAGTGGGTCTTGTGCTTCTGTCTCTCATGGTGGGTTAAGACACCAGCAGTTACCCTGTCTCCAAGGTGGTGGAAGGTTCCTCCTGCGGGGTCTGGAGGATGAGGAAGGAGATAGGGACACAGACCCATTTGCTCCTTCAGCTCCCAACCTAGGGATCCTACAAATAGCAACTAATTGCTGCAGGTCCCATATTCACAGCAGCACTAATTTCCCCTGGGCTAGCCCCTCCACCCCCATCCTTTCAGTTCTGGTATTCCAGCTCCACAGTGCCTGGAAAGTAGCTCAGTCTTTGTTTCAAAATGCTGTCCCCTTCTAGGGATCTGATACCTTCATTCCAGCTCTTCTCTGCTCCTCCATCCAACACTGCCCTTCTCTTGCTCCTCTGCACCACATGACACTCCTCAGCACAACACACCACTCCTCTTACTCCACCTCCAGCTTTTGCTCCCTTCTGTCGCTCTCTGAATACCCACTGCCCTGGAAATCTCATAGTACCTATTGAGAAGGATAGTCCCACTGTTCCTAATATTTGTTGTTTAGCAGTTCTTTAAAAGTCTACCCCTGTGAATGGTTTTATCCACTCTTAGTCTTCCTAATACACCGTTGATGAGTTTCCTTGCATTTCAGATTAGCAAAGAAGAAATATTTGTACGTTTGTTGTGTTGAAAAACTCTTTGCTTCCAATTTGTTTAGGCACTAGCTTCATTTCACTGCATTCCAAGAAATAACAACTGCACTGAAAAAACATGGTCATGCTAAAGCTATCTGCACAAGAAGTTGCTAGCATAGGGATATTTAGCTCCTGACACATTTTCATTTGTGTACTCCATGTATTCGATAAGATCCATTTCCCTGAATCCTCAGAAATATCCAACATATAATGAAAAGGGAAAGTCATGTAAGACTGTGTTAACCCTAGCTCTTTTTATGAGTTTCTATTTCTACAGGGTTCTGAAATTTCTGTCCTTCATCAACAAATCTGAGTTAGAGGAACATGCTGGCATGCTCTCAGCTAGTCATCCTTCTGTGCTGTCTTGTGCCCTTGTGGTACTATCCATCAAACCAACACCTTCAGAAGAACAGCAGTGTATGAATCCTGGCTACCAACCTTCAAGAGACAGCCACAGCATAATTAATTCCACCCCCCCCCCGCCCCGCAACCCTTCCCACAAAGTTTTGCTTCTCCTTCAGTGAATAGCCTGTTGAAAGGCAGAGAACAGAAGTTGCATTTGAGCTGAGATGCTCTGAGGAACTACCAACAGCATAGCAGCCTATGCTGCCCATCTAATTGTAGCACTCGCCATCTGTTAGCTGGGAAGACTCAAAGTGAGGGGGAATGTTATATTGTAGTTAGTGCCATTAGACATTTCTCTCACTCAGACACATACGTACAAACATCTGCATGTTTCCTCCAAGCCACCACATTTAAAAAAAAAAAAAAAAGAAATCAAGCTGCTGAGTATGTTGCTTTCAAACAGACTGAAATAAGTACAAAATGTAATAAGTACAAAGTGCTGCCTATATTTGACTCCAGAGCATACTGTGTGTCAGCTGGTGGAAGCAGAGAGAGGATATGGAGAATTGTTATTATTATTGCTATGAATAAACCCCTTACAGTGTGTCTGCACAGCAAGCAGCAGTCTATTGCAGCGAGTCTCAGAACTGAGCTCTACAAACTCAAGCTCATGCCACTGGGCTTAAAAAAAAAAAAAAAAAGCTGTGTATGTGTACAGACTTTGCCTCACAGAAACCTAGGAAGAGGGGTGGGCTATGGAGCCCTAACTGCAAATTGAGGAAGCTCCAGAGCATCTGGCTGGTCAGGACCTTTGTGTTAGGTGTTGTACAGACATATAGGAATTCTGTTTATATTATTCCTTTTTGCAGTCCTTCTAACTTTACTTCTGGTATTATGGAAGAAGACGACTCTTAAAAAACCAAACCAAACAAACAATCAAATCTGAGGCCTGTTTCTCTGCCCCCAGGATGCGAGTACCTTACTTATTTTGATAAAGTTGCTCATTTTCTATGCTGCCCCCTCCACCTGGAAGGAGTTCACCATAAAAATCCACCTTATCTAAAGATGCCTTTAAAACCCACCTATTATGCCTACATGATACTTGATAGTGGCTAAACTTCTTATGTGCTGAGGTTGCTGTAGATTACATTAGTAACTTATAACCATCTTTCTGTGCAACCCGGATCCATGTGTTGTAGCTACTTGGTTGTTCTTGTTTTATACATAGAGGGTATGTCTACACTTAGACAGTTCAAATGGACTCAATTCGAACTAATCATGATTAGTTTGAATTGAGTCCATTTGAACTAACATGGCCACATTAGGAAAACCAATTTGAAATAGCATGTCCATGAACTGGACTTGCTACTTCGAATTGGAACAGGGGCACCATGGGAGGTGTGGCAACATTGCCTCCTAGTAGGGCCATGCCACCACCCAATCCCCTGCCCCTCTCCAAGTCCTTTGTCCTGGGCACAGGGAAAAGCATCCTTTGCCCAGCTCTAGCCACCTTGTGGCTAGAGCTGGGCAGGTGATGTCTTTCCCCATCCCCAGCTCAGAAGGCAAGAGCCGGGCAGGGGAATGTTTTCCCCTGCTAGGGCTCCCTGGGGCCAGGGCACCCACACACACCCCACAGCAGAGGGGGCGGGAGAAGGAATCCTTACCACGCTGTCAGTGCACCCAGAGGAATCACTTCTCCCCTGGCTGGCTGCACTGTGAGCTTGGGGCCGAGGGAACCCTTTGGCCCTGAGCTGTCAGCAGCAGGGGAGATGGGGGAGAAGTGATTACGCTGGCCTGTGCTGACAGCTCGGGGCCAAGGGGTTCCCCTGGCCCCAAACTGACAGCACAGTCTGGGTGGGGAGAAGGGATCCCCGCCGCTTCTCCCCTGCTGGCTGCCCGCAGGGAAGACACCCCACAGGGGATATCTTCTTGGCAGGTGGCTGGAGCTGCCAAAGCCACGTGCCGGCATGTCTTCTCCACAGGCAGGCAGCCTGGCTGGAGTAGGGGCTGGGGTCCCTGTCCCCAGCTGGGAGACAGGAACCCTATTGCTCCCCCCAGACCAATGTGACTAGGAGAGGTGAACGCACCTTTGGGGCTGCCGCCCCAGGTGCTGAAGGGCTGGTCTTCCTCCCAGGGTGCATGGCACCCTGGGAGAAAAGTCAACCCTTGTGAATTTGAGCTAACTTTAGTTTGAATTCATATGTTTACACAGCATCAGTTTGAACTTGAGGGTTCCAATTGATGATCACTTTGAAGTTCTGGGAGGTTTTATAACTTCGAAGCAACCGCTTGTCCATTCAACCTAAGGGAAGCCTTAGGTCGAATTGGCCAAGTGCTGTATAAACAGGGTTTTTTTTAAAATTAGACCTAATGATTATTAGGTCGAATTTAGGTGGTGTGTGTGTGTGTGTGTGTGTGTGTGTAGTCATGCCCAGATTGTAAATGCTTTGGGGCTGAGACCATTTTTTTATGATGTGTATATAGTTCCTAAAGCAATGTGGCCCTGATCCTGGGCAGGATATTGTAGGTTCTAGTACAATACAAATAATGAATAATGTAGAGAATATATGTTTTATATTATCTGAGTAGCCGGCCACAGGAAATTATTACTAGAATCAAACTTATTATGTATTATTGCTAACTGAGACACTCTTCTAACAAATAACAATAATCTTGTGATATATCAGGGAGGGTGGAAGTAAAACAATATTCACATGTAAACTCTTATTTTGAAATAAGTTATTTCAAAATAAATCCTTATTTTGAAATAAATTAAATCGAAATAAGCAAATATTAAATCAAAATAAGGGAAAACCTCAAAGCGAAATAGCATGTCTAGACACAGGTGTCAAGGCTTTTTCCCCACTCTGGCACTCTGAGTGCAGAAGGTGGGGGCCCGCAACAGGCCAGAAAAGCCACTGGCCTTAAAGCCTGCTCTTAAAAGTCTCCAAGGCCTCCAATTCCTGGCCTTGGAGTGGTATCGCTGCCACCACCCAAATGCAAAAAAAACCTCTTGTGACTCAGGAAGGCGCACTTGGGAATTCCTCCCTGTGAGGTACTGGCAATCCTCTTTATTCCTCCTTCAGGAAAATGACTGAACTCCAGCTGCAATATGAGCTGGAACTGGAACAGGGTTCCCTCTAGTAGCTGCCTGTGCAGTCTAAGGCACGGGCACACAAACCTCTTGCCTCTCAGGACACAGAACCAGAACTTACTTAAAAGGTAAACTCTTTAATCAAAAAGAACAGATGATAAACACAGAGAGTTGCTTCTCTGGGAATTAACTTAGGTAGTTACAGGGTAGTGGGGTGGGGGGTTGGGTTACATGTGGTTAGCACAGAGAAATCCAAAAAAACAAGCCAAAAACAAAGAAAATACCCTGACCGCGTCTAAATAAACATTCCCTGTTCTACCCACGCCTGGTCAGTACCAAACTTAACTTATCTCTGGTAAGGATGTTGCTGGATTCTTCCTCAGGCCCCTCTGGCCTCCTCCTGATCCTTCCAGGAGCTCTGCTGCATCCAAACAGGCCCAGGCCAGGCTGCTGTTACCATTCAAAAACCTGTGCTTCGTTCCTATTGGCTGTCCTGGGACTCACTGACCAGAGTGTTAACCCCTTCCTCCCCAAGGGTTACTACAACAGGACTTGCTATTTTCCTTCAGGAGACGGGCAACATGGGAGGTGTGGCAAAATAGGCCCCTCGCTGGGCCATGCCCCCACCCAATATATACAAAAAGGAAGGCACCCTGGGAAGGACTATGGCAAAAGAGTTATTTTGAAATAAATAACACAGCCGAATGACATTGTTTCTAAACAACCATTTCAAAACAACAGCTCTTTCACTTTTAGGTGAGGTTTTATTGTTCTGAAATGACAGATGTTATTTCAAAATGATGGGATCCCATCATTTTGAAATAAAGAAACAACATTAGAATCATAGAATCATAGAATCATAGGGTTGGAAGGGACCCCACAAGGTCATCTAGTCCAACCCCCTGCCAAAAAAAGCAGGACCACTCCCATTAGATCATCCCAGTCAGTGTTTTGTCCAGCTGGGACTTGAACACCTCCAGAGATGGAGATTCCACCACCTCCCTAGGCAGCTTATTCCAATGCTTCACCACTCGCCTAGTAAGGAAGTTTTTCCTAATATCCAGCCTGGACCGCCCCAGCTGTAACTTGAAGCCATTGCTTCTCGTTCTGCCCTCTGTTACTACCGAGAACAGTCGAGCTCCCTCCTCCTTGGAGCAACCCTTCAAGTAGTTGAAGGTTGCTATCAAATCCCCCCTCAGTCTTCTCTTCTGCAGGCTAAATAAGCCTAGTTCCTTCAGTCTTTCTTCATAGGGCTTGTGCTCCAGCCCTTTGATCATTTTGGTTGCCCTCCTCTGGACTCTCTCTAATTTGTCCATGTCCTTTTTGTAGTGGGGAGCCCAAAACTGGACACAGTATTCCAGATGTGGCCTCACTAGTGCAGAATAGAGGGGAATGATCACATCCCTTGATCTGCTGGTAACACTTCTTCTGATGCAGCCCAGTATGCCATTGGCCTTTTTGGCAGCAAGAGCACACTGCTGACTCATGTCCAGCTTCCCATCCACCATGACTCCCAGGTCCTTTTCTCCAGTGCTGCTATTTAGCTGATCACTCCCCAGCCTGTAGCAGTACATGGGGTTTTTTCGTCCCAAGTGCAGGATTTTACACTTATCCTTGTTGAACCTCATGAGATTCCTCTTGGCCCACTGCTCCAGTTTGTCTAGGTCTCCCTGAATCCTGTCCCTGCCCTCTAGGGTGTCTACCGTTCCCCCCAGTTTGGTATCATCTGCAAACTTACTAAGTGTGCAATCTATCCCATCATCCAGATCATTAATGAAAACATTGAACAGAACTGGCCCCAGGACCGACCCCTGGGGCACACCACTTGTTACATTTGGACACGACAATTTTTATTTTGAAACAACGGTTGTTGTTTCGAAATAAAAGCCTCGTGTGGACATAGCCTACATGTCCTAAAATGCTTAGTGATGTAGAGGACAGATCTTTCCACTTCCACCCCTTTTTATGCTAGAGAGTTTGTCAAGCTTTGGTCATGATGCTGCAGGCCAATTAGACACATTTAGATCTGAAGTGGTTACTTTGTGATTAGAATTTCAGTACACAACAGCCACTCAGCATTTCTTTAGATACATGATAAAATGGAGTTCCTTACAACGTATCCAGGGAAGGTTTTCAAGATACCAATTTAAGCAATTCAAATCTTTTTTCTTGAGAGAGCTAATTATGTTTGTTATTTGGAAGTATTCTCTTGCCTCTAGATGACAGGAAAAGCTTGATGTATTTGATTTAATTGTTTGTAGCTTTTTTTTTTTTTTTTTTTTTTTTGCTATGCAAAAAGTTGTTTCAGTGCAAAGATAGATTAAAATTGTGGCTTCTTTCCTCACAGCATGAAAATCTGTTCTCTCGGAGAGGGGGGAGTAGAAAATGAGGAATAATTTTCAAAATATTGCAGTCTTTGACAGACAGAATAGCACAAATTGTAAATCTTCACAAAACTAGCAGGAATTTTGCTAGGACAAAATTTAAGGTGAGCCCTAGCTGGGATGGTTTAGTTGGGGTTGTTACTGCTTTGAGCAGGAGTTTGGTTTAGGTGATCTCATGAGGTCCCTTCAAACCCTAATTTTCTATGATTCTATGACTTTCACACATTTCACATTGAGTCAAAGTTATTTGTGTAAAACTGTGGCTTAATTAAGTAAACCATCATGAAATCAAAGTACCTGAACACTATTAACTTCTGTATCTGTCTATCTATGTACCTATCTAGCATACATACATACATATTTGAAACAGTTCTTAAATTTTCCCTCAGTTCATTTAATGTATTTATCATCAGTAAATGAAATTCAATGTAACAAAGTTTAATCTGTTTAATTGAATTATTAATTTTGTGGCTCAGTTCAATGGGTTGAAATGCACAGCTCTATGAGCAAATGGAAGCTTTAGAAAAATCGTATTTATTATGTTCTTAGTGATTCTGATGAGTTGATAATTATATTACTGCCAACACTGAGTTAAAAATGATTGCACAGTACAGTGATTATAAAAAAGAGATCAGCAATGTAACTTACTTTCCACCTAACTAGACATTCAAAATTCCTGGCTTTGTACATATCAAGACAGATGTGTGTGAACTTAAAATAAAATAAAATAAAGTGCTAATCAAATCTGAACATGTTAATGGAACGATGTTAATTTCAATTGCTGTAGATTTAGCGTACTGCATCTTTTGCTGGTGGTAACTTGCACAGGCCAATCTTGAAGTGCTAGGAAGAAGACGACCTCAAAATAAATATCACTCTTCTTTTATATATGTATTATTACTACTTCCTTTATATATGCATTACTCCTAAGCAGCTCAAGTGATATGAGGCTTTTTTTTCTTTTCTTTTTTTTAATCTTAATGTTTATTAGAAGTTAGAGACTGGGTTTGACTTCTTCCATAACAGATTTCATTGGAGAGACATAAAAAGATGAAGATTAAAGGAAGAACTAAAAGGAATGTCTGTTTGGAAATTATAAGCTATCCTGATGACACATCTGGTACAAATGGATGGATCAAAACTCAGTTGTCTTGAATTTAAGAACCAACGGCTATGTTCACACAGGGAGGGCTTGTTTCGAAACAAGCTATTTTGAAATAACTTGTTTTGAAATTACATGTTATTTCGAAATAACTTGTTTTGAAATAACAAAACTGTGTCCTCGAAATAAGCAAAAAGCGGGAATCGAAATAGCATGCCCACACTGTGGGCATGCTATTTCAGTTCCGGGGCAGGGCACCACGGGAGGTGTGGCAACATGGTCCCCCTGCGGGCCATGTTGCCACTGAATCCCCTGCCTGGCTCTCACCTGCAGAGCCAGGCAGGGGAAAAAGCCCCAAAGGGCAGGGATCCCCCAGCTCTGGGCGGCAGCTGCTAGACCCCTGCCTGCTAGAGGTACCCCTAGCCCAGGTGGGCTGGCGGGAGCACCTGCAGCAGCTCCAGCCAGCCCCCGGGGGCTAGGGGCTTCCCCAGCTGGCAGGGGTCTAGCGCGGCTTTCCCCCATGGGGCTTGTCCCCAGCCCCGTGGCAGGGAGCCCGGTGTCCCCTTCTCCCGCCGCGGGGTTTGTCCCCAGCGGCGGGAGAAGGGGGCTCCGGGCTCCCTGCAGTGGGGCTGGGGACAAGCCCCGCGGCGGGAGATGGGGGTTCTGGGCTCCCTGCCGCAGGGCTGGGGACAACCCCTCATGTGGGAAGAAAGGGGCGTGGGGATCCTCCTCATCACCCTTGCCAGGGTGCTGAGGGCTCCCTGTCCAGGGTGCTGAGGGAGGGTGGCCCTTCCTCCCAGGGTGCTAAGCACTCTGGGAGTAAGGTCCATAGTTATTTCAAAACAACAATTTTTTCGAAATAACATGTCCGTACAGGGTTGTTTCGAAACCACTGTTTTCGAAACAGCCTTGTTTCGACATGAAATGAGGTTTAACCTATTTCAAAAGTACGGCTCCCATTTTGAAACAAGGGGTTTCCTTGTTTCGAAATGGCCGTATGTCATGTGGCCATGGCAGTTCTTATTTCGAAACAACCCCTGTTGTTTCGAAATAAGAACTGTGTGTGAACATACGCAATGTGATGGTTAGAAAAAAGATTCAGTAATCCAAATTGAAAGATCCAATGAGTGAAATAAGAAATAAAACAACTCATGTTGAACTAGACAAAACTTGCAGTCAGCTAAATTACAAAGAAAGTCTCTTAAATTTGTGGTGCCTGGGATTGGACTTGTACCCTTATTCAGGCCTTACTTTTGCCCATGATTTTCTATGCGGTGGTTCTGCTTTAACATTTTTAATTGTTCTTGCCAGCTTTAATACATTCATATTCTTGTCAATAAACATTGGAACTTTTGCATGGGTGACAGACCATACTTCAGTACATTTGAATAAATTTTCTTATTTTTGGTTAGAGCTATGTGGTGGACAGAATTTCCATTTTCAGAGGGATTTCAAGATTTCAAAGTTCCCCAAATTTGAAAATGCTCTCAAAGATTTTTTTTAAAGTGTCATTTGGAATATTTCATTTTGATTTTGACTTCTTATAATTATTGTATAATACAAAATGTAAATGAAATACCAAATTTTCATTCTGATACTTACCAAAGCAACACTCTTTGGCCAGTGCCTCCACAAGGTATTTGTTTTTTTCCTTACAAAACAAATCTCAAGCTAAATCATCCTGACTTTTTTGGGAAACCTTTCAATATTGATGAAACAACATTTTGGAACTTCTGCAACCTGCTCTTATTATGTACCCCCACCCATTTTTTGAGACTGGAGTATGGTCACCCTTGTAGCTTTCTAGGCATAGTTTGTAGATTTATAATAAGTATGGGAAGAGATAATAGTTCATAGTTGTGATCAAACCAAATGCTGTGTATAGAGGACTCACTTTTAGAAAAGGAGGTACCTCATAGGATCCTGCATATAGACACTTAACTTGACATTTAAGCATTTGAACCAGGTATTCATGAGCACAGGTGTCAATGGCTATGTCTACACTACAAAGCTCAGTTAAGCCGGCTTAATAAAGTCTGCTTAAAGTAGAGCTTATTAAGCTGGCTTAGCGCGTCCACACTCAAAATGCCAGGAGACTTCCCACATCCACATGGGCAGCTTCTAGGTCACCCTAGGAGTGGTGCATTGTGGGTACCTGGCCCACAGTGCACCACAGCAGAGGTCCCCTCTCTCCTGGCCACTCCTTTACTACCAGAAGTAAGTGACCACACCAGCCTCCATACTATATGTGGCAACAGGGAGGCCAGGGAGCCTGACATGGCCCAGCAATGTGCCAGCACAGCACTCCACACCCTCCCTGTGTTGCCCAGACTCCTCTGGCTCTGGAACAGGTGCTGCAGGGCAACTGCCAACACAGGGGCAGGGTGCAGCAATTGTTTAGACTCAAGCACTGGGAAACAGCACATAGAGGAAGGTGAAGTCAAATCACCTGTTATAATAGGGAAAAAAATCCATATTTGGGATTTAATCCTGCTTTCACACAATCTAATCTAAAAGAAATAGCAACTTTCTTTCTTTCTTTCTTTCTTTCTTTCTTTCTTTCTTTCTTTCCATGTGCTGTTTCCCAGTGTTTGAATCTTAACAACTGCTTTGATTTGCTGTTAGGCTGTGTTCACACGTAAACTGCTATTTCAAAACAAGTTAATTGGAATTAAGGGAAACCCTGCTATGGAAATGGCTGTTATGTCAAAATGATTATTTTGAAATAAGGCCATTCAGACATGTTTCGAAACAGTTGTTTCAAAACAATGGTGGTGTTTCGAAACAACATGTCCAAACGTCATTGTTTCGAAACAACCATTTCAAAACAATGGCTATTTTGAATTCCTGCTAGGTTTTACTGTTTTGCAATAGCGGCCATTATTTTGAAACAATGGGACCCATTGTTTTGAAATAACAGTACGTTGTGTGGACATAAGAATTTTTATTTCAAAACAACGGGTGTTGTTTCAAAATAAAACTTTTGTCTGAACACAGCCTTAGAGTGTAACCTGATCCTATGTCTTACAGTTCCCTGCATTTATTTCTTACCATTCTGTAAATTCCCCCTCTTCAAACTGATGAAGTGGGATTTTTCTCCCACTAAAGCGCATCCAATAAATAAATTTATTAGTCTTAAACAGTGCCTCTGGACTCCTTGTTTGTTTTACAACACTATCAGAGGGTCCTTTTGAGAAGGGGAGACACACAGGGTTGGTGGGAGAGGGGGAGAGACAGGCAGGGTCGGGCTGAAAAGGGCAAGGGGGAGACACATGGGTTTGGGCAGAGAAGGAGCAAGACAGGCAGGGTTGGGCTGAGAATGGGGGAGACATAGGGTGGCTAAGAACAGGGGAGACGTGGAGTTGGGCTAAGAACGGGGGAGATATGCGGGGTCGAGCTATGAATACGGGAGACGTGGATTTGGGCTAAGAATGGGGGAGACCAGGGCTGGCGCTGGGGATCGTGGTGCCCCCCTGCAGCAGAGCAATGCCGGCGCAGATGAGTGACATCAGGGGAGCGCTGCTGTCCCCTTTTGATGCCCCTCAAAATGCCGGCGCCCCCCTGCAATGCATGGGCTGCTTACTGTGTAGCACTGGCCCTGGGGGAGACATGCAGGGCTGGCTAAGAGCAGAGGAGACGTGGGGTTGGGCTAAGAACGGGAAACAAGCGGGGCTGGGCTAAGAATGGGAGAGACTTGGGGCTGGCTAAGAACAGGGGGAGACATGCGGGGTAGGGTTAAGAATGGGAGAGATGCTGGGATCGGGCTGTGATGTGGGGAGGTGCCAGGTCGGGCTGTGATACGGGGAGATGCTGGGGTTGAGCTGCGATATGGGGAGAAGCTGGGTTGCGCTACTGTGTAGGGAAGATGCTGGGGTTGGGCTGAAATGCTGAGGTTTGGCTGCCATGAGGGGAGATGCCAGGTCAGGCTGAGATGATGGGGGTCAAGCTGCGATGCGTGGAGATGCCGTGTCTGGCTGTGATGTGAGGAGATGCTGGGGTCGGGCTGAGAATGGGGGAAATGCCATGGGTCGGGCTGTGATGCCCGATTGGGCTCAGAATGGGAGACATGCCAGATCAGGTCAGGGAACATGGGGGGTTTGGCTGTGGTGCACACAGCTTGGGAATGCTCCCAGCTGTCTCGTACCTTCTAGCCAGCCCCCATTCCCATGTTTTCTGTGGTTGGGAGGCCAATTAAGTTGACTTAAGGCAACTCCCCCTCCACATTGCCTTAAGTTGTCTTAATAAAGTCGACTTAACTGTAAAGTCAACTTTATAAGTGGAAGTTATAAAGTCGACGTTACCTGATGCTACAGTTGACTTTATTGCCCTGCAAAGTAGACAGGGCATTGTTTAAGTTGACTTAAGGGCCCTTAAGTTGACTTAAACACACAGTGTAGACATACCCAATGTGACTGTTCACTGTAATATTTTAATGTCCCACTGTGGTTTCTTATTTAAAATCTGGGCCTGACTGTCTAAACCAATCAGGAAAATGGCTGAGGATTTTAGCAAGGGACACTAAGAGACCACAAAACCCTATAAAATTGACTATGAAGTTTTTAAAGCGTATAGAAGTAGGACAGGATAGAGACAAATCCCATTGGTGACCTCCTCCTTCTTAAAGTTTGCTTTAGTTTGTCTGTCAGCTGAAAGAGCATAGAGCTTGAATGGAACGATTGGGCAATATCTGTGTTCTAAAAAGAGAGAAACTAGCATTCATATAAATTCCTTTAATATTGGAGGCAGCATGATACAGTGAAGGGGATATGTGACTGGAATTCAGGAAGCGTAGGCTCTTTGTCCCCATTCTGCCACTAGCCTACTGGGTGACATTGGGTTAGTAACTTCACTTCTGTAGGACAGCTTGGCTTCATCAGCTATGGCAAGTAGTCTAAAGTCTTCTTTGATGAGGAGAATTCTGATTTTAAATAAATAACATTGGACTTGGCCAGCCAGTTTCTAAAACTGTGCCAATTACACATTATAGATTGCCACTGCCAGCCACAACTAATGGGACTAGGTGAAGCAAGCATAAAATCCATTAATCATTATTTTATTTATTATTAACTCGGGTCAACCTCAGCCTAGTAATAGCCCTCTCTCAATTCTGGCCTAGCCCTCTGTTTAACTCAAACCAGCCAAAACATTCTCGTATAAGGTCATAGAAACAGGGTATTATTTTTGTTTAGAAAAAATAGTAAAGCCCAGAGCTGACTTTGTTGGCAAAATATCCTTTTATCCTTTCACAAGTAAATTATAATCAGTCTGCCAGCATGTCTTTGTGCCTACATGTAAATTGGCCAGATTATTACACTAGGTAATGAGCTTCAGATGAGCACATGAGCATCATCTCTTTTACAGGAAGTGTTTGCATTACCATTAGAGTATTAATGTTGGATGAATTCAACTACCCAAATACAAATTAACTGTAAAAACTAAGATATGACTTGGAGAAACAGTATGAATATTCTGCTCAACTGTTGTTTCTTGAAACATCCAATTTCAGAACATTTGTGCTGAATGAAGCAGAGGTTGTGTGAAGAATAATATGATAATTTAAAGACTATCTCATAATTGCACATATATAAGGAAGCCAGTTTAAGGTTTAATGAACAACTTTGTATCTGGTATTTCCTAAATTTTGGATGCTTGACTTTGCAAACTAAACTTTTTTAACATAACACTGTTTACTGCACAAGTGTGTGCTTATGTGGTATCACTGAACCCTTCAGCTGATTGTGTGCGCGCGCGCGTGCGTGTGTGTGTGTGAAAGTATCATTGGGTACATCTGCCCTGTGGTCTAAAAGCCATGGCAGTGAGTCTGAGAGCTGGTTGCTACAAACTTGGGCTCATTCTGAGGTGCTAAAATGGCAGTGTAGGTGTTGTCTCTTTCCCAGGCCTCAGAGCCTTAACTCAAAGATTACATAGCTATTTTTAGCACCATCGCAGAAACTTGAGTCTGTACACCTAGGTCTGAGACCTGCTGAGACTTAAAGGCAAAGTAGATGTGCTCAATGTGGTCAAACCCTCTGCAGGTGAGAGCCAGGCAGGGGATTCAGTGGCAACATGGCCTGCAGGGGGGCCATGTTGCCACACCTCCCGTGGTGCCCTGCCCCGGAACCGAAATAGCATGCCCACAGTGTGGACATGCTATTTCGATTCCCGCTTTTTGCTTATTTCTAGGACAATGTTTTTTTATTTTGAAATAACTTGCTTCAAAATAACATGTTATTTTGAAACAAGTTATTTCGAAACGGCTTGTTGAGAAGCAAGCCCTGTGTGTGTGAACATAGCCCATTATTTCGAAATAACATTTTTGCCCTTCTCCTTCCCCAGGTGCCTTCCTTTTAGCCTATATTGGGTGGGAGCATGGCCCAGGGAGGGAGCCCTGTTGCCACACCTCCCATGGTGCCCCTCTCCTAAATCAAAATAGCAAGTCCTGTGTTTGGACATGCTATTTCACTCTGAGCTTTTCCCTTAATTCAAATTAATTTATTTCAAAATAAGGACTTTATTTTGAAATAACTCATTTCAAAATAACAATGTATGTGTGGACATAGCCAGTGTGTCTTGTGATTGACAGAAAATTTAATTTTCGACAAAAATACTTTTTTTTACAGAAATTTTCCATTTCCCTCAGAAGAAGATATTTTTATTGAAAAAGCTAAAGTCCAAAAGCCAAAATATTTCTCTTGGGATGTGCTGCCGATGTGCCTCATAGGAGATGCAGATCATGTGCATTACGTCTTCATGCTTCCTTGTTGGCCCAGCTCCCCAGCTGGACTTTCTCTTTTATGATTCACTACAGCTAGGTGAATTCCATGAGGCATTAGCTCCTCTCACTGATAAGGGAAACCATGGTGTATCATGGTACACTGATCAGGGATCCTGGCCCAACTGGAGAATATGAACAGGGGACACCCATGCCACAGCTTCAGTGGGACACTGAAGCACTATTTCCAAATGGAAACTTTTGATTTATGACCAAAATATTTCTTTTTTTTACATTTTTTCCCCTGAAAAATGTAAAATGTTCTATGGGGAAAACTATTTTTCCAGCAATCTCTAGTAAAGTATCTTGAGACCAACAGAAATGTGTATGGAATAATTATTAACTGAGATAAACTATTGGATCCAGTGTGGAAGTTTTCACTCCATTTTTATTTAGTTCTTACTTAAAGCATGTGATGAAGGGGAAAAACAATATAAGCTATACAATATTGAAAATGTGTCAGGTCCACAGTTTAAGAACACAAGACTGTCCATAATGGATATAGTTTATAGCTTTTCTTGAGATGGAGCAACCAGAGCTGCATGTAGTATTAAAGATGGGGGTATACCATGGGTTGGCAAAGAGGGAATATGGTATTTTCCATCTTTATTATCTTTTCCTATTGAGCAAAATACTTGTTCATATGATTAGCTTGAAGTAGCTCCCATTCACTTCAGTGGGATTTAGGAATGTGCTTCAAGTTAAGAAATGTTGTTTGAATAGAGATGGATTTTAGTGCAGAGGTACAATTAAGCAGATGTTAAAATACATTGAGGATCTGGGTTAACTGACTGGGATGGGGATGGGAGATTAACTATACACAAAATGCTGCCAAATGCAGGAAGTGCCAAAATTGAAAACCAGAGACAGTGAGGTCACCCCAGCTGCTCTTTCACATTCATGTCACACACAGCATCTGAAAGCCCATTTTAATTTTTTTTTTTTTTTAAGGCTGGATTGAGATCTTTGTATCTTTGCAAAGTAGATGGAACTTACTGCTGAATCTGACCCAATGTGTGTTTAGTTATAGTAATCTCAGGTTTTGTGTTATATAACCCTATTGAGTTACAGGGGAAAAAAAGACATAATATTCAAATTGATTTCCTTTCATGACCAATAAGAAAATGCCTGTTTCCATATCTTTCACATCCAGTAAATAGAAGATTCAGATGAATCAAGGTTTTTTTCTCTGGTTGAATCTGGGCTGATGTAAACAACATAACTTGTTAAACATATTATTCAATATGAGCTAAGTGCCTGTAGCTAGGAGGCTGAGGAAAAGGCATGTAGCTTTGATGTTCAGCTGTAGGGGTAATCAGAGGCCCACTCAGTTGGAAACAAACAAAAGTTATTAATCTTCCATAGAAGATACGATTTATTTATTATGATATTGCCAACATGATATAGTTTGCACATTGACAGGCCATGTGACATAAACAAAACTGATAAAATAAGGGGCCATGCAATATACTTGTACAATTCAGAAAGAATGGTAGAGAGGCCAGAAATTCAGATACTAAAACTCATCATTTGGGTGTACATGGAACAGTGATTTTAAAACTGAATTTTAAAAATTGCTGTGTCTTAGCTCTATTTCCATACTATTCTGTGTTAGTCTAACATCTGCTGTCAGGGAACTCTAATTAGCCAGGTATTGCCTGAATGTGCTGTGCCACTGTGTTGAAAGGGGTTCAGGATTCAGCGCAGAACAGAAGCTTCTTATTATCATGAGTCTCTAGCTGTGACTCCCCTTGAAAGAATAATGGCATTAACTCCATCCTCCCAGATGAATTCTGTTTGGGGTATTTATTTTATGTCTAATAAAAACATCACCTGCAGTTTCAATGGCAGATTGTGTTTTTCTTTTCTTGTATTAAAGCATTGTGTGGTGAGGCATCTGTTACATGCCCGAGCCAAGGTATCTGAAATATGGTTGCAGGTAAAATGATTCACATATGTGCTTGCATGTTTTGTAATCACCTGTCTGATCAGTCAGATTTCTGGCCTTAGGAATTCATTGTGTGTAGTGTGCACTGGCTTCATTGGTAGAATCCCCTAATACCAATATGCCAAGCTCAAGTGTCAAATAGCTTTGATGCCAATGATTCAAAAACACCAGTCAAATGCAGGCCCTGGAAGGTGTACACAGAAGCATTCTAGCAATACAGGTAGTCCTCACTTAGTGACCGGGTTCCGTTCCTGAAACCCGGTTGATAAACGAATTGGTCACTAAACGAGGAGCAGCCCTTACCGGTATTTCAGGCATAATGTACTTTACTGGTAGTGGGTTTTTCAACCATCTGTAGATAGTTTTAATGTCACCTTTGCATCATTTATAACATTTTTAATATATATTTTAAATGTTTTAAGCTCTAATGTACTGAACTTAGTTTGCATAGTGTACTGTAAATATAGGTAATCTGAGAGAGTTGATGCGAGTTCTCGTACATCGCCATAATACCAACTCATCAGAGAGCTGGTCATAACTCTGAGGGGTCACTAAACGAGTAGGTCACTAAGTGAGGACTAGCTGTACTGCAAAACCATTTATGGCATGGTGCTGGAGAATTGTTCATGACCCCCCAACACTGCTGTGTTTTGTTCTGCATGGAGTTTGGGCTCAAATCTTTCCTTGTATACGTATATGATAAGAATTTTTGCCAAAGTGTTTTTGGGGGTGGGGGGACATCAAAAACTGTAGATTGTTTGAATCTGAAACTTCTTTTGGGAGAAAAGGTTGACCTTAATAAATTTCTTAAATTGATATGCTGTTGAAATTGTTTACATGCCCTATTTTGAAGTGGGAAAATTCTGTTTTTCTGTTTCACAATGACTTTTAATTTTAAAAAGTGAGCTACTTCAAGCAAAAGAAAATCTTAAAGATAAGAAATGGTTTGTATCTAAATCAGAGGTTTAGATTGACATGAACTAATTTTTTAGTTACTGATTATTTTTTCCCTAGATTTTTGTTTTGTCTATATTTTTGATATTTCAAGGTTATGTCTCAATTTGGGCACTGAAGTTATTCAAAATCTCAAACTTTTGCAGGGTAGAAAACCATTTCCCTCTCAGAAGGAGTTCTGAGGTTGGTGAGAGTGATAATAAGGTAATGTAGCATGTGGTGTGTATCAGAAATGTGACCCAGTCTAGAATTAATTTAAGCATTTTTCCACAAGCTGTGCGGGTATTGGCAGTCATTTGGATATAGATCTACTGCAAAACGTACTCATCTCTATGACTGCTTTAGCTGTTGACCTGCAAGTGTATTGGCTTGTCTTTGTCCATAAAAGCAATAGCTGACTGAACATTTTAATATGTTCTTCTTTGCTCGAGGCCTTCATTACAGTTACTGTGAGTTAGAATGAGTAACAAAAAGCTAAGCTTTAGGAGTTTTTGGGTTTTTTTTTCTTTTTTAATTAGAAGTGGTCGTATTATTTTCATAGAATTGTGGAATTCACTTAAATTGATATGGTTCTCCCATGGTTAGCGAATACCAGAACTAGGACTGCTTTGCTTCAGAAATGCAATGTAAAGCAGCCACAGTGAAACAGGAGAATTGGAACTAATGTGTCATAGAATTCAGCTTCAGTTTGAGTTCACTTAGAGAAAAGGAGAGGTTTGGAGGACTTTTCTTTTTTTTTCCCTTTAATTTGGTTTTCCCCATTCCTAATCAGAAACCTAATAAACTGAGTCCAGAGATAGTCTAGTTGCAAAGGTAGATTTCATCTCCACTCCCTGTTACTTAATAACTGCAGAGATACTGACATGAAAATGTAAGATGGAGTTAAAAGGGAAAAAAAACAGTATTACTGTTTAAAAGCATGAGTGTAGCACTTTGCTGAGGGAACAAGATTAAGATGCTCAGTTTAGATTTGTTTTTTGCTTCTGTCTTTAATATTATTTTCTTGCATAGTGAAGTATTTAATCATTGTCAGAAATACAGTAGTTATTAAATTTATTGTTACCATTTTGCATTTGTGAGATTTCTAATAAACTGCTATTTGCACAGATTGTACTAGCATGAACAGAAATTAATAGTACCTATACGGCTATGTCCACACATACATCGTTATTTCGAAATAAGTTAATTCGAATTAAGAAAATGTTAATTCAAATTAAGGAAAAGCCTGCTGTCGAAACGGCTGTTATTTCAAAATGGTTATTTCAAAATAAGGCCATTTGGACATGTTGTTTCAAAACAGTTGTTTTGAAACAATGGTGTTGTTTCAAAACAACATGTCCAAACGGCATTATTTTGAAATAATCATTTCAAAATAACAGCTGTTTCAAAATGAATGGTGTTTAAGTTGTTTCGAAATTATGGTTCTTATTTTGAAATGACAGAGCCCGTCATTTCGAAATAAGAAAACATCATGTGGACCTAATCCATTTTATTTAGAAATAACCAGTGTTATTTCAAAATAAAAGAGACGTGTGGACATACGCTACATGTAAAGAAAAGAAATAAACTTTTAGAAAAATCAGGTTATTAGTAGTACCTACTGCTGAGACCAAAAGCTAGCATTTCTCTTGTTCCAGTCTTTCCTCTACCTTGCCTTTTCCTATCACCAATTCTCTGCTCCAATGCCATTTTCTTTTTCTCCTCCTGGTAAGGCTTGTATTATAACCATTAAAGTGGAGAACAACATTCCCACTAAGTTGATAGGTGCTGGATTAGACCATACCCCTATACCAATATAGGACTTCCTCCTGTTCACTCTTTTGTTGTCTTTTAGCCCACTTCTGTCTGCTTATATCATGCTAATCATCTTAGTATCTGAACACATCCTGGTCCTGTCCTATGTCGCTTCACCTTCCATTCCTCACCCAATTCTAATCAGATATCCTGTCTGCTCCCTACTTTTTCCATATAGGTCTAACTTTGGCTTCCTTGAGGTCAAGTTCAGAGTTGTTATCAACTTCAGGATTAAGTTCACAGAATTATAGGGTTGGAAGGAATGTCATAAGGTCATCTATTCCAACCCCCTGCTAAAAGCAGGACACTTCCACTAAATCATCCCAGCCAGAGTTTTATCTTACCATACCTTAAATATCTCCAAAGATGAAGATTCCACCACCTTCCTATGTAAACCATTCCAATGTTTCACCACCCTCCTAGGGAGAAAGTTTTTCCTAATATCTAACCTTGACTGCTCCAGCTTCAACTTGTAACCATTGTTCCTTGTTCTGTCCTCATCCTCTGTTACTACTGAGAACAGCCCAGCTTCCCCCTCCTTAGAGCACCCCTTCATGTAGTTGAAGGTGGCTATGAAATCCCTCCTCAGTCTTCTCTTCTGCAGACTAAGACTAATTCCTACAGTCTCTCCTCATAAGTCATGTGCCCTAACCCCCTAATCATTTCATTGCCCTTGCTGGACTCTTCCTAGTTTTTCTACATCCCTTCTGTAGTGTGGAACCCAAAACTGGACACAGTATTCCAGATGTAGCCTCACCAGTGTCAAATAGAGGGGAATAAACACATCCCTCGATCTGCTGGTAACACTCCAACTAATGCAGCCCAATATGCCATTGGCCTTTTTGGCAACAAGAGCATATTGTTGACTCATATCAGCTTCCCATCCACCATGATGCCCAGGTCCTTTTCTACAGTGCTGCTAATTAACCAGGTTGTCCCCAGCATGTAGCAATACATGCGATTTTTCCATGCTAAGTGCAAGACTTTCCATTTGTCCTTGTTCAACATCATGAGATTTCATTTGGCCCAATGCTCCAATCTGTCTAGGTCTCTCTGCATCCTATCTCTGCCCTCCAGCGTGTTTATCCTTTATGTTTCCCAACTTCTATGTCTCTTTCTTTCCTCTTTCAATATCAATCAGGTTTTCTCTGCTTTCATGCTAGTGGCTTCTTCCTTGAGGATTGCTAGGGGAATGTGACACGTTGCACACAAATGTAAGGTGGGACCCCATCACATCATATCAACATCATATCAGTTCGATGTTGGGCAGTTTCAATGGTCAAACCGCATGAGAAATAGAAAGACAAACCTGAAATTTTAATGCCAGGAATTAAAATTCTATTCATAGTATTTGGAGCTTAACAGCACAATGAAAGCAGTCATAGTCTTAGCAACTTGATACTCAATCATAATTGTAAAATAGACTCATAATATGAATATGTGAAAGCAGTTTGATTCTTGTATCTTTTTAAACTGACTATTAATAATTAATATCCACATTTGGAATTACATTTTTTCAGTCCAAATATTAGGACTGGAGGAAACTCTGCTCTGTTTTCCAGTGGTCTAGAATCAGTTCATTTACTTCAGTGGTGTTTATGTGAATTTACCCTCCACATTCAAAGCACAGTTTGGCTCACCTGTTTCATACATATACAGTCATAGAATCTTGAAGGGACCCTGACTGGTCATCAAGTCCAGTTCCCTGCGCTCATGACAGGACCAAGTACCCCCATTAAATCACCACCAACAGGTTTTTGTCTAACCTACTCTTAATAGAAGTGTCTTAGCATCATTCTGAGGATCAGAATTCAATATCTTTCCAGTTTAACCTTCTCTTTTAATGTTATTTACAATAGAGATGTAGCACTGTTAGTAGCAGAATATCCTTGCTAGAGGGAAAGGTATGGGACAGCTCAGTGGGTGTAGCTATATTTATTTCCACAGAGCTTTACCCATTCACATGAGAGAACCTTTATGGTGTAACATAGGGTGCAACTGTATTGTTTCCCTACACCACAATAGGATTAGCATTTGCCAGTTGATACCAAAAGTGTCTGAATTCTTTGCATCAGCTGCAGTAGTACTTCCGATAAGGCAGAGGTCTCAAACACGCAGCCCACAGGCCACATGTGGCCCCCAAAGCTATTTCCTGCAACCCACAATGACACTATTGTTACTGATTTTTGCAATATTGTTGTATGAAAAGGTTTCAGTGGTGCAGCCTGCAGGCTAATATACTAGTCCTCATGTGGCCCTAGTGGTGATTTGAGTTTGAGACCCCTGTGGTAAGGCAGTGCAAAGATGTTTGTATGCATCTTGTTATGTCTGTGTTTTCTTTGGGTCCTGTGTTTTTCCTCCCCTCTCTTCCTTCTTTCATCTGTCTTTGGTCTTTATTGTTCACCTCCAGCAGGATGTGAAAGTTACACACCTATAGTTTGTAGTGGAAAAGGACCCAGGATTTCTCCCCAGTCTTTGTTCTTATTCTGTTCAAATCTATAGTATCTGATTGTCTTCCAGTAGTGCATTAAGTGATGACCAACACCTATCATGTATGGTTGGTACTTTCTCACATCCTCTGCCCTGGGGGAGACTTATCCATTTAATGTAGTGTTTTGTTTTGGAAGAGTTGCTATGTTACATTAGTTTTTGTTTATTTTACAGACAAAGCTTTGCCTTCAGCTCTGAAGGAAGGCAATGAGGGGGACATTTTCAAGCTACAAATTGCTGAAGTAATCAGTACATGAATGGCTCTTAGACTGATAATTGCTTGTCCAAACTATTCACTATAAAGCTATTCAGAAGCTGGGCATTCAGGCCTGATGAGCACCCACCACTTTCATTCTCTTCTAAGGAAGCAGTGTGTGCCTCAGAAAATCTCGACCTTGTGACTAACAAATAAATGAACAGAAGCCAATGTTGGTTCAGGAATGAGACATGGAAAGAAAAAAAGGTAAAAGAGGAAGTTTTCAGAGGCACAAAAGAGATTAGGCACCTAATGCTCATTGATTTTCATAAATGAAACTCTCCCCCTAAAAGGCATTGGGCAATTTTATAAACACTACAGACTGAACATGTTTGTTTCATCATTGACACACTTTGACTGTCCAGTCCCCAGTTCGTGGTGAGGGGAGGAAATCTGTCTGACTAGTAGAGGAAAAAAAGATGTCTCTCAGGTGCTACTGAAAAGAGGAAATTTACCTCATCCTTAATGGGACTGGCTAGAATTAGTAGTTAATGTACTAATGTAGTAATCATATTCTTCTACCTGTATTTTCTACCAGAGCTCTAGTTAGTTTTGTGTTCAAGGGGCCTGTGACGGGGCAGGCCCGCCCCGCACTGAAGCGGGCCTATATGTCCGGAAGAGAAGGGAAGCCCCGCCCCTCAGGCCCTGCTGGGCATGCTCAAACAGCTGCCCAGCTATAAAAGGCTGCGATTCCCCTCAGTTGGAGGCTGGCCAGCGGAGGGAGCAGATGCAGGCTAGAGGCTCTCGCTCAGACTCTGGTCTGGCTCCTGCCTCAACGGGGCAGACGCCGGGGACGCTAGAGGCACGGAACTCGGAAGGCACTGCTGACCAAGGCGCCCTCGGCCGTGAGGATCCGAGGACCCCGACTGAACAAGGCACCTGACCAGGTGGACGTCAAGAGTCCAGGTGGGGCCACTGTTCCCTCTAAGGTGCGCGGCAGCGCGGCCGCGCAGGTTAGACCCCCCTCCCCGCGCAGGGGTTTCCAGTCCCCGGGCAGGGGAGGGTGAGGTCGGCAGAGCGGCTGAGGCTCAGCCAGGGGAGTGGGGGCGGGGCGGCCTGGGAGCGGAGCAGCTGAGCCGCTGGGGGAGGAGGGGGCGGGGCGGGCAGGCCCACGCTGCCAAAGTGGGGAGCGGGGCCAGGCCAGCAGAGCAGCTGGGGGGGGGGGGTGAGCCAGGCCTGGGCAGGGGCCAGCAGAGCCCCTGAAGATCGGCTGGGGGCTGGTCAGGCTCAGGGTCAGCAGAGAAAACCAGGAGTCTGTATCTCTTTAAGATTCCTCCTCCTTTGCCCTGCCCTCCTCCCTGCTCCAGGCATTGCAGCTGCAGTGCTGGAAGTGGTTTCACTTTGCTTTCTTGCTTCGGCTTCTCACCCCCGGCTTCTTTCCAGGCTCCAGCTCAGGTTCTCTCCCCTTTCCCTGCACCTGATTTTGGGGGAGGTTTGATCTTACTTTTTGCAGGGGTTGGGGCTTTTCTTTACCTTGATGGGGTCTCTGAACTGCCCAGAGAGAAACCTGGGACTCTTTTGCTTTGCTGCCCTGCTTGGCTTAAAGTTTCTTGGGAGGTTTCTTTCTCTAACGGCTGGGCTAAGCCAGATCTTTATTCCTGCTAATGAATCTTGGCTTTTGACAACAAATCCTTTGTTTAGAGGTCCAACAAAGTTCACTTTTGATTGTGAGGAGGTTTCAGTTTGTAAGATTTTCCTTTTCCCAGTGTGATTTTTTTCAGTTTGTTTCTCCCTTCCAAGAAGAAGTTAGTCCACTATAGATGTGTCCTTATATTTTTAGTAAGATACACAGATGTGCAAGTATTATCCATTCTAAAGTAGCTGCTGGGCTGGGCCTGATCCTATAGTTTAAATGAAGTCAATGCGAAATTTGATGGAGTAAGGCTTGCAATATTTGTCCCTTTGTTAGTTTATCAAATTATAGAAAACAAGCAGCTTGCTCTTGCCTATGTACTCTATGCTTATTTTTATTTTGGAATATTTAGGAAAAAACTGATCATTGCATTCAAGAATAGGTGCTGTCCTCTTGGGTGGAGCATTTGATAGTCACAAACATCTACTTCTACTCTGCCCCCCCCATTTGATGTGTATTTCACATAAAAGCAAACAAAACATCAACTGTCATAAAATAGATATATATCCATCTGTGGTTTATGGCAGACATAGTAGGATATGATGTTTCCAGAAATTTGCATTTTAGGTAAAAGGTTATGTTTCAGGTAGGTCTGCACATAAAAACTGGCAGCTCTCATTTTTTCTGATTTCTCCTTTCCTGTGTGTATAAAATCTAAAGAGCTTGTCTGTGATTTTTTTTTTAAATACTGCACAGTGAGGCTCAAAACTGAGGCTAGATGGGGATTTCTGTACACTCTGCCTGCACCCCCCAGTTGTTGGCTAGTAACAGTGTTAGAGCAAATGAGTGAGCACCCCCTAAACCCCCCAAACATCCCCCTGCACCACACCCCTAATTTCACATCATGGGGAGAATACTGCTGACAGAGATTACTTTTCCTTTAGAAGCCAACAACTCAAATTCTGTTAGACTTCATGTAGTCAAGGGCCCATCCCTCTGTGTGTCAAACAATGAGTGAATTCTGTGAAGGAACTTACTGTGTTAAACCTGATTTTAATCTTGTCCATAATTACTACATTAAATTTATTGGAGGTGTGCTTCTGTTTGCAACTCACAATGTAAAAACATCAGTCTGGATAGGAGTTCTGCAGTGTGATTCTCCTTGCACCTTGATATAAGCATTAAATACTTAGTTTTGTGACTCCTTAAAGTGGTTGGCTTTACGGTTACTTTAATGTGAAGAGGAAAAATACTTAAGCCATTCATTTGATATTCTTGAGCCTCTGTTCTTGCAATTAATCTCACACTGTAACTAGGGGCTAGACAGATTTCCCTGGAGTTGAGTGATCAATGGGGCAAGCATTTGGGGGGGGGCATTGGCTGGGTGGATGAAGGGGGCCCAGGCGCAGCCCCAGATGTGAATGTGTCCTCCAACATCCTCCTTTTTGTACTTCCCTGGCCTCCTTTCCATGCTTTGGTATCCTGTAACCCTAGTCTGGCAGAGTGGTTGAGGATTGGATGAGGGGTGGGGGGGACAGGGCTTAACCATGGCCAAGGATCAACTGGGGGAGGGGGCAGGCTGGGAAAGCAGCTGAAGATGGGCAGGGGGCAGGCCTGAAGCCCCACTGAGGATTGGCTGGGGGGGGGGGAGTTGCTAGCTATCCAAGGGCTCCTTTTTACCTTCATGTCCTTCCTCCCTCAGGCATTCCAAAAATAGGTGATTGTCCAGCCTTTTACTTCTGATAAGTAGACTGGGGGGGCACAGTGCTGGAACCCACCATCCTGATGTTAAGAGTTTGCTGCACAGATGCACACACGGAATAAAGAGCAGTTTGGGGGGGATGGGATCAAGGGGCACTGGAGTACACAGTTATCCTTTATGCCTAGAAGTTTTTCTATATAGAATGCCTGTAGCTCAGTTGGTAGAATAACAGATTTGTGATCACAGGGTCAAGCCCTGGGTTGGGTTTTTTACCTTTTGGCCTGTTGCTCCTTAGGGAAGGGTTAAACTGGGAAAAAAATATATAGCAAACACTAATAAAATGAAGGAAAATAAAGTATACTGTGATCAAGATTACTAATAGTGACCAATTAAGTAAAACAAATAAAGGGTCACATTTGAACTGGCTAGGAACAATTTAGGACCTTTTTTTTTTAATTGTAAAATGGGCTGCTGTGCAAAATGAAAAATGAGAGGCAAGTTAATTGCTTTCATTTTAACTTTTTTATGTGCTTATTCATTTTGGAAAACCGACAAAGGCAGACAAACAGGACTGAAGAATTGATGAGACAAAATGTCACATAAGCATAGAATACATTCAAATTATTAATAAAAGCAATTTAAATAACTTATTAATTTTTCATTGTTCTATATTTTTCAATAATTTCCATCACGTGAAGTTGCACAAAAATTTTATTCAGAAAAAGTTTTGCACACGGGTTCAAAATTTTGCACACAAGCCGTCAAACCTTAGAGGGAACATTGGGTGGGGCACCTCATAACGGCCAGGTAGGAAGTAGCCCAGGGCTGGGTAAATCGGGGGTGAGCATTGGCCACACCTGGGCCTCAGTCGGCGCGTTGCGGTTTGGATCCCCGCCGACCGGGCCAGGGTTCCCGTACACCCCAGGGCCCTGGGCTGGGGTTCAGAGGAGTGGGAGGGCCTGAACCCCCCTACCTGGGCCTACGTCCCTCAGGGCGCCCAGCCAGGGCTGAGACTCATTGACTCTGGCCAGTGGGCCACACTGCCCAGCCAGGGCTGAGACTCATCGACTCTGGCCAGTGGGCCACACTGCCCTGACGTTAAGGGCTGAGGCTCATTGACTCTGGCCAGTGGGCCACACTGCCCTGACGTTAGGGGCT
>ML681995.1:16070339-16199169 GCA_007922195.1 Podocnemis expansa | reverse complement strand
CTGAGACTCATTGACTCTGGCCAGTGGGCCACACTGCCCTGACGTTAAGGGCTGAGACTCATTGACTCTGGCCAGTGGGCCACACTGCCCTGATGAGAAGGGCTGGGACTCATTGACTCTAGCCAGCGAGCCATACCGCCCTGCCCGCAAAGCACCCCGTGGACAGGGTCGGTAACCATAGGGCCATCCGGCCTTAGACTGAGAGCCGCCCGGCTCGAGAGCACGCGGAGCTAAAACACTCCACGACACGTGGTGGAGAGTGCAGGCATTCGATCGGACCCCAGAGCAGGGGTCGTAGAAAAGGGGTTATACCCCACCCGGGACGTTGTTGTGTTTGAGGGTCGGTTTTTTTTGCTTATCTCGCAAGGGACAATGGACACCGAGAAGGTCCTGAAATGGCTGTTGGAGAGCCAACAACAACAACAGCAGCAGCAACAGCAACAGTATGCACAGCTGCTTCAGCAGGTGACCTCCCAACAACAAACGCAAACCTCCCGGCAACAAGAGCAGTTGCAACAATTCATGAGGGAGTTAGCTGCCTAACAGGCCCACCAGGAGCGGCTGGTCCAGCAGATGGGAGCGACGTTGAAAACACCCGCCCCTATAAGCCCAGGGATCGGGGCCTCAGTGACAGGGGTAGGCAGGACCAACCTGCCCTTACAACTGACCAAGATGGGCCCGGGGGATGATCCAGAGGCCTTCTTGGTAACGTTCGAGCGGGTGGCCACGACGGCACAGTGGGCCCCCGAACACTGGGCTACCTTGTTAGCGCCGTACCTGACGGGACCGGCGCAATTGGTATATCGAAACCTAGATCCCCGGGACGCCTTGGTGTACGAGAAAGTCAAGGAGGCAATCATGGACCAGATGGGGGTGGATACCGAGGCCTACCGCCGACGTTTGCGGGGCACCAGGTACCCGGCCGACACTCGTCCCCGGGCCATGGCGCAGAAGATTAAAGACGACTGCCGGCGGTGGTTGGAGCCGGAGAGACGGTCGGGACCGGAGGTGGCGGAACTGGTGGCCCTCAAGCAATTTATACGGGAGCTGCCCTGCGGGTCGAAGGAGTGGGTCCAGCGGCACTGCCCGAAGACCCTAGCGGAGGCGGTTTCACTAGCAGAAGACTATATGGCCACCGAGGCACCGGGGCCCTGGCCACGGAGACAACCCGATACACAAAAAGGGGAACGTAAAAGAGGGTTGGACTTGTCCCGAACCAAAATAGGGGAAACATCCAGACCCCTTGGCCTGGGCCCCCCAAAACCCGGAGGGGGAGCTCGGAGGCAGCAAGGGGAAGGGACAGGGAGCCGCCGGGCGGAGGTCGGCCCCCCTTCCGGAGGGGATCAGCGTAGCGCTGACCAGAACCACTGTTGGGAGTGCGGAGAAGAAGGTCACTACCGACAAGAATGCCCCTACATGGAGTGTGAGTATGCACAGGTGGGCGTGGTAGGACACCGGGCCCGAAAGCGAACCGCCCCGAAAATGGTAATACCCGTGAGCGTGGAGGATACACAAGGCCTGGCCCTGATAGACTCGGGATGCAGCCAGACGCTCATTAGGGAGGGTATGATACTGGACCTAGATGCGTTGGGGCCAACCATCCAGCTCCAGTGCATTCATGGGGATACCCGTCCCTATCCAACCGCCCGAGTCCAGCTGAGGGTCAGACAGCAGACGGCACGACTCCAGGTAGGCATTGTCCCGAGGTTGGCGTACCCGGTGGTGTTGGGCCGGGACTGGCCCGGGTTCGACGAAGTCCTGAGGAGAGAGGGCCCAAACCCCTTGGGCGTGGCCCCAACGAGCCGCCGTGATGTAGGTATGTTAGGACGCCAAGGGTCCACAGAGCCGGAAGCAGAGACGTCGAGGCCTACAGACGAGCCCCAGAGCCCTGACAAACCCCCCGAGGTGGCCCTGAGGCAAACACAGGGCGAGTTGGAAAAAGATGGGGACTTCCTCCGCGACCAGCAAGAAGACCCAACATTAAAGCACGCCTGGGAGCAGGCTGCCAATCCCGACGTGGAGCCCTCCAGCAATCAGTCCCGGCCTCAGGGGCCCCACTTTGAGATCAGGGGGGATCGGTTATACCGGGTGACGCATGAACCTCAGACGCAGGAAGTCATCTACCAACTATTGGTACCCCGGCGGCTGTGGCGAGACATCCTGCACTTGGCCCACGACATCCCCTGGGCCGGGCACCTGGGGCGAGAAAAGACCCTCCAGAGGGTGGGGCAGCGGTTTTACTGGCCGGGACTCCATAGAGAAGTACGGGATTTCTGCGCATCCTGCCCAGAGTGTCAAAGGACTGGACCAGCAGGGGTACCACGGGCCCCCCTCGTCCCGATGCCGGTCGTGGGGGTACCCTTTGAACGGATGGGCATGGACCTGGTGGGTCCGCTGGAGCAGAGCAAGACGAAAAACCGTTATATCCTAGTGATGGTAGACTATGCAACTAGGTACCCGGAGGCCGTGCCCCTCCGGACAGCAACGGCGGCAAACATTGCCAGTGAATTGTTGAAAGTTTTCTCCAGGGTGGGAATCCCGAAAGAAATTCTAACTGATCAAGGTACGAACGTCTCCTCAAGACTAATCGGTGAGCTGTGTCGGCTGATGGGGATAAGATCTCTCAGGACTGCCGTATACCATCCCCAAACAGACGGCCTGGTAGAACGGTTTAATGGCACCTTAAAGGCCATGTTATGTAAGTTTGTACAAGAAGACCCCCGGCACTGGGATGCGATACTACCGGCCCTCCTCTTCGCTATAAGGGAAGTCCCACAGGCCTCCACAGGGTTCTCCCCTTTCGAATTGTTATACGGGTGGAAGCCTAGAGGGATATTGGACCTCCTAAGAGAAGACTGGGAGACCCAGGAGACTCGGGTCCAGGGCACGGTACAGTACATAATCAAGCTGCGAGAGCGGCTGCGTAGCCTGGGAGCTTTCGCCCAGGAAAATTTGAAAAGGGCCCAAGATGCACAGACACGCCAATACGACCGGGGAACGAAGACCCGGGTGTTTCAACCTGGGGACAGGGTATTGCTACTCCTCCCCTCGAGCGAGTCTAAGCTACTGGCCAAATGGCAGGGCCCATTTGAGGTGACCCGGCGGGTTGGCCCAGTAGACTACGAGGTCCGGATGCCAGGACGCCGGAAAGAAGCCCGGGTTTACCATGTAAACTTATTAAAGCAATGGCGGGATAGAGAGGCCATGTGGGTAGCCCCGCCTACACCAGAACCAGACTTCGGGCCCTCAACCGACGAGACCTGGGACGTCGGGTCCCCAACAGTGGGGGATGAGCTGACCCCCGAACAGAAGGGTCGACTATGGGAACTCCTGGATCAGTTCCCCGACGTCTTGTTGACCCGCCCAGGGAGGACCCCGCTGACTAGTCATCATGTTGCTACCCTGCCAGGACAGAAGGTGAGGGACAACCCCCGATCGTTGCCACGAAAGATGTGGTCAACGGTGAGACAGGAGTTGGATAAGATGTTGGAGATGGGAGTCGCAGAGGAATCCAGGAGCGAGTGGCGAAGCCCCATTGTCCTGGTCCCCAAACCGGATGGCAGCACGCGCTTCTGCATCGATTTCAGGAGGGTCAATGCGATTTCCAAATTCGACGCTTACCCAATGCCTCGGGTAGATGAATTGCTGGAACGACTGGGCGCGGCGCGGTACCTGTCCACATTGGATCTGACCAAGGGGTATTGGCAGATCCCTCTCACACCGACATCGCGTCCGAAAACAGCCTTCTCTACCCCTTTTGGCCTCTATCAGTTCATCACGATGCCTTTCGGGCTGCACGGAGCGGCCGCCACCTTCCAAAGGCTGATGAACAAGATGTTGCAACCCCATGAGACCTATGCCGCTGCCTACATCGATGACATTGAGATCTACAGTAACAATTGGAACGACCACCTACAACATCTTAACCGCGTCCTGACGGCGCTCCGAGAAGCCCACCTCACGGTAAACCCCGCTAAGTGCCACTTGGGGCAAAGAGAGGTAATCTACCTGGGGTACATCGTCGGAGGGGGGATGCTGCGGCCATTGATCGAGAAGGTTCAAGCCCTGGCGCAGACGCCACGGCCAAGGACTAAAAGACAGGTACGCCAGTTTTTGGGGCTGGCGAGTTACTACCGCCGCTTTGTACCCGAATTCGCAACCCTCGCAGCCCCGCTGTCGGACCTGACCAAGAACGCGGCCCCCAAGAAAGTTCAGTGGACGGACCAAACAGAAAAGGCGTTCCAGGCATTGAAACACAGCCTGATGCGAGAGCCAGTGCTCGTGCATCCTGATTTTAGCAAAGACTTCATATTGCAAACGGACGCCTCAGAAGTAGGCCTGGGGGCGGTATTGTCTCAAGAGATTGAGGGGGAGGAGCACCCCGTGTTGTATATAAGTAGAAAGTTATTTCCCAGAGAATCGCGCTACTCGACTATTGAAAAGGAGGCCTTGGCGGCGCGATGGGCCATAGATGCGCTCCGCTACTATCTTTTAGGATCTACATTTACCTTAGTGACTGACCACGCACCCCTAAGGTGGCTGCAGTCCATGAAAGACATGAACCCCCGACTAATGAGGTGGTACCTGGCCCTCCAACCCTATAACTTCACGGTGGCACACCGGCCAGGTACAAAACACAAAAATGCAGACTTCTCCTCTAGGATAGGAGAAGAGGAGGGTACAGAAACTGCCCCCGTAAAATCCGTCATAAAGGGGGGGGGTGTGACGGGGCAGGCCCGCCCCGCACTGAAGCGGGCCTATATGCCCGGAAGAGAAGGGAAGCCCCGCCCCTCAGGCCCTGCTGGGCATGTTCAAACAGCTGCCCAGCTATAAAAGGCTGCGATTCCCCTCAGTTGGAGGCTGGCCAGCGGAGGGAGCAGACGCAGGCTAGAGGCTCTCGCTCAGACTCTGGTCTGGCTCCTGCCTCAACGGGGCAGACGCCGGGGACGCTAGAGGCACGGAACTCGGAAGGCACTGCTGACCAAGGCGCCCTCGGCCGTGAGGATCCGAGGACCCCGACTGAACAAGGCACCTGACCAGGTGGATGTCAAGAGTCCAGGTGGGGCACCTCATAACGGCCAGGTAGGAAGTAGCCCAGGGCTGGGTAAATCGGGGGTGAGCATTGGCCACACCTGGGCCTCAGTCGGCGCGTTGCGGTTTGGATCCCCGCCGACCGGGCCAGGGTTCCCGTACACCCCAGGGCCCTGGGCTGGGGTTCAGAGGAGTGGGAGGGCCTGAACCCCCCTACCTGGGCCTACATCCCTCAGGGCGCCCAGCCAGGGCTGAGACTCATTGACTCTGGCCAGTGGGCCACACTGCCCAGCCAGGGCTGAGACTCATCGACTCTGGCCAGTGGGCCACACTGCCCTGACGTTAGGGGCTGAGGCTTATTGACTCTGGCCAGTGGGCCACACTGCCCTGACGTTAGGGGCTGAGACTCATTGACTCTGGCCAGTGGGCCACACTGCCCTGATGAGAAGGGCTGGGACTCATTGACTCTAGCCAGCGAGCCATACCGCCCTGCCCGCAAAGCACCCCGTGGACAGGGTCGGTAACCATAGGGCCGTCCGGCCTTAGACTGAGAGCCGCCCGGCTCGAGAGCACGCGGAGCTAAAACACTCCGCGACAGGGCCATGTTACATTTTGTTGTTGTTCCACAGAGAGAGAAAATAAGAATTGCAGTGAAGAAGAAGAGCTCTCTTACCTGGGTTCCTTCTGATTTTCCAGGTCTTTAACCAGTGCTAGTATTATTCTGGTTTTAGGGACAATGTGAAATGCTAAAGTGATGGGTAGAATATTAGTAGCTCAGGTGGTAAGAGCATAAGCAGCAGCACTGGAAAGAACAGAAAAGACATGAGGAATGTCACTCCTGTGATTTTATCAATGGTATCAATGTGTGTAGAACCTCTGAGTCATTAGCTATTCTATATAATCTAGAGTTGCAGTTGCCAGTAGGATCATAATTCTATTATCTTTGGAACCTTGTGGAAAAAGGAGAGATCCCAGATGACTGGAAAAAGGCAAATATTATGCCTATCTTAAACACAGGAGAAAGGAAGGACCCAGGAACTACAGCCCAATCTGCCCTACCTCAATCCCAGGAAGAATACTGTAGCAGGTCCTCAAAGAATCCATTCTGAAACACTTGGAGGAACATAAGAGCGATCAGAAATAGTCAGCATGGATTCACCAATGGTAAATCATGCCTGACCAAACTAATTGCCTTCTGTGATGAGATGACTGGATATGTGGATGTGGAAATAGCAATTGATGTGGTATACCTCAACTTTAGCAAAGCTTTTGATATAGTCTCCTATAGCATTCTTTTCAGCAACTTAAGGAAGCATGGTCTGGGAGAATGGACTGTAAGATGTATAGAAAGGTGGCTAGATCATTGGGTTCGGCAGGTAGGGATCAATGGCTAAAGGTTTAGTTGGCAACCAGTAACTAGTGGAGTGCCCCAGGAGTTGTTCCCAGAGTTGGTTTTGTTCAACATCTTCATTAATGATCTGGATGATGGGATAGATTGCAGAGTCAGTAAATTCACAGATAACACCAGAAGGGAATGATAAACATGCTGAAGGGCTGAGATAGGATTGAGGGAGACCTAGGCAAATTGGAGGATTTGGCCAAACAAAATCTCATGGGGTACAACAAGGAAAAGTGCAAAGTCCCTCACTTAGGATGGAAGAATCCCCTGTACTGCTACAAGCTGGGAACCGATCAGCTAAGTAGCAGCCCTGTAGAAAAGGACCTGGGGGTTACGGTGGACAGGAATCATAGAATCATAGAACCATAGGGTTGGAAGGGACCCCACGAGGTCATCTAGTCCAACCCCCTGCCAAAAAAAAAGCAGGACCACTCCCATTAGATCATCCCAGTCAGTGTTTTGTCCAGCTGGGACTTGAACACCTCCAGAGATGGAGATTCCACCACCTCCCTAGGCAGCTTATTCCAATGCTTCACCACTCGCCTAGTAAGGAAGTTTTTCCTAATATCCAGCCTGGACCACCCCAGCTGTAACTTGAAACCATTGCTTCTCGTTCTGCTGGATATGAGTCAACAATATGCTCTTGTTGTCAAAAAGGCCAGTGGCATATTGGGCTGCATTAGTTGGAGTGTTGCCAGTAGATTGAGGGATCTGATTATTCCCCTCTATTTGGCACTAGTGAGTCCACATCTGGAATACTGTGTCCAGTTTGGGGCTTGCCACTACAGAAATGATGTGGACAAATTAGAAAGAGTCCAACAGAGGGCATCAAAAATGATTAGGGGGTTGGGACACACAACTTATGACGAGAGACTGAAGGAATTAGGTTTATTTAATCTGCAGAAGAGCACACTGAGAAGGGATTTCATAGCAACCTTCAACTATTTGAAGGGATGCTTTAAAGAGGAGGGAACTAGGTTGTTTTCAGTAGTAACAGAGGAGAGAACAAGGAACAATGGTTACAAGTTGAAGCTGGGGCATTTGAGGTTGGATATTAGGAAAAACTTTCTCCTTAGGAGGATGTTGAATCACTGGAATGGGTTACCTAGGGAGGTGGTGGAATCTCCATCTTTGGAAGCATTTAAGATATGGTAGGATAAAACCCTGGATGGGATGATTTAAGAAGTGGCTCTGCTTTTAGCAGGGGCTTGGACTAGATGATTTCATGAGTTCCCTTCCAACCCTATGATTCTATGATTTATATTCAACAGAAAGCAGACCTAAGCCACCAAAGATAAAAAAAAGAATCTCTGGTGGCTGTGATTGTAACAGAGTTTGTTCTTTGTGGGCCAGTCACCACTAGCAGGTGAGACAGCATGGTCATAAGTTCACCATCTAACAGAGCAGGAGTTTTCAAACCATGGGTCAGGACCTATTACTGTGTCACAGACACTCACATACTGGGTTGTGGTGCATTCTGCTGCCACCTCTGAAAGACCAGAATGCATTGCTCAAAGATTTAATTGTTGGGTCACAAGCATAAAGGATTTTTTTTCACCTGGATCCCAAGGAAAAAAGTTTGAAAACTACTGCAGGAGAGCAGTGATAGACACACAAGTGCACTACATAGTACGTTACAAACTCCATGAGCACAGGTGAAGATCAATGGTTTTCAAACTATGGGTTGGGAGCCAGGACTGGGCTGCAAAGGTTCAGATACTGTGTTACAGTGGTCCCTGTTGCCACCACTGAAAAATGGAATGCATTTCTGAAGGATGTAATTGTTGGGTCACAGTCACATATTATTTTTTTTCAACTGGATCCCAAGAAAAACATTTGAAAACTACTGGTCTAGGCTGTGATTGAAAATGGGAAGAAACTCTTGACCTCTTCCAGTAGCTGTTAATATATTTTCTTCATGTTTTTCTTTTTTTCTCTTATTTCTTTTTGAAGATTTATGCTGAAAGGTAGCTATTGAGGACCTGTGTGAAAATAAAATAAAATAAAATAAAACCAATTAAGAAATACAGAAATGAAAGAAACATAAAAATGTAGTACTAAGTTGAGTTAACTTGTGGGCATTGTAAGAAAACAAACAAAAGAAAAGCAAGTTTTATGGTTACTGAACTGAGCTGGGGCACAGAATATCAGGATTCCTTTTCTGGTTCTCCCACTATGGACTTCTATACCACGGAAAGTCTGAAAATCGCCTGTAAGTTACAACTTCAAGCATTGCTCCCCTGAATCTTATAAAACCTATGTGACTTAGATGAGCAGATCCCATTTTCAAAATAGACATTGGTTCTTAGGATCCTAACTCCTATTGACTTTCAGTGAAAATTAGGCTCCTAAATCACTTTTGAAAATGGTACTTAACCGTCAAAGTCACATAGGACTTTCATTGCCCTGATAAGATCAGTCACATTCAAACTGAAAAATTTTCACCAACAATCACTGCTCCACTCCCTCTATGCAGAAGGATTCCTCACACATACACAGACACACACACACTCAGTGTGATGGATAAGATGGAAGTAATGGCCATATGCCACCTTCTCACTCATCTTAAATTTTTTAAAATCTCCAATACCTCACATCACCACTGATATTTATTTAATGTTCTGATAGGAGAGGTGTGTCTGTATGTCATAAATGCTGCCTAAGCTGATTCGTGATGCCAGTAACCTCAGAGGGTCATGTGTGAGTCACAGTGGTAGTCTGAGGACTGAGGTGGGTGTTACTGGATTTAAATAACTTGAACTCAGTCAATATATCAGACATGCTTGCAAGAGAATGATGGCCAAAAAAAAGGGCTGAAAGAGAGGAAAGTCTGAAAAGCATATGTACCTACCTCTAAGGCATATGTAAAATACTAGAAATGTCAAGAATTGTGGGGAGATCATTAGCAATTAAATGAAAAATATTTACATGATGCTATGATGCTATTCAACTTTCTTCAGGTTCTTGTGGTGCACTCAGCACCATGGTCCATCAATATTTTAGCTGCACTTTATAATTTTCTTGTATGTGTGTGTGTTCAGTGTAGAGGTTGGGATTTTCAAATGGCAGCTAGGAGAGTTGGTTGTGGAATTCCTATTGAATTTCACGGGGAGTTGGTTTTCCAACACTCTTAGGCCACTTTGAAATTTCCTGCCTTGATTTCCATATACCAACTTGAACAAGGTATGTGCTCCCAGATTATCTGCAACTCACTATTTTTAGGCATTCAGTTGAACAAGGAAAGTGGATGCTTGAGATAGAAAATTTGAATATAAAACACTGGTGGACATCATTCACTGGTAGAAAACATAAGTAGAAGAATATGATGACTATTTTGGTAATTAATAAGTGATTTCTTTTTCTGGCTGGAGTGGGAAGTGACTGTAATCTAGTGACTAATTTAAGTCATCTCCTGAGTCAGTGGGGACAGTTTTTCAGTTGGTCTTAAATTGACTCGTCTCCATCGACTGCAGTAGAACTATGCTGACTTACACCACCTGAGGACATCATTCAGAAGGCTGACACTTAAGTAAAATGGTGTGAATTGGGCACAGAATCTGTGAAATGGATATAATAATTATTGCCTACAGGATTGTGGTTTGAACCTGAATAAGGTAATACATACGGGCTATGTTCACACGTAAACTATTATTTTGAAATAAGTTATTTCAAAATGAGTTATTTCATAATAAAGTCCTGATTTCGAAATAAGTTAATTTGAATTAAGAAAATGCTAATTCGAATTAAGGGAAAGCCAGCTTTCAAAACGGCAGTTATTTCGAAATTGTTATTTTGAAATAAGGCCGTTCGGACATGTTGTTTTGAAACAGTTGTTTCAAAACAATGGTGTTGTTTCGAAACAATGTGTCTGAAAACCATTGTTTTGAAATAACCGTTTCAAAACAACAGCTATTTCAATTACCTCCTAGGTTTTACTGTTTTGGAATAACAGCCATTATTTTGAAATAACACGACCCGTTGTTTCAAAATAACAGTACGTCGTGTGGACATAAGAATTTTTTTCGAAACAGTGGGTGTTGTTTTGAAATAAAACTGTCGTCTGAACACAGCCATAGTGTATTTAGAGATTCTCTGAAATATCATTCGATATAAAAACAAAGTATGAGTAACTCTTTTTCTGAAGAACTAAGTTTTGTAAAACAGCCTCAGATGCAGGTACTTCTACTCCTGTCTCTTGGCACTGAGAATTGCATTCACAATTGGAGGACGTCTGAGGGAATAGCACTTATAAACTGATGGCACAAGAAGACTTTTACATTCTACACATGATTTTCTTGGGTGGAAAATGTTGGGAGTGGTTGTTATAAAAGACCTAAAAAATTGTCTTCACTTCCTGTCCATGAACCTTCTTAACTTTTAATTACATCTGTAGCTTTAGGGAATACCTTTTTTTGAAATTGTGAGTTGTAGATAATCGGGGGCATGTACCTTGTTCAAGCATAGATATGGAAATCATGGCAGGAAATTTCATAGGGGCCTAAGGGCATTAGACAACCAACTCCCAGTGAAATTCAATAGGAATTCAGCACCCAGCTCCCTTAAGTGTTGTTTGAAAATCCCAACCTCTATACTGAACACACACATACACAACAACTGGAAAAAGTACAGACATACGTAATGCTGACCTAATTGCATCTGTTGTTTGATATTGGGGCTGTCTTCTTTGCTTTCTGTTTGCTCCTCAGTACATTAATTAATTTCCTTGTTCTGAGTTATTAAAGTATTTATTGTAACAAACATCAAATAAAGAGAAAATACACATTTTGACTTGTAAGTTTTCTTTAATTTTGAAGCATCTTTGTACAAAGCAGTTGATTTAACTGATCTTTTCCTATGTTAGCAAATCCTTCTTTAACCTTCTCTCTGAAGTTTAAGTGAAATACTGTAGTGTGAAGAGTTTGATGCCCAAACTTTGGGTCTGATTCTCTGCTACTGAAATCCATGGAATTTGAGCAATTTAATTTAATGGGTTCAATATTGAACCAGTACGTGGGAAAAGCACCATTATTTGGAATGGAGTTACTAGTCATTTCCTCTAGAATGAGTGGAAAATATGGTACATAATTTATTGAGGATGTTTTCATTAGAAGCTTGTCACTTAATATCCTTTAATCTCATTTGAAAATCACAAACTAAAAGTCTATCAAGTTATTTCTGTATGTAGTGAAGGCTAATTGTTTTCAACACATCATTAGCTATGCTACAATATTTGTATCCTACAAAATCAGAACATTTAAAAAACTCAATTCAGTGTTGCAAATTTCTTTTTGTGGAAGGTTAAATATCATTAATTCTTCCAACTGGCAAATCTTTGAATTTGTTTCTTCCTTCAAGGCTAGGTGAGCTTTACAAACAGCATATGCAGCTGAATTCATGTCCTATGCTAAGTCAGAGGCTACGTCTACACGACATCGTTATTTCGAAATAAGTTATTTCAAAATGAGTTATTTTGAAATAAAGTCCTTATTTCAAAATAAGCTAATTCGAATTAAGGGAAAAGCTCAACGTGAAATAGCATGTCCAAACTCAGGACTTATTTTGCTTTAGGAGAGGGGCACCATGGGAGGTGTGGCAACATGGCCCCCTCCCTGGACCATGCCCCCACCCAATATAGGCTAAAAGGAAGGCACCCTGGGAAGGACAAGGGCAAAAGTGTTATTTCAAATTAATGGTTCTTTCAAAATAACACGTCCAAACAGCATTATTTTGAAATAACCATTTTGAAATAACAGCCGTTCCGCTTTAAAGGAGGTTTAAGCTATTTCAAAATTATGGCTCTTATTTTGAAATGACGGGCTCTGTCATTTCAAAATAAGAATACATCGTGTGGACCTAATCTCTTTTATTTCAAAATAAGAGACATGTGGACATACCCAGAGAGATAGGTGTGTCCTAGGTACCACACTGGCATTTTAAATTTACCAGTGATCAATTCTTGCATGCACATTTTAAAATGTGAGATACACAAGAGGGAATTTGAAATATTGCATAACCTTTTGTCCAGCTTATGTAGTGATTTATTACATATGTGTGTATTTCACCGTACTGAAGTTAAATGCAAATGCAGGCAGTATAGAAATATAAAATGTGTTGTTCTATGACCTGAGGCTAAATACCATCCCAAATTTTAAGTACTACACATGTCACTCTAGATCCTGTTTTTATTTTATTTTATTTTTTAATGTACCAGAACACCTAACTGATCTCCGGCTTTGGTCTTCATTTCTGGCCAGAGCTGAGCATCAAGTGATGCCACTCAGGAGGATGATACAGAACTTGCTTTTGTGTCCCTTCATTTCTTGGCCATTTGTACACTGTGTCAATGTTCCCTCTAATTTTTCATAGGCTGTGCGTGTGAGCAAAAAAAAATCTTTGTGTGTGCAGAAAATTTCTTCTTGTGTGCTAATATTAGTACTGTTGATTTTTTTTTTTGTGCACGCTTTATTTTGTTGTGTGTCCAGGCTTCATGACCTGTGTGCGTGTGCACATGCACACAGCTTACAGGGAACAGTGACTGTGATGGCCCCCAGCATAATTTAGAACAGACTGATGGCAGCTTTAAGCTTTATTGGCCACCATTAGTCCCAAGGAACTAGTTTGGCAGCTGGGAATGAGCATTCAGAACTCGCTGTCTTCCTAGCCATTCTCCTGACTTTGCACTGATTTTAGTAGGGCATTGTGTTCTGGTCTGAGGTCAACAGTGTTTATGGGTCTGTCCTTTGTACATACTTTGGCTTTCTTATCTTAGACCAGAAATGTCAAACAATTTAGCAAAAATTATGCCCAGAAAGCTTTAAAAAAAATAACATGTCTGTATATTCCAAGAACATAGCTTAACAAGTTCCTAAGGGGTAGTCATGCTAGTCTAGTTCAGCAAAACAAAGGAGTCCTGTGAGCCATGTTGAAGTACGTGGTATAAGTTAGCTACATATGAGAGTTTCAAGAGTTGAGAGTTTGTCAAGTGTTGGGAGTTTGTTTATCATCTTCTTCTGTTTGTTGTATAGGATGCTGATCAAGTCATTTCTTAGTTTCTTTGAGAGTGTGTGGCACAAGCTCTCACTGTAAAATGTTGATCATAATTTTTTTTTATTACCTTCAGTCTGCTTGGTATAATGTCCAATTGTTTTGTATTTGAAAAGGACAAGGATGTCTGTCTGCCTGTGTGAGCTGTCTCAGGAAGTTGATGGATTTCCTCCTAATACAGCTATAGTCAGTGCTTTGCATGTTGACAAGTTCCAAAGAGCTAGCCTTCTTAGTCTAGTTCAGCAAAACAAACAAGGAGTCCTGTGTGGTCTTTATTCTTTAACACGTGTCATTCACAATGACTTTTTGACTGACTGAAAATAACACACACAACCATCATTTCCTGGGAGATGTCTAGGTTGATTTTGGCACAGGAAGGCACACTCTTTTCCAGGGTGAGCTTTTGTACTACAGCTGAGTGTCTCCTTCACAAGGAAAAGGATCATCCTCTTCTGGCCAGTTAAACTTTTTTTGTACACCTAGAATGAGCTATGAGGTACATCAGGCTAGCCACTCCGCCACTGAGAATCAAGTTTGTTTGTTTGTTTTTTGTTTGTGTTTTCTTTGAATTAGCTCAGTCATCTTTTTAAATAAGCTTTGTCATGAGGGAAGGCCCAATCCTACAAAGGCTTACTGACAAGTGTGGTGAATACATCAAACCAAGTTCAAAAGGGGCAGCCATGCTAGTCTAGTCCAGGGGGGGCAAAAAGAGTCATGTGGCACTTAAAGACTAACAGATTTATTTTTTTCATGAGCTTTCATGGGAGAAAATCCCACTTCATCAGATGCTTTGAAGAGAGGGCAGCTTATAGAATGGAATGAAAATAAATGCAAGGGAGTGTAAAACATGGGATCAGGTTATACAGTAACAGCAAATCAGAGCGGTTGTTAAGGTTCAAACCCTGGGAAGGCGGAAGTCAAATAACCTGTCGTAATGGGAAAAGAACCCATAGTCTCAATTTAATCCTGCTTTTACACAATCTAATTTGCATATTAATTACAATTCAACTGTTTTTCTTTGAAGTCTTGATGTCCCACTGACGTCCCTGATTATGGTCGTTAACAAATCATTTATAGAGTGATTAGAAAGATGGAAATGCTCAGCAACTGGTTTTGACAGAGCCAGATGGGTACCCCAAAGTCATCTACTGCAGGAGACGCCCAAAAAAGAAAACAATAGAACGCTACTAGTTACCACATGCAACCCTCAAACCAGACCTCTACAACAGATCATTAAGGACCTACAGCTTATTCTAAAAGAAGATCCCTCACTCTCTCAAGCCTTGGGTTACCAGATACCAAAGCATGGAAAGGAGGACAGGGGGAAAAAAAAAAAGGGAGAACATTGTAGGACACATGAAGAAAATGTAGCATTAATTTAATAATTTTCTCGTTTTAGGGAGCCCTGGAATGCTTCTTCCTAAAAAGAGGGTGTTCAGGGGTGTTCCAACATACTTTAACCCCTGTAAGTAAAAAGCCAGACAAAATCATGTATTTTTAAAATGCCTGCCAGACAGAAGACATGCAGGTAAAAAGGACATCTGGTAACCCTATGGGAGATAGACCTCTCTTCACCTACAGACAACCACCCAACCTTAAAGAGGTACTCACCAGCAACTACAGATCTAACAACAGAAACATTAAAACAGGCACACACCCCTGCAACAAACCACATTGCCATCTTTGTCCACATATCTGCACAAAAGATACAATCGTACAGGGCTGGCACAACACGGTAAGCGAGGTAAGCATTGCAGTGGGGCACCGATGTTTGAGGGGCGCCAAGATAGAGACTGTGCTGCTGGCCTTCACGCTGCACTGCTGATGTCACTTGTCTTTCCAGGCCCAATCAATCTGTCATCTGCTGCACGTTGGGGGTAGAGGGGGGGCAGAAACCCTAGTGCCAGAGCTGCCATCATAGTCCTAAACAAGCCAGCTACTCCATCAAAGGCTCATTTACCTGCTCGTCTTCTAATGTGATCTATATCATCATGTGCCAGAAATGCCCCAACACCTTATACATTGGACCAGGCTGCATGCGGCTCTTCAAAGAAAAAGCATGGCTCATCAGCAGGGAGCTGCTTTAGGCTGGGGGAATTAAAATCTCTGGCCTGTCAGGTAGCTCTGCAGCCAACAACTCAGAGGAGGGGTGGGGAGGAGGAATGAGCTGGCAGCGGAGAGCTCAGAGGAGGGGTGCAGGCTGGGGAGGAGGGAGCAGGGAGCAGCAGCTGGTAGCTCAAAGGAGGGGCAGGGGCACTGAGCAACAAGCAGCAGCCAACGGCTCAGAGAAGAGATGGGGAAGGAGCCCGGCTCAGAGGAGGGTGGGGCAGGAGCAGCTGGGGAGCTCAGGGAAGCAATGGGGGAGGTCTAAAGACAGTTCAGGGAATGGAAGCATTGAGGGAAGTGACTGAGGGGATCAGGGAGGAGACAAGCTGTAAAGGACTTAAAGACTAACAAATTATTGTTAGTTATTTTCTGTTTCATAGATTTCAGTGTGGATTTTATTTTGCATTGCTTTATTTATTTTTACGTACTTCGTATTTTTTTATTTTCTCTTGGTCTGGTTGGTTTGGGTGGGTTTGTTTGTTTGTTTGTTTGTTTTGTATTTACCTTATACCACATGCCATGGCACTCTCAGTCCTGTCCACAGCACTTTACAATCTTAGGGCATTTCATGCACTCCCTTTACAAGTATGGTAGTCAGGAAAATAGGTTAAAAAGTCTTCCATTATATCAGTGGGGGAAGGAGTAAGCCAACAAAGAATCCTACTCCTTCTTGCCAACTCTACAAAAACCTGTAGATCAAGCTCTGGACAGTTAAACAAGGAGTTTTGGGGAACTTTTAAAGACCAACCCATTTATCTATCACATTTCTCCCACAAAAGCTTATGTGATAAATAAATGGGTTAGTCTTTAAAAGTGCCACAGGACTCCTTGTTTGTTTTGCTGAACTAGACTAACACAGCTACCTCTTTGGAGCTTTGGTCAGTTGAGGTTTTTCAGAGACCCTGAGGAACTGGGACTAGGGATGAGCTATTTTCCATAGCATCCTCCCCTCTCACAATTATTTTATGCAGAATCTCATTCCACAAAACCAAGCCTATTTTGAAAGACAAGTGCTGGGCCATGTATGGAGTATGAAAGTGTTTTCCCACGGCAGTTGAGTAGTCATGGGAGATGGAAGCAATGTTGCTTCTAAGATGATGATGCAGCTGAGCAAGTAATGGATGCACTTGGGGAGCCAATGAGCAGGGGCCTGGCACTGGGTCAGGGAACTGGGAGGGAACTTGCTCAGCTGCATCCAAATGTTGCTAAGCTTCATCATCAGCTTAGAGGGAACATTGCAGGGAAAGGCAGCATGGTGGGACACAGAGGGAGAAGTGAGTAATGGTTGGGGACAGCAGAGAAGCAGCAGCTAGGTAAGAGACAGGGATGCGGCAACGGGATTGGGGGGGATGGAGTGCAGCATGGTCAGGGAAGCTGTGGCATGTTTATATCTCCTCATAGGTCCTAATGCAGCTTACTCCTTTGTTAAAACTGTGTTTTAGAACTCCTAAACATGATGTGGAATACTAAGAAACAAAAATACAAAGAAGAAAAGTTTAAAACTGAATGTAGATTACTTTCGATTTTTAGCACAATTTACTGCTGTGAAGCATTGTATTCCACAAAAAAAACTGTTAAATCAAAACATTGTGCAATACTTAGAGATCAGCACCTGTGAAAGCTTTTACGTACTGCATTGACAAGTTACTGCCCAGATTTAAAAATAAAACAAAAAGCAACTTGGCACTAGCCTACAGTGTTCTACATCCAGCAACAGCTAACTTTTTACTGTATAGGCCTAGTTTTCATGGTAAGCTTAAGTAATTATCAGAAGCTGACATTAGTAGGATCAATATTTGGCCTGTTTTTTAAGATAAAATTAAAGTGTACAATAAATTTTAAGCTTAGTAATTTTGGAATAGGTAAAAATATATGGTTACATGCCTCAGTGTGGCTCTCGAAGGGCTAATAATCAACTTGTGTGGCTCTTGAGTTCCATAAATTTGGCCGCCACTGACAAACAAGACAATCTCTGTGCGAAAGAATAAATGAACACAAAACTGACATCGGAAATCACAAAACAGAAAAATCACTTGCTGAGCACTTCTATCTTACTAATCACTCTATAAATGATTTGTTAATGACTGTACTCAGGCACATCAGTGGAACATCAAGACTTCAAAGAGAAACAGTTGAACTGTAATTAATATACAAATTAGATTGTGTGAAAGCAGGATTAAATTGAGACTCTGCATTCTTATCCCATTACAGCAGGTAATTTGCCTTCCACCTTCCCAGAGTTTGAACCTTAACAACTGCTCTGATTTGCCGCTACTGCATGACCTGATCCCATGTTTTATACTCCCTTGCATTTATTTTCATTCCATTCTGTAAGTTCTCCCATCTTTGAAGCATCTGACGAAGTGGGATTTTCTCCCATGAAATCTCATGCAAAAAATAAATCTGTTAGTCATTGAGTACATCAAAACCATTGAAATATATGCCAGGCTTTGCATTGATTTTCCTGGGCATTGGATCAGAGATTTTGTTAGCAAACTGAGATTCTTCCATCTGCTGAATAATATCAGCACACTTCCTAGTCATACAAATGACTTTTAAGCAGGCAGGTTTTGAGACTTGAATCTTGACATTTAAACAGTACTGGGCCCAATAAGAATAAGTTGTGGGCAAATGGTCCAGGTTTCTATTGCCTTGCACCCTGTGGCTATGTCTACATTGTAAAAGCTAAGTTGACTTTACTAAGTCAACGTAATAAAGTCTACTTAAAGTTGACTTTAAGTAGACCTTATTAAGTCAACTTAGTGAGTCCACACTACATTAAGTCGACTTTATAAAGTCAACTTTAAATGGGTGCCCTGGCTTAAGTCGACTTTATAAAGTCAACTTAATGGCCCCACTGCACAAAATTGACTTTATTAAGTCAACGTAGTGAGTCCATATTGCCTTAAGTCAACTTAATAAAGTCGACTTAACGGTAAAGTCGACTTTATAAGTGGACCTTTTAAAGTCAAATTTACTGGACCCTAAAGTCAACTTTATTGCCCTGCAGTGTAGACAGGGCTCTGTTTAAGTTGACTTAAGGGCCCTTAAGTCGACTTAGACACATAGTGTAGATGTACCCAGTGTTGTAGCCTCTTTCAATTTAATTGATTTCAGTGGGAGATAGATCAGGTCCTTAGCTTATTTTGACTAAATGCAAAATAGATGTGAAATGCTACCTGGTAAAGTTGTATGTTGACTGGCTCAAGTATAAATGGCTACACAAAGTACAAAGCTGCAGGGAAAGAGGATGTCTCCAGTTGGGGTGTTTGAGGAAGGGGACAGGGAGCTCATTTGCATGAGCTACTCCCCAGTCAGTTTTAATGGTGACCCAACTGGACTGGTCAGCACAGACAGAAATCTAACTTCTTATGGGTTTGTTTTTTTGGCTGATTAAGTTAATAGTGTTGATGTAATATACTTAGACTTCTGTAAGGATTTTGACTTGATACCACACAACATTCAGATTAATGAAAGAAAATTCTAGAACAGTAGAAAATTAACATGACACATATTTAATGGATTAAAAGCTGGCTAACTAATAAGTCTGAAAATGTAACTGTAAATAATCGTCAGTGTTCCTGTTGTGATTCCATTGGGAGCATTTCTTGGCCTTTATGCTAGTTAACATTTTTATCTGTGACCTGGAAGAAAACAAAATCATATTGCAATCTAGATCACTTAGGAAGGTGGGTGCAAACAAATATGCTCTTTAATACAGCTAAATGCAAATGTCTACATCTAGAAGAAAACAGTCTACACTTGTAGGATGGGGGACTATATCCTGGGAAGCAGTGACTCTGGTAAAGATTTGATGATCATGGAGGACAGTCAGCTGAAAATGAGCTCCCAGTGGGCAGTGTAGCCAAAAGCCAAGCAATCCTTGGACAAATAAACAGAGAAATAACAAATAAGAGCATAAAGGCTAGTTTATCTCTATATTTGACATTGGTGTGATTACTGTTAGAATGCTTTGTCTAATTCTGGTGTCTACAATTCAGGAAGGATTTTGACAATTTGGAGAGGGTCCAACGAAGAGCCAAGATGATGGTTAAAGAATAGGAAACATGTCTTATAGCAAGAGACTCCAGGAGCTCAATGTATGTAATTTAACAAAGAGAAGGCCAAGGAGTGACTTGATTAGGCTGTAAATATCTACATGGGGACCAATATTTAATAATGAGCTTTTCAATCTAGCAGAGACAAGTATATCACAGTTCAGTGGTTGGAAGATGAAGTTAGACAAATTCAAATGGGAAAAAAGATACATTATTAACAGTAAGATAATTAATCACAGGAGTAACTTACCTTGACTTGTGGTAGATTTTCCATGACTTGCAATTTTAAAATCAAGTTTGTATGGTTTTCAAAAAGATATGATCTACAAGTTATTTTGGGGGACATTTTGTGACCTGTGTTATACAAGAGATTTGATTAAATGATCACATTACATCAGCAGAGGACTTGGCCTGAAAATGGTAAGTTCAAGAGAATAAACTTTTTGAACTGATAGGGAATTAATCTATTTGATATTCAGAGGGACACATCTTGCACTGGTTTCATCAGAAAGTCAACATTTATTAGGTATCAGTATTAAAATAGTATTGTTAAATTTAAAATGAAGTGAATAATTGTTTTATATAAGAAACAATGTAGCATGCCTTTAGCTGGTTGTGAAGAATTTTTAAATAGTAACAAAATGTTCTGTTCTTATGAAGTCACTAGCAAAACATACATTAGGCTGAAGTTAGTAAAAGATCCGTTATACTTTAAAGGGCTCTCTAACATTTCATTTATATAAAGATATGCTAGCAACACTCCGGTAATTAAAAACAGACACTAGCTTCTGTTACAATTATTATTATTATTGTATGCATAGCTAAGAGCTAAAAATGTATGCAAATGTAAGGACAAAGCAACAATAAGTGCTTTTAGTTAGCCTAGAACACTTAGAGATAATGGGATAAATAATAAATAGTGGATAAGTTCTGGGAGAGCTGGTCTTTGACATGAAAAAGCTTGTTGTTAAGGAAACTTGTTATGTTTTGCATAGCAAATATGTTTTGGATGAATACTGCTTGCATAGTCTTTGAAGTGTGGATGTCCCTAAGGTCTTTTGTCTGCAACTTTAATTTAATTCAGAGTTTTTACCTGACCTTGGATATTGCTTACAGAAGAATCCCAGACAAATTAGACCAGTGTATGCAGAAACTCAGTGTGTGGCAAGCTGTAAATCTTCAGCACACCAGTTTGCCATGTACAAATGTTCCATAATGTGATTTGATATAGAGCTGCTGGGAATATAGAGTCTATGCAACATGCAGGAAAATGATTTCATCCAAAACTCTAAAAAATTCTGATTGATCCTTCCATATTATGAACAGAGCTGGCAGCATCCCCAAAAGTTAAGATTGGCCAACATTTTCTATTTTAAGGCACTATTTTCATATATATGGATAACCAACAAGAATTTCTGGACACAACCAGAACTGATGAAATTAATGGGTCCTTCATTTTTGAGGTCACAGAGGGCATTCCAGCTGTGCTGGAGAGGTCTGCAGTGGCAATGTGTTTCAGCATGAACTCTCAGGATCTACTTGTGAAAACTACACACCTTCCCCTGCTTACGTTACCCCTATTGCTGACAGGAATTATTGTAGAGAGTTGCTACTAGCCTTAATTTGCTGTCATTCTGGAGCCAAAACCATTTTCTCCAAGCCAGCTTGCACCTTATCAGAAAGTAGGGGTCCATTTACTTAGACTACAAATTCTGTGGAGCAGGATTTTCTGTGTCTTCCATTAATGTACAATGTTGAGCTCAGTGTGGTACAGATCCCTGATCGGGCCCCTCTAGGTGCTATTTCAATACAAATTATATTACTAATAGCAAAACAAACAAGGAGTCCTGTGGCACTTAAAACTAACATTTATTTATCACATGAGCTTTCATGGGAGAAAATCCCACTTCATCAGACACTTTGACGATGGGGGGATCTTACAAAATGGGAGGAAATAAATGCAGGGAAGTGTAAGTCATGTCAACAGGTCACACTGTAACAGCAAATCAAAACAATTGTAATGATTTAAACATCAGGGAACAGCATACAGAAGAAGATGAAGTCAAATCAGTTGTTGTAATGAGAGAAAAATCCAGGGTCCCTATTAAGTCCTGAGGCAATGCAACTGAATTTGCAAAGAAATTCAATCTCAGCAGCTTTTCTTTGAAACCATGATCTAGTATTCATCTATCTGAGCACAGCAATTAGCAAATTGTTAATGCAGTGATCACAAAGATTGAAATGCTGACCCACTGAGATTGAATTTATTTTGATTTGCTGTTAGTGTGACCTGTTCCCAAGACTTACACTCCCCTGCGTTTATTTCCTCCCATTCTGGGGGTAAGTTCCCCCATCTTCAAAGCATCTGAAGTGGGATCTTCTCCCACAAAAGGTTATGCAATAAATAACTTTTTTAGTTTTTAAGTGCCACAGGACACCCTGTTTGTTTTACTGAACTAGACTAACATGGCTGCCCCTTTAGTACTAATGGCAAGAATCAAATAGAGTTCATGAGGATTATTGGAAGGTTCACAACAATCAGCTAAATTCATGTGGTCACAGAATTTTGTAAGAGGGAACTTTTTTTAACCTAATATTAGTATAGCTATAGTGAAATAGCACATAGTCAGAATCAAGACTCCATTGTGTTAGGGTCTATCTCTTCTAGAGAACCTTTCTCAAAGAGTATAAAGGGTGGATCTTACAGCTGGAACCTTGTAACAGGCATGGTTTCCTGTATCAAACCACAATGAGCATAAAAGTCTATGGGCACAGATCAGATTGAAGATTTGAACCTAAGAGTACTATAAGAATAAAATGTAGCCTCTACCTAGCAAATACACTACAATGTTTTTCGTATCATCACTCCTGCCTTTAACTACAGATGTGGGTGAAGGGTCACCAATTTTTAAAGGGTTGTCTACTTCCTAAAGGGTTATTGTGGCCTCCGGTAGATCTGAAGCTGAGCTCTCACTCCCTATTTAAAAATAATAAATAAACTTCAAATGGCTGATGTAACACACAGCCTCTAAAAACTGAACTCCTACCATTTGCCTTCTTGTAGCAGAGGTGTTCCAAACCAAAATTGGCAATAAGAGATGCTGGTGTCTGGTGCCTTAAAACCTGGTTGTTCATGGCAGGAAACTCACCTAGGAGAAGAGAAACAGTGAATTAAACTATTTGGCAGTTGGAGAAAAATATTAGAGTACTGGTCATCTGAAATATTTTTATGGCGAGACAGCAGAGAATTTGCACAGACTCCTGATAACCAAATGGATAGTAAGAGCCGGTTCAGGGATCTTGCGGGGCCTTGCCTGTTGGACATGTAGAGCATGGTGATAGGTGACAAACCAAGTCTCTCTTATTTTTATGGTTGACTTTCCAACAGTGGGAGTAGTTAAGAATTTTAACTAGTGACTAGTCTGGCATGTGTATCACCCCACTGGGGACTCTCAAATGATAGCTGTGGACAGGGAGAGTAAAAAGCAGGAGAAGCTAATGAGTTTTCCTTGCTGTTGAAGCATCACCTTTTCCTGTTCGAAAAAATTTAAGTCAGGGGTGTAACAGAAAATTTCAGAAGCCAAAGAAAATGAAAGAAATCAACAGGTAATATTTCTTGTGTGAAATGCAGTCAAGCCAAGCCATTGTGTTCTTACCAGCAATGTTCAAGGCACAGAGACCTCCAGGAAGTTAAAGTCAGTTTTCACTCTTCAACCATATGGTTCATGGTTTGCAGCTGCCCACACCATCCCAGTGGATTGTATCTAAAACACAATAGAAATTCCATTGCAGCACAAATTCCGTGTCTGGTACAAAACCAGTTGAGAAGGCTCCATTGACAACTGGAGATACAATCACATTTTCTACTGTTTCAAGCCATCTAATATTGTGCCCATCTCAACATCTATTTCCATGAGAATTTAACCTGTGCAGTTACTATAGTGCCTTAACAGGGTTGAAAGTCTCAGTGGAAAAGGTTTGAAAAGCTGAAGAGAAGAAGACCTATTAGACCACTGGTGATTTTCCTCCCTTCTATTTGATAAAATAATGTATTTGTAAAAATGAACATGGCTACCTGTACCAACACTGCCAATCCGTTTGACAGCAACTCTTTCAGATTAATCAATAACAATTCTATATGCAGGATTAGACCCCTAATAGACTTGAGCTATTTTAATGCATTACAGCTTCTTTAGGTTTAACAGCTAATTCTTTTACATTGATCCATATTGTAAAAGCTATGTGAACAACAGTGAGTGCAGTGAGAGAATACACCCTGTAGTAAACAGAAGGAAGAGTCTATTTTACAGCTTTGTTTTTAGAATGTATGTTTGCAAACTGAACATTTCCATAAATAATTTTTCTTGATCCTAACCCACAGGAAGGTTTTGAAAAAATACCCTGAAGCATAATTGAGAAGAAACTTTGCCAGCAAACCCCACCTCCCGCCCCTGGCCTCACATACCACTGAAGGATAACAATTAGAAATATTTCTGCAGAATCCACATAATAAGAATCAGCTAGATAGCATTCAACATGACCAATGAACTCAGCTGCCAAATCATAAAAGTAACTGAAATCATCCATTTTTATATAGCTTCCTCTCTGTGGACTGTATATGTAACTTTTTGCAAAGTGAATCAAGAAAAACAAAAAATATTTATGACCACGCAAAGTGTTCTTTATAGATTCGGCCACCTTTCATTTCAAAGAGGCTGAGCAAAATAACAAAATAAGTCACAGCACATGTCCAGTGTAGTGGTCCAGCAATCAACTGATTTAAATTCAGCTATAAAAATGCCTTTTTGCTATATGTGTGTAATCTTTATATTTTCCCACAAAGCCAAGTGTCCCATTTTCAGCATACTGTTCCAGAATGGAAACATTTAAACAAGTGAGAGGTGACAAGGGTTCATGATATAGTCAAGCATATTAAGAAAAACAAGATATAATTTGTGCATCTATTGGGTCTTTTGTCCAGGAAATTACAGATCTGTCAACCAGTGAATTAAATTGCTCTTCAAAACCAGTTCAACCTGTACCAAGGTTCACTACCAATATTCCTAAGGGACTTCTTTAAAATATTGCTGAAGTTAGCAGTACAATATTGTTTGACTTTTTGTGAGAGCTACCCTCTGCTGGGTAATCAGTATGACAGGTTTCATTTTATTAAAGGAAAAACCACAAGCGTTAGGCGTACTTTATTTTGTCCATTTGCCAAAATGATGCACTAATGTTAGCTAGGCTAGTTCAAGGCAGGATTGCCCCACAGACTATATTTCCTTGTGTTTTGTCCAGTGACTAATGTGCAAGACTTCCACCAATTCCTTTGAATTTTCCTTATTCTGTTCTGTTGTCATTAATCCTGCTTAGACCACTGAAGAAAACTCCCACCTCATATCTTTATTGTTCTTCACTGAATTCACTCCAGTTTGTCTACCATATCTTTCTGGCACTGAGATCCCAAGAACTCTTCACAGTCTAGGGGCAAGAGCTTGGTGTAAATTAGCATAGTTCCACTGAAATCAATGAAACTATGCCATTTTATATTAGCTGAGGATCTGGCACCTAGGTAAGTTCTCATCAGTACTGCAGTAAAATAGTAACAGGTTCTCTAGTACATAATTTCTTGCCTGTCCCTCAAACCTAAATCAGATTTGCCCCATGCTCCCTTTACTCAGATTGCAGCTGGGATTCTCAAAGGCACCCAACTCTAGAGATCCTTCCTTAAACTTCAGGTATAGGAAACTTTTCCAATGTTTGAATTTCCTCCCAGTCTTTTCCATCCTCATGTGGAAATGAATGTTGATTAAATGTTGTTCTAGTGGGATGTATTGTTCAGCATGTAGGAGGTATACTACAACATGGATTTTAATCTAACCACTATAACTGTTTATGGCAAGCCTCTATAAAGAAGAATTCTGACCTGAAAATGGCCCTTACCTGCAAACTAGTTTGGTGTTTTATTTTCATTTCCCTTTGCTATACTTTTTCACTGCACCGTTGAACCAATGAAGGTGGCATGTAAAACTGTTATTACTGTTGCTGCCAACTTGCAGTTCAAGATTAGAGCTCTTATTTCACACTCCATGGCACCTAGGTAGCTTGATGCTACTCTGTCAAGTGAGCAGAGGAAAGAAATGTATTGAGACTCCTGATGGAGCGTCTCCATACGGTAACACAGAAGAGGTTAAAAATTCAAAGGGGTAGCTATGTTAATCTTGCCCAGCAAAATCAAAACAAAGAACTCCTGGTGACTGATAGTGATGACATGAAGAAAGCTATGTGAATAATGAATTTTTGGACTCACCACAATGAGAAAAATGAAGCAAAATCATTTATGGTTGAACCAAATCTAAATGTTAGGAAACTTTTATAAGTTGGGGTCAAATAAAACATTTAATTTTTATCAAATGACCATGATCTGGTAGCATTCATGATTCTGGTCAAAGGAAAAAAGCAGAACACAGACCTTGGACTTCAGAAAAGCAGGCTCTGGGCTCTCTCTGGGAACTCATGGGCAGGATCCTCTGGGAGGCTAATCTGAAAGGCAAAGCTGTCCAAGACAGCTGGCCGTATTTTAAAGAAACCCTATGAAGGTCACAGAAGATACCATTCCAATGTGATAAAAGAATAATAAATATGGAAGGCACCCAGTGTGGCTTAGGAGACAACTCCACAGTAAGTTGAAATACAAAATGGAAGCTTACAAGAAGTGGAAGCTTGGACAGATGACTACGGAGGAGTATGATGACATTGCTCTGACCTGCAGGTATAAAATCAGAAAGGCCAAAGGGCAATTGAAGTTGCAGCTAGCAAGGGATGGGAAGGGTAAGTAGGAAAGGATTCTAGAAGTATGTCAGCAACAAGAAGAGGATCATGGATGGTGTAAGTCACTTATTGAATGGAGCAGGCAACCTAGTGGTGGATGTGGAAAAGGCGGAATTACTCAATGCTTTTTTTTTTTAACCTCAGTCTTCACAGGCGAGGTCAGCTCCCAGGCTACTGTACTGGGCAACACAGAATGGGGAGAATGATGCTTGGTGATAGAAGCTCAGGTCAGGGACTTCTTAGAAAAACCAGATGTACACATGTCTGTGGGGCTGCATGAACTGCATCTGAGGCTGCTGAGGGAGTTGTCTGATGTGACTGCAGAGCTACTGGCCATTAACTTTGAAAATTCATGGTGATTGGGGAAGGTCCCTGATGACTGGAAAAAGGAAAATGTACCTATCTTGAAGAAAGGGAAAAAGGAGGATCCAGGGAACTATAGACCAATCAGCCTCACCTCAATCCCTGGAAAAATCATGGAACAGGTTCTCACAGAATCCATTCTGAAACGCTTAGAAGAAAACAGGGTGCTCAGGAGCAGTCAGCATGGATTCATCAAGGGCAAATCATGCCTGATCAACCCGATTACCTTCTATGATGAGATGACTGACTTTGTGAATGCAGGAATAGCTGCAGTATGATATACCTTGACTTTATCAAGGTTTCTGACATGGTTTTCTACAGCATTCTGGTCAGCAACTTAAGAAAGTATGGTTTGGATGAATGAACTGTAAGGTGGATAGAAAGCTGGCTAGATCATTGGGCTCAACAGTTAGGGATCAACGGCTCAATGCCTAGTTGGCAACCAGTTACTAGTGAATTCCCCCAGGGCTCAGTTATGGGGCTGATTCTGTTCCAAATGTTTATTAATGATCTGAATGATGGGATAGATTGCACACTCGGTAAGTTTGTGGGTGACACCAAGCTGGGGGGAATTGTAGATACACTGGCAGGTAGGGATAGGATTCAGGGAGACCTAGACGTATTGGACAGCTGGGCCAAATGAAATCTCATTAGTTTCACCAAGGACAAGTGTGAAGTCCTTCACTTAAGATGGAAAAATCCCATGTACTACTCCAGTCTGGTGACTGATCAGCTTACTAGCAGTTTACAAATGGACCTGGGGGTTATGGTGGATGAAAGCTGGATATGAGTCAACAGTGTACCCTTGTTGCCAAAAATGCCAGTGGCATATTGGGTTGCATCAGTAGGAGCGCTGCCAACAGATCAAGGGTTGTGATTATTCCCCTCTATTCAGCACTCGTAAGGCCACATCTGGAATATTGTGTCCTGTTTTGGGCTGTGTGCTATAGAACAGATGTGGACCAATTAGAAAGTGTCTAGTGGAGGGCAACAAAAATTATTAGGGGCTGCGGCAGATGACTTATGAGAAGAGACTGAAGAATCTTGTCTTATTTAATCTGCAGAAGAGAAGAGTGAGTGGGGAGTTGATAATTGCCTTCAACTTACTTGAAGGGGTGCTCCAAAGAGGACAGAGCTAGGCTATTTTCTGGTGACAGAAGACAGAGCAAGGAATAATGGTTTCAAGATGCAGCTGGGGAGATCTAGGTTGGATATTAGGAGAAACTTTCTCACTAGGATGGTGGTGAAGCACTGGAATGAGTTGCCTAGGGAGGTGGTGAAATGTCAGTCTTTGGAAACCTTTAAGATCCAGCTCAATAAGACCCTGGCGGGGATGATTTAGTGGGTAGTAGGCTTCCTTTTAGCAGGGGTTTGGACTAGATGACCTCATGAGGTCCCTTCCAGCTCTAATATTCTATGATTTATTATTCTGTGATTTTGACAAACTGAACTATTTCCTTTTGGAACTCACTTTTTAAAATGTTTTTTATGTATTTAAAAATAAAATTTAAGAAAATAGTGAAAGAAAAGATAATTTTTAGTTAAATTTGAAGTGAAACATTAAGGTAGGTGTTCAGGGGGTTTCCCCTGTCAAAACAATTCAGTGATATAAAGATGAATTTGTGAAACATTTTGGTGTTGCCAAAATTACATTTTTTCGAAAGGCAAAGTTTGGCTAAAATAATTGCCATATTCTAGTGACAAATAGGATGAAAGGAGTGGACTTGGTGAGTGAACATAATTTCAAAAGTTACCTACATTAACAAAATGGCAATCCGAAGCAGACATGCAGAGTAGAATTATCAGCTGGACATGTGCTATGTGATCTAGGCTGAGGTGAAAATGCAAGCCTTAATTTATACAGCAGCTATATGGCAGCACTAGTATTTTGGACGGGGAGTGTTAGTCCAGCAATGTGAATGTTGGGGTGCTATACATTAAAAGGATTGTTCCACATGCAGCAGCTATAGCATGGCAATGTGGTGTAACCTGCTTTAGATATTATGACTAACTGGCAAGAGGGCTTTGCTACCAGCCCTCTGTGGGTTGGGGAAAGTTTCAGTTAGAATGTGCTTTCTCAGACAACAGCTTTATGCTTATTTGCATTTACTAGCTGTGAGGTATCCCCACTTTCAGATCCCTTTATATTGCCAAAACAGCATAAAAGAGCCTTAGGTTATGTCTAAACATCATTTTGGAACAAGTGTGAGTGAGCCATCCTACCTGAGCCAGGAGATATTGGCTTGTAACCGCACTCTAAAAATAAGTGTCGACATAGCTTTGAAGTTGCATTTCAGGTTCTGAAACCTGGGAAAGAGGACTGGCTTTAGATTCTGAACTCTAGCTCAAGTCACAACCAATGTTCCCTCTAACTACTCATAGACTGTGTGCACAAACAATTTCTTTGTGTGCGCAAAAACATTTCTTTGTGAGCACCAATATTAGCACTATTGAATTTTTTTGTGCGCACTTTATTTTGTTGTGTGCACAGGTTTCATGACCTGTGTGCGCATGCACATGCGCACAGCTTAGAGGGAACAGTGGTCACAACTTCAAAGCACCGTTTATTTTCAGGCACTATTTTAAGCCTCATTCACTTGAAAATACTGTGTACACGCACCCTTAATATACACATTTAGCCTGAAGTCCCGACTGGTTGGGGTAAAGAGCACTTGTCTAACCACAAAAATTGTACTCTTAGGTTAGACTTCCTAGTGTGGAGGATGTATTGGAATAGCTTATTCTAAAAAAAGGAAAGAACGCATAGTTAGACTGGTATAAGTGCATCCATGGTAGGGGTTATATCAGAAAAATTATTTTAAAAAAATTACACCCATAACCAAAATGGTTCTACCTATAGAAAATCTGTATGCAGACCACATCTGAGGTCTGCTCTAGAGTAGACTACAAAGTTTTACTAGTATAGCTATGGTGGTTTGGAATATGAGGAAAGGGAACCTTCTATATGACATGGCCAGGCCAGCAGGACCCCCATAGATGCATAGACAGTAAATTCATTCAAGAGTGTTTCTGACACCTTAATGACTATAATTAAGGGAGATGGTGTTATTATGTCAGCAGAACCATTTCTTATGTCAGCATACACAACATTTACACTGGGACTATATAGGCATAGCTACGGCAGTAGAGGCTCTGCATTGTAGACATGGCCTAAGATCCTTCCCCAAGTCTTAAACCAAACCTCCACTGAGGTTTGGATAAGTTTAGTTAAGTCTTTTTGCCTAAAATTTTCCACCTAATCTTTGCTTGGCCCTATACTATTTGTATTTTTTTTTTTGAAGACATGAAATACTGCAAGAATGTCTGATCCAATTTCACCATCCCTATTTTACAAGCTAAAGAGACTGGAAGATGTTTTGGAGAAGCATCCAAACTTTGGGCTGCTTATCTAAATCAAACTGAATCTCAAAAGCTTTGAGGGGTGTAATTATCATCATTATAATGACAGAAACAATGCTTTCTTCATAGTCACTCAGGATCTGCTGCTAGATCTGGGGTTTCCACTACTTCAGCAGAGTGACATTCGATGATTTGTCAGTGGCTACATATGGGACAATATTTCTCATCACTTGTATCATTTTGAGATCATATTCTCTTGCTGCAGAAGGTCACACATTGCAATACAGAACAGCAAAACAAACAAGTCTAGTGGCACTTTTAAAGACTAACAAATGTATGTGTTGCATGAGCTTTCATGGGAGAAAATCCCACTTTGTCAGATGTTTTGAAGATGGTCAGTTTATGGAATAAGAGGAAAACAAAAGCAGGGAAATGTAAGTCATAGAATCAGGTCACACTGTAATGGCAAAAGCAGTTAAGAATCAAACACTGGGGTACAGCATATAGAGGAAGGTGAGGTCAAATCACCTGTTGAACAGGTAAATGTATCTTTTGCTAATGTTAATCTTTCAGGACTATCGGTAATTCTTTTACTCTGGAAGAATCAAGTTTATTTTATCCAGATCTATGACTTTTAATTAAATGCTGGTCAATAATTAATTGGTATAAGCAGCAGCAGCATGACCAAGAAGCCACTGCTCTGGTATTTTCAAAAATGTGACATATACTTTATACTGATAGACGGAGCATTTTTGTAGCAAACAGGGACAGTTTTAATTTAGTTGGCCACATTGTCAGTTTGTGTAAATGAGCATAATTCCATTGGAGGCAACTGACATGTATTCACTGATGCTGGCTAAAGACTTGGTTTAGTATATTTCCTTCAATTTGTTACCAAATATGGAGATGCATTGTTATAGTTTGCTGCATCTATAGTTTGGCTGCACCCTCTCTCCCAGGTGAGTGAGTGAACAACCTTAATTATACTGCTTAGCTAGGCCCAAACTAGGGAACTGGGGTGAGGGGATCTAACTCCCTTTTTACTTGCTATGTGGTTCAGATCCCAATTTACCATCTTCCATTTCTGTCCAAAGTAGATCACAGAGGACAGAACCAGGCCAGCTGATTCAGTGTCTCTTTTGGTAATCCTCTGACCAGATTTTAAAGACGTTCTTCCCTTGTAGAGTCCTTGTCGTCTTACAGCTAACATCCAGAAATGTAATTAGGCATCTAGCAATATCCATGTAACATACCTTGTTTTTAGTTCACTTAGGGGAAATTTTAATTACTCTACCGGCAGAAGAGGAGATATAAAAACAAAACTGTGGAGCATTTGCAGAATCTGCAACAGGAATTTGCAACAGGAATCCCTGGGTATTGCCCCTGATTGAGTGTCTAGGCAGCAGCACGACGCACAGAATGGCACTGGTTTGACTTCAGAAATGCTGATCACTACATGGGGAAGCTTTGAAGTATTCTCCCTGTTTGTAGAGTGAAATGCTCTTTGGGTGAATTTTATTTTATTTTATTTTATCATAATATTGTTAATCTCTGGTGAATGGTGAAATTTGCACAGGTCTTCCATTGCTTTTCGTTATTCTTGTGACCCAAAGTAGCCATAAACCCAGTTTAACTGGCCAATTAAAATGGGTTTAGAGCTGCCTTGAATCAATGAAGCAAAGCCAAGGTTGAATTATTAATTGATCTTAAGGGAAACAAGAAAACAAAAAAAGAGCAAAAATAAAGTCCTTGAGATGGTACAATGTGTGTCTGTGATACAATAGATGACAGTGACACTATCTTATAAAAGCACACCTCCCACTAGAAAAGAATCCTGGAGCAGTCTTAGGTTTCAAGGGCCTGGTTTTTCATTGTTTGGTGCCATCATCTACACCTGTAAAAGAAGATGTAAAATGTTCTCAGCTCAAAATGGTAGCATTTTATTCCCATGTTCCTAAAGTGAAATTGACTGCTCAGATTGCAAGATGATGGAGAATCAGACCCACACAATATATCAACTAGAAGGGGGCTCTGGTAAACTAATTAAGGTTTTTTGGTAATAGAAATAAAAGTTGATTTATCTCAGGCTTCAGGAGCTTTGTCAGCAACTAAAAATAGAATCCATTATTCAGATTCATATACTTCTCTCTGCTCCTGCTCCTTTGTGATGCTTAAGTAGCACAAAGGAGATCGGATCTGGCTGCAACTAAGAAGTCTATGAATTGGCTTGGGGCTTCCTGATTGATGTAAGGCCTGCAGAGTTAGTTTCTGTGTCAATGGCCCCATTCCACTCCTTTGCTGGAGAAATGTCAGGGATGGGCCACAGGGCAACTTTGCTAGTTCCTGTAGTCCCTAAAGGATTCTACACAACAGCATTCATAAACTAGAGCATGCTTCCTATTTAGTAATGTAAAACCACTGGGAATATAACCAGATTTTGGAGTTGGAAACTTGACTAACATATGATGTGTTAACACATGCAATGTGTGTGTGGGAGAATGATGTGATCTCAGCCCTATCCTCTGGCTGAGTCTGTCATGCTAATTGTCTGTTAGTATTTGCCCTCCCTGCTGTAATGTTTCTCACCCTTGCATGTGTATAAATATCTCCTTACTGTAGTTTCCACTTCATGCGTCTGATGAAGTGGGTTGCAGCCCATGAAAGCTTATGTCTGAAGTTTGTTAGTCTTTAAGGTGCCACAGGACTTTTGTTTTTTTCTCTATCACACTATCACCTCAGCATTATTCTAGTTGAATCCCAGCCATTTTACACTTAGGCCTACATCAGACCCTTCCAGATATGGAACTGCAACCTCTGGACTGGATGACAGAGATGTATAAGCCTTGACATCATTAGCACTAAGAAAACATTTCAGCCCATTGTCACCTCATGTCCACATGAAATAAGAAAAGTAACAGCTTGGACTCCAGTGGCAGGAAGACCACTACCCTACACTACCTTCTAAGCAGAAAGTGCGAGGAACAAAGCAATCCATCCTCCCAGGGACACAGTATCTTAACAACACTGTATAAATGATACTATCAAAAAAACAAAAAAAAGTAGATGAAGCGAATGATCTCATCATAGGTCTTTATCCAGTACCAGTGGAGGATTAGCCACCAACGTGCAGAGCGCAACAGCTGTGCTGTAACCAGCTCAGTACTCAGAGCCAGTCTGCTTAGTTTCTTGCCACCAAACAGCAAACACCTCAAGTTGAAACATACCCTGTTCTGAAATTTTCTGCTTCTAATTTTATGACTCCTGAGATTGCAGTATTTCTCTCTCTTCCTCCTCCATAGAGCACTTAATGCTACTGACTTTTAAAACCTTGCTTTTCTGTCTGATTTCCATTTGCAGCCCTGCACAGATGGGGGATTTCCACATTCACAGCATGGCTCATCCATTCATCCCATAAGGTCAGATGAGAGAAATTTGATTGTTCTCTTACTGGGGTCAAGATAATTGCAAAACATCATAAGGCTTGTGTCTGCCTCAGCATGGAACTTCAACAGGAGAAATGATTCAGCTTGCTGTCTGTCGATGCCTCCCATTAAAATCAAATCTGGAGGGGAAAAGCAAAGGGAAACTTCTCCTGGTGTGTCGCACGGTTGGTTAGATGGTTGAATCAACCTTTCCCTTGTGAAAGCTTAGCCAAATTGACTCTATAGAGAGAAAAGTGAAATAACTATTACAAGAATGCTTATCTATACATCACCTCCTCCCCTTTACTGACTCGATAAGGCCTTGCTGCCAATAGAACAAGCTCAAGGTAGAGCACTCTATCCCTTCTAGTCCCCGTGGTGCATTTCTAGGGAATTGTTTATAAGCCAGGCTATACCCTTATCTGTTTTGGCTAAGTAGGACAGTATGACCACTAAGACCCATGCTCCAACTCCCTTATTCAGTCTACCTTGTATCTAGGTCTGCTGTGGAATGAAGTCCCTGATATCAGATGTTCTCAGAGTGTGAGCAAGTGGAGAGACAAGAGTGGACAGAGCTTTGGTTTTGCATCTCTCCTTTTTGCCAAATAGTATAACTGTCCACATGGGAGTGAGGAAATAAGCTACTTACTCACCAAAAGAAAAAAGGGAAGAATGGAGCTTCTGAGTTTTTTTTCTAAAGTTGTACCTGGAACAATGGAAATTATGCATGGCATTTCCTCAGGACAGCTCCACGGGCTCAGACCTGATCTACACTATAGAATTGGGTTGGTAGGAATATATTAGCTAAGTAGCTTCTTCATTGAAGCATGGTGGAGGTACAGCATTTTAAGTGTACAAGACCTCACTCCAGTTCTAGAAGTTGTGAAAGGAAGAGCCGTGTGGGAGTTTCCACTTGTAGCATCTGATTCTGATATCCTGACTCACAGTGGACAGTACCTGGCTCCACTGTTGTTTTTATTGATTGATTGCTAAATTATGAGCTAAGTTTTGGGTCAGTATGAGTTCTTCTCCCCCCTTCCCCCAAACTGATTCACTTTTCCTTAACATGAAGCTAAATTTCACTTGGAAAGCTGATTCCAACACATGTGTTTAAATAAATGAATGAATGAATAAATAAATAAATAAATCCTTCTGGCAAAAATCTAGAGTACACATTCCTAGATGTTAAGGCCTTTGTAATCATCTAGTCTTATTTTATGAATAGCACAAGCCAGGGAATTTCACCCAGGGAGTTCTCCATTAGGCACAATAACTTGTGGTTATATTAAAACAGTTATCTTACAAAGGCATCCAGTTCTGTAGACATCCAACCCGACATAAGTATGGTTAATCCATTCTATACCAATAGACTTTTATTTACATTATTTAATGTCTAGTTTAAAATTGATAGTGTGAAAATAGATGGGATTCCCTTTTCAGAAAACTTCTTAATTAAAATCTAAATCAAACATACACAGAAGACAATTAGTATTGTGGTCCAAATGAGCCCTTTAGCTGTTACTCTTCCATTCTAGTATTTTGTATAGTACCAATGTTTTCTGAAGACTTCATTGAGATGAGTGCAATATTAGGATGTACAGTCTGTAGCAGATTTATGAGCACAGCAGATGTGTTCTACATCAAGTTAAGTGCTGCATATTCAGTTGCAGGCAGCTAGTGTAGAATGATATTTAAGGTTGGATAATTGTTAATTTCAAATTTATAATACCATTTTTAATAGCGGCTGGACTGTTTGTTGACAGCAACCTGATGTTCACATATTTATGAAAGAGTAAAAGTTGATTTTATTAAAAAAATATAGTGTCACAGAATATGAACAGAAGCCCAGTTATAGCAACAAATAGATGGTGTTTATTTGACTACAAGGATTATATAAACTAGAAAACTTGAGGTTGTCAGTGAGGCTAAGAGTTAGGTGCCAAACTCCTATTGAAAGCCAGCGGGAATATGATGCCTAACTTCCTTAAGCCTATTGGAAAATCTCAGTCAGATTTTTTTTTTTCTCTGTCATCTCCTATTCCAGTGATAGAAAAGGATGGGTAGGAATGAGCATGTTAGTCAGAGTTGGTAGTTATGAAATATGATTAGTGAGAGCAAGGTGAAAGGATGTATGGAATACAGTCTAAGCACAGTACTCACATTTTGGGCCTACTAGAGTTTTGTTCATGTTTCTCATTCTGTATGATTAAGGTGACAGGAGATTTTTTTGTTGTGTGTGCTCTCAGGATATTTCTTCCTGAGTTTTGTAGCACCTGTTCAGTGATAAGGAGCTGATTCACTGACTTTTTGGATGCAGCTCATCAGTCAATAAACTTCAGTAGAGCTGTGTACATAGAGTCCATTTGAGCAACTGGCTGTGGGACATATGCTTCTGGGATGGGAAAAGTACTGAGCCTGTAATCTCACAGGGTACATATACACAAAGTGGCAGCCTGCCATTGGTGTCTGAGAACCTAGGTCAGGGGCCTCAAACTCGTGGCCCAAGGGCAGCATGTGGCCTCTAGAGTTATTACTTGCTTCCTGCAATGACGCTGTCACTGTCAATATTTGCAATACTGTTGTATGAAAATGTTGCAATGGTTAGTCCTTGGGCTACTGTACTAGTCCTCATGCGGCTCTTGTGCTGATCTGAGTTTGAGATCCCTGACTTAGGTTGTCAGACATGGGCTCATGCTATGGCACTAAAAGTAGTTCAGTAGATATTGTAACCCACTGCTTTCCTTAGCCTTCAAAGCCTGAGGCACATCATCTGTTCTTAGTACTGTTGCAAAAGTCTGAGTCTGCTGACCCGGGTTCTGAGACTTGTAAGCTCCCCCTGACTATGTAGGCTAACCTACAAAAGACCTGTGGTGCCACATCGACCCAACTAGTTCAAGGGGCTTGTGTATTGACATGCTATGGCTGCTCTCATAAGTTATGTCCTGACCCAATGGGATAGAGGTACTGATGTTGGGCCCACTCTAATTGCCTTGCAATTGTGTATGCAGCTATGGGGCCATATTTACTTCAAATAATAAGGAAGGGTTGTGACACCATGTCCTTTATAAGTAAGGCCTTGCCTACACATAGAAGTTGCTCTGGTTTAAGTTGATTATGTTTAGCTGATATGGCAGAGGAAGGACACTGGCAGCTGGTCACCTCTGGCAGTAGACAGTGCTCCACGCCTGCTCACATCCCACCATCCACTGTGGTGAGGAACCAATATGCGGTGCTGGACACGCTAAAGGAGATAGAGGAGATGCCCTCCACCCCAAAGGCTGGGCAGATCACAGCAACCTCACCTAAGAGGAAACGTAGGGTAGTGGTGATTGGGGACTCACTCCTGAGAGGAACAGAGGCACCCATCTGTCACCCTGACAAGGCCTCTAGAGATGTATGCTGCCTGCCAGGTGCCCGTATCCGAGATGTAACGGAGGGACTGTCTAAAATCATCCGCCCCTCAGACTACTACCCCATGCTTCTTATCCATGTGGGTACCAATGATACTGCGAGGGGTGATCCTCAGCAGATCAAAGGTGACTTCAGGGCTCCGGGAGCGAGGGTGAAGGAATTTGGAGCACAGGTGGTGTTCTCCTCAATCCTTCCAGTCAAGGCTAGAGGCCTCAGGAGAGACAGATGCATCCTGGAGGTGAATGCCTGGCTGCAAAGATGGTGTGGTCAGGAGGGATTTGGCTTCCTTGACCATGGAGTCCTGTTTCAGGACAGAAGATTGATAGGCAGAGATGGCCCTCACCTGTCCAGGAAGGGGAAGAGCATATTTGGGCACAGACTGGCTGACCTAGTGAGGAGGGCTTTAAACTAGGTTCAACAGGGGAAGGAGACCAAAGCCCACAGGTAAGTAACAATGTGGGTGATCTGGGGGAAGTGATGGAACTTGGGGGGGGGGGGACTGGGACTGTATCAACAGCAATAAAAGAGAAGGTAGTTGGAACATGGGGGGGGGGGGAAATCAAATAAATGTCTTAAGTGCTCTACTGAAGCCCCAATATGTGAGGAGAGTGGGGGAGGAGAACGCCAAGAAAAAATGCAAGGAGGTTTATGTAATAGAATTGGAAATCAACATGACAAAGTAGGGCAATTGGCCGGGTATCTTAGGTGCCTGTACACAAATGCGAGGAGCCTGGGAACTAAGTAAGAAGAATTGGTAATACTAGCGCAGACAAGGAACTATGATATTATAGGAATAACGGAGACATGGTGGGATAGTCTGCACGACTGGAGCTCTGCCATGAATGGGTATAAACTGTTCAGGGAAGACAGGCAGGAAAGAAGAGGGGGAGGAGTAGCACTATATGTAAAAGAGCTCTATGACTGCTCAGAGCTCCGTTATGGACGTGGAAGTGCGGCAGTAGAAAGTCTGTGGGTTACATTGAGAGGGGAAAGCAACAAGCGGGATGTTGTGGTGGGTGTCTGCTATAGACCACCAGACCAGAAGCAGGAGGTGGATGAGGTGTTCTATGGACAACTAGCAGAAGCTTCTAGATCACAGGCCCTGGTGCTGATGGGGGACTTCAATTACCCTGACATCTGCTGGGAGGCCAATACAGCAGTGCATGGGCAATCCAGGAAATTTTTAGAGAGTGTTGGGGACAACTTTCTAGTACAAATGCTAGAGGAACCAACTAGGGACCTTGCACCGCTCGACCTGCTGCTCACAAACAGGGAAGAATTGATCAGGGACGTAGAGGTAAATGGCAAGCTAGGCAGTAGTGACCATGACATGGTTGAGTTCAGGATGCTGATTAAAGGAAGGAAGGAAAGAAGCAAAACAAAAACCCTGGACTTCAAAAAAGCAGATTTTGGCTCCCTCAGGGAACTGATGGGCAGGATCCCTTGGGAAGCTAATCTGAAGGGGAAAGGAGTCCAAGAGAGTTGGTTATATTTTAAAGAAACCCTGCTAAGGGCACAGGAAGTTGCCATTCCAATTAGGAGAAAGAACAAACATGTGAGGCAGCCAGAATGGCTTGGCAGGGAACTCTGCTCTGAGCTTAAACATAAAAAGGAAGCTTACAGGAAGTGGAAGCTTGGTCAGATGACCAAGGAGGCATATAAAGATATTGCTAGAGACTGCAGGGATAAAATCAGAAAGGCCAAAGGACAAATGGAGTTGTGGCTAGCGAGGGATGTAAAGGATAACAAGAAGGGGTTCTACAAGTATGTTAATAACAAGAAGAGGATCAGGGATGGTGTAGGCCCCTTGCTGAATAGGGCAGGCATCCTTGTGACTGAGGATGAGGAAAAAGCTGAAGTGCTCAATGCATTTTTTGCTTCAGTTTTCACAGGCAGGGTCAGCTCCCAGCCCACTGCCATGGGTGTGGCAGATGGGAGAGAAGAAGACAGGCCCTTGGTGATGGAAGGACAGGTTAGGGACTGCTTAAAGAAGCTGGATGTGCACAAGTCCATGGGGCCGGACGAACTCCATCCAAGAGTGCTAAGGGAATTGGCTGATGAGATAGCAGCACCGCTGGCCGTTATCTTTCAAAACTCATGGAGAACGGGGGAGGTGCCAGAGGCTTGGAAAAAAGCAAATGTAGTGCCTATTTTCAAGAAAGGGTAAAAAGGAGGATCCGGGGAATTATAGACCAGTCAGCCTCACCTCAATCCCTGGAAAAATTATGGAGGAGGTTCTCAAAGAATCCATCCTCAAACACTTAGAGGAAAATAAAGTGATCAGGAACAGTCACCATGGATTTACCAAGGGTAAATCATGCCTGACCAATCTCATCTCCTTCTATGGTCAGATGACTGGTTTTCTGGATGCAGGAAGAACCGTTGATGTCATATACCTTGATTTTAGCAAGTCTTTTGATACAGTTTCCCACAGCATTCTCATTGGCAAATTAAGGACATATGGGTTGGATAGGTGGACTATAAGGTGGATAGAAAACTGGCTAGATCAACCGTTTCAGCGTGTAGGAATCAATGGTTCCATGTCTAGCTGGCAACCAGTCACGAGTGGTGTGCCCCAGGGGTCAGTCCTGAGGCCGGTTCTGTTCAGCATTTTCATCAATGATCTGGATGATGGAATAGACTGCATCCTCAGTAAGTTTGCGGATGACACCAAGCTGGGGGGACCAGTAGACATGTTAGAGGGCAAGGACAGGATTCAGGAAGACCTAGATAAATTGGAACAGTGGGCCAATAGGAATCTTATGAGGTTCAATAAGGACAAGTGTAAAATCCTGCACGTGAGACGAAAAAACCCCATGCACCGCTACAGGCTGGGAAACAGTCAGCTAAGTAGCAGCAGTGTAGAAAAGGACCTGGGGGTCGTGGTGGATGGGAAGCTGGACATGAGTCAGCAGTGTGCTCTTGCTGCCAAAAAGGCCAATGGCATACTGGGCTGCATCAAAAGAAGTATTACCAGCAGATTAAGGGATGTGATCATTCCCCTCTATTCTGCACTGTTAAGGCCACATATAGAATATTGTGTTCAGTTTTGGGCTCCCCACTACAAAAAGGACAGGGACATGCTAGAGAGAGTTCAGAGGAGGGCAACCAAAATGATTAAAGGGCTGCAGCACAAGCCCTATGAGGAAAGACTGAAAGCATTAGGCTTATTTAGTCTGCAGAAGAGAAGATTGAGGGGGGATTTGATAGCAACCTTCAACTACTTGAAGGGTGCTCTAAGGAAGATGGAGCTCGACTGTTCTCGGTAATAACAGAGGACACAATGAGGAGCAATGGTCTCAAGCTGTGGTTAGGGAGGTCGAGGCTGGATATTAGAAAAAACTTTTTTACTAGGCAAGTGGCGAAGCCTTGGAATGAGCTGCCGAGGGAGGTGGTGAAATCTCCATCTTTGGAGGTGTTTAAGGCCCGGCTGGACAAAACCATGACTGGGATGGTTTAGTGGGAGTGGTCCTGCCTCTGGCAGGGGGTTGGACTAGATGACCTATGAGGTCCTTTCCAACCCTATGATTCTATGTAGTCAAACAGATGTAAACCATGTACATAATTGGCTTTTTTTTTTTTATTGTTGTTGCTTGTTGTTTCAGTTGAAGAATGACTTAGTTCAGTTCAGGCTAAACAACATCCTAATCAATTTAATCTCTAACACTAGAGACAACAGAGATCCAGAATGCTATGTTGGGGTGGATGCCACGCTGTCTTTATATCCTCTTTGTACAGACTCTTATCTCCTTGTTCAATGCTCTTTATCCTGAATAGTGGCTGTAAATATTCACCGCTAACACCTTATAAACCAGATTTATATTGTTAAGTGGGTCTATGCAGCCTTTTCCACCATCTTAACTAAATTGATTTTAAATCTTGCTTTGTCAAAGCTTTTGTGTAAACAACCTGGGAGTCCAAATTAGTGTGAAGGGGTGAAATTCTACTCTTAGCTAGTTTGCACTGGTATAAATCTAGAGTAACTCACAGACCACATTGTAATTAATGCATATATACATTGTATAATTGAACGCAGATGTTTTCTTATGTATTTTAAATTGATTTAATGTACAAATCAGGGAGGGTCCATAATAACAAGCAAGTCAATCACAATTTACTGTTTTTCTAGATTTAATTAGACTCAGAACCTGTTGATTTCTACTTGTCCATTCTCAAAGTTTCAGATCTCTTGGTGAACATTCATTTCTATTGTGTCCATTATTATCTTGATGCTAACTGCAAAACTAAGGGTTAGGTCATCAATGCATAAAATTGAGAAATTATTCCATAACACATTTAATTTAAGAACATAGTTTAAGAGATGTTCCTTGCAATTTGAAAAGTCCATGTTCTGGTTGAAGGAAAATGAAATCGTTTATGCATCAGACGTATTGGAGTAGGATTATATCCCTCCATTATTTTTTTCTTTAAATAAACTAAAATACTCAGAGAAAACAAGGCCTCAGCAGGTCTCATAATGTCTTAGAATGTGTAAGTTTGCTTTTGGACTTTAATTTTAGTAGATATATGTAAATACATGGAGCCAGCCATCTGCTTATTGTCTCCACAGCCAAGGTGCTGGTTGTGCTGCATTTATTTCTACTAAAAATTTGAACTAAATTTTTCATCTGAAATTCAAGGCTGTTTTGGCTGGAGGAATCTGTTGTTAGTTAGTGGAGTTTTTAGTTAAACATTTCACCAAACCAAACTCCTTCTAAGGAAATGCAAAACCCAAAACAAAACCCAAAAACAAACAACTGTTCTCAGTCTGAGATTTGAGAGGGTCATTAATCATAAATTCATTTAAAACACAGCTGTAAATTGGTTCAAGGTAAATTGGTCTGAGTGTGATTTGGTCAGGCAACGTGAATGTCCAACAGTGTTAAAACTTAATAAGCAGAAAGATTGATCCAATGACTATAGTGTTAGATTTTTCAGAAAATCTTTGACAAACTCCCCTCACCAAAGAGTGGGTCTACACTGCCTACCATTTTTCAGTGGCAGTCGAATGGAAATACACAAGTTACTTAAGATAACGTGCATATCTTGGTTTGACTGCCTTACACTAGGCATATCCACTGTGCCGAGTCCAAGTGAGGGGCCTTCCTTTGACTCAGCGCTATTATAGTTGCCAGGCTGGTAGTCAGAGATCAAAATTCCTGATCAACTGAGTGGGGCTTCACAGACACACTCAGTTGATCAGGAAGGTCTATCTGATGGTGACAAGTTTGCTGCCATTAGGGAAGACTAGCCTAAAGTCTCTTAAGTAAAGTAAACTGTCATGGGATGAAAGGGAAAGTCCTTTCCTGGGTTAGTACGTGGCTAACTGACAGGACACAAAGGGTAGACGTAAATGGTCAGTTTTTGGAATGGAGAGAGGTAAATGGTGGTGTCAACCAGTACTATTCAATCTGTTCATAAATGATCTGGGAGAAGGAATAAACAGTGAAGTGCCAAATTTGCAGATGATACAAATCTACTCAAGATAATTAAATGCAAAACAGGCTACACAAAACTAAAATGGGATCTCAGAAAACTGGATAACCAGGCAACTAAACGGCAGGTAAAATTCAATGTTGATAAATGCAAAATAGTGCATATTGGAAAACATAACTCTAAGTATACATATAAAATGATGGGATCTAAATAAGCTGTTACCTCTCAGGAAAGAGGTCTTTGAATGTTTTAGCTAGTTCTTTGAGCACATCTGCTCAGCTTTTTTGACTGCTGCTGCACACTGGTAGAGACTTGAGAATAATTAAGAAAAGAAAGGGGTAACTAATAAAACATAAACTAACATCTTGCCTTTTTATAAATCCATGGTACACCCATGGCTTGAATATTGTGTGTACATCAGGTAGCCCCAGCTCAGAAAAGATATATGGGAGTTGAATAAGGTACAAAAAGGGGCTATAGAAATTATTAGGTTCAAGGAATAACTTCCATATGAGGACAGCTTAATAAGACTGGGACTCTTCAGCTTGTAAAAGAAATGTCTCAGAGAGGGATATGATAGAGGGCTATAAAATCAAGAATGATGTGGAGAAAATAAATAAGGAAGTATTACGTATTTCTTCTCCTTACCCAACTAGTGGTTACCAAATGAAATTAAGAAGCAGCAGGTTTAAAATGACCAAAAGAAATCTTCCTTCACACAATGCACAGTCCAAATATCAAACTCCTTGCCAAGGAATGTTGTGAAGGCCAAGATTATAATTGCTTCAAGACAAGAACTAACTAAATTAATGGTGGCAATGGCAGATCAAGGACCTCTGGCAACCAGGGGCCAAGCCTACATTTGTGCCTTTCTTGCCTTGCATTTCCCCTTCCCTACACAGGTAGGGCAGGAGGTGTCCCACACTGCCCTCCAGCTGTCATGTCACAATATTGGCAATTAAAAAAAAATTTGTTTGGGTCGAACCAAAACCAAAATCTTTGAAATTTCAGAAAATATCAAACAGAAGATGAGACTGGTCAAAATCAGATATTTTCATTTTGATCCTATTTTTATATTTAAATATAATAAAAGTAAAGGATATGATTAAATGAAAGGTCATTTTGGACTGAAAAAGACCTCTGAAATAGTTCTTTAAAAAGTTAAAATACTTTTTTTCAACAGTTCCTCTGCTGAAACATTGACTGAAGCCAGAATGAATTCACAAAACTTTTGGACTAACAAATCTTCAAACCTCTTCTCCTTCCTAGGAAGAAGGAAAACATAAAATTTCAAAATTGTCACATATTATTGCATCATGCTGCTCCTTTATTAGATATTTGAAAATAGATTTTTACCCTCATACTTTGTGCTCATTGGTTTATAACTATTTTCCCCACTTTGCTAATACATTTCTAAGCTTTCTGGTGAAATGTGAATAGTTTGTATTTCTTAACTTATGCATCAGCATTAACAATAATGTCAGCAGAGGATGAAGATCAGGCTTGGAGTTAAATTTCCAAAGGGATAGCTGGGTTAGTCTAGTCCAGCAAAAAAAAGCCCAAGGAGTCGTGAGGCACTTTAAGACTAAATCTGTTAGTCTTAAAGTGCCACACAACTCCTTGGTTTTTTTTGAGTTAAATGTCTTAGGTAGCCAAAAGAAAGTTTAGAGGGGGGGAAAGATGTTTGTGGCTTAGAATGACTCTAATGACTGTATTTAAAATATCTACCTGGCAATGTTTTAAATAAAAAAAAAAATTAGAGATGTCTTGAAGATGGTGAAAAAAATGAAATTTTGATATAGAATGGAGAAAGCAAAATTTTCTGTGGATAATTATTTTAAAAAAAATTTAATAATTCTAACAAAATAAATAGAACCACTGCGTATTTTTCACCTGACAATATTTTGAGGCAGCTTTGGCCCTAATTAAAACCAACATTCCTTAAATGTGATTTTGAGTCATCTAGCAAAAAAAAACCAGGGAGTTGTGTGGCACTTAAAGACTAACAGATTTATTTTTTGCATAAAAATGCATGCAAAAATTATAAAAAAATTATATTAATTTATATTAATCTGTTAGTGTTTAAGTGTCACATGACTCCTTGTTTTTTCTCCTGGACTAGACTAACACAGCTACCCTTTTGGAATTTGAGTCATCCAGCCAGTGAGTTTTATTCATCCTCTGGCTATGAACTTGAAGAGACAAACTGACTAGTAGAGGTGGAACACAGTTGCAAAAGCAAGCCCAAATCCTGCTCTTACTGATAACCTGAGACCAGTCAGCTCAGCAGTGGATAGTGTCGGGGCACCCAGGAGAATGAATCTTTTGGAACATGTCTCCCAGTGATCTTATGCTAACAGGGTGAATATGAAGCCCGTAATGGAGTTTAAAGAAGTTTATCCACCCCTCCCCCCCACATTGGTGTTGAAAGAAAAGTTGTAACCTCCCCTGTCTCTCCCAGTAGACATAGGCACCTCCTGCGCTCATAACAGTTAATCATACAGTGTGTATTTGTGTCTATAATATGGTGCCCTCTGCCTTGTAATTTGAGTTGCTAGTCAAAGTTCAGGACTTTGAGGATGTTGCAGCTGGAAGTAAAAATTGGTGGAGTCTTGTAAGGAAACAAGGTGACATCAAAGAAAATGCAAGGAATGTACAAAAAATAAAAGAGTAGGTTTGTAAGGTACCACCCCACAGTCTTTTTAGCCAACACCAGATTCAAAAGGTGTCTTTTTAATTTTCACCAGAGTGCTTTGACACTCCTGCTCTCTCTCTCTCTTTTCTTTGTTTGTTTGTTTGTGCCATACCCTCTGTCTGTTCTTGTCTTTTCTTGGTTTGCTGTGCAATGTGCCTTCTACATACATCTACTCAAAAACCATATTAGCCAAAAGTCCTAGGCCCACCTTTTGTCTTGGAAGCTTACGTTAGGTGTGACCTCACTCTCCAATTGTCAATCTTAATGGAGATTTAACCCCACCCCTTACATTTTCAAAAGAAATATTAAAGATGGCTTGAAAATCATGAACATTTCAAAATTTTAATGCAGAATGGAGCAAGCAAAATTTTCTGCATATTTTTAAATATCATTTAAAAAAAAACACAAAGCATTGGGTGAAAAAATCTGCATATATCACTGAAGTTTCTACACAGTAATGGGAAATGCCACACAAGCCATTTTTCACAGTAAAACCTGACTTATTCATCCATTAGGTCCTTAGTGGACAGGCATTGATCTATGACTAAAATGTGTCATTAGTGTCCCTTAGCCTTTTTTCTAACAGCTTTGTAATGAGAAATTGCAAATATGACACCTGGGGTGTCTTTGACATATGCTGTATGCCAGTCTGGTCCCTGTATGAGGCTCCACTGGTATTAATGGAGTACAAATTCTTTTGTTATACCATGACCTTTTGAAGCATTGCTAGTGTAGGTGCTTCAGATGCCATTAACATTCAAAAGACATCATGCAGTTAGCTGCTCATCCCAGAAACCAGCATGAAAAATGTATATATTAGAGTCCAAATGTTAAGGATCGAAATTGCGTGGGAAAATCCCATTAATATCTTCAAGTCTATGTAATGAAGTATTTCAAGCAGCGTGATCTTCTGGTACATATAACACCCCACGTTATCTAAATATGTCTGGCCTAACTGAATTCTTTGGAGTCAAGTTTCTTATTGCAAAATAATTGTTCTTGCAGTTAAACATACATGAAGAAATGGTGACATCCCATGAATATTCAGTTGCTCAGTGTTGACTGTATTTTAGGACTTTCTACAGAATCTTTCTCTTAGTGTGTTATAAAAATAATCTAAATTGTGCTTGGTTAACGGGTTTGTTAGGGCATCTCTGGTTTTGCATTCATCATTTATTTATCCCCTGTTGCTGACAACTGGACATATTTGTTGTTTTTCATTACAGCCTATCTTTAAAGGTGTGTGTGTGTGTGTGTGTGTGTGTGTGTGTGTGTTCTCCCCCTGTTCCCCCTGCCCCAGATGAAAGCAAGAAACTGGATAGTGCAAAGACTGGAGATGGGAGGCAGAAACTTTCACTGCTGTTTCCTGAGTCTGATTCTGAGTGGTTGTGAGAACAGTCATAGTTATTGTCTAGTAATCTAAATGAAATGGCTGAAGGGTATTAGTGCATGTGTTAATGATTATTGTAATGTGGACATTATTCAGAAGGAATAACTTTGTTGATTTAATTAGAGACCAGTGACTCAATGGGTATTTAGGGCATCAATCATGACATACATTTTTATGCCTAGAAATTATTTTTTACAGGACAAAGACAACTACTCAGCTGGTGTAAAATCATCTTCCCCTTACAGAATACACTAATATTATGCTGAATTATGCCAGCTAAGGCTCAGGTCCAGAGCATTTGATCAGCATATTTTGTGGGGAGGGACAGAGGAGTTTTAATTATTTGTATCCATGCTGGAGCTCTTCACTGGATTTTGTAATGAAAATTGAGGTGAAACTTTCAAAGTTAAGTATGTACAATTGCATACATACATCCCCATCCCCCCCAGTTTACATACACTGGTACCTGCATTGCATACAAAGATGGAATATTCATGCAGACGTCCTGGGGAGCAGGCACCTATCAGTTCTCACAGGTACACTATTTGCTCATCAAGTATTTGGCAGCAAATTATTGCATAAAGAAATGAGCACCTATCTTTAAAAATCTCAATTTTTCTTTATAGTGCTGTCTGTTTGGCTTGAATGCCCTAACTCTGTAAAGAAGGTTAAAATTGAAATTTATTTTGATTCTTATTTGTTTTGGCTGTTAATTGTCCTGAATAAAACTGCTCATTAATTCAAGGTTCATAACATTAATTTGTTTATCTCTTTAAATGTGTTTGCTGGGGAAAAAAAGGCAGGAAGCATTTCATTAATGTGTTATGTGTGCCAATAAAAAAAAAAAGGTAAAATCTGGGCTTCTGCAATAAGGATAGCAGCTTACATCCTTTTGTGTCATCATTGTGACTTTTTTAGCACAGGCCATAGTGTGATATGATAGAGTGGGACTGTATTAGACAGGAACAGGATTAGGATTCGTAAGTGACTATTTGCATGATACACTAGTAACAGGTTTCACTGACTATAACTATTTAAATTATATGGTACAGAAAACAATATGAAGCTTGAGAGAGCTATATAAACAATTCTGTGTGCTTTACTGAGTCAAAGGCCACTGAAGTGAATGTGAATCTTTCACTGAATGACTGGACTTCAGATGAGCTCCCAATGCTTCAATTTAACAAGGTATCTACAATAGCAATTTGACTTCAGTGAGGTGAAGAACTCATACATAAAGGGAATTTACAAACAGACTTTAATTCCATGCAGTCCTTTCTAAAGCAAAACTCCCAGTAAACAAAATTCTTGTGGAAGTGCTGGTCTATACTGTAGCAGGACTTTGGCAGCAGTTGAAGGGAGATAAGCAAAGTACCCAAAATGCCTCAGCCGTATGTCCCTCCAACTGCCTACTTACCACGGTGTCTTCAGTGCATTGGGTTGAAGGGAAATGCCCTTCCTTCAACACAACACAGCACTACTGCTTTTCCCGGTGTAGTCTTACTAAATTGGCTTCCTGATTGGCTGAGCAGATCTTCACAGACCTGGTCAGTTGATTCAGAATATTGATCCTATGGCAGCAAATTTGCTGCCATCAGTGAAACCTTCCTGAAGTCATAAGAAGGACCATGTTTGGTCAGTCCAATGGTCCATCTAGCCCTGTAGCCTGTCTTCTGATAGTAGTCAATGCTAAGTGCTCAGAGGGAAGAGACAGAACAGGTAGTCATCAAGAGATCCAGTTCATTAGCCATTCTCAGGCTCTGGCAAACAGCAATCCCTGCCTGTCCTAGCTAATAGCCATTGATAGTCCTATCTTCCATGAACCTACCAAATTATTTTTTGTACCTATCTATACATTTGGCCTTCACACCATCCCATGGCAATGAGTTCCACGAGTTGACTTTAAGTTGTGTGATGAAATACCACATTTCATTCATTGTAAACTTGCTGCCTATTAATTTCATTTGTAGACCCCTAGCTTTTGCCTTTATGAAAAGGAGTAAATAGCACTTTATGTGCTTTCTCCACATCAGTTCTGATTTTTATAGACCTCTATAATGTCCTCCTTTACTTGTCTCTTTTACAAGTTGGTCAGTTCCAGTCTAATTAAGTTCTTCATATAGAAGGGGTTCTCCGTATCTACAAATTTTTGCTGTGCTTCTTTTGTACCTTTTCCAATTCCAATATATCTTTTTTAAGATTTTATTTTAAGATGGGGTGACCATATCTGCACATACTATTTTAGATGTGGGCCTATCATGGATTTATAAAGAGGCAATACAATATTTTCTCTCATTATCTGTCCCTTTCCTAACAATTCACAATATTCTATTAACTTTTTGATTGCTACTGTACATTGAGCACATGGAGTCATTGTGAATAATTTTCTGAAACCAGGTTCTCTTTCTTGAGTGGCAGCAACTCATTTAGATCCCATCATTTTATATGTACAGTCAGGATTATGTTTTCCAATATACATTATTTTACATTTATCAACATTGAATTTTATCTGCTACTTTGTTACCCAATCACTCATTTTTGTGAGATGCCTTTTCAACTTGGTTAAATATAAATCAGACAGCACAGTCTTGAGTAGTTTGGTATTGGCTGCTTATTTTGCTCCCTGACTCTTGAACTCCTTTTTCCAGATCATTTATGAATACTTTGCACAATACCGGTCTAAATATACACCTGGGGGACAACAACATTTACTTCTCTCCATTCTGAAAACTTACCATTTATTCTTACCCTTTGTTTCCTATCTTTTTATGAAACAAGGAGTCCCGTGGCACCTTTAAAGACTAAGCAATTTATTTATCACATGAGCTTTCATGAGAGAAAATCCCACTTTCTCCCACAAAAGTTCATGTGATAAGTAACTTTGTTAGTCTTTAAAAGTACCACAGGAGTCCTTGTTTGTTTTGCTGAACTAGACTTACGTGGCTAATGTGACCTGAGCCTCCTGAATGTGCAAAAATCAGGGCAAGATGCAAAACCAGGGGCCAAACCGCCAAATCACAGATGGGTGCCACTTAAAACAGTCTCCCAGTCAGTAACAAAACATGCTTCTGATTCCCCACACTGGTCATCGCGAACCATAACAGAATAGCAACAGCTCCCTTTATTGCACATCAGCTCCCCTGGTCCCCACCTAACCACTGAGTCTCTTTAAAAAATAGGTTCTCCTGACCCCAAAAGGCCAGCCACATCATCCAGAACAATATAGGCTTGGAACTTACCCAAAATATGAAGCTACCAGCCAATCCTTTAGTAACTACAACTTTAGGCTTAATGGGCTCCCCAACCCCTTCCCCCTCCATATTCAGAGTGGCATGGGCTTCCCTTCTCTTTCCTCAACCCTTCAGGCTCTAACACATCTTCCCTTTTCCCTACTCTGTGGGCCCCCCTTCCCCACACTGGTTCCCAGACTCCCCACCCAGCGTTCCACGTCCCCTACCTCCCGGTGGCAGGCAAATAAATCAGTTCCAGTCACAGGCAGCCAGGCTGGGCTCCTGCCCCTCACCCTTCTCACCCACTCACTGTCAGTCATTCAGAATGTTGGTCTTTGATTGGCTCAGTCTTGACTGGCCTTTGATTGGCTTGTTCCCTGGTGGGCTCCAGCCACTTTTCCTTTGTTATTTGTGATTTGTGCAATAGGCTTTCAATCAAATTAGCATGCTAACTGACTGACAGTGAACAGTTGGGGTGGGGGACAGTGCAGTGGCTCTCTGGAGCCAGCCTAGCCTGCTGTGACTGAGACTCTGATTGGTTGGCAGACCACAGCAGAGCTGAGCTGGGATTGGCTGAAGCACTTCCTTTGTTTCCCTGTGCTCTGGCTCAGATCATGTATAGAGTCCAAAGCATGCCTAGCCCTGCTGTGTCAGGATCCTGTGTTTGGAGTTCACTGCTGCAGACAACTTCCAGGAACAGCCCAGGTAGCAGATCTGCAGTCTGGATCTGGCCCCACGGGACATAAGTTTGACATCCCTGGTTTAGAGCCCGCTCCAACATGGATTCCTGCCTGGCAGCAGCTGGAGCCAGATGTAGTCATGGACCTCTTGCAATAACTCCGCAAACCCACAGGGGTCCCCAGACCACAGGTTGGGAACCACTGTTCTAGTTCATTTACTCACATTGGCATTCACAGGAAGACACATACTCACCTGAAGTTGCTTTCTCTAGCCACTTATGAGCCAACAATAAGTAGAGGGACCAGCCAGTTCCCCCCAGCTTTTATGCAGTGCATCCCCAATTTATGCCATTTGTTCTGATTAAAAAAAATGTGGCCATCATCAACTCATTATTTAAACTACCTCTCCACCCCCAATGTGGAGAAGTTATCCACAATTCCTTGTCCACTGCATTAAGATTCCCAAATACTCCAACCAAGACCCACTGTTTTAGATAAAATTGAAAAACAGATTTATTAACTGCAGAAAGATAGATTGTAAAGATTATGAGTGTTAGGCATAAAAGGTCAGAAGTAGTCATTAAAAAAAATAAAAATAACTTTGCAGTTTAACTTCTACAAACCATACAGGATTTAAGTCAAGCAAATTTCCACCCTGATAGAGTACATAAACAGGCTACTAATTCTTAACACCCAGGCTGTATTTGCTTTGCAACCTGGTACTACCTTCCCAATTCTAAGTCCTTTGTTCTCCTGACATTCCTTCAGGTGTTGAATTGTGGGGGAGTGAAGACAGGTGGTTGTCACTCCCTCTCTTTTATAGCTTCTTCCAGTTGTTAAAGCTCTATGTATGACACATGTGGGGTACCCCCCATTGGTCAAGCAGTTTACATTGCATACATAGTTCCTCTGTGAAGTATTTTGGGATGGCTGTTGGGTGAATGGAGTCCCCTTAATGGGCTATCAGCAAGTCTGGCTACTCCATTTTGTTCCTGAAGAGTTGGTTGTGGGTGTTTATTGCCTCCCAATATCTTCTAAGTAGCATGCACATTAAAAAAAAAATCATAGCTGTATGTACAATGTTGGCACATACAACTCAACTGCATATTAATGTTTAACAGCTCAAGACTTTTCAACTGATACCTCCGAAGGGATACTTTGTATAGAACATATTATACTTATAATACAGTGGTGCATATGGGGTTCCAGGGTGCTGTTTTTGAGGCACAGAATGTCACAATCAGTGAGAAGCTATTGTTAAGAACAAGAAAAAAGTACAACATGACTGTAAGGAAATGGAGGTGAGATGCAGGAAAAAAAAGAAGAAGAAAAAAAAAGACCAGATACAGAAGGAAAGGGGGCGGGGGGGGGAGTATAAAGAGAGGAATCCGGATAAAAGCAAAGATAAAAATAAAGAATGCTGTGTCAGTGTAAAAAGGTCATATAAATTGGACAGTTCCTAGTGGGAAAGCACAAGGCTCTCAACACCAATGACATATCAAGCTAACAGTGAGACACAGAGGGGAGAAAGAAAAATGGTTATAAAACACAGAAGCCTTAAAAATTGTTTCCCCTGTTACTACTTAAAGAATATTTGTCTATAAAGGGAATATTTATTATTGAACAAGTGTATTCTGTTATGGAAACAGCCTTAAACTTGTATAAAGTTACCTGATGGATTCTCTCATTACTTGTTAAAGACAGTGGGCTAATTATATTTCTTCTGGTGTCTGGAGATAGATTGGGAAGGACGTCATGGTAACTTTTAGAAGAAAAGGAAGGCATTCTTAGTTCAGCTACCCATCCAGTTTCACAGAACTATAGTCAAGAAATATACATTTCAAACAGCCCTGTCAAGTCATTATAAAATGGCTTCTGCCTCTTTTAGTATTAGTTGTATATACTTGAAAGCAAAAATTTCTTTCTGTTCCTTTTTTGTCCTTAACTTTTATGGGTCATTCATTTTTTCCCATGCTTCTAGTGAAGCTTGAAATTACTTTGCTTTCTTGTTTTGTGTCTCACAACAATTAAAGATGGTAGCAAAATACCTGTCCTAAATGGTGATTGGTGCATTTCACTGTCAACCTAGGATCTTTTCTCAGCAGGTTCAGCTGCTGAAGAGAACTAAGTTGTTCCTCAAGGCAAACTCTGCTATGGTGGCTATATGGCCATCCCTCTCCAGCACTCTCAAACAGTAGAGTGATTCAACCAAGTTTAGTTCTTATATACCCTATACATACCCTGCCTGGTATAGCTTTGTTCAAATCAGTGGAATTTATATAAGTAAAAGCTGTGTGTGTCCATGTGGTTGTTGGAGCATATAGAGAGGATGTGGCGGGGGACAGGGGCTCCTTAGCATGAAAGCTGAGCAAGCTATATGCAATTTATCCCTCACTGAATGACCACTGGTGAAGCTGAATTAGACAGCAGGGGTCAAAGACAGATTCTGTCAAAAAGTTCATAAATGGAGTTGACAGATAGTGGAGGCCAGGCTACCAAGTCAAAGATCCCCTGTAACAGTGAATAGGGAAGGAGAAGGGAGAGAGATCCCAACATGCTCTAAATCAAATCCCTTTTCTTGGTTTCTCTTTTCCCACTGGAAAGTGAACAAAGTTGGCTCCTGTTCTCATATGGAAATAAGAGGTACTAGCAACCAGGGAGGGCATTTCAGGGAGCAAGGAATTCCTTGGTTTGAATTTCAATTGTTCAACCCCTCTTCTTAATAGCTGGTTATTGCCATTCTTCATTCTTTCCTCTTCCTAAGTACCCATTCCAACTATCCCCAGGATGTCAGTGTAGCATAGGTAGTGTCATACAGCTCATGCCACATCTTTGTGGTATGGTAAGATGGGCATAGATTTGTCTCTTCAGAGTATAAATGTTGGTTTATTGCAGGATCTGCATAAATATTGGCATTTTAAAATATTCTCTATGAATTTGTAATGAGAATAGATTATTGTTTTTCAAGAAATCAGATTTAAAATTCCAGGTACTAATTCTCGATTACACTAAGACTTCCTGAGGTTCAGGCAGGGCAAAGGCATTTTAAAGAGGGTAGAAATGCAAATACTTTAGCATGACTGAGATTCGGGCCCTGACACTGGGATTTAAAGTATTGAAACTCAGTTTTAGGTCTCTTGTTGTTTGTGTTTATGGTGCCAAATTAAAGTGGTTCTAACCCAGAAGTGCTGATATTACCCAGTCTAAACAATCTAAAATTGGAGCCTTAACATCTTTACCTGACTGAAAAATAAGAGAGCATTATTCTTCATAAACATCACATTCATAAGACCATTAAACTACTCATGAGTAGTAGGGCTGCAATGGAATTTACATCAACTCAGTTAGCTAATTGATGAACTTTGCTGGACAGTTCAGAGCTATGTGGTCCTGGATAGGCCTATGCAATACAGAAACAGCAATTCAGCTCAGTGTCTCAACCCTGGGGCCAGAGTCTGGGCTTGTCTCCAATGAAATTGGTAGGTCTTCACAGATCAACATAGCAGGATCGATTGAACAGCCAGTGGAGACCCATTCAATCAATCTTGTAAGTGGTCTCCATTCCACACAGTAATGCCATCCCCCAGAGTAATGCTGCATTGAATGGAGAGCATTTCCCATCAGTGCAGCCCAGTGAAGAAGCTGCTTTAGATGAGAGTAAGTAAGTTGACGGAAAATACGGAAACTATGTACTGTAGAATACATATCGCCCATTGACCTAGTGTGGCATTATAGTCCAGGCTTTACTGTGTGTGCATGAGAGAGGCAAGAATGCAAAATGTCACCTCACATAGCATCTGAGCCCAATTTCATTCCCCCAAGCACACTGGCAACACCTCCCAGATGCTCCTTCCAAGACACCTAAAAGTGAGAAAGGAGAGACTAGATGTACCTTCTTCCATGGACCAGTGGAGTGAGCCAGGCACAATGGCAGGAAGCAAGGCTCTATTATCTGGAAGGGTTTTTGTTGTCATGGGCATATTAGTATCCTTACATGATTCCATTAGGGCAGGTGATCATTTCATTTCAATTCAGTTTTGAGGAACTAGCCTTGTTTGAAACTGAAACTTAAAGCAAAACTTCTGCATGTTGAAGCCAGGGCTGGCGGTAAAGGAGATTCATGAGCCGAAGATACTAGAAACCGAAGTAAATGTTCACCTGAACTGCTGCAAATCAAAACAGACAAGTTTTTCACGTTTTGATGAATTTATCATTAATATTTTTTGAAGAAAATCAGTCATCAATGCATCTCAGATCATCTTAGATCAGATGATTAGTTGCCTGGCCCCTTGTGATGTCATTTACACCAGTGCAAGCTGTGTTTAAATAATTATCCTAGCAACACTTTGACACAGGTGATATCAAAGAATCACCTACAGCTTTGAATAGACATGCTTTCTTCTCAGACCTCATTGTTTGTTTCCTCCAGCCCCATCTCCCCCAGACTCTTCACCTGAACTCTACTCCACACCCACTTCTTCCTTCATCCCCTCCATCTTCTTACTTCTCTGTTCCCCTCACCCTTTCCCTTCCACGTGGCTTATCCCCACAGAACTCAACCCAAAAAATTCCATATTTCAAGAAATGTGCAAGTAATATGACATTTGCTGTCAATAGATTGTTTACACTACTTGTATCTTATTCCTTTTTCTTCTAGCCCATATCTGTCTTGTCTATTTACACTGCAAACTGTTTAGGGCTCTGTGTTTGTACAGCACCTAACATAATGAACTATGGTTCTTCATTGGTTCATAGTCAAAACTCAAATAAACATACTTAATAATAAATAATAACACAATAATAATTTTACACTCACCTGGCCCTGATATAAAGGTGTATGACAACAGAACAATGTCTTCATTCAGAGCTTTATTGTAAGACTATGACACACGTTCTCCAGAGAAAAGAATGAGAAACTATTAAGCATAAATTCCACCTGCCTGTATCTGGAGTTAGAACAATGAATGAATGGAATGATACAAATTAAAGGAAAGCGTCATGCTAAGATGACAACACTGGTATTATCTGCAGAGTTTCCATTAAGCATCCTAATTAAGAACCTATTACAATACGTCTTGGGCATAGGCTTCAGACAGGTTTTTCTACAGATCTGCTGCTTTACGGTAAAGTACAGTCTATACTGGAGTTGACAGCTCATGGCATAACATGCATTCAGCATGTCTCTTTCGGTTATTTTTACAAAATGAAGTCACATAATCATAAATATATCTTTGGAAGATACATAACTGGAAAAAAGCAAATATAGTACCTATCTTCAAAAAAAGCAAATATAGTACCTATCTTCAAGAAAGGCAAAAAGGATGATCCTGGGAATTACAGACCTGTCAGCCTCACCTCAATCCCTGGAAAAATCATGGAGCAGCTTCTCAAAGAATCCATCCTGAAACACTTGGAGGAAAATAGAGTAATCAGGAACAGTCAGCATGGATTCACCAAGGGTAAATCATGCCTGACCAACCTCATCGCCTTCTATGATGAGATGACTGGATTTGTGGATGCGGGAAGAGCCGTTGATGTGATATACCTCGACTTTAGCAAGGCTTTTGATACGGTTTCCCACAGCATTCTCATTGGCAAATTAAGGAAGTATGGGTTAGATGCATGGACTGTAAGGTGGATAGAAAACTGGCTAGAACAACGGTTTCAGCGTGTAGGAATCAATGGCTCCATGTCAAGTTGGCAGGCAGTAACAAGTGGTGTGCCCCAGGGGTCGGTCCTGGGGCCAGTTCTGTTCAATGTTTTCATTAATGATCTGGATGATGGGATAGATTGCACACTTAGTAAGTTTGCAGATGATACCAAACTGGGGGGAACAGTAGACACCCTAGAGGGCAGGGACAGGATTCAGGGAGACCTAGACAAACTGGAGCAGTGGGCCAAGAGGAATCTCATGAGGTTCAACAAGGATAAGTGTAAAATCCTGCACTTGGGACGAAAAAACCCCATGCACTGCTACAGGCTGGGGAGTGATCAGCTAAATAGCAGCACTGGAGAAAAGGACCTGGGAGTCATGGTGGATGGGAAGCTGGACATGAGTCAGCAGTGTGCTCTTGCTGCCAAAAAGGCCAATGGCATACTGGGCTGCATCAGAAGAAGTGTTACCAGCAGATCAAGGGATGTGATCATTCCCCTCTATTCTGCACTAGTGAGGCCACATCTGGAATACTGTGTCCAGTTTTGGGCTCCCCACTACAAAAAGGACATGGACAAATTAGAGAGAGTCCAGAGGAGGGCAACCAAAATGATCAAAGGGCTGGAGCACAAGCCCTATGAAGAAAGACTGAAGGAACTAGGCTTATTTAGCCTGCAGAAGAGAAGACTGAGGGGGGATTTGATAGCAACCTTCAACTACTTGAAGGGTTGCTCCAAGGAGGAGGGAGCTCGACTGTTCTCGGTGGTAACAGAGGGCAGAACGAGAACCAATGGTTTCAAGTTACAGCTGGGGCGGTCCAGGCTGGATATTAGGAAAAACTTCCTTACTAGGCGAGTGGTGAAGCATTGGAATAAGCTGCCTAGGGAGGTGGTGGAATCTCCATCTCTGGAGGTGTTCAAGTCCCAGCTGGACAAAACACTGACTGGGATGATCTAATGGGAGTGGTCCTGCTTTTTTTGGCAGGGGGTTGGACTAGATGACCTCGTGGGGTCCCTTCCAACCCTATGATTCTATGATTGTATGAAGATTTCTTTTAAATGCAGCTTTTATCTTTGGCCTTTTTCTAGACCTGCTTTTTATCAGTGAACTGAAATGCTAGTGCAGGGTACTGTACTAGGTTATCTTCATTCACAATGACCATGGTAAAATTTTGCCTTTATTAAAAATCCTGCACTGTTCTGTGATAATGGTGGTCTGTTACAACAGAGTGGCATGACTACCTCAAAGTGGCTAGGGACCTACCTGCCCCAGAGGCTGTCTTTTCCATCCTGGGATACTGCCACAGCTGGTAGTGGCTAGAGGTTTATTGCAGGAGTAGGTAGGTGAGGTTTTAAGGCCTGCATTGTGCAGGAGGTCAGACTGGATAATCATATTGGTCCCTTCGGAGCTAAGAGTCTACGAATTGTGTTAGGAGAACTGAACCACATTGCCATAAGAAGACTGGTGCTGTCAGGGTGCTCTGAGATAAGGTATAAGGGAACTTACTTTCCTACTTGGGGTTCAATAACCCATGTTTTTAATTTCCCAAGCATGTGGCAAGTTGTCTGTCTTCTCCCTGGCGTGATGACATGGAGGGAGACTCTGTGGATTAGTGGCCACGTGTGTTTATCTGTTTAAGGGACAGTGTGATCTGTGGGTATGTGCTAGACTATATGTGCCAGACTGCCATTTGGACTCAGTGCATTCTGGTAGCATTAAGGCAACTGAATGTGGGAGTATACTGTATTGCTTCTTAGACCACGCTCATTACCTATTACCTGAGAGCCTTCCAAAGTGCATTACCCATCATCACCACACATCAATTGTTTATTCTGTGTCTTTCCCCAAAGGGACACCCGTGAACAATGTAGTGCCATGTTTTTAGCAGGGTTTCTGGGTTTTTTTGTGTGGACTTTTTCTATCTTAAAATATACATGTGGCTATGAGTTTGTTAAAGAAGCCTGCTTTGGCAATTGACTGACCACTGCATGTAGCTATGGCAGTGGCCTGTCATTGGATGTTTGATGGGGTGGCTTCTAAGTTTTTACAGAGAATTCTTTCTTGGATTTCTGGCTGGTGAGTCTCTTGTGCACAGGCTCAGGGTTTAACTGTTCATCATATTTGGGATCAAGAAGGAATGGGTCCCCAGGACAGATAGGCAAAGGCTTTGGGGGATTTTCCTTTTTCTCTGTAGCATGGCTCACTTGCTGTTTAATTCTCTGTATCTTACAGTCTTCAAACCATGATCTGAGGACTTTAATAACTCAGTTATAGGTTTGAGATTTATTGCAGGAAGGAGCAGGTGACGTTCTGTGGCTTGTACTGGGTAGGAGGTCAAACTAGATGGTCATATTGGTCCCTTCTGGCTTTAGAGTCTATGGCTATGTTCACACATACATGGTTAAATCAATTTAACTTAAATCGATTTAATAAAATCAAAATGAAAATCAATTTAAGTTAAATTGATTTAACAGGTCCACACCAAAAAAACCCAAATCAAAATAGCAAGTCCAGGCACAGCACTTCCTTTTTCAATTCAGGAGAGGCGGCACCATGGGAGGTGTGGCAAGATGGCCCCCTAAAAGGGCCATGCCCCCACCCAATAGATAGAAAAAGGACAGCACCCTGGGAAGGAGAAGGGCAAATTGCGTTAAATCAAAATAGTGGTTATTTCAAAATAATGCCTCCTAACTGTGTAATTTTGAAATAACCATTTCAATTTAACAGATGTTTCACTTTAAAGTAGGTTTAACCTATTTTGATTCAACGTCTCTTGAATCAAAATGATGGTGCTTGTCATTTTGATTCAAAAGAACGGCATGTGGACCTAATATGTTTTTAATTGAAATAACCACTGTTATTTCGATTTAAAAGGTACATGTGGACATACCCTATGAGTCTAATGCAGATCAAAGAAATATGCACTTGAAGTGGAAGTGGTGAGGCTTGTGATGGGAGTTCATTCCATAGTCTCCTTCTTAGACAAGCTTTATCCTTGTTAGAGTGTGCTATTAGGCTAGATTTGTTGACCAGGTACTTCATTCTGGAGCATTAGTTAGTCTTTTAGATTATAATTAGACTCTGCAGTAAGGAACTGTTAGACTTTACATTGTAAAGTGAGCTGGCAGTGTCACTGAGAACCAGGCAGAAAGACTCCACCAACTTAAAAATTTGTCAAGGCTCCCAGAGGTTAGGATAGATACTCTTTTGTACAGTATATATTTAGATTTGAATAAACAAATACATATTGCAAACTGTGATATCTAGGGCCATTATACTCAGATACATGAAATGTGCAGGGCTGCCATGGCATGGATAATTTTATTGGTCATTTGAGATGTATTCATAAATATTACCCACCCCCCTCAAATACATAGAATGTTTTCCTTCATTTCAAAAGATGACTGTGGGCCTTCAACTTAAAAATAGGATGTCTCCTACCACATTTTTTAACAATTATCAAAGTTTATGTCTAGTTAGTAATTTGTGAAAAGTTTGCTTTAAATAAATGTGAGTTGCCTAAATGGGTGGGTGTGCTGACTGAAATGTGAATTGCTTGTGTAAAGTTCTATGGCTAGGAGACTAAATTCTGATTTTCTTCAAATGTGTGGTTCCAAAAAGTGTACCATTCAATGGTATTATGCTCATTTACAAACCTTTTAGAGATCAAAGAATTATTTTCAGCCTCAGGGTTTGTCACTTTAAAACCTTCCCTTACCCAAAAAAGGATTGCTTTTTTCCCATCTGACATTTTATATCAAGCTTTCCTAGAGTTATAGTAAGAGGAAGATACAGTGTTGGGAGAGACAGAAAAATAAACAGCATGAACTGATGAGAAAAGGAAATGTACAAAACAAGATAAGCAGTTATATTTTTCAGCTACCATCTAGTGAAGAAGTAGCAATGCGATAAATAAATAATGAAGGCTCCTAGAAGAACCTTGTTAGAATTCTAAAGATACGGTTTGTGTAATGTCCCTCATTCTGGAGGTGCTTTTTTCTCTGGATACTGTTAAATCAACCCTGTCAAAGAGATGATTTATCCTTGTGACTTCTTGACAACCATTTATTTTATTTTATAACTTTGAAATCCACCAAATTGCACCTGGTATTCAAAAAAAAAAAACTGTCCTTGGAAAATACCACATCACAATGGAACAAAAGCACAGAATGAGTTGTTTTCATGTAACCTGGAACAAGGAATGTTACTAGAATAACTAAAATAGTTTTATTCCTAAAGTTGCTTCATCTCTTCTTGATTCCCCATAGAAGGTCTGCTATGTATATTCCCTAGTGCAGTTCCTCACTGTTACCAATTTAAAGATGCTGCAAATTTAGCCTCACAGTGAGCATTTTTTGTTGCATGGAAAAAAACAAATAATATCCTCTGTTTCTTGCTTCTATTTGTAAGCACTCTAGCCTCTGGAATACTGAATTTATCACAGGCTAGGGCAGAAAATGTTGGGAATCACTGAGTGTCAAATTATTTCTTTAATTTATTGACTTCTCTCATTGACATCAATGGCAGTTGCACATGGATAACTTTGGGCCCTTTGGAAACGAGAAGCATAGGAGGAACTATGATAGTTCTGCATCAACAGAAGAATGCAATGGTGAACACCGGTCAAGGCACTTCTATTTGCCTTGTCCCATAATGCAAGAGAAAGGGAAAACTGGGAGTTAGTACTTATATTTATAAGGAGCAGAAATAAAATAGACACAAAAAAGTAGCCCTTTTAAATATTATAGAATCAACCGGAGGATTTCAATGATACAAGACATTATTGGAACGAATGATTTAGCAATATACACAAAAGAGATAGTTGCTTATATAATTAGAAATGAAGACACAGTTACACTAGCTAGGTTAACAAGTGATGAAGTTTATGAAGTCTTATGCTTCAAAACAAACAGGGAGTCCTGTGGCACTTAAAAATTAAGGGATGTATTTATGGCATGAGCTTTCGTAGGAGAAAATCCCACTTTGTCAGACACTTGGAAGGTGGGGGAACTAAGCATCTGACAAAGTTGGATTTTCCCCCATGAAGGCTCATGAAATAAATACATTTGTTAGTCTTTAAGTGCCACAGGAACCCTTATTTGTGTTGCCGAACTAGACTAACATGGTTACCCCTTTGGATCTTATGCTTCAGGATATGAAACTATCTTCAGCAGCTGTAAGGAAGGCTCTGTTCCATCCCCTTAAAAAAAGCATAGCAAGTTTGAATTCAGTGAAATTACTCATATGAGTAAAGGCATAATAAGTGATTGCTGACTTCTACATGAGAATGACATTGTTTTCCCACAATCTTCTGTGTAGGGCATAAGAAGAGCAGGCAGTTCATTAAGGACCAGGATGCAGTTCTGTATTTAAAAGAAATTGTAACAAATATTTGCAAAAACTGAATGTGATGACCTGCAAGGTCTTTAATATAAGACCCTTCAGTATTGTTCTAATAAGTAAGATTTTTCAACACCGAGGTGATTTAGGCACACCTGACTCACATTCTCAAAGTTATCTAGGCACCTAACTTCCTTTGAAATCACTAATCTAGGCCCTATTTGCCTGAGTCATTTAGGAGATTCTGAAACTACCATCCTATGAGAGCAGTACTCCTTGCTGATCTTATATTTCAGAACAAAGTTTATTCCTTAAAAGTTATCTCCAAATTATCATTGCTTTATCAACAATAAATATTAATATTCTAGGATTCCTGTGAGTCAGTCAGCAAATCAGCATAAGAGAAAAAATAAGTAATTTCTCACCAGTGATCCATCTCCTTATATGACTTAGACCTCTATGATTTCTTGCTTGTTTTGAAATTGCTACACTACTGTTGAGCTTAAGTAGTAGGTAGAGGCAAAATTGCACTGCAAGCCTGTAACAAGTATAAAACAGTTTTACATAAACACCATTCTTCATGCTGTTATAAAATATTGCCTCATTTTAAATACAGCAGACAATTTAAAGAGAAAAAATCTCCTGCTGACTTAATTTTCTTATCTGATGCATTGTCACTTGAAACTCACATAGCTCAGGCTAGGGGTGAGTGGGAAGGAAAGAAAACACACAAATTACCAGTAAAAGCAGTTTTTCAGAAGGTGAAAGATATGGAAAGGAGAAAAGAAATATACTAATTGATCAGCATTTTTCATTTTTGCTTGTGGCTATTGATTTTATTTTTATACCCCATTCTTCTCACATATTTTGTCTTCTTTCATACTTCTCTTGCTCTGTCAGTCACATTTATTTTTACAAATTTCTGCAAACAATAAAATCAGTGGAAGGGGAGGGGATCATTCAAGGAGTTGATGACAGGATTGTAACCTTACTCATAATATTGCTGGGAATCTAGCCTAGGCCATTAGTTTTTAATGTCCATCAGCAAAAATTGCTTAGGGGAATGTATCCATGGACCCCCATTAAGGATTCACCCTTGAAGCAGATTAGAAGGACACCAGAGTGAATGAAGCACCTGAAAGAAAATGCCTTGGACAACACAGTATTGATGTGGGCTTGAGGCCCTGTAGTTAGGGGCCCAAGATAGGACTTTTGGAGATTTAATCCCCTATGTATAAAAGAAGTAGGAGACCAAGGGTGACCATGGTAGTCAGAAAACTGGACCGGAGGCGGGGGGGGCAGTGTTTGTGTTGTGTGAATTCTCATTTTCCCTGGAAGGAGAGAATTTTTGGGTCAACTCACCCTGCCAGTATGGAGAAGGCCATCTGTGAGGTGAAACTGAACCTGCGGCTGTAAGTCCACATTGCAGGTGGTAGATGCCCATCATTTTCCATTGAATCTGACTTAAGGCAGAAATAGTGAGACAAAGACAGATATCCAGACACTAAACCACACAAGGGGGGGGAAATAGCTTAATTTGTCTTATATTTTCAACTACTGATTGATTTTAAAGTGTTTCATCCTTATGCATAAATGTTAGATGAAAATGTCCCAACATGCCTCTTAAGAGACATAATGTAGCACATAAGTTGGCAAACTTTTTGGCCTGAGGGCCATGTCCCACACAGTGGCAGGGGGTTGAAAGAGGTGGAGCTTGGGGAGGGTAGCAGCTCTTGCCTTTGCCCACATGGTGAAATGGGGTGGTGAATGAGGCAGGACTGGGTGGGGTGGCACATTGTATTGCAGCTGATGTCCACATAAATAGATAAACCTAAATAAATACATGCATAATACCTCCTCACTCTCTGCTTACATTTTTTTAGTGCTGTCTTCTCCCTGCCCCCCCCCCCCTTTTTGGGCACTCTTCTCTCTCTTGGGTACTTCAGGGAGAAAGGATTGAGCTGGAGGAGTGTTGCACTTTTTTTCCCCCCCACTTTCTCAAATTTTTTTGGTACGCAGGGAGAAAGAATAGAGCTGGGATGGAGAGTTGGACACTGCTGGGCCCTGGCCACTGCTGTTGTGGCCACTGTGCTCTGGCCCCAGGTGCTGGGGGAAGCAGCTACTATACTACATGCAAGACACCTCTGGGCCACCCAGCTGGAAAGGAGAGAAGACTGTGGTGACCACCTGACAAGCCCAGATGGTGGGCAAAAGGCTCATGTGGGCTGTATCTGGTCCATGGACCATAGTTTGCCCACCTCTGTTCTAGCACATTGTGTGTGTGTGTGTGTGTGTGTGTGTGTGTGTGTGTGCGCGCGCGCGCACATGCAAATGAGGAAAAAAGTTATGAGACCTAATGAAAATGCCTAGCAGAGGGAGATATCTGTAAAGCAATATCTGAACAGTTCTGAGGGAACATTATGGCAAGTCACAGAGATAAAGAGAGCATATCTTATCAAAGGTAGATTGCAATGCACTGGATCACATTTTTATGGTCAACATTTTATATGATGTATGTTTAGAAAAGTATTTAAGGGCTAACACATTTATCCTCTTAGCAAAGGTTTTACAAAATGTCATGTCTGAATTTTCACAGAATGAGCTTTTTAGCCATAAGCAATGCATTGTGTCTCATTATAGATAACGTGCTTTCTTCAGTCTCACAGGCAGACAATAAAATAACAGAGTGTCTTAAAAGAGTCCATAGGTGTGAAAAATAGATCCTTTGAGGAAACAATGCTTTATTAAATAGGAAGTAAACAGGCAAATTCACATGATTCCTAGATTTTCTCTGCAAATAGCTACAAATGCTCTATCTTATTCTAAGAGGTTTCTGTGTTGGCTGTAGTTTCTGCAGATATGCTTCTTTTAAGTGATCAGTTGACTGAACTGTATTATTTTATATTACAGTGTTTCTCTATTAGTGCATTCTGACCAAGCAATGGGTTGTCTGAGGAAAAACACGACCTCCCAGGTGCATTCGAAATGGGGAAAAATTACTTTGCATTTGTATAGGCCAATGAACATAACCTTGTAGGATCTGTATAGTGAGTATGGTGGAAGGCAGTTTTGGTTAAATACACAAGGTGGAATCCTGACTCTGTTGAAGACAGTGAGAGATTTAGGAATTCGTCTGTCAGGTCTGTTTTACCTCTTTGCTCATCTATTCATTTACACCTGTACAATGCAGGCATAAAATGATACCAAAATATGAATGGGAAACTAACTTGCACAAGTGAAAATGACTCCATCGAGGCAAGGCAGTGGAGAATGAGCCTCATATTCGCCAATATTTTGTTAGCATGGGTGAAATTTCCCAGTAACTTCAATGTTGGTCTTTTATTAACATAATATTTAAGTGAAAATCAATCTGCAAAAAAAGACATAATGGGGCAAACTGCATCTCTGTCTGTGGTGGGAAATGGAACAAGCAGAAGGCCTCAATGGGAGTTGGAGACACTCTGATCCTTGTTGCTCTTTAAGACCTCCTTAAGAGTGGTTATGTGTTGTTTTACTGCAGTAAACCTACAGGTAATGTAGGATGATAGCCACACTCAACTATCATACAAACTTTCCTTGGATTGATTAATGCGTCAGGACACAACTACCAACTGAAAATCCAGGTTGAGCTTGGGCTAGATTCCGGCTGGCTCTTGTGTGTTTGTATTGGGTTTGGGGTGAAGTATCATGAACATTTGCACTTCACAGAGGCCACAGGAATTTAGCTCCTTTTCACATAATGCTCAGTCAACCTGTGGAACTCATTGCCATGGGATATGGTGAATGCCAAATGTATAACTGGTTTAAAAAAATTATTAGATAAGTTCATGGAGGATAGGTCAATCTATAGCTATTAGCAAACCTGGTCAATCAGGGTGTACCTCCATGCTCTGGATCATGCTCTCTAAGCCTCTGACTGCCAAATGCTGGGACTGGACAACAGAGGACGGATCCCTCAATAAATGTGCTGTTCTGTTCATTCCCTCTAAAGTACCTGGCATTGGCTACTCTCAAAAGACAGGATACTGGACTGGATGAACAATTGGTCTGACCTTCCCCCCATGGTTATTTTTGCACGTGCGCGCGCGCGCGCACACACACACACACACGCACGCACACACATGGGAAACAAAACTAGAATTTGTTTAGTTTTGATTCGAAGCCTATGGTTGCCTCTTCAGTTTATGCAAATTTACGTATTTCTATTGAAATCACAGGATCTGTCAATTTACACCAGCTGAGGGTCTGGTCTGTAAATAATCTGCAAAAGGTTTTATGATAGATGTTACAACCCCATGCAGTATCTTTGGGTACAACCCTATTAACTGTCTGAATGGTTTACATATTAGCATGTTCTTCTCCAAGGGGAAGGTTACCACAGTTCTTCTAGGAAGTAAAAACAGGGGGATGATTACACCTCGGGTTGTAAGTAAATCCAGAGAATTTCCATGCCTTTGAATGGTTTACATGTATTTGTCTAAACTCATTTTTCCAGGGATAAAGAAGGGGCTTTGGGTAAAAAAAAAAAAGGCCGAGTTAAAAGAGACGTAGGGCCTTCCTCTTCTTTCACCAAACAGACAACTTTGCATCCTTGGGCGCACCCACAACCCTTGCTAAGGGGAAGAAAAGACTTTGGCTACTGGGCCCTATGAAACTGATAGGCAATTCCTGGTATGTTAGGCATATGTTTAAAACTTTATACATGTATGTGTGTTTTCACTGTAATGTTTTTGTCCATGAATTAATGGGCTTGCTTATAAAGAGCTGACTGTATCGGTAGTAAATCAACCATCATAACCCTTAGGGAAAAAGCAATGCCTAAGTGGTGGCCTTTAGGTGGACTTGCTTGTTGGGGCTGGTGCAGCCTTAAAACCCCTGGTCAGGAGAGACAGAGGCCAATCTCCATCTAGGAGAGGTGACAGCTGGGAGCACGAAAACTTTAGTAGGTGGCCTCAAGGGACAGCTGAGAGGGGAAACACAGGTGTAAGTTACCCTGAAAATGTGACACGTTTGACCTCAGAAATTTCAGAAAATATTTCTGAAAAAGGACAGACAGAGCTTTGGCTTTTTTAAATTTTATAACAAAAGAGTAAATCAATTCACGTAAGATCAAGACTGATCTAAAACTTTGCTCCAAACTGTAACTAAAATAAAACCAAACATTTTTGAAGGTTTGAAACAGTTGGGATAAATTCAATAGCAGAAAAAAGTAGGACCACTCAACCTTCATTTTGTCTTTTAGGGAAAAGGAAAGGAAATTCCATGATGCTATGATCAACCAAACAATAGCTCATTGTATTTCCTGGTGTTTTGTGCCATATATCTGAAATGTAAGGCTTTATCCAAGGCATTTGTACAAAATATGAAGTTCTACACCCACAGAAGCCATGTTCAAAATGGTCACTGACTTAAGTCAGACCCGGATTTCACCTGTAAAGTATATAGTAATATAAAACTATCTTCAGTGCCGCATTTGAAAACTTTCAAAATTTTGTGGGGGAGCATAATCTAAAGCTGCATCCAGACTTGAATTCCACAGTTTATATCTCTCTTTATCATCAGCCGGATAAAAACCTTGAATTCAAACAGATTGGGTATGGAGGTAGATGTTTTAAAAATTCAAGTATGTATTTGAATTTTGCATGTTGGTCTCAACTGTAGTCAGTCCCCCTCTCTTGTGAGCTGCCTAGAGTTGTCTAAGAGGAGTTTTGCTGTCAGCTCTAACAACGAAAATCAGGAGTACCTGAATTTCAAAGATACTTTAATTAATTTAGGTGCACAAATCACTCTGAAAACCAGTGGGACCTGTGCTCTTAATGTTCTTAAGAGTTTTTGAAAACCCCACTCCAGATGAACGCGACTTAATCAGTAAGAAAATATATATGAAAAGTTACATCTTCCTTTCCTTTGTGGCATGTTTTGAGATACATGAATGAACAGCACTATATAAGAGCTAAATAATGTCCTTATGGTTGTTATTTACTATTATGTTTTCTGCTGCATTGCCTGCAATTTCTCTCCTGTAACAAGATGAACATATGGAGAACCAGATGTGTTGAGTCAATGGACGCCAAATGCTTTTGGATGTCAATCTTCAGGAATGAAAATTCCCTCTTCAAAGATTATTCCCATTGAGCAAAAATAATGTACAACATGCTTCTGCTTTCCATAGTAGGCTACATATGTGCATAAACTGATGATAACATAGTGTTTAACCTGAACTAGAGTTTTGATGGAGCTTTAACTAATGGGCAATGATACACATTTTCAGATAAGACCAGGAGGATGCTACATTTTTAGTTCATAATCCTATATTCTCCCATTGGCAAGGCATAGAATACAGAATCTCATTTGGGGCCAACAACCAGGAATAGCTATAGGTGAAGGATGTCAGAATCATAAAATAGCTAATTACAGCTTGCTACAGAAAAAAAAAATAGTCTATACAGGTTAGCAAACCTGTTCCAATGTGCATGACACTGTTCCAAAACTGAACCAAACAAAAATCCAAAAGTGTCATCTTGTTCTGATCTACATTTCTATCTTGGAGTAACATATTTACTCCAAGCCAAAACTTGCTCAGAATTAAAATGAAAAATTTGATACTATACAAGGCTATTCAGCAGTTTTTAAAATGTAATTATAACTGTACAGTTTGGTAAAATAGTGATTTATTAGATAGCAACCCATTTAAAATCAATGACTGGATTTATTATTGGTTAATGTTTAATATGCTGTTGTCTTGCATATAACATTTAACTACATTCTTTCATTCAAGAAAATCTGCTGTATTTTCCTGTATGAATGGCATCATGTTTCGAAGAGAAAAATTTAATTAGCAGAATTACTTAGATGTTCATATATGATTTTCAGAACAAAATTTTTCAAGCTAAGGTGGTGAACTTTCAGCCACCATATTGTGATTTAGGCACATAAACATTCTGATTAACAGGCCTCTGCAGTTCCAAATGTTGGTCGCCAGTAGCTGTTCTCAAAATGACCTTAGTGTAAGTTTGAGTTTTTCTCCAAATAAAAATTGGTCCAATAAAAGATTATTTCACCCACTCTCTCTCTTTCATAAATATCCTGGGTCCTACATGGGAACAACATTGCCAGCAATATTTCTAAGATGCAGCTTTCTGAGAAATGGTCTTTCTATGGTTTGTCTTAATTGAATACTTTTTCCAAACTGTAACATATAATCTCTGATTCTAATGCAAGGCTTAAAATTGCAGAAAGGACTCATTCCAAATGAATGCATAGAGGACTGTTAAAAAAAGGGCCAAAAGATGTTGAAAGCTTTGTGTGATGCAAGGCAATTCTACATGAAATATCTGCTCATGAATAACAGGATTTCAGTTTGATGTGGCTGGAGTTTACTTACTCCAGGTGAAAGTTACCAGCTCTTGTGCCTTTTGGTCTGGCATGTACAGTAAGTAGAGGCTGATACTCTGATAAATTGACATAATAGGGAAGGGAGCAAGAAGAAAGCTTTTTTTTTTCCCCCCCTCAGCTGCTGTGAATTCAGCGTAGTTTGTTAAGGTGGGCTAAAACTGCCACTAAAGTAAATGGGATTAATACACAAATACAAGGGCAAGCACAATGAGGCAAAATTCCAGGGATTCTGTTTTATTTCAATAACAACAAAATTTCCACCATTTTTTTTTTGCTAATGTGTGTCATTTTAGAAGGATTAGTGCAGAAAACTGAGCATTCCTTATCAATCATTTCCTTTTGCTGTTCTAATGAAGACGTCATTATGATATTTTCAGTCTATATTTACACTTTTTTCCCCATAAAATGGTGTCCTTAATTTAAGTCTTTCACACCTAATCTTTTTTTTATGTTAATTACTCCTGAACATAATCATAGAATGCTTGGAAGCTCTGTGTAGTGCTTTCATCTGGAAACTACGTTGACTCATTAAATGCAATTCTATAAGGGCCATCCTAGGCTTCAGTTCGGCAAAGCTGTTAAAAACATGCTTAAGTGCTGTTCTGAATATGGATAGACTTGCTGAGCCACAATTCAGGCCTGTGTAAATTAAACTAATTAAACTTATTTCTCCTGGGATCAAAATCTAGAATCTTGAACTCTCTACTTATAAAATCACCAAAGCTATGTAATGTCTGTTCTACATGAAAAGGCACTACACTTGGGACTCCATCTCAGTACTCCTGACACAGGTTGACTGACGCTACTTTCTGAGCTCAATTCCTGAATAAGGCCAGCTGGAATAATTACGATCATCAAGGAATACAAGCCATTGGACTTCGCTGAATTAATTCTTCTTTAAAATAGAGCATATTTTCTAGGAAAACATCCAATCTCAATTTTAAAATTTTCAGTGGTGAATATTCCACCACAACACTTGGTAAATTGTTCCAATGCTTAATTATTTTCAGTGATAAAAAATAGTGCTGTATTTCCAGTCTGAATTTGTTTTCAACTTCCAGCCATTTGATATTGTTATACTTTTGTCTGCTAGCCTGAAGAAGCCTTTGTGAGCATGGTCTCTGGAAGGCCTATGCTAGAATGCTCGATCAGGGCAAGCTGCAAGGAATAGGGCAAATGAGCCACAGAAATGTTGGCTTATTTTGTAGTTAAATTCACCAAACCAGTAACAAAGCAGCTTCTGTCATACTTACATGGTTTTTCTAATTATCTACAAGGAATGAGCCCTGTTTACTTATATTTCACACCCTTGAAGGTTGGTTTCAGTTCAACCAGCCTGAAGGTTGTGGAAGCCTCACTAACTCAGCATCACGCTCTATCAAATTTCTGTTCCCCATGCAGATGCTTATAGACTTTGGTAAAGTCATCCCTTAATCTCCTCTCTTTTGAGCTAAACAGACTGAGCTCTTTGAGTCTTTCATGCTAAATCCTGTTTTCCAAGCCTTTATTCTTGTGGCTCTTCTCTGAAAACCCTTCAGTTTATCAATATGGCTCTTCTCTGAAAACCCTTCAGTTTATCAATATGGCTCTTCTCTGAAAACCCTTCAGTTTATCAATATCCTTCTTAATAGTGAACCCCAGAGTTGGACACAACATTCCAGCAACAGTCACACCTGTTACCAGATTTGCCCATCATCTGGGATGTGCTCAGGTACTAGCCCATCCACACAGGGGGAAGAGTTCTGACATTTTATCGATGTTCTGCTTGTGTCACCTGTGTGTCCATATAGAGCTATGCTTCTTCCTTGCAGGACTTAGGTTTCCCAGGGCTGGCTTCCTCCAGCCTGAGAGTCAGATGAACATACACACAGATTAACAGCGTGCATCTGAGCAGACTGGGGGTGGTTGTAGCTGTGGGCCCAGAGTGCTGGAGACAGGCAGAGTCTGCAACACAAACTGTCAGGAGAAGATGAAGTCTCAGTGGAACTGATACAGCTTTTGGATCCAGACAACAGAACAGAGTTTTGAACTTGGGTAGGGTTTTTTTGTAGGTTCAAGGGAGAACATTATGAGTAAATGATGACTCAAGGGAGTATACCACAGTTGTTTTGTTTAGAATGGGCATTAGGAACTGCTCATTCCTGACTATAGGCACTGGTCCTTTGAGCAACCTCACAATACAATCAGGCAGATTAAGTATTTGGATGCCAATAGAGAGTTCATTACTCTATTTGGTCTGATAACTACTGAAGTGAGTATATGCAGGCATAGGTTCATTAGCATCAGAAGCAGAAACTCCCCCATCATGCAGTGCTTCCCTGATTCTTTGGTCCCAGAGTTCAGAGAGGTCTGTGCCTTGGAAATGGCAGTTTAGGTGTGTTTTCCCTGCCTTTTCATTGAATTTTAGTAAGTCTTTCTTCTGATCAATTCTGGTTCAAACAAAGCCTGATGGGGAAGAGGGAGTCCTTTATGAACCAGAGAGGCGGGGTACTGTGACCCGATTCTGCAAGAACATAGAGCTGACAGGCAACACTAGTGCCAAATACAGAAGTAAAATAACTTTGATACTACTGGTTAAGTCCTAGGGATTGTCATTGTGGCCACAATGTCAAACTGGGCACTCTTGTTGCGATGTGATCCACCCTTCCCTCTAGGTCCTTTTCAGAATCACTGCTTCCCAGGATGGAATCCCTCATGCTGTAATTATGCTCTACATTCTTTTTCAAGATGCCTGACTTTACATTTGGCTGTACTGAAATGTATATTGCTAGCTTATGGAATGATTTTTGATAGCTTGGTATCAGTCATCCCTACTCCTTGCTATTTACCACCATACATTACATCCAAACATTAGATATATAATGTAGAGGAACCGTTTGATGTTTCGGAAATGAGAATTTTACCTAGAAGTAAGTGTTTGTATTCACATGAATCTAACATTTCTTAAATACTTGTTAAATCATTAAAAACATTTTAAATCATCACTAGTTTGGAACCTAAATTTCTTTTCTTTTCTTAATTAAAAGTGGCCACTTAAAAGAGTTGGGTTCTTTTTTTTTTTTTTTTTTTTTTTATCTTCATACTGAGGCATGTTGTCTAAAAGATTTGATTAAGCATAATGTCTAAGGAAAGGACTAACTTACACCAAAGTTTAAAATACATCATTTTATTAAAATCCTTCTCAAGGGACATCTTTTTAAGTCTAATCATTTTAAAATCATCATCTGATTTAAAATTGAAAAAATGAAGAAAAGTGGGAACATAGGCTAACTGACTTTTCATTGTTTTGTAAAACACACAGTAGACACGTGGGTTTCTTTCCATGGTTGAATATATAAGAATGAGATTTGAATTTCTTGTGGAATGGAAGACATATGTGAACCAATAGTAATTAATTAACCCAGAAGGAAGATTTGTGAGTTCATTAGAAGAGAGATTGTGAAAAATACAAAAGGCAATTGAAGTAAGAACAAAATAAAACAAAACCAGACTTGTAGATTACTGTGAGTTCCAGATAGAAATTTATGAACAGCAGCAGGACAAGTATTATTGAGATTACTCACAGGTCCCCTCAATTAATTCTTTAATCTGGGCATAAATTAAGCTTGGCAGGAAATGCTTATTCTGTGCCAGCATTGAATCGCTGCCATCACAACTGATCATATCTGTTGACAAGTATAAGTTATAAAACTTAAAAGTCATTTATGTGTATAACAATCTGGCATAATGTGGCACCCTCCTCCTTTCACAGGCACCCCTTCTGCTTAAGGGAGTCTGCTTTGTTCTGTACCATCAGGGGTTCCCCCATGAAGGGAATAGTTTTGTCCTTTCTCTGGTCCCACCTGTTGAGCTGGGCCACCTAGACCCTCTTCTGGGTGTTTATTACTGTCCAACTGTAGTTCACTTCCCCAATGACTTATGAGGGAGGGACCTTGTCCTACCCACTACTCCATGGACCCTAAGAATAGCAGCCATATGTCACCATGTCTCCTAATGAAGCTGCTTTCAGTTTTGGGGGCCTAATTCCCTGCAGCCCCACCCTCCACCAATGCTTCATTCTTAGCTCAGGGCTGCTTTCTGTTCAGGCCCAGCAGCCAGCCAGTTCCTTCTTGCTCCTGTAGTTCCTGTTATTTCTGAGCTAGCCATGGTGCTGCAGTTCCCTTTGCTATTCAGGAGCACCATCTGTAGAGCCCAGCACAGATACTAATAAGTGGATCCACATCTACTAGAATAAACTTTTATATGACCTGCAATCCACCCTTCATCTTTTAGATTTAGCTGTATCTACACATCAGGGTTTGGGGTTTTTTGAGTTAGCAGTGCCCTATCAGCTCTTGAACCTTTGCCACACAGAACAGCTGATGAATCCCACCATTCACCTAAAATCTGATTAGCTGTTGAGCCCTACCAACTTCCTAACAACTGATCAGTCTTGTCCACCTGCCTAACAGCATCAGATGTTGAAACCACCTAACAGCTGATCGGTTGCTCCAGTCCTGCCCCAGAAGTCATGGAGATCTAGTCATCCATAGCCATCTGATCTGCAATCCACAAAAAAATGGTCACTAGAGATCTGGATTTGCAGATCTCTAACCTTCAGCTCTCTTTTGTTGCCAGCAAGTAAATGCATGGCTGTGGGCCTACCTCCAATTAATATGCTCCTTCTGTTCCTGATTGGCTGCTCCCTGCAGCCTCTCTAATTAGGTCGCCCTTTGCAGTCACTCCCCATTGGCTGCTTCCTGTGCATTCTCTAGCCTGCACAGAGGACTTAGATACCCTGCTATTTTCTAGGGACAGGTGTGGGAAGATCCTGAGGCTTCCAGAAAAGGGACACTTGGTCTAATCTATCCCATCACTTAGTCACTTCTGGGTTGTAAAGGAAATAAACTTGGATGTATTTCAGTAGTCACCATGTAAAACTATAAAAGACTGAATCCAGCTATATGAACAGCAAAATGCTGCCTGTTTATTTTTCACAGTCTCATAGCTGACATACCAGATAACCAGTTATGGCATCCCAGAGACAGAGTCACACTGAATGAGTCCAACAGTGCCTGCGGGCAAAATATTTGTTGGCTTTTGGTACCAAACGCATGCATACTGAGGCATGCAGCAGTAAGGGTTTAAAACTTTTGCATGTTCCAAACTCCACACTGGTACAACAGTACTTTAAATCCTTTAATTAAGGTACATGGTGCTCCCAGTTAACCTGCTAATACCTCTAAAATAAACACAAGCAGTAACAGACCCCCAGTAAATGAGTCAATGTGCTGTAGTTCTAGTCAAACAAAAACAAATCCCTTAGCTACCACTCTGGCATTATTAATTTCATACAAGTGTCCAGCAAATGGCAAGCTGCATCCTGCGGGGAAAAAAATTCTAATTATTTGTTCCCCTGCATTCTTTGTGTGGCTCAGCACTGGATTTGTAACCGATGAATCACTGTTAAGAAACACAATATATAACACAGAGTTGTGAGAATGTCTTCATCCAATATTTTGAGCATGATTATCAAAATCTGTTTCCCTATGACCATCATGCAACAGTTAGACTATCTTTACATTTGTAGGGAAAGGTAGCATTGCCCCAGATCCTGCAAAGCACTTAAACAAGTCATCAACAAATCTGCTGGACTCCTAGGGGCCCGCTCAAAAACTTAGGCACCCCTTGATATCTGGCAGAGAAGAGCCCTCTGCTTCTGCAAAGCTATGGTGGCTCCTTTCAGCAACAAGGCCCTCCCCCACTACTGAAAAAAGGTCACTGCTGGTGGCTCTTTCAGCAGCATGGGGTGAAGGAGAGATTGTGACAGCTATTCCCCTCCAATACCACTGTCTTTCACCGAGGGCAGCCCCCCGCCAGTGCCAATGAAAGAGCCACCAGCAGCAGATTTTTTTGGCAGCTGGAGAGGTGGTGTTCTTGCCACCAAAAGAAAACCCTGCCCCTTCCACTGAAAAAAGTCATTGCTGGGAGCTCTTTTAGTGGTGCAGGAAGTCGTGGGAAGAGGGAGGGATGGTGGCACTGGACAGGAAGAGCACTGCCATCTCGCTTCCTTCCCCCTGTGCTGCCCAAAGAGCTGTCAGCAGTCACTTTTTTTTCCCAGCAGCATTGAAGGGGGAGCCACAGCAGCCTTTTGGGGGCAGAAGCTTGATGCACTCTGCATTGGGGGCAGGGGGGCTTTGTTCTGGCACTCTTAAGCATTAGGGGCAAAATCCTAAGTGTGACAACAACCTGGCACCTAGGATTTGTCAATTCTGTCTTAAACACACGCCTAACTTTAAGTATTTGGCTTCAATATGGCTGCTCACATGTTTAAAGTTAAGCACATGCTTAAATGCTTTCCTGGAGCATGATTGTAATTAATCTTATTGATGTCTTTGACATGATGTCTTTGATTTGAATATTTGTATGGTTGCATGATAAAAGTAGTATAATACTTAAGCAACTCATTTTGCTGATTTGTTATTTGAATGTAAATCTGGGCAATGAGCATCTCTTGAATGTTTTGGGAATTAAAATATATCTAAAAGAAATTTTAATTTGTATTGGGTTTGCTTAGTAATCATGAAGGGTATTTTTAGGAAGTCTGTAGCAAGGTGGATAGCAGAACTAACTGCACTTTATTTGGGGAAAGATTGGTGTTTGATACATGACCAACTTATAGTTGTATCAGTAAACTCTAAGTAGAGAATGGCTTTATTTAATTTTCAGCTGAAGTTCAATGTCCCACTAAAATGAATAGTCATGAGGTATGATTTTACTCCAGAGTTTTGTTGTCAAATGAAAAACAGTATAGTGGGATTTTTTTTTTTTTTTAGAGTATGCTTTGGAAAAGTAAAAACTAAAGTTCAAAATTTTGCTGAAAAGTTTTAAAGTATATATGTAGCTTTTTAACTTTTTTTTTTTTGCTACAACAAATGAACAAGACACTTTAAAAAAATAAAAATCACTAACTAGAGTTGGCGGTCAATTTAAAGTCCAAGAGGAATGATCATTTTAATGTTTCTGGGGGTCTCATGTAGTACTAATTGTTTTAATACCATGCCCAGGGCCTTGGATAGATGTCTTTTTATTATTGCTATCATTGACATTAAAATACACTTTTAAAATGCATTTTTGTAAACTACAAATGGTTAGATTAGTCTAATACATGCCCACAATCTCCAGATTCTTTCCTCTATGTCTTGTATTTGCACAAAGTAACACACATCATTGATGTTTCAGGATGGATGGATGGACGAACAGATTATGTAATACAGTAAAAACAAGAAGAGTGAAGAATAAAACCATGAGTGAAAAAGTAATTATCTGTGAATAGATCTGACTATTTAATAAACGCTCCATCCAAAATGTTTAATTAATAGCAAAGATTTCAAAACAGAGTGAAAAATCTAATTGAAAGAAAGTTATCAAATAATTAATTTCATTTAGAAAATCTGTCCCTAATTAATCCATTCCGTGATAGAGTTTCTCCTCCAAGCAATGACTATAATTTTCTTCTGGTGAGTCCTATTTGCATAATGTTTCAGGTACTAATTAGTAAAAGTAAATTAATGCTGAGGGTTGTGTGTTTTCAGAATGCCCCTGGGCTCCTTAATCCTGACACACGTTTAAAGTATGACAAGTGTTGTCTTTTATATTGTTTCTAATTGCAAAAGTGTTGATTAAAAAAAATCCACCATTTAGGGAGTCATCACTCAGACAATAGTCAATTTTCTTTAACTGATTTAAAAAAAACACTTTGGAAAGTGAGAAAATTGAGGAAATAAAGCTGTCTAGACTTTTATTCTTCAGCTTACTCTTTAGCTGTCACTCACTGGCACAAGTAAAACAAATCAGTGATCCTCATGAACATTATACTCTGGTTAAGCTACCTGACTATTAGGATCACACACAAATAATACCTATAGTTAATGTGCCTGCTACTTGTCTGCCAGACTTTAAGCATTCAAGCTGAAATGTTTCAGGTTAGGTGACTCCGTAAGGATGAACTCTTGGTGGTCTTTCAACTAAAATGATTCAACTATTTCAGTGAATGAGACTGGGGGAAAATTTGTGTTTTTGTCCTTGTTTTTCATTTTGAATCAGATATTCTAAAATTCATTTCTATGTTACATACGTTCTTTCTGTGAGGTCAAAATATGTTTATAAGGTTGAAACATTTCATTTTGAGTTTCATATATTTTATACTGTAGTTATCTAAACATTTGACTCATATTTGTCATTTTGTATAATATGAGATAACTTAAATATTTTCACTCTATAGAATGTTATGTAGACATAACTTGAAACAGTAAAGATAAGCAAAGCATTATGGAATATTTCAATCTTATTAAAACCATATTGGATTTTTTGAAGAAAAAATAAACAAAATGGTATGTTTTGATGGAACACTTTGATTTTGTTAAATTAGCATTTTCCACTGGCAATGAGTGAATGTATTGTCAAATGATAAAAGAAGAAATAAGGACAACTCAGGCTATGTCTGCACTTAGAGTTTCTATTTGAATTACTGAATTCGAGTTAGTCAATTCAACCTAATAATTATTAATTCAAATTCAGTCAATTTGAACTGACATGGCCACACTAGAAAATCCAATTCGAATTGGCATGTCCCTGGACATGAGAGGTCCTCATTTTGAATTGATGAAAGCGAGTGTGTCCGTGCACTTAATAGAATTTGAATTGATGACAATCAATTTGAATTCAGCTCTAAGTATAGACATACCCTGAGAGAATTACAGACAAGTCATTTTAAATTTAATACTCGGGGCAACTAATTAAGCACTCAGTTTGCAAACACGTGGAAGATAAGAAGGTGATCAGTAACAGTCATCATGGATTAGTGAAAACAAATCATGTCAAATGAACTTGATAGCTTTTTTTGACGGGATAACAAGTCTTGTAAAGAGTGGGAAGTGGTATATGGGGTATATTTTTACTGTAATAAGGCTTTTGATACTGTTTTTCATGACCTGCTTATAAAGAAATTAGGGAAACACAGCCTAGATGGAGCTACTATAAGGTGGGTGCATAACTGCTTGGAAGAAGTGCTCCCAGATAGCAGCTATCAGTGAGATACTCTCCAGCTGGAAGGGTACATTGAGTGAGGTCACACAGGGACCTGTTCAGTAGAGTCATCAATGATTTTAGATAATGGCATAGAGTGTCCACTTATAAAGTTTGAGGATACCACATGGGAATGGTTGCAAGTGTGCTGGAGGATAGGATTAAAATGCAGAATGAGCTGAACAAACTGTGGAAATGATCTGAAGTAAATAGGATGAAATTCAACAAGGACAAATTGTAAAGTATTTCATTTGGGAAGGAATAATCAGTTGTATCCACTCAAAGTGGGAAATGGCTCCCTAGGATCAACTACTGCAAGAAATGACCTGTGAATCATGTGGGCAAACCATGGGTTTGTATAGTGTTATTTTGATATTTTTTGTCTTCTATAAGTTAGCTATAAGTCTGTCTACATTAACACTCTGCGGAAGCTGTGGTCATGAGATTGTGCCATTACAACAATTCTGCACTGGCATTGATGTAGAATAAAAATATTTGTATTGGGGTGGTCTTTGGGATTCCTGGGCCCTGAGTAAAAGTCAAGGATGAGGCTCCCATCCTTGAATTTTGCCTTCCCAGACTCACCAGGGTCCTTGTCAGCCTCCTGACACTTTGCTGGGACCACTGCCAGCCCCTCAGGCCTACTGCCAGCTCCCTCGACCCCTGTCCCTGCCACCGGAGCCCTTGGCCCTGCCAGCCTCACCAAGGCCCCCACCAGTGACCCTGACCTTGCCAGGGCCATCACTGGCTCCTTGCAGGTCTTGTCATAGCCCCCCCACCCCAAGTCACCTCAATGGCCTAGCTGGGGCCCCTGCTGCGCTGTCAGGAGCCATGGTGTGGGGTCCCCTCTCTCCCTTGCAGAGCCCTGGCCAAATGCCCACAATGCTCATATATTTGTGGGTAGTACAAGTATGGCACTGACCCTGGGTAAATACTCAGCTTTTTAGCCTTCTCTGAAGCCTGGATTGCATTGTCTTCACTGCTATGTTCCATGCTGGCTGGATTCAAGAGAGTCAGGGTAGACTAGACCAGCCAGTTTTTTGCTGGGTAGACACAGCCCCAGGAAAACACCTGTTGAAATGGGAGCTTTATAAGAGTAAGGGATGCAAGATTGGACCACTTTTATTCTTGTAGCTGGCTTCTGTACTAGAATAAACAGACACACACAATTCAGAAATCAGACGGGGTGGAAAACTTTTCTTTTAGCTACTTGCCATCTTTAGGTCATGAAAACTCTTCCTATGTTTATCCCCGCCCTAGCCTCATTCACTAACCTAAAAATGTTTTGGTATGAGAGAACCTTCATTAAGTTGCAGAGAGAACACAAATGGAAATTATGGGAACTGTATCATTCTAACATATTTTCATCTGTTAGAAGAGTGTCATTCATACTAAACTTGGAAAAATAAAATTTCCCAATTTAATTCAAAATCAAACATGGGAAAATAATTCTACCAAAACCAGCAACAACAAAAAATGGCTGAAATTATTTAATGGGAGGAAAAAGCAAATTCACTTCACATGTGTTTGTGACTCTTTTGTGTTCGGGTTTGAAAACTAGTTTAGCAAATAGCCACAAAATGGGTATGTTTTAATTGAACATGAGAGAATATTTACAGAAAAGGAATTTTTAAGTGCTTCTTTTCAGCCGAAACTTGATTGTAAAGCTGCATACAGAAGGAAAAAAACAAGACCTGGTGACTTGCTGAGCCAAATCCTCAGATGGTGTAAATCAGCAGTATTCCATCAACTTCCATAACATCAAGGTGATTTACACTAGCTGGGGAATCTGACCTAAAATATCCATTCCAAATCAACCACCCAATTAAATTTGAAATATTGACTTTTTGCAGAAAACTGGTTGGGCAAAAAGACCAAGAATTGTTTGGATCATTTAAATATAAATGCTATGGTGGGTCTTAAATTTTCCAGTTTAGCCTTGGATGGCTAGATAATTTTGTTCCTGATGCAGTTGTCACAGTATCTCCAGGTTTTTGATGTTCCTGAACCCTGATTATCGTTTACTCTGAGCCTCATGTAACCATTTCTGCCAGTACAAGGGGGAGGTGACATGTTAGCAGATAACAATGGTCATGTCGTTTTCAGGTATTTTTGCATTCACTTTGTGTTGGAGTAAATGGTTACACAAAGGACACAACAACGGATAGTTGGGCTCCTAGTACAGAAAATCTAGGAAAGGAAAATGATAAAGGGCCAAGATTATAATGTCAATGTCTTTTTAATTTTTAATGCCTGTTAAATGCTATTGGACTCATTGTGATCAGAAATTAGGTTAAATTTGTTCAATAAATTATTTGCTGCCAACTACTGGTTTATTTCTGCTCAGAACAGCTGTTGCTTTGTCACTACAAAAGAACTTGGAATGACATGTTGGTGACTGAGATGTCCCTTTTAATGAAATTAATGACCCACTACTCCTAGTGCCCATTCAGTGTTGGTCCATTGTCTGGATAAAATATATTTTGTCGACAGCCTCACTCAGGCTATCAGTTATACTTGCAGCTTTATTAATAACCTTTCGTTTGTGCAAGTAGAACACACTAATGAAGGGTTTTGCTTTGAGTTATGTATACTGTTATGTACGAAAAATTGGAGGAAGTACTGAGGCACAGAGAACTATTGCTGGCACCAGTCCCTAGGGACATTTAAAGCAGCAGAATGGGACAATGGAGTTTTGATGTGACCTTGCTCATTTGCTTGTTTAGTGACTGTCTGTGCTTGCCATGATTTGTTTCTAATAAACCAGCAAGGTAGGGAATACTCCTGGAGAAGATGACTACTGAACAATTGCACAAAGGCTTCATATGATTTTTTTCAGCTGTTTCAGGATAATAAGAGAATGTAATGCCTGTTCCAAACCCACTGATGGCAATGGAAAGATTCCCATTGACTTTCTACCCTCACAAGTTGAGGATTCATGCCAGTTTACAGTGGCTGAGGATATGATCTATGGACTATACATGAATATTATGGAATTTGCTGAGATTTTACAGGCATGGATGGTGTCTTAACTATTCTGTGTTACTGTATACAAAGGCTATTTCCTTGTGTTGTCAGACAAATTATTAAGGATTTAGATGTGTAATTCCCAATAATCTGTTGGATTTTCTGGGTGCTTTTTTAGTTAAAACAATAAAAATGTCACAGACACCAAGATTCACAGTTAATTATTTATCTGACTTTTTGCTGTACGCTTCCAAAACAGACACATCTATCTTCCCATTAAAAATTCAGGATTGTGTCAGCCAGCAGGCATTTACTGTGCTAAAAACTACAACTAGAGGGCTTTCAAAACATGGTTTGCCAAACTCTGCTGTTATTTATGCTCAGTACAGTCCCACTGTAATAAGTGAAATGCCCTACAGAGTTTAAATCCATGCAGAATTTGTGGCTGTGGATTTGTGTAACAATATTGTTTCATTCTAAACAAAAGTAAGTGAGAGAGGACAAAACACATCAGATCATGGAGCATGAACAGTAATGATCTGAGTGCAGAATTTGGCTGCTTTTTCTGAGACAACACATTTCTTATAGGGAATAACGTACATTATTTTTACATGACAATCAGGATCCTGGTGTAAATTATAATTCCTTTTGTGCATTTCTTCCACTAGTTCTGATTGTGTCCATTACTTTGATGTCTGAGAGTACTGCACAGCTAAACGTTGATAAATGGTCCTAGAGATTGGCAAAAAGCAGAGGGGGGAATAGCATGAGTGGAGTGTCTCCCCATTGATCTTCTCCGCTGCTGGCAAAACCATTCCCTCTCCTACCTGCTGTGTTCAATAAATATGACTTATAATATGCCTCAATTTTAGAAGGCCATTTCTGCAATCCTCAGGGGCCTTGATGCTGCCAGGATAGGCATTTCTATATAGTGTGACTTCTGTGCTGCAGGACTGAGGGTGGGAGGTAGGAAGGATGTTGATAATCATTCCCTATTTGTATATTTTTGGAATACTGCTACCTCCTCTCTTCTACCTTTTGTTTTCCTTCTATTCTAATCATGTGATAGGGGCTATCTCTTAACTGGCATAGATTTTAAAATCCAGAACGTACCATTAGAGTATTAGACCACCTAGTCTAACCTCCTGCATATCACAGGTTGTAGACTATTGTACAGTTATCCTTGCATTGAGCCCACTAATGAGTCTGCTTATGTTGACACAGTCCCTCTAGAACAGGGGTCTCAAACTCAAATCACCATGAGGGCCAGACGAGGACTAGTACATTAGCCCAAAGGCCATACCACAGAAACCTTTTCATACAATGATACCAAGTATAGTCAAAATGAAAAAAAATGAAGCATAATATATATATGCATGCCACTAGAAGTCTATAGTAACTTTAAGAAACAATACTGTGAAAAGCTAGTTCTGATTTTTAGTCATTTCATTTTAAATTTTGCATTATCAATTAATTGAGAAATTCTGAGTGTTGTTGCGGGCCACACGAGATAGGAATCACATGTGGCCTGTGCACTGCAGGTTTGAGATCCCTGCTCTAGAGCAGTGGTTCCCAACCTTTTTCAGGCTGATGACCCCTTTTTAATGAAAAAAATCTCTGCGCCCACCCCCCTGGCTGATTATGTAATTTGGGCCATGCCAAGCAGATTCTGACCTGCACTACTCTGGCAGTGCCACTGGGACAGCCGGTGAGCAGCGCTGCCTCCACCATGGCCCACGCCCCTGGGGAGCCAAGCTGCAGTAGCTATGGCCCCCTGCCCTTGCCCCTGCCAGGGAGCTGCTCTGGCCCCATTCCCCTTCCAGGATCCAGCCACAGGAGGGGAAAGACAGCCCTGGCGGGGAGCATCGGGGCTGTAGCTAGATTCCAGCCTTCATAGGGAGAGGCTCCGCAGACCTCCTCCAACATGACCGTGGACCCCTGGGGGTCCGTGGACCATGGGTTGGAAACCAATGCTCTAGAGCACTGTTAACACGGCTACTAAAAGTGACTGGCTGCCATAAATCACCATTTCTCAGATGCTGGTTTTGTATCACCACTAGTATTTGATGATCTTGGTTTTGAGAACTGAGCAGTGAGGGTCAGCAATATTGGGATTGGTGTGAGGGTATAGCTTCCAAGCTGGTTTATGAAGTGAGAACTCTAATATATTTATGCTTGAGATTTATTAGCTCTTTCTCAACTTCTTTCATTTTTGTTTTGTTTTTCCTACTGAAACAGCTGACAGAAATAACAAAAGGGTACATATGTTAATCTAGTTCAGGAAAAAAAAAAAAAAAGCAAGGAGTCCTGGAGCAGTTTTAAGGACTAACAAATGTATTAGTCTTTAATAGTTCCAAAGGACTCCTTGTGTGTTTTGTTGTCAAAAGTACACGCTTTGGGTGGATATCATTAATAGGCTACTTGTTTTTCACCAGTATCATTTTTTTCCCAGATATCCATCAATGAGCAATATTTCCATCTATCCAACAGAGCATATTCCTGCAAGCAGTGTGTTTTGTTTTGTGGTGCTAGATTTTATTTTTCTAAAATAGGAGTACTGTGCTGGCATTTCAGTGCAACAGCTACATTTTTTTTTCTCCTGTGGACCAGAATATTTGTGAAAAAAAGAAATATCACTTAGTGTCTATGACTGGACCCAGTTATGATTGACATACTTTTTTATATACTCAACTGTATGAAAGCAGGAGATACAGGCAAACTGACAGCCCCCTCATTTCCAAATTTCTCTGCTTTACTTGCTGTGAGAGTTTACTAGGACAATGGGCAGGAGTCCCTTTGCAGACAAAAATCAAGCTAGCCAATTAAGGGCTATTGTTCATAATATATGTAGCTAGCTAGCTTCCCCCCCACCCCTTCTTCCCCCCCCCCCCCCCGAACACACTATATTGGAGCAATATGCTGGGTGAATAAAATTGACTCTGTTGAAAAATAAACTGAATTTCCAGGGTTATCAATAGTGTTAAAATTTTTCAATAGTGATTACGCTTATGACATTGGTGCTGAAGCACCATTTGTGTAAAACGAGTCTTTTCTCTGGCTCTATTGGCCTATGTGCTGCTGTATGGGGGGGGGGGGTGAATTGACTGGGAATGAATAGGGGAAGTGGCCGAATTTTGTTAGAAGAAGAAAACAGGAATTCCCAGCAGTGGATTGGCTTGAGCATTACCCATTGTTACCTGCTCATTCCTCCCCAATGCCCTGAATGAACAAGGAGGGGGGATATTGCAATCCTTATATGCTTAAAATATGTAAAAACTTACATTCATGACAATTCCCCAAAGACCCTTTTTGGTTACAAGCAAGGAGTACCACTTTGTGGTGACAAGTTCCAAAAGGGGTACATATGCTAATCCAGTTCAGCAGAAGAAACAAGGAGTCTGGTAGCACTTATGAAGACTAACAAATCTATTTCTTGCATGAGGTTTCATGGGTGAGAATCCCATTTTGTCAGGTGCTTGAAAATTATACCCACCTTTCTTTGTTGTTCATAGGTTTAGTCAATGCTGCACAGAAGCCTAACTTTACAACATGTTATTTTTTTTTGTAAGTACAATGCCCACAGATTACTGATCAAGCTTCTAGAAAGGGAAGGGAAGGGGGAGAAAGATGATAAGCATGTTCCCACCAAAGATCTTATGCAGAAGAGGGGTGATGGCACAGGTCCAGTTGCATTTCTGCCCAAATTTCAAGACCAAAGAGGCAAGGGAAGATACTATAGTTTAACTAGAATTTCATTTACAAAAAAGCAAGACCTGCCTCTGCAGCACTGGCTTAATCTGAGTATCCAGTTTGTTTGTTATTCTCCTCCAGATGTTGGTGTGGTATAACCTAAGGGGGCCTTTAGTGAGGACTGGGTTGCTTTCTAAGAAGACTGGAATAAACCTTAGGAGTAATCGACTTGTGCTTTATTTGAGACACAATGTGAGAATGGAATGACATCACTGTGCCATCAGAGTAATCCACAAGGATCAGATGGCCAGGAGGAGGGACTTAGTGGCAAAAGAGAGAGATGCATTCAGGCCATCATCAACTATGAAGTATGGCCGCTGTTCCACTGCTAACCTAGAGAGCCACGAGTGTGGGCCTCCACCAAGCAGTGTTGGTAAAGAAGGGCCCCAGCTGCTTTTTTTGGGTTAGGTTGGGGCAGGAGGGAACATGGAAGGTCTGCGATGGCCTTCAACACCCACTTGTGTAGATGGTCATTGGGCTTTCTGCCACCTGAGCAAAGGCCCCTGGCCGAGCCTCATTGGCCTAAATGGAGATTTCCTGGGAGGGGCTGTACCACAAGCCCCTCAAACACAGCACTCTGAGGGAAACGCATCATCCACCTAAACAGATGGCTGTGTGGCCACCTCTCACCCAACGAGAGGGCCCTGGGCAGAGATGGGAGGCTTTTCTTCTCATAATCCCCTTAAGCAAAAGACCTTTGTGGGTCACAAACTTGCCTTGCCAGGCTGAGGTATGGATGAGGTGGTGGTTTGGCCAGTGCTCTGTGGAGTAGGGCTGCCTGAGCCCTCATTTGGGGTTTTGCATAGGTTCCTTGATTCACTTCACGTGGTCCTACATCTTGGGAGTGCAGCAGTTTGAATGGGGCAGGCAACAGATTCTGGCAGAAGGAAGGGCATTGTAAACTTTTTAAAAAGTTTCTGGAGCGCTCCAGACTGCAGTTTATTTTGATTTGAGATAATCTGTCCATCCTGAGCACCACCCCGCTATTCAGAGATGCGCTGACAGGAATCTGTTGTTTTAGGGAGGCAATTCTGCCTAGTGGATAGAGCACTGGACTTACAAAAAGCTGGAAAATCTATTCTCAGGCCTGCTGGGTGACCTCAGGCACATCATTTTCCTGTTCTGTGCCTCAGTTTCTCCACTGTAAAGTGCTTTGAAATGGACTGGTGAAAAGGTGTAGCAATTACTATTATTGGAGGAGACCCACACATGTATTGTCAGTGACATTTTAGCTTCTTATACTATTATCGTGAAATGTTAGTTAATGAATGGCTCGTTTATTTCCACCATGAATCACCCTTTTCTTTGCTAAAAGTTGGGGGGGGGGTGAGACTAAAAAAGTACAGTTAAAGAATTGTTTCCCCTCAGTCTCTTTTTTCCCCTCACTCATTTAAACAAAATAAAAGGTTATTTAAAATATAAATTCTGTCTGGGACACTGGCTCAAAGCTAAACCATTTGGCCAAACCCGATAATGATCCTTGTTCCTTGCTGTTTGAAATGAAATGAGTAGCTCCAGGGTGGCCTAAAAGGTTACAGGAATTAAATTAGAATCAATGAACCCAGACTGATCCTGAGAGATCTAATATGCTGTTGTCAGGTAGGCTTAAAATTATTCTGCCCCTACATTCAGATACTCTGTGTGGTTTATGATAAATGAGAGATAGCACTGCACATCCCATCATGTTTGTAATATTTTTCTGGGTGAAAGTTTGTGTCTCTAATGGACTGTGTGAAAGGGCTGACTCCTGCAGCCCACAGAACACGTTTAAGTCAGCAGAACCAATCTGCTGCTGTGCATACATGGGAAGATGGGAGATTGTGCGGAGATAGGGGTCACAAAGCAATTGGCTGCCATGCATAGGGAGAGCTTCATTCCTCTGCTGAAACACTGGTAGAGACAGAGACATAAGGTATGATACTGTGCTTATTTGCTTTCACTGCCAAAAATTTGCCAAGTGTTCACGGACTTCAGAATGGGTCTCTTCTAGAGAACACTATAAAAAATTCCTGTCCAAGAATACTTTTCCCTAGATATGCTCTAGCCCTTAGGTTTTACCATGGAAAAATACACTTTCTGCTTCTCCGAGTCTCAGCCAAGTTTATTTTGTTCAACTTCTTTTTTTCCTCCTTCATATTTTTATTTGTATTGTAATAGCACCCACACACGCACATCAGCTAAGATCAGAAGACCCTATTGTGGTAGGCTCTGTGCAAACACAAAATCTGCCTAGATGCCCTTACAAATTAAACGGACAGAACAGGCAGAGGGAAGGGAAGACTAGAAAAGTCACTGGCCTAAGATCATGAAGCACTTCAGTGGCAGAGTCATTTATAAACCCAGACATACAGAGTCTCTGGCCAGTGCTGTATCAACTAATCATTAAGATAATTTTGTTTTCTTTCTTTTGAATGGGATAGCTATTCCCACCAATGTCATGTACCAAACACTCTGGTAAGGGTTGAAAAGACCTGCTGCTGATCACACAGTGGAAAGTGTGCTGCGCATGTTGCTAAAAGATGGTGCCAGGATGTAGTAATCAGGAGCATGTTTACAGACCAAATGATGTAGGGATGGGAAAGCAAGAACAAACTTGGCACACAGGTTTCATAGATGTTTTTAGGGATGCTTGGTGCCAGATGCTTCCTTCAGTTCTATAACAGATACACTTCTGTACTAAACGTGGATACAAAGTTTTATTGTTCCACCTTATTTAGAGTTTTAAAATAATTTAACCAAGTGCCTGCCATGGAGTGGCTCACATATAAGAGTGCTGAACTCAGCTCTGGACCAGGGTGGATACCCAAGACTGCTGGTATTCTATCATTAGCTTTCACAAATCCAGTAATAAAAGGATACTCAGGATCACTATGTTAGTTTAAGCATGAAGTCACAGATAGTCCCCTTATGCTCTCTAGCTTTTCTTTATCACCCAGACAAACTGAACATAGTGATAGAAGGTTATTAAAAAAATCACATAAATAATGTCTGGTCACTAGATACTCAGGGTCTCATGTAAAACCATACTGTAATCAGTTCTGCTGGTAAACTAAAACTAAAGATTTATTAGCTAAGGGGAAAAAAGAGTTGCTAAAAGGTTAAATCAGACAAAATACATTACATTTAGAATAGAGTTTATAGTCAAACTGATAGCAGAGGTGTAGTGTGCCAGTCTCTTAAAATTTCTTCATACATTCCTCCTCAGGGCTTCCGAAAAATGGCTTGTGGAGACTCTATCTATTATCGAGAGTGCTCCATGACAGCAATCAGATGAATCATCAATGAAACGGTCTCTCTCAGCATGCCTTCTCATAGCTGAACACAGTCTGCCAATGCTACAAGAATGTAAGGTTCATGTGGGTACCGGAGTAAAGAATGCCACCAGACAGCTGAAAGTCATCAGCTAAACTAAGTTTACCAAAGCACACAATACTTAGTAGCACTTATCAGTGCTGGTGAAATCCGCTCACACCTAAGCACTAACACCAATTAGTACTTAACACTCATACTCCAAAACACAGCGGGGCACCCCACTGCGCCGCAGAGTGGCCGCCCGAGGGATCCAGGTATGGCTGATCATCCATCCATGGCGAGTCTCAAAGTCCCACCCCACCACCTAGACTTTTGTAAGGTCTGATGTTTACCTGCCACCGTTCCCATACAATAAATTTACGTCTCTCTCTCTCTCTATGCAAAACAGCCAGTTCTGGGAAACTTTCTGTGCAAAACACTTCATTCTGGGGAACCTTCACAAACAGATAACTGGCGAACTTTCACAGGCTGATAACGTGCACATGTCAAAAACAACCTAAGACATAACAATACATTTGGCAAAACAACCTAAACCTTGTGGCAATTAGCCCAAGCAAAGGCAAAATTAAACAATAATTTCTTTCAACATGCAGCAGTACTCCGGGGTCCGTGTGCCTGTCACACTACTCCTCTTCATAACAAAAGTCTTCCGGGCTGGCCCACTACAGCCAACTATACTAGTGCAGCATGTATCCATAGCGTTCCATTATTGAGCTCATAACACACCACTCTTTGAAGCCAATGTCCCTCCATGCTGAGTAATTTAGACAAATGGGAAACAATGTTATTTTTTGACTATTTTTTCATAAGAATTTACACAAATAAATTCACAACTAAACACTAACACATATTACTGCTCTATGGTTAATTAAGCACAGACACAGCAGTCATAGGTAAAAGTGTAAATATAATTACTAGAGGGGTAGCTGAGTTAGTCTGTATACAGCAAAAACAACGACAGTCCTATGGCACCTTATAGGCGAAGGGTATTGTCCACACATATCTTTTAAATCAAAATAATGGTGGTTATGTCTATTTAAAAAATATTAGGTCCACGCAACGTTCTTTTGAATTGAAATGATGAGCTCCATCATATCGATTCAAGAGATGTTGACTTGAAATAGCTTAAACCTACTTTAATTTGAATCGTCTGTTAAAGCGAAACGGTTATTTTGAAATAATGCCATTTGGACGTGTTATTTCAAAATAACCCTTATTTTGAATTAATGCATTTGCCCTTCTCCTTCCCAGGGTGCCTTTCTTTTTCTATATATTGGGTGGGGGCATGACACCGGGAGGAGGCCATGTTGCCACACCTCCCATGGTGCACCTCTCCTGATTCGAAATAGCAAGTCCTGTGTCTGGACATGCTATTTCAATTTGAGGTTTGTGCTTTTTTGATTTAAGTTAATTCGAAATAATGATTTTATTTCGAATTAGCTTATTTCAAATTAACTTATTTTGAAATAAGCATCTATGTGTAGACATAGCCTAACAGATTTCTTCGGGTACATGCTTTCATGGGCTTCAACCCACTTCATCAGTGCAGCTGAGAAAGTGGGTTGGAGCCCACAAAGGCTTATGCCTAAAGAAATCTGTTAGTCTATAAGGTGCCACGGGTCTCTCAGTATAATTGCTGAGACATGTGTCATTAGGAACTAACAGGTTCATAGACAAGTGGATATAAACATTAATATTTCCTTTTCATCTAAGTGATTTACTACAGCAGATGTATAATAGCAAATAAATAACAGGATAGCAAAGGTTAACAGAGTAGTTAAATCTTACAAGTGTTGTGGTTTGAACACATTACAATTCCTCTTGACAATCTGCTGAGGTTCATACACAGGTGAACTATGTAGTGCTTTTAATCTGAGTTGATCTGCCAGTATCAGAGACCAGCGGCTGCTAAGACAGATGTTGATTTTTAAATATACCAAGACCAACAAAAATAGGAAAAAGAGGTCACAGAGGCACTTAATTTTAGCCAAGTGTGTCTTGAATCTGTTCCTTCTTCAGAGGACTTCCATGCGTTGAAGGCTTTTCTACCACAATACATTTCAGTCTTTCCCTCCAATTAATATATTTCACGTTACACAAAATATGAGGTTAGAAATGGCATTGAAGAGACAGTTGCCTACATCTTTTTGTTCTCTGTTTGCACAGCACCAAGCACATTGGAGCCCTTCATCCATGTAACCCCTAAGTGTTACCACAATACAAATAATATAAACAACAGTACAAACTACTTTAAATCCATTAGCTATAGCTGTAGTTTTAATAGAAACTAAAATAAGCCTTGGAAAGATGCTTTAAAACCCCAGTGCTTTGCTTTTCTTTCAAACTATGTGAAGTCTTTTCTGCAGATTCAAACAGCCTTGTCTCTGTTGTGCAAATCCCTAAGTTATAGTGAAGCCACTGGCAGATTCCCGCATCTTGGAAAAAACCTATCTTTGAATAAAGCTTTCAGCAGAGCTGTTTTTGAGATCTACTCATAGCTGCTGTATATCTGCCATATTTACTTAAGAGATGGGACCTTTAATATGAGTAAAGTCTGCAAAGCTGAGCCTAAGCTCATATCAGATGAAAAAGCTTTGACTCACTAGATGCAGCACTACCTAGCATCACGGTCAGCCAAGTTTTTATTTCTGTCCAGACATGTTGGTGATTTCCCCAAAGGAGAGAGAGTCATTCCTCACTGTCTTTATCACAGTCCCAGGAGAGCTCATTGTCTTTGGTTCCAAAGCATTTTGCCTGCATTTTTTCTGAGTGTCTAATATTGCAGAACATTCACTTTGATGGGTTAGCTATAAACCTAAGGCTATGTAGAGTTCCTGATGTTTCTACATACTGATGGAATTACACCAAGACTGAATTTGGCCCATCAATTTTTTGAGCTACCTCTGCTCCACTTCACCTTTAAAAAATCAGCAGAGAGTTTTGGGAAATCCATCGACTTCCAGTAGCTATAAAAAGACTGAAAAATGGCAAAATTCATAGCTTAATCTAAAGAAAACCAAGAATCTAAGGTGCTGTAACGCACTTCTTTTTTGGGGCCACCAGTCAGTATTAAAGTATCCTTAGATCACACTCATGTATTAACTTGTAACCTGTGCAATAGAATCGCTAAATTTGGGTCACTGAGGCTGAGTTCTAAGGCCATGTAACACAATAATCTATATGTTGAGAGTCAAAGTGTTGAGTCATGGGCATAAATGATTTTTTCAACTGGGTCCCAAAGAAAAAAAGTTTGAAAACCACTGGGCTATCAACACCTCTCTATTCACAAGAAGCAAATGAATAGGGGGGTTGGTAGGGAGAAATCAGCTTGTTAAGGGACTTGTTAGTGGGTTAATTGCTTATTGTAATAAGCCATAAATCCAATATTTTTCTATTCAGTCCATTAATTTTGCTTTCTAACAAATTTATGAATGTAATCACCCAGGCTTGTCTTCTGAAAGTCTCCTTTGAAGATGAGGACTGATAGCTAAGATATAGCATAAATATTTCATGAAAAGTGTTCACCCACAGAAAAGAAGGTGTTTTTGTCTTTTATCATTTTGTGTTTGGGTTCATTTGCAAACGTAATAACGATCTGATATAATGCACTGGATGAGGTACATCACATGTTGGGTAGACCAATGTAGGACCCATTAACTGGGAAAGGTGCATAAGGATGTCATTGATCTTAATCACAGGGGAGCTATGTCTGCAGTTTTTGCATCTGTTATTTTGGTAGGTCTGGTGCCACTTTGAGTTGGTGTTTTCTGATTCATTGGGAGCTTGTTTGTGGTGGAAAGCTTGGAGAGGACTGGGGATTTTTTGGAGGCCAGAAAGAACACGGATAAGGAATGATTTATTTCAGAATGGAGTTCTCATTGAATATAGGCTGTAGCTGTTTGATGATACCCAGTATGGGTTGCAATGTGGTGTGCGAGGGGACCACTAGAAATGTGCAGGCAGGGGGAGGGATTGCCAAGGAAGTCTTCGGCTACTGAAGCAGGTTCTCTGGGAGTATTTGAGTAATACATTCCATCTTGCAAGCTATTTCTCTGGTTGGGTATCCTTGTTTAGTGAATGTTCTTTTGTGTATGTTAAAGTGCATGCCCTGGACTTTCTTCTGAGAGCATCTTCTGAAAGTTCACTGACAGATTTCTTGGTGTGTTTGGGTTGGTTTCTAGATCTATGAAGGTAAGTGCAGTGATCCACAGGTGTGATTACATTGCAGCCTGAGGTGTAATTTGCAGCTCATGTAGATGTACCTGCACTAGCTGAACTCTACTTAGATTGCTAGAATATGTACGTGAGGATGTGGCAGCACAGGCTTTAGCTCTGGCTGCACAAGTGAGTATGTATTTGTGGGGTGAGGAGGAATGTCTGAAACCCAGGGTTTTAGCTCATCATTCTATTGTCAAAAAGTCACCGTACCTTTGTAAATACAATTCTTTCTTTTTTCACTCAAATTGACAACACATTATTTTCATTTCTTTAAAGAACAAAAAGAATGTCAGCTATACCTAAAGTCATTGAACTGTAGCTTTGTAGGTAGAACAGTCACCAGCAGCAACCACTATGGAGCTGTTAAGCAGATTACCTAATGCCCTGCTTTTCACACTGTCTTTGAAATAATATATCTTTCGAGTAAGTTTTTTTGCCGTGCATTCATTTTCTCTTGTTGGCTAGGCTCCCTAACTAAACTACAGTACAGCAGTCATGTGACTATAATGATGCATCACACAGATCTGTCATAGGGAGGTAGGGAAGGGAGACAGATGTGCATCATGAAAGAGGCAGACTGGCATGGAAACTCACTCAGAAAATGGGTGAATAAGCAATCTAATTAACATCAGTGAGACTCCCACAGAAATTTACAGACACCACGTAATACTAAACTTAATGGAATGAAACATTGTGGATCATTTCAACAAACTGAAATATTTAGAACTAGATCAAGTTGACCCAAAATTTGATTTTTCTTACAGATTTTTTTTAAAATTAAAATTAAAGTAACACCCAAATTGAAATCTTTCATTGAAAAAAGAATAATTTTAACAGAAAATTCCTTACAAGCTTCATTAGACTTGTAATTCCCATTGGAAGTTGATGGGAGATGAACTCCTAACTCCCTTAAAACTCTGAAAATCCAATCTAAAATTTAAAAAAAAATCATGTTCACTTTTATAATAATATAGTTCTTGGGGGAAGAGAATTTGGAATATGTGCAACACCAGGGAGTACACTCAGAGGTTATTAGACCCATATTTGCTTTCACTAGACTGAAAAAAAAACTGGATTCAGATTTCAAACACCATAGAGACTAATGAAAGGAAAGGATTATATGTGGAGTATTCATTCAACCTATTATAAGGAAAGCAAAAGTCAGTCTGAGTTCAGAGTCTGAGCTCATCCCAATCCCCACACACTCCTCAACATTTGCAGCTGTTAAAGTATTTGGGTTGTAAATTTAGGAACCATTTCTAGTATTTATGAAATCTTTCTACTCGTAGGAATACTAGCTGTAACCTGTCAAAAATGACAGGGGAAAATGAAAAGGGAATTTATGAAATACTTATTTATTTTAACCAATTAATAGCTCTTTAATTACAACCGTTTTTGCAAAAGTTCTATAGTCAGTTAAAACTTTTCCTTGGGTAGTTTGCATCCTTCACGTAAACTTTCAGATTTTCATTGTTTCTCCCCCAACTGACTGTGTGCAAAAACAGGTTCAGGAGGATAAATGTTGTTTGTTTCTTTGTTACCATGGCAGCATAGGTAACACTGTGACATGTTACATTTCACATGATGAACACACAATGCAAATTAGGAGGTTTGATGCATAATATGCAGATCTGTCACTTTAGCTTCACTATTCCAGCCACACTGAAATCTTAGCAGAGGCCTGGAAGTTATAAGTTTAATACATGTTAAATGGTCAACGCAAACCTTAGACTCCAATAACTGGGGTTTAATTCAATGCACTGATATGTATTGAAAACACAACTGGCTTTGTCTTCATTAGCATTTTAAGAAATGTCAAACACACATCTTTTTCCCAGAAAGCAGATATACCTAAGGGACTTAGAAGACTGCACAAAATTCTTCTAACTCTCACACTCCTTCAAAATCATACCAACCTCAGTAACATTCTCCTGTAGTGAAGACAGCTATGTGTGCCACGTCTAGATATATGATAAGATAGTCTAAATGGGAAGAGTGTTCACAATGCTTCCTGTGCTGCCAAGGAAATCTTGCAAAGAAGCAGGAGTTCAGTAGGAAACCACAAAACTCCTTGTGTGTGTGGGTGGGGGGCGGAGGTCAATAAATCATGCAACCATTTTTACAGATTTTGCCTCAGGAACAATTTATAAAACAAAAGTTTAAAATTCCCTTTCAAAGCTCAGCTTCTAATCTCGTACTATTTGGCCAGCAAAATTGCATATAATATAGTAAATCTTCCAACTATTTTATGACACGGACCTCTGCAGTGGGGGGAGGGGGGGTCTTCCTGTCCTGAGATAACTAAAGCAAAGCAGAAAATACCAGATAAAACTATCATAATCAGTATGCATAAAATACCTAGTCTTAATCTGGCTAATAAGAAAGTAGAGAGCTTCAATATCCATGCCATTAGAGAGTTTGGAAAGCTTGTCACAACTACCTGCCTATCCAAACTAACAAGCGCCAGAAAAGACTTACTGTCAGATATATAATTATTATTTGCTGAACCACTTGGCTTCAACTGATGACTCCTCCTGAAAAATCAGACCTGGCTGTGCTTTTGACATGTCTCCTAGCTCTCTGTTGAGCTGCAAGGGTGTCAGAAATTCTTCTTCAGACACTTCTTTCTGAAAAAAATCTATAAAAGGTATGAATTTCTCCCTCTTTGAAGGAACAAAAACTGCACTCACCCACAGTGTCTAACCTGGTCACAGATAAGCAAGTCCCAGGGATCTGCTTCTCTTCTTGACATATTGAAAGGACTGTGTATACAAATGAAACCTTCTCTGTAACAGAAGTAGGACACTGCAAGTTGATTGGAGCGAACACCATAAAGGTATGGCTTAAATCCCAAATGCAAAATACACACAAGAAATAGGTCTTATTCCTTAAAAGACCATTGATTTAGGGGTGGGTCTACACTTCACTCTTTTAGTTGCTTGCAGAGTGCATTGTCCATGCTATGGATATAAGTGGCAGTTGCAGACAGCGAGGCGTAGCTTAGGAAAGTAATAACACACCTGAAGGTGTGTATCAGGTACATTCTCTACATGGCTCTCTACTTGCGAAAGTCTTACCTCCTCTTCTACACTGCTATTTTCAGCAGTGTAGTATCCTTCAGTCTCCCTACTGCTTGATGCTTTCCCCACAGCAGAGAAAGGCTCCAGTAGGGTGGAGGCAAGCAGGGAAAGGCTCCAGCAGCGGGGAAAGCCTTTGGCAATGAGGAGGCAGCAGCTTTATCCAATGCCTTTCTCTTCCAGGGCCTTCCTGGTGAAAGACTGTGGCAGTGGGGAGCTGCTGGAGCCTTTTTTGAAGTCTGCCGTACCCTGTCTCTGACATGAGTAGCTGAACACTGGCATGCGGATGCCATCTTCAGTGTGGCGTGTAACAGCCCATGAACTTCAAACTGCTGCCAAAGATGCAGAGTGTAGGCATAGCCTAAGGGATTTAACATCTTCTCAGTAGTATTTAAACCCATCTAGTCCAAGTTATCACCATGCATAGGAAGACAATCACAGCTGGGCAACTCTAAAATTCAGTTTTAAATTTGTGTTACTCCCTAACTGCAAAAAAGAAATGCAACACTGTTCCTTGTTGTATAAAAACCAATGCTCTTTACTATTCTTCTTTGTGTATTTTTGTATAGCACTTGTCTAATTGCAGCAAGGTAATAAAAATAATAAGCCCATCTTTGATTTTAAAAGCAGGTGATTGGTTTTTTGAGGCAATTAATTACACAAGAGTTTCTGCAGCACATTTTATGGTCTCTGGGTTTCTAAGATTTTATAATCAGCATAGAGTGGTGTTGTTATAGAATGGCTACCAGTCATAAGTTCACATTAATTGTAGGTGGAAAATAGCCTCCACAATATTAGAGGGTGGGCTGGGGCCCAGGTCAGACTCTGAACAGTTATACTTCCTACCTTTTTTCTTTCCCATCCTGTGATGAGATATACCTAATCCTCTTGCTTTGTTGTGGCAATAAGCATCCAGACCCTTTGTGTCCTTTTCTTGCAAGGAGAGCACAAGCTTTTTTTTTTTTTTGGAGGGAGTATTGTGTATTGCTTCAGTCATGGGCAAAGACCCCATTGTGCAAGGCACTGTACAAACACAGAAAAAATGACTGTCCACCTTTCCCAGAGAGCTTACAATCCAAGAATAGTCTACAGAAGATGGGAGTAATTCCTACTTCTCTAAAAAATCAGACAACCTGCAGGTATTCAGACATTATTATGATTGACATAAGGTGAATAAACATGTCCTAAATCTCATGTTTTTCTATTTAGGCCTCAAAATTAGGCCTTTATCTTTCTATGATGTTTTGATGTATATTTTACCTTGACATCCAGTTGTCTTGGGAAATACACACTTTGGGCTCAACTGGTATATGAAAATCAGTTGACATCAGAGAATTTTCACAGTGTAGCAGTCTGCTAAAATAACCCCTCTTTCTGGCTCTTGAATTTGTACTTTTTTTTTAAAGTATTGAAAGAAAGAAAGAAAGACTTTGTATTATTTTCCTGTATTGGCTTTTTCCTTGTCTCCTGTAGACATTATCCTCTTGGTAGGGAATGAAACACTAGCATAATTAAATCAAATGGGATTATGTTACCCTGTGGGAGGGTAGCTTCAGTGCAAAGGTATTAGAAAAGGAAGCCTAGCTGTAAATACAACTAGCTCTACTTTCCAGAAATGCTATATTAATATAAAAAGCACAGAAGGCATAGTAAGAACTTTCAATCTTCCCCAGAGTGGTGAAGTACATTGATTGATGGCAGCACAAAAATAGGCAAAGAAAACTCTCTAAAACCTACTCACAATGGACAAATCCACGACAAGAACCATAAAAATGCTATGTGTGCCTTACCCAATGAAACTTAAACCGCAGTTGAACTTTGCCATTTCTACAATTGCCCATCATCGTCATCATCATCTTCCATAAAAAAATATACATTAAAACAGTTCATAAACAGTTAATAAACAATCATTCCCCTGAACAATATTTATAACTGATATGTCACTGTCTTAGATGGTAGGCATTGAAAAGGCACCAATCAGTTTAAACCTTTTATACTACTCAGGTTGCTATCACATCTGATCATTGGCACTAGGCCCTGATTTACTGATGTGAAGGGATTTCATCATTTTTTTTTTTTGTATGGTAGTAAGAAGTGGGTGTTTTTTGTAAGATCCTGTAGGCAGTACAGGTACAATAACAACTACCTGTCACTGCTGCAGCTTGATGGAGATGAAAGGAATTAATAAGTTAACTCACCAAATATTTTTTTTGTTTCAGTGGCTGAACTAATGCAGTGGTTGTCAAACTTTTTTTCCTTGGGACCCAGTTCTGGACCCCACTGCCATGCAGTGACCCTCCACTGAAAAAAAGTGGCTGCTGCCAGAAAATTGAACAGTGACCATGTCTGGAGGGGGGCGATGGGCTGCTCCCCTCTCGGAAGCAGCACAGGCCAACTGGGCAGAGGGGGGGGGGCAGGCTCCCCGCCCCTGAAAAGTGCTGCGCCGGTGCTGCAACTCAGTACCTGTGTAACTTTGACAGCCACTGGTCATGGAACATGCAGAGGGTGATCCCACCTTCCATGCTCCTGCCTCATATTAGGAAGTATGTCAAGTCTCTAAAATAGCATGTAGTAGCCTAGAGTGTATGTGTGGGAGCTCCCTACAAATGGCAGAGGGTGACCCGGTGGAGAAAAGAAAAGGACGTGCCAAGACAGGGAAAGGAAGAGAGAGCCAATGTCAGGCTGGAAAGAAAGCTCCTGGAAGTTCCTGTCTTCTGCTGAGCCTGTCCAAATCCCTCCAGGTCCTGCTCCCTTCTCCATTGCCCAATCCCAGGAACTGAAGCAACCTCTCTGGGTTCCACTGTCAGCTCTGCTCTTCATCTGCTCCCTGAGTCTGCATGAGTTTCCATGAGCACACAATTGCCCACAATATTGTGATTGAAGGGGTGCTAGCCCTCCCTACTTGGTCTGGTGACCTCTGTCACTGTCAGTGTGCATAGTAACACAATGGGGCTAGTCACTCCTCTTCAGACTGAACCAGTGGCTAGCACCTCTGCTTAACATACCAAAGGTCCTGGGTTCAATTCCCAGGGGGTTAGACTTGATGATCTCACAAGGTCCCTTCCAGCCCTATGATTTGATTGATTGATACAGACTGAGATCCTGTTATAACCTGTGTTGCTTCACAGTTTCACTCTGCTGTGGGGCACAATAGTTTCCCAGGACTGCCGTGAGATTTGAGGCAGTGGTGAGCTTTAGTGCACTAGAGAACATTCTCCACCTTGTTCCCCAGTAAGGTTAACTCACCCTCCTGCAAGGCCAGGTCTCTGTACAGCTTAAACTTCTCCTTCCAGCAGATCCATTCCTGAGTTGGATTTTATTCTGCAAAATCTTGGGCTCAGGCTTCCAGCCGAATTCCATGTCTCACATTGCCAGCTGCTGTGCTGCAGAAAACTCACAGCTCAGACACTACTGCCATATTTCACCCACAAACAGCAAAGCTGAATGCAGGTTAAGCTGAACAAGTGGAGCTTTATTAAACCCTGTGCAGTGCTGTGCCTGTGTGGCTCAGTCTAACTTTCCAAGCTCCCTCAATGTCCCATCCATAGCAGTCTCTGTAAGGATCATGGGCCCTCTGACTCTGGCTCCACTTATCATGATATACCATCAACAGCAGCTCTACAGCACTCAGAGTGCTAACTTTCCCACCTTCTATTTTTATCTTTGCACAGCAGAACCACAATCGCCTCACTGCCTTAGGGCTCTGTGAGACCATGAATATCAGGGTGGGACCATTAAGACTGATAATTAAAAAGGGAAGAGAAAAGCAAACTGTTCTAGTAGGAGCCTGTGTTAGAAAGTATGGTATTTTTATTAAAATCTACAAGTTATAACTTTCTTTTGCAAGCAAGGGAAGTCAACCCACTGAAAAAAGAAGTAAGTCCTAATTTGTAAAAATAACTGCAAACCATCCCCCCAAAGCTCCCAAAAATGGTAGTATTAAGGGGGTGTCCAAAGTTGTTTTTTTTTTCTTTTCTTCATTGGGTCTATTGCTAAAAAGCTCAAAGGTTGCTTGCCAGTGGCCTCAGTTCTTTTCACATGATCACGGGATGCAAGCTATAAGCTAAAGCTTGTCTTTCCTCCGATCTGTGAATACCCCTCAGTCCCTCAATGACTTGAGAGAAGCCTCCAAAGGGACACAGTGAGTCAGAGAGAAGGCGGCATAGTGATAGCACCTCATTGTTAATCCTAATGACACCTTTTCACATCTCTGGCTTTTGTTTCAGTGCCCTACACTGAAGGCTCATACTATGTTATGAGGTCTCTCCTTCCCCCTGCTCTCTGGAGAACAGCATGAACTGGCAGCAGAACCCCCTTCCTTCCCCCTGCAGCAGTAGTGACGTGACCCAGTACTTACCAGTTTGCGACCAAGTACTGGGTTATGACCCCCAACTTTGACAACCACTGAACTAATGGAGGGAAAGTACCAACACTAAACTGCGGGAGGGTTGTTTTTTCTTGCCAAAAAGAAAATGAAAACAAATGTGTTTGGATCAAAACTGAGTCCTTCAAAAGTTCAATTTAAAAAAAAATAAATGCAAAATGATGTTTTAAAACAGCTCATTTCATTGTTTTCCCCCTATAGGAAACATTTTGATAATTCTGAACTCTTTTTTTCTGCCAGTTTTTTCAGTTGAAACTAGTTCTCAAATTTGACCCAAATTTGCCAGTGGATCTGAGGTGCATTTTGGGATGAATTTACAATTCCTTAAAATATTTCAACCCTCTCTAGTGATGAGATTTGTTCAAAAAGTCTTTTGTTCACTATGATTTTAATTAGCATATTACTACTGAAAGTGTTATATGAATTTACATCTCAGAAATACCTGACCCACTTCTTTTGAAGCCTTTAGCTTCTCTAGGCCCAGAGGGTGTTGGGTGCATCGGAGTCACTGCATGCAGTTCAACTGTATGTGTGGTACACTGAAGGGGAGAGAAAAAATATAATGTATAGCACCTGTGCAGAGGGAACTGAGCACAGATTTATTTATTTTTAATTAGCTGCAAATTTCATAGTCATATTTACTAGCCCTGTTAAATCATTAGTGATTGATGTCAATGAGGTTTAACAGACATCAAAACCTCTCCCTGCAGCTCACCCCAAATATATAAAACTCTTTTGTTGCTGCAAACCAAGGAGCATGGCACATGCTACAAGGGTCTACCTGAAAAAGAAACCAGGCTAGCTCTGGTTTTGCTCTTTAGCTCAAATGTAGTTTTTGTGCTTTCTGGCCCAGCAAATCATTAGTATCGATTTAAGAGTAATTCACAAGAATGATTTACTGCATTGCAGAAGCTTATAAATTAGAAAAAGTTAAGATATGTTCAACACATCATACCTCAGTAGCCAGGAGTGTTGATTTGAAACAATTGCTGGGGTACCAACATACCTTTTAAGGTAGCTCTATATTTTTCTTGTAGCTGGAACTCAGCGTTTTGTGTCAAAGTTGCACCATAATTCTTGGTGTTGAAATATTATGATGCAACAGAAGAAATAAGTCTTACCGGAAAGGGGTGAGATGTGGGAAAGTTGTAATGAAAAATGAATAGAGTCATTTGCTGCTGCTGCTGCTGCTGTTGCTTCTACATAAAGAGCTGGTGTTTTGCTTCAAGCAGATTGCCAAGAAAAGGATATAGCATAAAAAGAAAACTCCCTTCCCCACCGCCCATTGTTTGCCTGGTTGGCAGTCCAATGCCACCTTACTGAGGTAAATCCTTGTCACATCAACATCAAATCTCCATGTTGTTATCTACCCATTTTAGGTACTCTGGTAATCTTCTATTACTGTAGTAGCTGAATGCCTTACAAGCTTTTAATTAATTGATTTTTACCACACTTCTGTGAGATAGTGAGTTGCTTTTGTCTCCATCATGTGCATGAAAAACAGAGACATAAAGAGATCATGGGTAAAATTGTCCGGTGCACCCTGGCCTAAGACCTTAAGTCCTGTTTTCAAAAGTAAGAAATACTATATGCCTAAGTAATGTTTGAAAATATATCTAAGGCTCATAGGATGATTTTTTTTTCTTAAAGATATGTAGGTACCCAAGGAAAAAAAAATTGAAAATATTTCTGACAATGTGATGTGTCCAAAGTCACACAGGAAGGTTATGATGGAGTAGGGCAATGCTTCACAACTGGTGGTCCATGAGGGTACTGCAGGTGGTCCATGGTGTTGGTGGGGAAGATAATTAAAGCCCTGTGTGGATACAAAAAATGTGGATCTGCATCTGATCCACATCTGCTCAGTGACAGTAACTGTCCGGTCCACGATCCGCATGACGTTTTATCTATATCTAACCGCATCCACAAGCGAGCTTGCACTCACAGTCAGCATGTTAGCCTTTGATTAGCCCATTCCCCACATGGGTCCCACCCAGTTTTTCCTTTTCTTGTTTGTGGTTTGTGTGCTGTCAATCAGATTTCCTTGGTTACCAATGAAATCTCTGATTGACAGAATGGCATGCAAATGGCAAACAAGACAAGGAAAATGTGGGCGGGGAAGTCATGAGGAATGTGCCAATCAAAGGCCAGAATGCTGACTGACTGATTGTAACTGAGACTCTGATTGGTTGGCAGACCCCAGTCTGAGGTGAGCTAGGATTAGCTGCAGCACTTTCTTGTTCTCCTATGTGCTACTGAAACAGAGCGTGGCAACAGCGGCAGTGATGGATCGCACCCTGGGCAGATAAACAGAATTTGCATCCACGTGGCAATCCGCAGCAATGGGTCTGTGGTTATCTGCATCCACATCCATGGATACAGATACCTGTGGACCTGCAGTGAATACTGGCAGCTCTGCAGAGCTCTAAAGATAATATAATAATAATAAAATCCTGTGTATCTCTTAAGTATCTTTTTCCATATTACATTATTATTCACAATATAATTTGTTTCACAAACATCCTTGTGTAGTACAAAAGTCTCTGAATTTAAATAATGGCACTTTTGCATGATGTCAGTGTGAACTGATGCTCTTTGCATGTTTGGCAGTTAGAACATGGTCCACAAAAGCTTTCAATAATGATATGGTGGTCTGCATAAAGGAGAAGGTTGGGAACCACTGAAATAGGGAATCAAACAATTTCCAAAGTCAAGGTCTGCTCCCTAGCAACTAGATCACATGTCCTCTCAGAGTCTGGTAGCCTAATATTCCAGTGGGGCTGCGAGATATTCGAAGTACTGTTTACACCCCAGTATTTCACAGCTGAGCAGAGGGGTCCTTCAGAAAGCCCTATTGCAGTAAGACTGGAATGGGAGTAAACGATCCTGGCTGAATCTTAGTTTCACTTTTATTCAAAGAACACCGGAGTTTTCCATAAGTAGCTAGTTGGAGAGTCAGGAAAGTGTGATGTTCAGTTTTAATTTTGCTAAAGCCTCATAGTTTTTCATTAGTTTTTTTTTTCTTGGCCCTTTTTATGTAATTCAGATTTCAAAGTCTTTTGCACAGGCGACTGTTTTCTAATCTGTGTTTACACCATGCCCTGCCCTCTGGCAGCCCCACTTTTAATCATACAAATTGCTGGCACTGAGAGATTGGTTCATACCTGGGATAGACCAGTTAGACTGGGCGAGGACATTCTGCATAGTTAAAATGAAAACCTGGGTTTCCATACACCAAGGGCTCCTGGGAAAATTGGTAGAGCCAGTGTTTTGAGATGCGCTGACAGAAAGCCCTAGAGAAGAGCTGCAGGCTGACTATATTACTATTAAAGCTTTATGGACACAGCATACCCCATGTCCATCGTTGTGGATTGAGATGGAACGTTGGCAATAAAAAGACCATCACCAAATATCTGTGGCACGTAGAGGAACTATCAGCATTGCACAGGAAAGAGGTGAAATGAAGTCATTTAAATTATCTTGGTTGCTTTATTTCTTATTCACTTGAGACAGTGCTCAGATATACCACACCAAAAGTTACACTTGGAAAGAATCATACTGCAGAGAAGCATAATTCTTCCTTGCTCCACTGGTCCATGTCAGCAAAAAAATGGCTACCTTCAGAGCCTGCCTCTTCTTATTGGGTGACACATTGGAAGACACCTCTGGTTTCACCCCTTCCTGGTCCCACAGGATATGGAGGAATAGGAAATAGGCATTACCTGTTTACTCCTGCATGCCTGGACCTACAGCCTGGGCATTCTGCTCAGGAAAGTAAGGCGGGGGGTGGTCGCCCTCTTGTGCCCCCCTCACACAGTGCATGGGCCAGTTAAGCTGTTAAATAAGAGTGTGTCAAATATTTCACCTCAGTGAATTGCCCATGGTACCACTCCTTTGTTTTGTTTGTGGAGGGTGTTTTTTTTTTTTTTTAACTTTATTTAAGTGTGGGACCTTTTGCCCCATACCTGTCTCCAGTTAGTCTGCTCCTGTGACATGACTCAGGTTTCCTTATCTACATTAATGAGAGCAAAGTAAGGTCAAGAGGGTCTCAATTAGTGCCCAAGCCTAATCATTGATACACCTCTAAGGAAGCATCAGGCACTAATGTAATTGAATAGAAAGAAGGATTTTGTGTGCTCTTTCAATGCAGACAGAAGAACCCATATAAGGAGACAGCTAATCTGATGAAGTGGAAGACACTTTTTTGAAGTCATGTGAATTAGTTCCCACCTTAATGGGTTGATGAGGAGGAGAGAAGTGCTACAACTCTCTTTTAACTTTCTACCTCCTTGGCAGCACCTTTGTTGCTGTTGCTGCAACACACTGCTAGCCTCTGACTTTGGCTGTGCTTTTCTTGGAAGGAAGTTGCACAAGGATCTGCTTCTGGAAAACTGAATGAAACAGTGGTAGAGAGGGGCTCTGTTGAGCATACTGGCAAAAAACAACAAAAACATCATCCCCTGCTTTTGATTATTTCTCTATTTTTTTTTACCCTCAACTTTGCTGTCAGCTGAGTACTCAAATTCCTCGAGGCTATGTTTTCACATGGTGGATACTTTCTGCTGAGTAAGATGCCCAGAAGGCAAGAGCGTTGGAAAGAAATGGATGTCAACAGACTTTATGGAGCCTGGAAGGGGAGAAGGATGAGTCTCGATTTTAGAATACTTAAGGAAAACAATCTTTCTGATCTGAGCCATAAGGGGGGTGGGGGGACAACGGGGCTTTGCCTCAGGTGCACTGGAGTGGCTCAGTGGGACATGCCCCGGGTGGCAAAACAGACTGTTATGGCTCTGTTCCTGATTCCCGCTACTGGTTTTACTTGTGTCTTGGGAAATGGAATCTGTCCCCCCTCTAAATCCTGCCAACCCAACTTGTATCCCTCGTGTTGCATTCCCCTACTATAATCTGGTCCTGACTTACCCTGCCTTGCTAGATGAACTGTCCACTCCTGGGTCAGCTCACGCCAGCCTCCTGCATGCCCCAGGCAGTGGAATTTTGCTCAGTAGCCACTCATGGGACAGTCCCCAGATACAACACCAGAAACTCCTGTCCTGCAGGGACCGGGACCCTCCCCTGATCATTGCAGGCTCATTTACTCCGGCCCATCAGTTTAACACTAAAATCAATATGAATCACTTTTGCACCAAATTAGGCATTCATACTTTAACTCTCTTCCCAAAATCTATGCTTCTTTAGATAAAACATTTGTAAACCTCAGGGGACACGTTTTGTATCTATACATCTGTATGATGTTTCAGGAAACATGCTACCATAACAATAACGTAGAGGAGGGGTCAGCAACCCCCATCACGTGTGCCCAGAGTGGCACACTAGCTCGTTTGGAGCCGCATGGTGCACCCTCTGGGATTCCACCAAAAGTGCTGTTCCTGCTGCCAGCCCGATGAGCTGAGAGCAATGCTGCTCTTAGTGGTACCTCTTTTGGACCCACTGCCCCCTAGATCAGTGGGTCTCAACCTTTTACAGATTGTGACACACTTGATGGTATATGAGGAGCCTACAGAACACACCAGCCCAGCCCCTCCAGGCCAAATCCAGCCATCTCCCTGGCTGTCTGTGACACACGTACCACCGTGTGGTGACACAGTAATGTGTCCCAACACAGTGACTGAGAACCACTGCCCTAGAGCAGCACTGCTCTTGGGAACAAGACGCCACTGAGAGTGGTGCTGATCTTGGTGGTGGTTGGTGGGGGGGGAATGTATGGAGGCACTGCTGAGAGCAGTGCTGTTCTTGGGAGCACCACTGCTGATCACCCCATGCTGCTTTTTGTGGTGGGGGGTGGTCAGCAGAGGTGCTACCAATTGCAGTGCTGCTCTCAGCAGTGCTTTTACACAGCCCCCCCCCCACTGCTGAGAGCAGCACTGCTCTTGGGGTTTGTGTGGAGGCACTGCCAAGACCAGCACTGCTATGGTTGGTACCGCAGTCCCCACCCGAGATGAGTGCTGCTCTCGGAGGTAGGGGGCATGAAAACCTGCCAGAGGGAGCAAATTCTGTAGTGCCTCTGCTTCCCTTCCCCAGCTGCTGCATGGGTGTGTGTGTGTTTGTGTGTGTGTGTGTGCGCGCATTAAGCTAAGGCACCACCAAATTTGCTTCTGACTGCATTTTTTCTCAGCAGAGAGGCCACCAGCACTGGGGGAGTGTCAGGGCAAAGGGGCTGGTATGGGGGTTGGCAAAGGCTGCTGACCCTTGCTGTAGAATATACCATTAGCATTAAAAACAAAATACCTCACATGAGATATTTTGCACTAAACAACGCCATTACACTGCAAACATGAACAGGAGGGATACACAACAGATCTCACGACAGAGGTGTGGGGGAGTGTATCATGTCACACTTTGCCATTCAAAATATCCCTCAGACACTCTCAGCTCCTTCCAACCCAAGCTCTAGCAGTCCCGAAACCATCTCCACACTCACAGATCACAATTAGTTTAAATTCTCTCTTTCTGCTCCATTGCTCAACACTACACTTCCCTCTCTCACCCCTCAGTTCAAGGGTCAGAGCAATCTCTGCTCTGTCTTCCCTGAAAGACTCCAATACCACGTCCACAGCCAAACATATTTTACTATGTAATCTGATCACTAGATTGTATATTAATTACTTAATTATTTCTAGTTGTCACTTTGGAGGTTGATATTAAAAGTTTCAGTTTTCAGACTGCCAGCATTTCAGATTAATTGTAGTAACGAATCAGTTCTAGGTAACATGGAATAAGGTATGTAATCTTCTATTAAAGCATACACCTATGCAATAAATGAAATTCAAATTTCTGTTTCATTCTATCTGCATCTTTCCTAAGCTTACCTGGCCCTAACAAAAGCCTTGAAGGTTAACTAAGCACTTTGACAGTACTTGAAGTAAATGGCAGTACTCACATAGTTAACAGGCCTGTAGTTAAGCCATGATTCTGTAATATACTTACATACTGTCTTACCATGTTGATCATGCATTCACCATTGAATGTGGATAGACTTTCATACCCTTTTTGTTGTTCTCTTTGTTTTGAATAGTCCAAATTTATAAGGGTGAATAATTGCAAAAGATGAATTTCAGATTGAAAAACTAACAAGTGATGAGACAAATCTCAAAAGAAACACTTGGACATTCAATTTCAAATTTATGCTATTGATGGTTAGTTGTATAAGTCAGGCAACCTGGTAACTAAAGCTATGTTCACACATAGAGGCTTATTTTGAAATAAGTTAATTCAAAATAAGCTAATTTGAAATAAAATCATTTTTTCAAATTAACTTAAATCCAAATAAGCAAAAACCTCAAATTGAAATACCAAGTCCGGACACAGGTCTTGCTATTTCAAATCAGGAGAGGGGCAGCAAGGGAGGTGTGGCAACATGGCCCCCTCCCTGGGCCATGCCCCCACCCAATGTATAGAGAAAGGAAGGCACCCTGGGAAGAAGAAGGGCAAAAGTGTTAAATTGAAATAATGGTTATTTTGAAATAACACGTCCCAACGGCGTTATTTCAAAACAACCATTTCAAAATAACAGCTATTTCTCTTTCTTTCTAGGTTTTACTATTTCAAATTAAGGTTTGTTATTTCAAAATGGCAGGACTTGTCATTTCGAAATAACAAAACATCATTTGGACATAACATTTTTTAAATCAAAACAACGGTTGTTGTTTCGATTTAAAAACTACGTGTGAACACACCCTTAAAAGAATATCACGCTTCACGTACAACATCCAGTGCAATTTCAAAGGCATACAAAGATCTCAGTTCTGCAACCTATACCCATGTTAACCAAAACGTCACAAGATAAATGGTCCTATTGAAGCTAAGGAGCAATTTGCAGTCAGGAAAATGTAGTGAATATGTTCTTTATATTGAATTGTTTAGTCCTAACTTGGGGTGTCTCATGATGAGTAAGTAGAATAATATCTACATGGTTGTCATATTGGGCTCTGCATAGTGGTGGAGATGACAAGGACACAGGAGATTGGAATAGGAGTGGAAGGATCAATTGAGTTTTGCAGGGATGGGAAGGGTACAGAATTAATAGATTATGGAGGAGATTGCAGTGGGGTGAAATTTTCCTAGGAATTGTCACATTTTTGAGGGATTTGTTATAATTTTACCAGCACATCACTGCTTTAAAGGTTAATCGTACCATTCAGTAGCAGCAACAGAATGAAACAAGTGGAAAATAATTAAGATTTACGAGAAAAGCAATAGAATATTTTATATATAGCTTTAAAAGTCTAGCCTGTCTCCTCTGTATTGTCTTTTTAAAATTCTTTTGTTGTTTCCTTTCCAATTTATACATTACAAAATATGAAACAAGGATATATGTGTGTTGATGTGGGTCATAAAATAATACATGAGTAACGATAAAAGGATAGCAGCCCTGGAGAACTGGAGTACAGCTTTCATCAGATACAATGTTTTAACTTTGATTTATACCTTTGCAACTTGGTCCCTTTCATCCTGATATGGCTGCCTGCTTTGCTTCTCTGTAAACAACAAGTTGGAGTCCATCAATCTCCAACAAAATGGACAATTTTTACAAGCTCATGATGGATTTCTGCTAGCTGACAAATTGGCCTTCTGATGCTTTTCATTGCAACTGAACGTTAGGAGGTTAAGAAATTAGCTAATAAAACAGTAATCAGGGGCTTTGCACACTGAAATCCACTGCTGTGAGAGGCTAGAATATTTATTAAAGATGCCTCATGAAAAACTTGAAATAAAAGCAATTTAGAAACACTTTTGCTCAGATGTTTTTTATATTTTACTTCCTCCTTTTTTCATTACAAGGACATTTGTCTGCAAAAACAATCTCAAGAATTTCAAGGGTCAGATGCTTGGCTTTTGTAACTTGTTATAGTTCCATTGACTTCAGTGGAACAACACTGATTTACAACAAATGAGTATCTAAACCTGACAAATTTTCTGCTCGTCCTGCATTTTCCTCACTACGGCTCTGTCTTCATTCAGAAAAAAGGCATTAACACATGGTAAAATGTTAGAATGAATAAAGCAGTTCTAGTTTTAACCTTTTTTAGAACATCAGCTTGCCTTCAGTACTTCCTTTTTTCCCCACAAGCCTTTCTTACACCATTTAGAGACTCAGGGTTGTGAATTTTGGTCTCAGGACACGTTTCAGAAGACTTCTTGAAATCTGCTAAAATTTCTCACTGTTCTGAATACCTGTGAAACAGATAGGTTAGCAACATTGAAAGAACCAGTGCAGATGGACTGTGGAAGCCACTCAGTGCAGCATTCTGGCTGGTTAAGTGAGATGTCTCACACTTCTTTCCTAGGATACTAACAGAAGAAGAAGAAGACCAGTGAGGTTTTTGTGCCTTGAGATAAGAAGTGTCATGAAGAAAGGAATAAGAGTCACTTGTCTTTTGCCTGGGCGTATCAATAGTTGTGTCTGTGCTTTGGATCTTTTGCTATAGCCCAATAGAAGAAAGGACGAAAGATGGGATTCAAAATTGGACCTACCAGGGTTTGTTCTCTTCTTTTCTGCCTTCTAAAAGTATGGCCACTGGCAGGTTTCTCAAGCGGGACACCCAAAAAGGCTGGCACCCCAAATCACTACACACTTTTGGGAATTTTTTTACTGAAGAAAATGAGGAGCATGCAGAACATGTAAGTTCTTTGGGCCAGAAGCTCTTTTGGGTCTGTGGTTGTATATCTTCTAGCATAGTGGTGTCCTGATCCAGGAAAGGCTACCCCAGTGGTCCAAGGTGCTAATGCTTCACAAAGTGGGGACAGAATTTGTATTTAAAAAATGAGTTTTGATAGTTCCATGTGGTGCCACAGAAATTGCAGTCACTTAATCTTCTGTAATTGAGTGCTCTGGCTTTCAAACTGCACAAGAACTCAACACTACAGCTGGTGTATTGTGTCCTTCCCACTGCAGAGTTTTAGCTACACAGATGAAAGTCATCCTGCCTGTGGCCCAGAGACCACGTGTGGCCCTCAAGGACAGTTTTGTGCAAAAGAAAAGGTCCATAGGCTTATGCATGGCAAATACGTCTTCCTGATCCATGCTGTGTGATTGTTAAAAAGGAAGAATTTGAACCAGCCTCATCACCATAGAGAGGAGTTCAGGCTGCCACCTCTCTAGAGGCCTTCCACTGTTTTTCTGAAGCCCCAGTAGCAGCAATTCTTGGAGCGGAGAGCTCTCTAATCACTTGGGCTATGTCCACACGTACATGCTTATTTTGATTTAAGTTAAATCAAAATAAGTTAATTTGAAATAAAATCCTTAATTTTAATTAACTTAAATCGAAATAAGCAAAAACCTCAAATCGAAATAGCAAGTCCAGACACAGGGCTTGCTATTTCGAATCAGGAGAGGGGCACTATGGGAGCTGTGGCAACATGGCCCCCTCACTGGACCATGCCCCCACCCAATATATGCAAAAAGGAAGGCACCCTGGGAAGGAGAAGGGCAAAAGTGTTATTCTGAAATAATGGTTATTTCAAAATAACATGTCTGAACAGTGAAATAACTGTTTCAAAATAACAGCCATTTCAAATTAAAGGAGGTTTAAGCTATTTTGAAATAACATCTTTTGTTTTGAAATGATGAAGCTCATCACTTCAGAACAAGAAAACGTCGTGTGGACCTGACTTATGTGACTAACCCCAATTAAACAATACATCACTACAGGCCTAGTCTACAATGCCAGCAAAGTTTTGTGGCAATTCACAGGACTTATGCAACTGACTCAATAATTTATGTAACTCCTGTTGTTTCCTTATTGGGCAAGCATGTCTTGTGCAAATACACAGGAAAATTTAAAATCTGCTTTCTGCTAATTCCCATAGCTGCAACTTTGGAACTCACTTCCTGTACAAATGCTTCCTTGTACCACTATGTTTCTTTTGCAGTTATTAACAACAAAAGTCCAATAGAGCAAAATTTATTTAAAAATTCAGGCAGCCATTTACACTATTTATTTAGCTCTAATCAATTCTCATTTCTGTTTCCTTCAACATTCATTCTACATTGCTTTCTTTAAAGCCCCAATCCCACAAAGCACGTTCTTAACTCGAATAACATACAGTAAGTATGTTGTTCCATTGGCACTGTCTGCATGATCAGCACAATAGTTATCATCTATATTGCTAGGCAACGTCTAGCTAGAGCAATATCCTGATTTTCTTTCAAATTGCCAAAGAGCAAATCCAGGGTAGGAGAAAAATTAGCAGAGCAGAAAATTCTTACTGATAGAGAACTTATGTTTTAAATCTAAAAACAAGTTGTTATTCAATATTTAGAATATTGGTTTAAGTAAACAAAGACAAAAGATAAGATGTAGGACCCCTCATCTTCCCCTTTGTCTCAGGCACTATAAACTCCCTTTGACTTTAGTGGGCAGCAGACCAATGAGGAGAGAAGAAAATGGCCTTTTGCTTGTTGGAACAAAAGAGGAAATTTTTACATGCAAAATGTCAGCCTGACTTAGGCAGCTAGAGACAGTTGAAAGCTGCTGTGAGAACCACTAGAGAACTCTGCTCTAACCAATAGCTTCCACTGACCAATGCCCAATCTTCCTGAGTGCATTTCCATCTTTGCTATCAGTTTGCATAATAAACCAGTCCTAAGTAGCTATGTTGTGAGGCAGGTCAGCTGCTTTGAATGTCCTCTTGTATTCTCCTAGAGGAGATGTTCTTTTACACTTGTTATTCCACTGCTTACTTCCCACTTCTGTTTCCTTCATGTCAGGCCTGAAACAAGAGAAAACCTGAAGGTAAAAAATGCCCCTTCCTTCCTGCTACCAATGTGCCCTTAAGTGACTTAAGCAGTCAGAAAATAGAGAAATGGCTCAGAGATGAGGCTCTCTTGCAGCTTTGAGTGAGATTGAAAGCATCAGATAGGCTTCACAGCTGCTCGAAGGATAATGAACTGGACAGTTCTAAAGTAAAAGATTTTCAGTAGCAATGGTCTACTACCTGGCATTTAAATTTACCTTCTCCCTCCACACCGATGTCTGTTGCTTCTCTTCTGGTTAATTTACGTAGTAAACACTGGGGTCAGAAAAAAAAGGGGTGTGTGTCAAATTCCTCTATTTTCTCACTCTCACTGAAATTTATTCAAGTTTTGGCTCGCAGACAAGGTGATATTTAGAAGTTAGGAAAATGCAAGTGTTTGGAATAAGGCTAAAAGAAATTATTGACCTGGTGACGTGTAATTGTCTGTTCAGGTTAGATTACCGAATGGTCATTTCTTGCCTTAAAAAAATATGTACATCATCAGGCAGAGACTGAGTCTTGAATCTTTTGCACCCAAACCCATTCTGTTACCACTGAAGTTCAAGAGCCAATGTTGTCAGCTGGTAGGATCTAGCAGTCAGATTTACAAATGTACTTAGGAGGCTAGTGGGATTTCCAAAAGTACCCATGCCAGTTGGGCATCTAACACTGAGAACAATCAACGGGAGTTAAGCCCCTAACTTGTTTACATGTTTTTGGAACCTCCACTAGGCCCCTACCTGGAGCTTCAGGTGTCTAAATATATTTGTATAGCTGGCCCTAAGGCTCTAAGCCAGCAAGCAGCAATGAACATGGCTAACTACGCATGTGACCTAATCCCATTCATACTACTCAGTGCAAAGAGTTAAGCATGTACTTTTTGCAAAATTGTAGTCTTTTGGTCACATCAGTTACAGGACTGCCCTCTCTCGTAAGTGTTTCCTATGCCCCAGAGCTGCTCAAACTTGAATCAAGAGATTTCATGGAAATTTCTTTTCTTTAAATTTTCTCATCCTTGTGGTTGCAAAGAAAAGCCAGGCAGCATAAAGTAAACTTCACCCTAAAGGCTCAGAAACCAGAAGGGAATAAAGAAGAACCATAAATGTATTGTTTTACCTAAACGAAGTATCACTATTTAAGGTAATTTATGATTTTGGATTGTAGGAATCTGACTCATGATTTTTGAATGCTTGAGGTACGCAATACTACAAACCAAATCTTTTCAGGCTGTAATCAAAAACGCTAAGAGGCTGTTATTAGCATTTAGGGGCAGTTCCTTTGTCCTGTTCCCCACTCTTTACTTCACCAATAGAAACAATCCATCCACCTTGTTGGGGATTTCCCTGGTGCTGTGAACTCCACTCTATCAGCTGATGCACAGGGCAGAGGATTTATGCTAAAAATGGGGCAGAGAGTCCGGAAGTTGTAATTGGTTGTTGATTCTCAGCTTTGTGGGGATCTCCTGAGACCTGCTGCCACTCAGTTCCCGAGACTCAGTTTGACTCTGGAATCCATCACTGAAGTTCCTTTATGTGAAATACAGCAATACTATGCGCATGCTGGCAAAGCTCAACTGGAACGGGGGGGGGGGGTGCATCACAGATCCAAAGTTATGCAGCAAAATCCTTCCTTATACACATCTCTACTATCACCTGCAGTCCTAACTGCACTGCATTATGTGTTTTTTGATTGGCTTGGTTATTTTCCAAGAACCAATCACTATACACCATGTTCTGTCTGTGTGCTGTTCATGCATCACCTGATTAGACTCCAAGCTGATCTTGTCCAGTGGCCCTAGTACCAGGGTGTTCCTGCTTATCTTAGCATGGCTGACTCCAGCTTAATGTTTGTTATGTCCCTACCCGCAGCTTACTCTTCCATTCACCTTCCTGATCATGCACAATGAGAAATGAGGTCTCTTTTAGGTCAAGATACACATGCCAAGTTAAACCTAAAGGCCTCTTCTCCTTTTTTCTTCTCCTGGGTTGTTCCATGTGGGAGACAGGGAGCCAACTGCAGAGCTCCCTAAATTTCAAGTAGCATCTCGCCCAGAGCTTCCACCATACCAAACAGAATAAGGGACTAGCGTAGCAAGAGCTACAATCTACCCACTGTGTTACAGCAACCAGCCAGTGGGGTTTCTGCTGAATATCTGCAATCATGAAGGGAGAGCAAGGGTATGTTCACACAGGGCTTTTATTTTGAAACAACACTGGTTGTTTCAAAATAAAAGTCCCTATGCCCACTCGACGTTTTCTTGTTTCAAAAGGAGGGAGCTCCTCATTTCAAAACAAGAGCCCTTCTTTTGAAACAGCTTAAACCACTTTGCTTTCAAAAGGAGGGTTATTTTGAAACCAGTTGTTTTGAAATAATGCTGTTTGGACATGTTATTTCAAAACAAGAATTGTTTCAAAATAACAAGGATCTTCCTCCAAGGGTGCATACCACCCTGGGGGGAAAGTCCCAACCCCCGCAGCACCCTGGCCAGGGTGCTGAGTGGAGTGCAGGGGGTCTGAGGGTGCCCCAGCCAGCTTCACCCCGCTTCCCCTTGCTGGAAGCAGGGGGGACGGGTGCCTGAGCCCCCTTCGCCCCCCCTGGCAAGGGGAAGTGGGGGGAAGCCAGCTGGGGCACCCCCAGGGCTCTGCCCCCCACCCGGGCTGCGGGGGAGCTCCCACCCCCCCCCCAGCCTGGTCAGGGGGACTGCAGCCCCCACGGGGTGGCCGCTCCAGGGGCGGCTCACCCCACTACTGGGGCTGCCCCCAAGCCTGGGGCACCCCACCCCCGGAGTTCCCTGGCTCCAAGGAAGCCCCCCTGCCCATAGCAGGAGCTGCAGAGGGGGACAGGGGAATCCTGGGGGCGGGGCGCCCCAGCCCGGCACAAGCCTGCCTTCCCCTATCTTGAAATAGCATGTCCCCTGTGTGGACATGCTATTTCGATTCCCGCTTTTTTTCTTATTGTGTGTGGACATAGCCATAGACTTTAAGGTCAGAAGGGACCAATATGATCATCTAGTCCTAGACATTCAGAAATTCACAATCCAGTACATTACATCAGTCCGCTGAGTGGAATTGCCCCATGTAATATCAGAATTTATGAAGGTAAAGATACTGCGTCTCTGTCCAGGGCAGGTTTGGCTTGTCATGAAATAACATACATTAGGGAGAGAAACTGAAATGTCAGGTGCTAGGGAACCACAGAATGGGCATAGCTGTCATGTGTGGCATCAGTACTGATAAAACCCACTGCAAGAGCATAGTGAGAAAGCTAAAACAGAATTCACATGCTTTTATGTGAAGGACACTGGGAAGAGATGGAACTAGGAAGTCAAGTACAGTATTAGAATAAAGTCTTGTTGACTATACAATCAGAATGACATGCCCTGTGTTTGATTTATGGAGACAACATACTAACCTTGAGAAGAAGGCAAGGAGCAAACTGAAGCATGGGTGATCTGTATTCAAGCACGTTTTGCATCAACAACTTCTAATTTGCCTTGTTGTGAATCTGACATCTAGTAGGAATATGTGAGGGAATAGCACATGATCCTGTTTGATGGTCTGCAATAACTATTGATACAAAGCTAAAAGATTCCTGGCCCCCCAAAAGTCTCTTTATGATTATGTATCACAATGCTATGACTAATGCAATGCAGTACTTGGTAAAAAGCTATGAGCAAAGGGTCAATAACAGAGAAGTCACAGAACTGTAGGGCCAGAAGGGGCCTGCAATAGGTCATCTAACCCAGCGTCCTGCACTGAGGCAGGACAAAGTATTATCTAGAGACCCTCACTGACAAGTTTTTGTCTAGTATGTTCTTAAAAAAACCTCTGATGGCACAGATTCCACAACCTCCCTCAGTAATTTATTCCAGCAGGGTTACCTACGTTGACAGTTAGGAAGTTTTCCCTGGTGTCTAATGTAAATCTCCCTCCCTGCAATTTAAGCCCATTACCACTTGTCCTCTTCTCAGTGGATCCGGAGAATGATTTATCACAACAACCTTTTATGTACTAGGAGACTTATGTCTCCACTCACCCTTCCCTTCTCCAGACTAAACCAGCTATTTTTTCCCCCAATATTTCTTCATAGCTCGTGTTTTCTTGACCTTTTATCATTTTTGTTGCTTTTCTCTGGACTTTTTCCAATTTGTCCATGTCTTTTCTGAAGTGTGGTGCCCAGAACGAGACACAGTACTGCCTTTTTAATAAGTGCCTGGATGCTGTCTGAGTCAGATTTCCACCCAAGCTCCAAACAGATGGTGCAGTCACAAACCCTTTTCTGTAGCTGTATGTGCTTTGCACAATTGAGTGCTCAAGTTTTATTCACTCCTTTCTCTGGAGTATCTCCCATCATAGTCAACTGGGCATTTTGCCTGACTATGAATTAATTGAAAGGTGAGTAAGGATTTCAAGATGTGGCCAAACATTTATAGTTATGTAGGTAAATACAATGTAATCAAAGACAAACGAGGATGTGGAGGGGGCTCAGGATGAATTTCATGCATCCCATCCCCAAGTATAACACTGGATTGTTAAATAATGGTGTCACTGCATTTGTTGCTGTCACTTTTTTAATTGGCCTCTGCTATTGCTGAAGGCTGGACCTGAGCTGATTGAAAGATTCACAACCACCTATCATGTGTTCCCTTTGTGATTTGAAGCTGTCTCCATGGTTCTGCCATTCAGACTACAGCAGCACAAATTGCAGAGAGTTTTAGCACACTGTGCTGTAACTCCCCCAGACAGACATTGCAGGCACAAGCGAAACGTCCGCCTCAATGTGACACTATTCAAACAAGCCTTAGTCACCATTTTTATAATGAAGTATTCTTTCATTTCATTTTAACACTGCTACTAGCCAACTTAGCTCCTGCTTTGATATCTCATGGCTCCCAAAAGCTGTGAGTGGCTCCCATCAACCATCCTTTGTGAACATTGTTTTACATTTACAGATCTGACTAGACATTTTGGGCACTTCTGTTACTCAGTGCCCACATTGAGATTCTTTACAGGGGGCCTGGTTTTCAAGACCTGGGTGCTCAGCCTTTCCCATTGCTACACTGTGGTGTCTGTGCTGTCATCCGTTTCCTTTTTAAAACACTGTAACCTGATTCTTTATGAGGTGGACTGTGGATTGGGATTGCCAATAGAGCTTGCAGGGAATTTAGGTTCTTGCCTGAATCTGACCTCAGATAAAAATCTTTCATGAGGACTCCCAACAGGAATTGTCACACTGATACTTAAAAGTGTTTTATAAAAACCTTTTAGTACATCAAGCATAAATGATACACAAAGCATTGAGAAAAGGTTTAAAGAGAAAATTCTTAGCAAATTTACAACTGACTTCTATTTTCATAGATACAGGAAATCTTATCAAGTTCCAAAGGGGCAGCTATGTTAGTCCAGTAAAGCAAAAAAAGCAAGGCGTCTTGTGGCACTTAAAGACTAATAGATTTATTTCTCTCATGAGCTTTTGGGGAGAAAATCGAGCTTCGTCAGATCTTATGTGGTTTCTGATTTAAACTGTAGTAGATATCTTTGGAATTTATAGTTGAAATATTTATACCTCCGCTTGATATACTCACACTTGTCAAACAACTTGGTCAAGAGGGAGATGGCCAGTTCCTTGACTTGACAGGAGAGGTGGCTGGCAATAGTAAATAATTGTGGCCAATAGACTGTTAAGCTAGGAACCAGAAAAGCTAGATGCCAGAAGAAAAGCTATCCCCCCCACCCCATCCAAACAAAAGGTTTGGGTCCTTTATACCCCATCTAACATGGGTCAGTTTGGGTCCTCCTTAGCTACCCAAATATGGGGAGCTCACCCCAGGAACTGAAGGGGTACATTTATTTCATTGGTCATGGGGGGTTTGTGCATATGATGGATGCATGTCTGTCCTTCAGAATGGCCTTCTGTCTTCGCTTTTTATTATTTATGGATTTTTTGGTGGGTTTTGTGGTGGTCCGCTAAATGTCTCGGATCTAGACTGGCAAGTCCTAGGTTGTTTTTCTGTCCGCTGACCTGAGAGTCGTGATCAAAATATAGCCTCCTGGATCTTCACATCACCACTGCTTATCCAATGAACAGACACACCCTGTGGCTAGTCTTTACCTAATATTAGCTTATCTTCTAGTTTCTGTGCAATTTATGACTATGCTGTTAGCATTTCATCCAAGCTGTATAGTTTTTTACGCAGGCCTGGAAGGTACGTTGCATTTTAGCTATCAGTATAAAACTGGTTATGCTAACTTATGAACTTGTTCTAAGCATAAATCTATAATGACAATAATCTATAAAAAAATACAAATGTGATCTATAGATAACTGCATACATTCAAGTGAAGCATAGGTTACGCTCTCATAGGTTAGCTAGAGGCTACAATGTTGCTCAGTGATTTGACATGAACATTCACAGATGAAACCAGTGGCCATTTTGCTATTGATGCTGGTGACAGCAGACCGTATAAATCAGAATAGAGAGTCCTGAATGACATCCTTTGAAGATCTGGTACATTATGCTCTCATTAAATGCATTTCCACTCTCCACATTTGACAATCAGGGACACTTTTAACAACATGGTACTTTCTGCCACAGAAGTCGTGAAAAGCTTCATAAACCTCCATGACTTTGAAACAATGGTTATTATTTGTAACTCAGAATGGGCTTTTTATTTTGTTTCTAAAAATGAAAGTACTTAGGTAAGGGTCCTTCATGAAAGTAGGCTACCTTGTGCAATTCTCACGACATATGACATGAAAATAGGTTTGCATTTGATTCAGAAGCCTTTGTGCAGAGCTAGACATATCAAATGATTTTTTTAAAGTCATTCTTTTTCACTGACAGGGCTCTGGAGCTCTCTGAACCGCTAAATTGTTTTATGACAGTGAAGTGGTGCCTTAGATTTGGTTGCACTCCCCAGCTTGGACTGGTGCCAGACTGGGCAAAGGATCCAGCCACTGAATCCCCTGTGCCTTCCACTTGCTAGGGCTGTGCAGAATTTAGCCTCTTTCCCTTGTCCTGTAGCCCACAATACTGGTAAAGCCCTCATGTCTGACACACTTGTTGGCAGTGAGGGCCATGCCAGGGCTTAGCCACAGATAAAGCAAGCAATTTCCTCAGGCACCAAAATGGAAAGAGCAGCTGCTGGCTTGTAGCTGTTTGCCACCCACCTCCTGCCCCATCCTGGCACACAGCTGGGTGGCCAGTGGCAGCCACCAGCGTCCAGGGAAATGTGTAGAAGTCACTTGCATCCCTACTGGCGGTGGGCAGCATCATCCTGTCCCCTTCCACAGCCAGGCTCCAGCTGCTGCTGCTTTTAAAACTGACAAATGACAGCCCTTGCATCACACCAAATACTCAACTTTTTCTGTTTCTGGGGGCACGTTTTTATTTTGTTTAGAGCAGCAGAGTATGTAAAGTTGACGTTGATGGGGACTCATTCTGGTTTCTGAATGCCCAGACCCTGAAACTAATGCTGGCTGTCCTAAACCTCCTCAGCCCTTCTTGCATGTTCCCCAGATTCTGAATACCACTAAAGGTGTGAACCTTCTGACTTGGAGCATAACCTCTTCAGAACAAGGTGAAAGTCACTCAAACAGCCATACAGAATTTGCATAGGACTTTAACCATAACTTACTGCTTAGCAAGAGCGAGAGGCAGATGTACGCACTATCATAAATACACCCTCACATTTTCCGTGCCTGATCCTGGAAAGCTGTTTGATCAGAGGCCAGGGTCCTCTATGAAGTCCTGATGTTTTCTGTCTTCCTGCATTCCACACATGACTTCTCATTCAGAATGTCGAATCTCTGATGTTTTTCTCTCTCTTGTGGTTGCTGAGAAGATCCTCTGTTTTATAACTTCTAGCACCCTTTGGCAGGTGGCCTCCTAGCCAGCTTTAATACACCCACAACCAGGTGTATTTATTGCCAAGCACAACTCTTCTCCCACGCACAGATTCCCCAAAGGCCAAAGGACAAATGGAGTTGCGGCTAACGAGGGATGTAAAGGATACCAAGAAGGGGTTCTACAAGTATGTTAATAACAAGAAGAGGATCAGGGATGGTGTAGGCCCCTTGCGGAATAGGGCAAGCATCCTTGTGACAGAGGATGAGGAAAAAGCTGAAGTGCTCAATGCATTTTTTGCTTCAGTTTTCACAGGCAGGGTCAGCTCCCAGCCCACTACCATGGGTGTGGCAGATGGGAGAGAAGAAGAGAGGCCCTTGGTGATGGAAGGTCAGGTTAGGGACTGCTTAAAGAAGCTGGATGCTCACAAGTCCATGGGGCCGGACGAACTGCATCCAAGGGTGCTGAGGGAATTGGCCGATGAGATAGCAGCACCGCTGGCCGTTATCTTTCAAAACTCATGGAGAACGGGGGAGGTGCCAGAGGACTGGAAAAAAGCAAATGTAGTGCCTATTTTCAAGAAAGGGAAAAAGGAGGATCCGGGGAATTACAGACCAGTTAGCCTCACCTCAATCCCTGGAAAAATTATGGAGCAGATTCTCAAAGAATCCATCCTCAAACACTTAGAGGAAAATAAAGTGATCAGGAACAGTCAGCATGGATTTACCAAGGGTAAATCATGCCTGACCAATCTTATCTCCTTCTATGATCAGATGACTGGTTTTCTGGCTGCAGGAAGAACCGTTGATATGATATACCTTGATTTTAGCAAGGCTTTTGATACAGTTTCCCACAGCATTCTCATTGGCAAATTAAGGAAGTATGGATTGGATAGGTGGACTATAGGGTGGATAGAAAACTGGCTAGATCAATGGTTTCAGCGTGTAGGAATCAATGGTTCCATGTCTAGCTGGCAACCAGTCACGAGTGGTGTGCCCCAGGGGCGGTCCTGGGGCCGGTGCTGTTCAACATTTTCATCAATGATCTGGATGATGGAATAGACTGCATTCTCAGTAAGTTTGCGGAAGACACCAAGCCGCAGGGACCAGTAGACATGTTGGAGGGCAAGGACAGGATTCAGGGAGACCTAGATACATTGGAACAGTGGGCCAATAAAAATCATATGAGGTTCAATAAGGACAAGTGTAAAATCCTGCACGTGGGATGAAAAAACCCCATGCACCGCTACAGGCTGGGAAACATTCAGCTAAGTAGCAGCAGTGTGGAAAAGGACCTGGGGGTCGTGGTGGATGGGAAGCTAGATATGAGTCAGCAGTGTGCTCTTGCTGCCAAAAAGGCCACTGGCATACTGGGCTGCATCAAAAGAAGTATTACCAGCAGATCAAGGGATGTGATCATTCCCCTCTGTTCTGCACTGGTAAGGCCACATCTAGAATACTGTGTTCAGTTTTGGGCTCCCCACTACAAAAAGGACAGGGACATGCTAGAGAGAGTTCAGAGGAGGGCAACCAAAATGATTAAAGGGCTGGAGCACAAGCCCTATGAGGAAAGACTGAAAGCATTAGGCTTATTTAGTCTGCAGAAGAGAAGACTGAGGGGCAATTTGATAGCAACCTTCAACTACTTGAATGGATGCTCTAAGGAAGATGGAGCTCGACTGTTCTCGGTAATAACAGAGGACAGAACAAGGAGCAGTGGTCTCAAGTTGCAGTTAGGGAGGTCGAGGCTGGATATTAGAAAAAACTTTTTTACTAGGAGAGTGGTGAAGCCTTGGAATGAGCTGCCGAGGGAGGTGGTGAAATCTCCATCTTTGGAGGTGTTTAAGGCCCGGCTGGACAAACCCATGACTGGGATGGTTTAGTGGGAGTGGTCCTGCCTTTGGCAGTGGGTTGGACTAGATGACCTATGAGGTCCCTTCCAACCCTAGGATTCTATGATTCTATGAAATTGTCACAGATAGTTTTACACCTAACATGCAGTGGTCTAAAGCAACAAGCTGAAGGGTTTTGCTGAGAACTATAAGGGTATGTCTACACTTAGAAGGTTAATTTGAATTAACTAAATTTGAACTAATTAATTCGAACTAATAAATATTAGTTCAAATTAAGTTAATTTGAATTAACATGGCCACATTAGAAAAATTAAGTCAAACTCGCATGTCCATGCACAGGACTTGCAAGTTCGAATCAGGTAGGCGGAGCTATTGCATAGGGAAAACTCAAGCTGTGGTTAATTTGAACTAACAGTTAGTTCAAATTAACACAGCTACATTAAGTTAATTTGAACTAATGAATGCAAATTAACCTCAATTCGAATTTATGGGAGGTTTTATAGATTCAAACTAGGCTTTCCTTAATTCAAACTAAGGGAACTCCTTAGTTCGAACTAATGAAAGCAAATGTGGACATACACTAATTTTAGTTCGAATTAAGCCTCCTTAATTAAAACTAAGTTGTAAGTGTAGACATACCCTAAGAGCATTAGAATCTCATTCACTGCTATTAATTTCTCAAAGTTGTGAATGGTTCATTTTGCACTGATTCTTCGGAGGGGCATGGCAGCCAAGAGGGATTTTAAGCATTATATGCTAACAATAGCTTTATCATAATTTTAAAGTGACAATAAGAACTGGATTTACCCTTTACAGGTAAAAGTACAAAAAACTGCACTTATTAAAAAAAAGTGAAAGACAAAAACCCCAATTACATCACATTACATAAGTTTGTGCTTTCTTAAGCGTGGGGCATGGTTTCCTAGGGCAGTGGTTCTCAACTTTTTGTGGGTTGTGACACACTTTGCAACATATTGCAATTCAACAGGCTCACTGTGACACACTTAGTGCTGCGTGTTGACATACTAATATGTCCTGACATAGTGCTTGAGAATGACTATCCTAGGGGAATGTTGAAAGGGCTAGATGGGAAGAAGGAAAAAGTTGAATTAGATAAAACCCTTTCAGCTGGTTTTCAGAATGTGTTTTTATTGTTTAGAAAAACTCTCTAGCTAATATTTTTGTGAAGTGAATCTAAGGGATGCAGAGACACAGCAAAGAGACAAAATGATCTGGACAAACTGGTGAATTGCTCTGAGGTAGATAGGATGAAATTCAATAAAGACAAATGCACAATACTCCGTTTAGGAAAGAACAATTGTATACATATTAAATCGGCAATGACTACCTAGGAAGGAACACTGTGGAAAAGGATCTGGGTATCATAGTGAAACATAAGCTAAATAGGAGCCAGTGGTATATCACTGCTGCAGAAAAAAGCAAACAACTTTCTGGGATGTATTAACAGGTGTATTGTAAATAAGACATGAGATGTTGCTCTTTTACTCTACTCTGTGCTGATTAGGACTCAACTGGTGTATAATGTCTAGGCCTGGGTGCCTCATTTCAGGAAAGATGTGGAGAGATTGGAGACAGTCCAGAGAAGAGCAACAAGAATGATTAAATTTCTGGAACATGTGAGGGAAGATTGAAAGAACTGGATTGCTATGTCTACACACAAGGTTTTAGTTTGGAATAAGTCATTCCAAAATGACTTATTTTGAAATAAAACCTTTATTTCAAAACCACTTACTTTGAACTAAAAAAAAATGTAGTTCAAAATAAGGGAGACCCTGAAAGCGAAATAGCATGTCCTATGTGTGGACTTGCTATTTTGCTTCAGGAGAGGAACACCCTGGGAGGTGTGGCAACATGGCCCCTTGCAGGCCATGTTGCCACCAACCAGGGTGGAGGGGGGCAGAGGTCTTGCCAGGAGCCTGGGGGTGCCGCAGCTCCCCAAGCCGCTTGCCCGCCCAGGTCAGGGCAGCTGCAAGGGGCACGGGGTGGCCACAGTGGGAGCGGCTCACCCTGCGCCCAGGTCCCAGGGGCTGCAGCCCTGGTGGGCTGAGCCGCAGCTGTGGGGGGCTGCACCCCTTGGGGGCGGAAAGGAGCCAGGGCACCCGGCTCTCCCTGCCACCAGGGCTGCTCCCAAGCCCCACAGCAGGAGTGTGGGGGCACCCAGCTGTCCCCACTGCCGGGGCTTCCCCCGGCCCCAGCAGCAGGGAAAAGCGGGGAACCCTGGCAATCCTGCCACTGGGCTTGCCAGCAGCCCCAGCAGCAGGGAAAAGCCGGGCACTCGGCTCCACACCTGCAGGCTTGGGGGCAGCCCCCCATAGCCTGCAGCGGGTGTTCCGTCAGCACCCTGGTTAGGGTGGTGAGGGGGTTTGTTTCGGAACTGTGTTTGTTCTGAAACAATATGTCCAAATGGCCTTATTTCAAAATGACCATTTCGAAATAACGGCCATTTCAAAACCAAACGAGGTTTAAGGTGTTCCGAAAGGACACCTCTTATTTCAAAATGACGGAGTCTGTCATTTCGAAATAAGAAAACATCGTCTGGACCTGATCTTTTTTATTTCGAAATAACCTGTGTTATTTCGAAATAAAAAAGACGTGTGGACACAGCCGATTTTTTTAAGTCTGGAAAAAAGGAGACTGAGAAGGGACGTGATAACAGTTTTCAAGTACCAAAAAGGCTGTTATGAGGATGAAAAATTACACTCCTTAACTGCTGCTGATAGGACTAGAAGCAATGGGCTTAAATTCCAGAAATGGAGGTTTAGGTTGGACATGATGAAAAAATTCCTAATTATCAGGGTGATTAACCACTAGAATAAGTTTCCTAGGCAAGTTGTGGAATCTCCATCATTGAAGGTTTTTAAGAGCAGGTTAGACAAACACCTGTCAGAGATGTTTTAATAAGGTACTTGATCCTGCCATGAGTTCAAGGGATTGGACTTGATGACCTTTCATGGTCCCTTCCAGTTTCTATGATTCTATTACATATAGCTGAGTTTGCAGACAGCCTGAAATGGTAGCTCCCTTTTCTTGACTGCTGTACTCATTTGAAGTGGCTATCCACAATATTTTAAATGCCATTATTCTTAACTATTTATGGCATATGAGAAAGGAGAGCAAACGATATATTATGAAGATCTGTCTTTGTATTTTCCAGAGTTCATTGTAAAGGGAGCGTAAAAGACAGTGGATTTTAACAAGACAATTAAGTTGAAAGGAAAATGAGATGATGAGTTTCATTTTGCTGAAGTAGGATCTCTTGTAATAATTGAGCCTATAAAAGGACCCCAATCGTGAGACTTTGTTGCCTCCTTTGTAGAACTGGCCCACCTAAGTCAATCACAGGTATGACAAGAAGATCTATTCTGCCTATGCTTCTGCAACCAATACTCAGTGGGGGGGCCCATCCTGGAAGTAATGTTTCTTGAACTACCTCTTCTGGCTTTCAAATAAGCCTCTTCATCAAAAGTAAGCACTCCACAGACCCCAACACACCAACTCAAAGCAACACCAGACCCAGCTAGAACAACAAATTCAAAACTAGCAGATCTGTCACCATCACTACAATGATTAGTATCCCCCCACACTTTCACCATCCCTGGATTCTATACATACCTATCACAGCACCTGGCTACTTCCTCCACTACACTAAACACCCTGATAACAATTACAGGAGTGAAACCAAACAATTGCCTGTGCGTGAACTTGCACAAGAAAATAATAAGACAAAAACACCTCATCACCTGGGTGTGAAAACTTTTCATAAGATGGTCACTCTCTTTTGACCTGTCAGTCCTTATCTGTGGAGGCAAACTGCACAGCGCTTTCCTAAGTCAAGCTTGGGAGCTTAAATTCCTAAATTTGCTAGCCAGTAAAAATCATGGATTGAATAAAGACCCTGGATTTATGCCTTATAGCACCCCTTCACCTGCCTTCCATACCCTTCTTTCCTACCCCATGACTGAATGAGTGTTAATGGGCCACTTCATCTAGAATAGTGACTTGAAATATGAGTTAATCACTTAAGCTACAGAATTGTTTCACCTTGTTTGTATTTGTGACAGAGTGAATATATAGCCCAGACCTGCAGAATAATTCTGTGTAAACTCAAAAGTGTTTCGCTCTTACCACTACAAATTGGTCCAAAAAAAGCTATTACCCTACACAACTTGTCTCTCTAATATCCTGGAACCACCACAGCTCTAACAACCCTACATACAGGTCTTGAAGTAGCAACAGCCACCTTCCTCAACCCACTGAATGGCCAGTATGGAAATATGAACACACAACTTCATGATATATATGTTTTTCCAGCAGCAAAGCTGGAGATGAGAGCCAATGCTGGAAACAAAAGGTACAGTTTCCATTTTTGATAGAGATTTCTCCCCCCCCTCTTGTGTGCATTTGTTTTATCTTTCTGTCTAGGACATGGGACTGAACGTAACAACTGTTCCAGCTCCAAAACATTAAAAAAAAAAAAAAAACAGGGCAGGTGCCATCTTTAATACTAGCTAAAAGATTCTCACATCAGGGGATAGCAGTGGAGGCGGAGGAGTGTGAGTTTTTTTTAAAAACTCTTGTCTACAGAAAAAGGGAACAAAATGTTTTTAAAGGAAAAACCTTACTTAACACTGTCCATTTCAAATGCCTTAACTCTTTTTCCTTCTCTGCCATTTATTTAGTAAAAGGGTTAGGAAAAATCAATAATATATTTGGCATGGCATGAAGTGGGCTGAGATCGCTGTATATCAAATCTTGTCTGAGACTGTCTAATGCTAGCTTCATGACACCAAAACTTTGGGTACATATTTGCCATCTAAATTAACGGTAAAGTTTTTGTTCCAAACACTGCCCAACAGAAAATATGACTCTCTCACACCCAACCCCTCCACCCCCTGGATTTATTATTATTATTTTAAAGAAAGAAATATGTTTGCATAAGCATTTGGGAGTGTTTTGTTAAAAACATCCCAAAATTTAAAAAGAGTGTTTTTCCATTTCTAGACAGAGGAGATGTGTATTTAAAAAAAAGAAAAAAAGTTACAACCCGACCCCCATGCAAGCAGTAAAGACAAGTTTTGCTTCTTACATTGCATTATGGTTTTCAATAGTTGTCAGGCTTGTTGAGGATAGCCAACTGCATCACATATCCCATCCTTGTCAGCAGATGTTGGGTTCAGGGGAAATTATAATCCAATAATGAGAGGCAGCATATTCAGAGCTATGTAAGGAGTCTTTATTGAAAGAGAACTGAGAGAGAGGGAATCAGGCAGACAGGTTTCCCTAGCACCTAAGCATCTAACGAAGTGGGATTTTCTACCACAAAAGCTCATGAGAAAAATAAATCTGTTAGTCTCAAAGTGCCACATGACTCCTTGTTTTGTTTTGTTTTTTTCCCTCGCACCTAAACAACCTTCCCATTTATCACTATGACACCCCGAACGACCCTACGTAGTCATAACACCACAAGGGGTAGCTGTGTTAGTATAGTTCAGCAAAACAAACATGAGGTCCTGTGGCACTTTTAAAGACTTCATGCAATAAATAAATTAGTTAGATTTTAAAATTGCCCCAGCACTCCTTGTTTTTTCCACAATAAGATTAAGACATTTTTTTTGTTTTGTTTGTGCTACTGCCTTTCTACTGCCACTGTCTACAGAGACATGGGAGTAGAAAACTATTCTTTTGGCTACTTGCCCTCTTTAAATAATGTGACCACCACCTCTGTCCTCTCAAATCACTTAGCCACTCCTATACACTCATTTCAAAAAGAGTTTTGACACAGAAAGACCCTTGTTAAGTGGCATAGTGAAGTTTAATTCAAATTATGGCAATTGCAGCTTTTCAAAGCTTTTTAAAATGTTTTCCAGCTGTCCAATTCACACTATACTGGGGAAAAGAAAATATCCCAATTTAATTGAGAATTAATGATGAGGAAAATACATTTTGCCCTGTAGACATACCCTTAGTATAGGAAATACTAATCTAGTTCAAATTCACCTGTCTTGGTAAACATGGGCAGTAGCTAGTGGTAAATTGACAGGAATGGTTATTGGCCACATGAACTCATGACCATGAGGACTGGCTGGATTTAAACTGTTATCAAGGATAGTCAAAGACAGCAGTTGGCCAAAAAGCAAAGAGAACTTTTGGAATGGCTCATGAAGTGATGTGGTTTTCCTGAACTCTGATTAAATCTAACAATACAACTGGCATATTGGGAAGGAAAATCCAGATGGTTTGTACACAGGCATAGCAGCAACAGATTTTCTGTGTTCTCAGCTAAAAGGCCTTTAATAGACATAGTTCACTGCTGCTCTAATAGTGCAGTTTTAAGCTGCATAGTTATATCACTGGCTCCCCAGGTAAAGGTCCATAAACAACAGATGTTTCCTTTGATAGATTAACTACTTTGTTTTTAATGTCTGCAAAGAATCACTGGAGTTTGGCCCATCCCATATTTAGTGTTCATAGCTATTTTGGTTAGGTGTATGTTGTGCTTTTTTATACTTGATCATGGTGAAGTAATAATACATTGTTGTTCCAATACAATGCTAATCAGCATGGGCTAAGTAAAGCAGTGGTGCCCACTGAGGAGGAATTATGGCTATGACAATGGCAATTTTTCCCTCATGCTTCCTCTTGCTCTGGTGGGTGGGAAGCAACTGAGTACAGTTCTTCAAAGACTGCATCCTATGTCTACACCCAAAGAAATTTGTTAGTTTTTAAGGTGCCATGGGACTTTCATTGTTTTTGTTGTATATAGACTAACGCAACTACCTCTCTGGAATTTGCCATCCTACATCTGTATCTCACTGAGCCAGCGCTATGGCCAGACTCATGATGAAAAGGAAAGGTGGTTCCACCCACGTCTCATTATTATAGCCATTTGCTTCATGAAGGAAGTATCCTGAGTGCAGCTTTGGCAATACCCTCAGGACTTGGACTCAAGATTAGAGAAGTCATAATATGGCTGTGAAGAGAGTACTTATCACCTTGGTCCCAGTCAAGTCAATGGAAAAACACCCATTGGCCTGAATAGTACAGGATCAAGCCTTAAACTCTTTTGTGGGACAGTGTGCAACTAATCATCCTATAACCCTTGGGGCTGTGGTTTAAATTCTTTTCCCAGTTTGCTTGTGTGAAATATTCTTAAATTAAACAACTTCGTGTGCAGGCAAAATGGTTCCCATCACGTTACTCATTAGCACACTAACAAAATGCCTCTAACTAAATCAGGGTACTGATATTATATCACAGTAATTAATTCAAAGGTAATACATATAAATACTAATTTTTTTGGCCCACTCTGATATTTAACAATTTTTTTAAAAAACCCATCATTTGCATATACCCAGCTGAAATCCAATTACACACTGATATTATTGCACAGATTCAGTAACTATTTAAACAACAAAAAAAATCATGAAAAATACAGCAAAGCATGAATGTTAATGTTGATGTTATACAGATGAATCAGTATGATTCAGTGAACTTTGGGCACCTTTGGCTTTTGGAGAGTTGCTGGCATTTTTGTGACACATGTGCAACAGGTAAGACTAATGTGAAATAACACCTCAAACCAGTCTTAGGAAAATAAATGCCAGAGAGAATCTATACAGTTACAGCCTACTTATTTTTACTGAAGAATTCAGAGAACTTAATTTCTTTGTATAATGGGCCTCATTATAAAGTGTGTGTGTGTGTGTGTGTGTGTGTGTGTGTGTGTGTGTGTGTGTGTGT
>ML681995.1:16059609-16070329 GCA_007922195.1 Podocnemis expansa | reverse complement strand
TGTGTGTGTGTGTGTGTGTGTGTGTGTGTGTGTGTGTGTGTGTGTGTTGTAGCATCAGAAACAATAACTGCCTTCTGCAAAATAAAATAAATACACCAGTAAAGTCTAATTTAAATGTAAACTACTGAAGAGTGTCAAGAAGAGAAATTTTCCATGGTAGAGCATTTCAGGAGGAGATCTGCTCTGCTTTTATGCATTTATTTTTAAATTACAGAAATGTTTGCTTCCCTTTATCTTTCTTATACACGTCTCCTAAATATGATTAGCCCCAGGAGCAATCCTGGGAAATATGTTTCTTCTATTAACCTGCTGCTCCTAGTCTCATGAAATATTTATTAGAAATAACTATCATATTATTTGTATTACAATAATGCCCTCAGTAAGAGTGATGCCTCACTGAGCTAAGGTCTATGCAAACATACTGTGACAGAGAATTCCTGCTCGTAGGAGCTTACAATCTAAATAGACAATATGTGCGAGGTGGAAGTAATATTATTCCCCTTTCACAGGTTGGAAATGGAGGCACAGAAAGTCAATTGTCCAACATCACACAAAGAGCGTCTAAAAGAGGCAGCAAAAGAACCCACATCTTCTGAAATCCTTTTCAGTGCTTTCACTACAAGATCATCCTTCTCCTCCATGAATGCACAAAGAAAACGGTGGAGAGTTTTTTACTTTTCAATTCATTGTTATTTGAAGTATCCCAACAGACACAAAAAAGACAGTTTGTTTGGTTTCTTTGACTAGTAAAGCCCACTTTTTGATGGTTCCGTGGATTTTGTTAGTGGTGGTTTTACTTACAGCAATATTAATAGAGCTTGTTAAAAAAATAAAATAAAAATTAAAAACATTTTTTCCTCCAATGGAAAACATTGGGGTTTTGTCAAATAATGAAAATATTTTGGTTCTGTGCATTGTAAAATTGATTGTTTACAGTTGGCAACTTTCAAAAACTGAAATGTTTTTAGGTGGAAGAAAATGACATACCTTGTTTGTTTTGAGGCACATAGGGTATGTCCACACACACCTTTTAAATTGAAATAACACTAATTGTTTTGATTTTAAAAAAGATTTGGTCCACACGATGTTCTCTTGAATCAAACTGACAAGCTCCATCATTTTGATTCAACAACAGTTGGAGCACTGGTTGGTCAATTTTCCTCTCCCCTACATGCAGGCAGGGCCGAGCCTGCCCATGTCACAGGCATCGAGGGAGGCATGGCCCAGGGACAGGCAGGGCAAGGGGTGGGGGGGGTCACAGAGGCCCTCCCATGGGCACAGATGGCTGAGGGACATGTGGCACTAGGGTCTCAGGCCCACATAGGGTGGGGGTTTCTCATCAGGGGGTGGCAGTACCCAGATGTGGCTGTATCGGGGCAGAGAGCATACAAGGCATGCCGCTGTCACATGGCCTCAGGAGAGTCCTGGGCCAAGTCCTTGCTGACTGCAGCGCACCAGTGTGGGCACTGTGAGGCCGTGCACATCTCCAGGGCAGTGTCCCACAGGACACAGATCAGGAATCCTGCTGACAGTTGGGGCAGAGGTGTTTGCTGCTGACGGGCTGCACACAGCCAAGGTCAGAAGGCAGCAGGGCCAGGCCTGCTTTCCACTTCCCTCCAGCAGCTCACCCAGCTGCCTGCTGTGCTGCTGCAGGGAGCCCACAAGCCACCCATAGGCGGAGGAGGAGGAGCAGCTGGACGTGGGCAAAATCCTGTCGAGCTTCCTCAAGCTGGACCAGCAAGCTGAGGACCCAGCAAATCCCTGGAGGTTGCAGCAGGGCTGTCACCAGGATGGCATGCGGGCAATGCTGACGACCACACTGGAGTGGCAGACTCTGGCGATGGAGCACCAAAGCACCACGCTGCAGGCTCTGAGCACTGTGATCCAGGATGTTGCCATGAGCCTCCAGTGCATTCCCACACATATGGTTCCCCCAGCAGCTGAGGGAGGTCCCCACAGAGAGCCTCAAGTCCCTCACTGCAGGCACCCCCAGACTTGGGGCGGCTGTGGGCAGGGGCATGGGATGGCACACCAGGGCCCCCAAACAGCCCCCATAGGGAATCCCTCCCATCCAAACTCTCCAACACCCCCAGATCCCCCCTTCCCCAGTTTGAAGCCCACCCTCAGTTCTCCCCCCCAAAAGTTCCACATCCCCTTAGTGCCTCCCAAGCCCTTCTTTGCCCCCAACAATGCTCTTTATTTTAAATAAAAATTGTTACACTGCAATCAATTCAAATAAGTGCTTTTACTGGATGTGTTTCAGGGTGTACTCAGGTGGGCGGGGGCTGGCTGTGGCACAATGGGGAGTTGGGGTGTGGTGGGGCCGGCCTGGCCTTCATAGTTCCTTGCAGCTGAAAAGGTTTGTCAGTGCCTTGCAAACAGTGGTCGCCCTCGGTGGTGCTCACTCTCTTGGGGCCACAGGTGCAGGTTGCTGGTACTGGCCACTGATGAGCTGTGGCTCAGCCTCCTAGATGGCAGCTACTGTCTCCACCCAGAGTTCACAGAGATTATGCAGGGCCACACAGGCACTGATGACCTCTGTGGTGGTCTCCTCCACAAGGTAGAGGTGTGTAAGGAGGCACCTCCAGCGGGCTTTCAGCTGGCCAAATGCCTGCTTGACCACCTGGTGGTAGCAGCTCACATGGCAATTGAAAAGCTGGCAGCCAGCATCAAGGGGTCTTGTGTATGGGCACATGAGCCAAGGGGGCGGGGGTAGGCTTCATCAGTGATAATGAGGACAGGCACCTCAACGTCCCCGATGGTGATGATATGGAGGAGGGAAGAAGGTGCCTGCCTCCATGCTCTGGTACAGGGCAGAGTTAAGGAGGACCCTGGCATCATGCACCCTCCCGGGCTATCCTACATAACAGTTTTCAAAGATGCCCTGCTGGGCCACAAGGGCCTGCAGCATGACTGAGTGGTATCGATTCCAGTTTCAATACTTGGCCATGAAGGCTGTGGTCACACAGGCTTCTTATTTTGAAACAACAGCCTGGGAAGGGCCACCCCCTCAGCACCCTGGCCAGGGAAACCTCAGGGTGCTGAGGGGTGTCCCCTGGCTGGCAGAGGGGGACTGCAGACCCCCCGCTGGGTGAGCTGCAGCCGGCAGGCAGGCTCACCCTGCAGGGGCCTGCAGTGGCCTGTAGACCTCCACGGGGTGAAGCGGAGCCGGGTGCTTCACCCTGCCAGGCTCTGCAGGGGACTGCAGACCCCCGTGGGGTGAAGCAGAGGTGGCAGGCATGCTCACCCCGCCGGGGACTGCAGACCCCGGCAGGGTGAGGGGCCCGGCTCCGCTTCACCCCACCAGGGTCTGCAGTCCCCTGAAGACCCCGGCAGGCTGCGGCTCCGGGCTGCACTCACCCCGCCAGGGTCTTCAGCCCTCTGCAGACCCCTGTGGGGTGAACCACTGGCTCCTCTCACCCCGCGGGGGTCTGCAGCCCCCCCCCCCGAAGCGAAATACCATGTCTACACTGTGGACATGCTATTTCATTTCCCTTATTTCGAAGACACTGTCAAGGCTTTTTCCCCACTCTGGCACTCTGAGTGCAGAAGGTGGGGGCCTGCAACAGGCCAGAAAAGCCACTGGCCTTAAAGCCTGCTCTTAAAAGTCTCCAAGGCCTCCAATTCCTGGCCTTGGAGTGATATCGCTGCCACCACCCAAATGCAAAAAAAAACCTCTTGTGACCCAGGAAGGCGCACTTGGGAATTCCTCCCTGTGAGGTACTTGCAATCCTCTTTATTCCTCCTTCAGGAAAGTGACTGAACTCCAGCTGCAATATGAGCTGGAACTGGAACAGGGTTCCCTCTAGTAGCTGCCTGTGCAGTCTAAGGCACGGGCACACAAACCTCTTGCCTCTCAGGACACAGAACCAGAACTTGCTTAAAAGGTAAACTCTTTAATCAAAAAGAACAGATGATAAACACAGAGAGTTGCTTCTCTGGGAATTAACTTAGGTAGTTACAGGGTAGTGGGGTGGGGGTTTGGGTTACATGTGGTTAGCACAGAGAAATCCAAAAAACAAGCCAAAAACAAAGAAAATGCCCTGACCGCGTCTAAATAAACATTCCCTGTTCTACCCACGCCTGGTCAGTACCAAACTTAACTTATCTCTGGTAAGGATGTTGCTGGATTCTTCCTCAGGCCCCTCTGGCCTCCTCCTGATCCTTCCAGGAGCTCTGCTGCATCCAAACAGGCCCAGGCCAGGCTGCTGTTACCATTCAAAAACCTGTGCTTCGTTCCTATTGGCTGTCCTGGGACTCACTGACCAGAGTGTTAACCCCTTCCTCCCCAAGGGTTATTACAGACACTTTTTTGTCTTTCAAAATAAGGTGTTTTGAAGTAACACATTATTTTGAAACAGCTTGTTTCGAAATGTCTTGTTTCAAACCAAGCACGTTGTGTGTGAACATAGCTGAAGTGCCCCGGGACTTGCATGGGGATGTGGGTGGCATCCAGTATCCCAGCACAATTGGGAAACCCTAGGGTGGTGAGGCCGGTGATGGTGCTCGCCTTGGGTAACGAGGTGTGGCAGCAGGACTGTGTCGATGGTGCAGGCAACCTGTAGCAGCACTTCACTGACAGTGGACCTCCCGACGCTGAAGAGGTGTACCACAGACCTGTATGACTCAGGAGTGGCCATCTTCCAGAAAGCAGTGGCCACTCTTTTCTCGACAGAGATGACTGCTGTCATCACAGTGTCCCTTTGTCGCCGGACCAGGATGAGCTTGGCAACCAGGTGGGTGATGGTCCCTCTGCTCATCTGGCAGTTCCTCTGCCACCGCTCGTCACCGCAGGTTCCCAGGACAACCTGCTCCCATCAGTCTGTGGTGGTCGCCTGTGCCCAGATGTGATGGGGGAGAGGGGAACTAGGGCCACTCTGAGGTCCAGCAATACAATGGACTGGGGCTCAGCCTGGGGAACCATCAGGGGCTGGGAACAGAGTGTCCCATTGCAGGAGGGCATCCGGCAGGCTAGCAGAGGGTCTAGCTACTGCATGGTGATAGCGGGGAAGCCAGGGAATGGCCATACCTCTGTGTCTCATAGTCTCCTGTCAGCCAGCAGGGCCAGGGAGGTGAGGTCTGGTCCTGCTTTTATGGGATTGGTCCAGGGCATGGCCCTGTGAGGAGGCCATGTTGCCACATCTCCCATTGTGCTCCTCACCTGACTTGAACTAGCATTTCCTGTCTCCAGACAGGGTAGTTCGATTTCAGGTTTTTGGTGTGGATATGTTTAAATCGATTTAGCTTAAATCGAGTTAACAATTTTTATATCGATTCCATTAAATCAATTCAACTTGAATCAATTTAAGTCATTGTGTGTGGACATAGCATAGACAGTGCATGAAAATTTGTATTTTGTTGGAAAATTTTCAACCAGCACTGCTTAATTTTCATAGAACTACAGTTTGTTTCCAAGCCTTGCTGTTCAAAAAGTATTTGCAAAGGGAGTTGTAGGAGACAGTGACTCTAGAAACTAGCCCCATGTATTGTTTACACAATGTGCTTGAGTAACAGTTATCCAACTAAGTAATCAGATTTCCATGGCCTTTGAGAGTCATCTATCTATGAAAATAATGAAATAAGCCATTTTTGAGCGCCAGCGGTACATCTTCATTAATTCTGCAGTGGATTTGAACCATAAGTGGTCCATATAACTTTGCTTCTGGTTTGGCAACTCCAACCCTTACAACATGTTTTTGTTGATTTATGCAGTGTGCAGACTGACCTCTGCTACTTAAAATTTTACAAGTGTAGATTCCAGTTCAAACATTCAACTGTATATAATAGTACTGATTTCATACCCTGGCCGCAATTCTGTCCTCAGTGATAACAATGTTATTCTTATTGAAGGCTGTGGGAATTGCACCAGCATAAGAAAGCAAATTTGTTCCATGAGCAAGATGTTAAATATAATTATTTTTGAGCTTAAAATAATGAAGCTCTACAAATTATTTCTTTTACTTGATAATGCTCTTGTACAAGAATGCTGGCTAGACATTTCAGCTGGATATTCAGCATTAATATTGAACAAATGAGGTCATAGCATGTTTAAATGGGCTTAATGTTATGGATTAACTAAATAACACAGTAACAAAACAAAATTGAGAAGAAGCATCTAAGAGCAAGCTAGAAGGAAAAAAATGTCATAGAACTGATATGGAAATATAGATTTTCTATCTCAAAAAACTGCAAACTCATGGAGATGCAAACTAAAAATTGAGAAGCGAAGACCAGGATTTTTCATCCAAGTATCTGGAGTACGAAATAATATTTGAAAGGCAAGTGATGTTTTTAGCTGAATAACTACTGTTGACTTGATCTGGCAAAGATCGTTAATTTTTTGATTTATTTATTTTTTTAAATGTGGGTAAAATTTTTGCCTTAAGTTGTCAAGTGACCATATTACTAGTCTTGAAAAAATATTGCTGGAGATGAGATAACTAGTAAGGAGTGACTTCAGAAAGAAAATCCAGCATTAATACTGACTCATGCCAATATTTATTAATATACAGCATTAAAGGGCAGTATTGCTCAGAAGAAAAGATGTCTGAAAAAGTGGGATTTGCTCCCACGAAAGCTCATGCACTAAATACATTTGTCAGTCTTTAAGTGCCACGGAACTCCTTGTTTGTTTTACAATACATGCAGTGTCTGGTTTATTGGTCATCAGTGACTTCTTGAACAAATTTGCTCAGTGTACAGGTAAAAAGATGGATTTGCCCCTTCCCCAAAGCCAGTTCTGTAAATGGAACATGGGGTTTGAAGATAAAGTTGTGTATTCTCATATACCAGGGATGGCCAAACTTACAGAACTCAAGAGCCGCACAAGTTGATTATTAAACCTTCGAGAGCCCCACTGAGGCATATAACAACATACTTTTACCTATTCCAAAATTACTAAGGTTAAAATTTATCACACACTTTAATTTTCTCTTAAAATCAGGTCAAATATTGATCCTACTAATGTCAGATTCTAATAATTACTTAAGGTTACCATGAAAACTAGGACTTTACAGTAAAAAGCTGTTGCTGGATGTAGAACACTGCAGGCTAGTGCCAAGTTTGTTTGTTTTTTTCTTTTTTAAATCAGGGCAGTAACTCAGCAATGAAGTATGTAAAAGCCCTCACTGGTGCTGATCTCTAAGCATTGCACAATGTTTTGATTTAACAAATTTCGTTGTGGAATACATTGCTTCACAGCCATAAGTTCTGCTAAAAATTGAAAGTAATCTACATTCAGTTTTAAACTTTTCTTCCTTGTATTTTTGTTTCTTAGTATTCCATATCATGTTTAGGGCTTGTAAAACACAACTTTAACAAAGAAGGAAGCTGCATTAGGGCCTATGAGAAAATCTAAACATGCTGCAGCTTCCCTGCCCTTGCCTTGCTTCCCACCCCATTGCCACAACCCTGCCATCTCTTACCATGCCACTGCTTCTCTGCTGTCCCCAACCATTGCTCACTTCTCCTGCTGTCTCCCGCCATGCTGCCCTTCCCTCCAAGTTGATGATGAAGTTTAGCAACTTTTGGATACAGCTGAGCAAGTTCCCGCCCAGTTCCCTGACCCGGTGCTGGGCCCCTGCTCATCAGCTCCCCAAGTGCATCCATTACTTGCTCAGCTGCCTCATCAGCTTAGAAGGAACATTGCTCTTGTGTCCCATGACAATTCAACTGTTCTGGGAAACACTTTCCTATTCAATACATGACCCAACACTTGTTATTCAAAACAGGCTTGTTTTTGTAGAATTGGAGTCTGCATAAAATAATTCTGAAGGGGGGGATGCTATGAAAAACAGCTCATCCCTAGTCCCAATTCCTCAGGGTCTCTGAAAAGCCTGAACTCTCCGGAGCTCCAAAGAGGTAGCCATGTTAGTCTAGTTCAACAAAACAAACAAGGAATCCTGTAGCACTTTTAAAAACTAACACATTTATTTATTGAATGAGCTTTCATGGGAGAAATGTGATAAATAACTGAGTTAGTCTTTAAAAGTTGCACAAAACTGCTTGTTCAACTGTACCAAGCTCGATCTACAGGTTTCTGTAGAGTTGGCAAGAAGGAGTACAATTCTTCATTGCCTTATTCCTTCTCCCTCTGCTACAATGGAAGACTTTTTAACCTGTTTTCCTGACTACCATACTTGTAAAGGGAGTGCATGAGGTTGTCTGTAAGTTTGTAAAGTGCTATAGACAGGACTGAGGCTGCCATGGCATGTGGTATAAGGTAAATACAAAACAAACAGATAAACCCACCAAACCAACAAGACCAAAAGAAAATTAAAAAAATACAAAGTACACAAAAATAAATAAAGCAAAGCAAAATAAAATCCACACTGAAATCTATTTAAATAGAAAATAACTAACAATAATGTGTTAGTCTTTAAGTCCTTTACAGCTTGTCTCCTCCCTGATCCCCTCAGTCACCTCCCTCATTGCCTCCATTCCCTAAAGTGCCTTTCTGTCCTTAGACCCCCCCCCCCACATTGTTTCTCTGAGCCGGGGTGCTACTCCCTCCTCCCTCACTGCTTCTGAGCTACTGGCTGCTGCTCTCTGCTCCCTGACCCCCCAGCTGTCAGCTGCCTCCTCCCCACTCCTCGTTTGAACTGCTGCCTGCTACTCCCTGCTCCCTCCTCCCCAGCCCTGACCCCTCCTCTGAGCCCTTGGCTGCCGGCTCACTCCTCCTCTCCTCTGAGCTGCCAGCTGCAGAGCTACCTGACAGACCAGAGATTTTAACTCTCCTAGCCTGAAGCAGCTCCCTGCCCACAAGCCGCACTTTTTCTTTGAAGAGCTGTATGAGGCTCATGAGCCACAGTTTGGTCATGCCTGTCATGTACCATCATCAGCAAGACAAATGAGGAACTCAGCTACACCGTTGCAACGTTTGTCATTGAGGGTGGAATTTTGCAGATTGCATACAGATCTAAAAAGTAGCCCTTTCCACCTGAAAAATCAATGGGAGTTAGACCTCCAAACAACCATTGTTCCCTCAAAAATTTTCCCCCAAGTAAATTTGATTAGGAGCCAGTGATAATTCTTAAAGCCCTAGCCCCACAGTGCAAAAACTGCATGTCAAAGAACTTACAGAGGAGAATTTCACTTTAATGTTAAATGGCCAATAAATTCAAATATATTTGAAAGAATGAAAATGCACATTTAAGACAATCAAGCAACCTTTACTATTTATCCCATAGTAATATACCTCATCTGCTTCTCTTCTTCATTCCTTTTACAGCTACTTTGTTATGTTTTCCTTTACAGAAGCAAAGCATTTTTTTTCTACCTAATGTGTTAATTAAAAGAAAAAATAGGGGGGAAAAAGAATGAACACAGTGCTTATATGACAGACTGTAGAATAGGGGTTTCAAATATGCGACCCCCCCCCAAAGCTATTTCCTGTGACCTGCAATGACAGTATTGTTACCAATATTTGCAATATTGTTGTATGAAAAGGGTTCAGTGGTGTGGCCCTTGGGCTAAGGTACTAGTCCTCATGTGGCCCTGTACTGATCCTCTTGTGGTGCTCTGAGTTTGAGACCCCTGCTGTAGAACAACTATGACTAAAATCTCTCTTTTCAAAGAAATAATATTAAAGGGCATAAGAACAAACTATTCCTATGTGCAGGAAGGAAAGGAAGTATGACACGAGAATACCCTGGCTTAACCAGGTGATTTTCAATCTTCTAAAAATGAAGAAAGAGTCCTGCAAAAAGTGGAAACTTGGACAAATCACAGGGGATGACTGTAAACAAATAACACAGTTATGTAGCAGAAAAATCAGAGAGACTAAGGCACAAACTGAGATCAACTACCTGAAGGCATAAAGGGTAACAAAAAAACCACCCATTTTTAAAGTACATTAGTTGTAAGAGACAGACCAAGAGCAACCTTTGTCCATTACTCAACAGTGAGAGAAAAACAATGACTGGAAATGGCAGAGGAACTAAATGATTTGCTTTCATTTCGGTATTCACCAAGAAGGTTGGTGATGACTGGATGCCTGATGTAGGAAAAGGCAGTAAAAATGAGATAAGGTCAGAAGCTAAAATAGGGAAAGGACAAGTTAAAAATTACCTAGACAAGTGAGATGTCTTCAAGTCACCAGGGCCTGATGATATGCACACTAGAATACTCAAGGAGATGGCTAAGGTGCTATCTGAGCCATTGGCTATTATCGTGGAAAGATCATGGAGGACTGGAGAGGTCCCAGAGGACTGGATAACCAGAGAATTATAGAGCAGACAGCTTAACATTTGTACCAGGAAAAGTAATGGAGCAAATAATTAAGGAATCCATTAGCAAGCGTCTAGAAGAAAATAAGGTGCTAAGTGATAGGCAGCATGGATTTTTCAAGAACAAATAATGTTAAACCAATCTGATAGCTTTATATGATGGGGTAACAAGCCTTGTGGATAAAGGGGAAGTGGTAGCTATGGTATAATTAGACTTTAGTAAGGCTTTTGATACTACTGTCTTAAATCATCTTCTCATTAACAAACTTGGGAAGTAGATCTTGGCTGGAGCTGGTATAAGATGGGTAAAAAAAAAATTGGTTGGATAACTGCTCCCAGACAGTAGTTATCAATGGTTCATAGTCATGCTGGAAACACATAATGAGTGGGGTATCACAAAGATCATTTCTGGATTCAGTTCTGTTCAATATTTTTCTTAGGCTATGTTCACACGGGGAGGGCTTGTTTCGAAACAAGAGGTTTCGAAACAAGCT
>ML681995.1:15927187-16059209 GCA_007922195.1 Podocnemis expansa | reverse complement strand
TCCTCCCAGGGTTCTTAGCACCCTCGGAGGAGGGGCACATGTTGTCTCGGAACACTTTGTTCCGAAACAACATGTCCGAACAGGGCTGTTTCGAAACCTCCGTTTCGAAACAACTCTGTTTCGACAGGAAACGAGGTTTAAGTTGTTTCGGGAGGAACACGGCCATTTCAAAACAAGCTGCTTGCTTGTTTCGAAATGGCCGTGCGTCGTGCGGCCATGGCACTTCTTATTTCGAAACAACCTCTGTTGTTTCGAAATAAGAAGTGTGTGTAGCCATACCCTTAGTGATTTAGATGATGGCATAGAGAGTACGCTTATAATGTTTGCCAATGATACCAAGCTGGGAGGGGTTGCAAGTGCTTTCGAGGCTAGAATCCCATTTCAAAATGATTCGGACAAACTGGTGAAATGGTTGGAGGTAAACAGAATGAAATTCAATAAAGACAAGAGCAAAGTACTCCACTTAGGAAAGCACAATCCATTGCACATATACAAAATAGCTGTGTTCACACGTTAAATGTTATTTCAAAATAAGTAATTTCAAAATGAGTTATTTCAAAATAAAATCCTTATTTTGAAATAGCTTAATTTTAATTAAGAGAATGCTAATTCAAAATAGGGAAAGCCCTCAAAGCGAAATAGCATGCCCTGTGTGTGGACATGCTATTTCGCTTCAGGAGAGGGGCAGCATGGGAGGTCTGGCAACATGGCCACCTCACTGGGCCATGTTGCCAGCCAATCATGTAAAAGCAGGCACCGACCTCTCCTCCCTGTGCATCGTCACTCCTGAGAAATGGCTATGGATGCTCTGCAGCCCCCATACTGTCCTCGAGTGCTTGGTAGACTCGCTGCTAGCCTCCAGGGTGCTGCCCTCCTGCGGGACACACTTTCCCTAAACTTGATGAGCCTGGAGCTGCACCCCAGACCATCATCTCAGTGGCTCTCACAGTAGCAATAGCTCCCCGTCCCCCTTCTGTGCCACAGCACATCTGGGCACCAGCACAGACTAGTGGGAGCGGGTTGTCCAGCAAACCTGGAGAAACAAGCACTGGAGGAGGACCCTCCAGGTTAGCAGGGAGACCCTCACCCACTTCATCGCTGAGCTCACTCCAGTCCTGCGCAAAAGGGACATGGTGATGAGGGCAGCCATCTCTGTGGAGAAGAGCATGGCAATTGCTCTCTGGAAGCTGGCCACTCCCGAGTCCCACAGGTCTGTTGCCCATCTCTTCAGCATTGGAAACTCCACCATCTGAGAACTGCTGCTGCAGGTCAACCACACCATCAGCAATGTCCTGGTGCCACACCTTGTCACCCTAGGAGTGCTGCAGGACATCATCGCTGGTCTTGCCGCCCTGGGCTTTCCAAACTGTGGGGGGATACTCAATGCCACCCACATCCTTGTGTGAGCCCCCCCACACCACCCGCTCCCCCATTCTGCCACAGCCAGCCCCCCACCCAACCCACCCACACCCTGAACCCAAACCAGTAAAACACTCAACTACAACTATGAACGTAGGTGAACCTGTTTTATTACTACAAACAAGGCGGTCAGGGAAGGTGCAGCTTGGGCAGCAGGAAGGGTTGAGTGGGGGCACAACTGGGGGCACTAAAGTGGGAGAGGGGATGTGGGATGGGGGTTTGGGGACAGCTGCGGGCATATTAGGGGGGAGCCACCCCCAGGGCATTGCCCGCTGCTCCACGCCCTTCCCCACGGCCACCCTGGGTCCTGGGGCACCAGTGGCAAGGGGCAGCTGGGTCCTTTGCTGCAGCTGGTTCTGGGTCCTGTGGGGCAAGGTGCGCCCTCGTGTGCTGGATGGCACCATGGAGGTTCTCAAGGGCCACTGCCTGGTGGTCGAGGGCTGCTGCCTGGAGGTTGAGGGCTGTCGCCTGGTGCTTGAGGGCCACTGCCTGCCACTCCAGGGCTGCCACAACACTGTCGTCAGCGTCAGCAGTGCACTGGAGCTGCCAGACAGCGGTGTCCTGGCACCTGCCCTGATCCAAGGACCAGGCCTGGGGTGACTCTTTGGCTTGCTGGCCAAGGTGGAGCAGGCTAGCCAGGATGTCATCCCGGGTCTGGTGGGCTGTCCTCCTGTGCCTGGTGGTTGTCGGTGGGCTCCCACCAGAAGGCCAGTGGGTGGGCGCATGAGCTGCAGGGCAGAAGGGAGAACAGTTACTGTCAGCCTACTGGCCTTGGTGTGTGCAGCCTGTGAGGTGCAAACATCCCTACCCTGACAGCCAACAGGATTCCCAATCTGTGTGCTGTGTACACTGCACTAAGGGGGCACGTGGCCTTGTGATCCACAGTAGTGAGCTGTCCTTGGCAGCATGTGGCCAGGGACGTCTCCTGAGGCCAAGTGACAGCAGTGCTTGCTGCAGGCTCTCTGCCCTGAATGCTGCAACGTCTGCCTATTGTCACCCCCGTGTTGAGGGACTGCCATCCTGCTTGGACCTGGGACCCTGTCTCCATATGCTTCCCTGCCACCTACTTCCAAATGAGAGCCTGTGCACCCTTTCAGGCCCGAGCCCCACCATCCCAGGGCCGTGCCCCCCCTCAGGACCCATGCCTTGCACTCTTGGGCCTCACTGCCTGGTGGAGAGGTACACTCACTGACTGGGACACCTGATGTCCGGCATGATGTCCCCTGCAAGGCGGCTTCCTTCTCATCTGGCTCCTCCTTGGGGCTCCTGGTGTGCTGCTCTGGGATGAGCTCTGGGCTAGCAGGTGGAGCACTGCTGGGCTGGCTGCTCTCACCCACGTCCAGGGGTTCCTTGCCCTCTGAGGGGGACCTCTCTGGCTCTGGGGATGTGGCCATGGTGTGGGGCTTGCCAGAGTCCAGAGGCCAAGCCGGCAGGCCACTGGGTTCTTGGCCAGGAATGCGTGGAGCTCCTCAAAGAAGGGCCACGTGGTGGCAGCTGCTGCCCCATGGAGCTGCCTGGTGTCCCTGGCCCAGGCATACTCCTGCCAGAGCCCTTTTACAGTCCATCCTCTATGTTTTGGTCCTCGATTTATTGGACTTTGGAAGATTCGGACGAATCTTCCGAAGTCTAGGACCCTGGCAGCACCATTCTGGCGGCCAGGGAAGGGGGCCCTAACCACCCCCCCTTCCAGCTCCTGGGAAGGGGGGGCTGGTGACTGCAGGCTTCTCTGCCCACCTGCCCACCTGGCCTCACTGCGGCGGGCAGAGCAGCCAAACAGCGGACCCCCCCCCCCCCCGCCAGCCGTGCCTGCCCGGGGGAGGAGGGGGCTTGTGCGTGGGGTCCGACAGTGCAGCAGCTGGCCCTGTGCCCAAACAGTTTGGGCTGCTTCGCCCCACTCCCCCCCACAATAGGCCTGCTCATGGCCGGGGGCAGGGCTGGGGGGTGAAGCAAGCCGAAGTGTTTGGGCGCAGAGCCAGCTGCTGCACCGTCAGACCCCGCGCACCAGCCCCCTCTTCCCCTGGGGAGGCATGGCCGGTGGGGCGTCCGCCCGCCACGGCAAGGCTGGGCAGGCAGAGCAGCCTGCAGCCCCCGTGGGGCCCTAAACGCCCCCCCCCCCAGCTCCCAGGAAGGGTGGGAAGGCGGGGGCCAGAGGCTGCTCACTCGCCTGCCTGCCTGCCCGGCCTCACTGTTGTGGGCAGAGCAGCCAAACCTGGCATGTCTAAATGATGTTTCATTATTTCAAAATGACGGGAGGAGGCTTTCAATTTCCCGGACATTTGGGAAATCCGGATGCCTCCTCCCCCCATTCGTCCGCAAAATCAAGGATGGACTGTACTTTGGAGCACATCTGCCCCATCATGCACTCATACCCAGGGCCTGGGCAACTTCTTCATAGACATCTACATTCCGGTACCATGCCTGGAACTGAACCCTGATATCCTCTCTTGCCCAGATGTGCAGGAGAGTGAGGGTCTAGTCATGGCTCCAGACTGGTGTCTGGCATCACCCCTGTGCCTGTGTGCCTTGTGCCTCAGCCATTCCTGCTGTGCTGTGTCTGGCAGTCCAAGGGACTAGGCTGGCTGAGTACTTCCTGGCCCCTGAGGACCCTGGGAGGAAGAAGGTCAACTTGCGCTGGAATCAAAATAGCCATTGTTTTGAAACAACGTGTCTGAACGCTGTTGTTTTGAAACAACCATTTCGAAATAACAGCTATTTCCTTTTGATGCGAGGTTTAACACTTTTGAAACAACGACCGTTATTATGAAACGATGGGGTCCCGTCATTTTGAAATAATGAAACATCATTTAGACATGCCAGGTTTTATTTCAAAACAATGGCTGTTGTTTTGAAATAAAACCCTGGTGTGGACACAGCCAATGGGCAATGACTGTCTAGGAAGGATACAACAAAAAGGGGTCTGGGCATCATAGTGGACTGAAAGCTAAATATGAGTCAACAGTGTAACGCGGTTGCAAAAAACAAAAACAAAACCAAACACCATTCTGGGATGTATTAACAGGCTATATTGATGACATCTTCATTATTTGGACCCATGGCAGGGATGCTCTTCAAGATTTCCACAGAGATTTCAACAATTTCCACCCGAGAATCAAAATGAGCCTGGAACACTCCACACCGGAGATCCACGTTCTGGACACTACAGTACAAATTAGGGATGGCCACATCAATACCACTCTATACCGAAAACCTACTGATCGGTATAGTTAGCTACATCCATTGAGCTCCCATCGTAAACACACCACACGGTTCATTGTCCACAGCCAAGCCCTTAGATATAACTGCATTTGCTCTGATCCCTCAGACAGAGACAGACATCTTTAGGATCTCTATCAAGCTTTCTTAAAAATACAGCACCCACCTGGAGAAGCAAAGAAACAGATTGACAGGGCCAGATGGGTACCCCGCAGTCAACTACTACAGGAAAGGTCCCAAAAAAGAGAACAATAGAATGCCACTGGTCACCACATACAATCCTCAAGTCAGACCTCTGCAAGAGATCATTAAGGACCTCCAGCCTATTTTAAAAGATGACCCCCTTACTCTCTCCAGCGTTGGGAGACAGACCTCTCCTTGCCTACAGACAACACCCAAACCTTAAACAGATACTCACCAGCAACTACAGACCTAACAACAGAGACATTAAAGCAGGCACATATCCCTGTAACAAACCATGCTGCCAACCCTGTCAACATATCTGCACAAAAGACACCATCATAGGACCTAATCAAGCCAGCTACTCCAGCAAAGGGTCCTTCATCTGCTCCTCCACTAACGTGGTTTATGCCATCATGTGCCAGAAATGCTCCCAAGCCTTATACATTGGGCAAACAGGACAATCCTTATGCAGAAGAATAAATGCACACAAAACTGATATCAGAAATCACAACAGCAACAACAACAACAACAACAACAACAACAACAACAAAACAGTTGCTGAGCACTTCCATCTTCCTAATCACCTCATTGATGACTTGTTAACTATGGTTATCAAGAAAATCAATGGGACTTCAAAAAGAAACAGATGCAATTGAACTAATATGCAAATTAAATTGTGTGACAGCAGAGCTGAATCCTGACTAGGGATTCTTTTCACATTATAGCAGGTAATTTGACTTCACCCTCCCTCTGTACGCTCTCTCCTTGAGTTTGAATCCTTACATATGCTCTGATTTGCTGTTGCAGTATGACCTGATTCCATGTCTTATTTTCCCCTTCATTTATTTTCATCCAATGCTGTAAGTTCTCCCCGTTCAAAGCGCCTGGCAAAGTGGGATATTCTCCCACGAAAGCTCATGCAATAAATAAATCTGTTAATATTGAAGTGCCACAGGACTCCTTGCTTTTTTTGCTTCACTAAACTAACATGGCTGCCGCTTTGGAACCTGGCATAATCCATAAGTCACTGTGTGCTGATTTGGGCCTGAGGAATAACTTAGAGCAGTCCAAATAATGCTCTAAATTGAGCTGACAGCAACGATTCCTTAAGGAGCCAGTCTAACAGCTGATGTTTGCCAGAGTATATCTGCACTTTGGCCACAGCTGCTACCACCAGGGTGGTGTGTGCTAGGACAAGATGGCTATGGTAGGTCTGCACTGTATTTTATGATGTAGCTTGCATTATGCTGGGGCAGAGCTATAATGCTCTGTTTTGGTACTTAAGGCATGTTCTGATTGGAACACGCCCCTTGTAATTAGCAGCGTTGGGGGCCGCTGTCATAAAATGCGACCTTTTAGTAAAGCAGCTTTATTGAACCACACTGGGGCACCTAGGGCAAAGCCCTGTTTGCCCTATTGTAGTTATGGCCCTGGCCAGGGGAATCACTTGGTAATCTATTAAGAGTAATTTAAGGGTTCTTTCCATTGTTGGATGTGTGCTTAGCAGTCTTAATCAAGGGAAGGAAATAGCTCACTTTCTATGAAATACTCCCCTGAAAATTAGAAAAAGGACAGACAAATAAAGCTATTTTAATATTTGTTTTCATTACATTTGCGAGCAAATGTACCTTTAGGTGTGCCACATAAGGAAGCATTGACAGTTCCAAATCATGAGCTTTTCCATTAATTGAATGGCTCAGAACAGAGATGCTCACACACAAGCACTGATACACAAGGACTGAGGATCTGGGTTGCTGTGTTCTCTCTGTGCCTTACTGATATCTTGCCTCTCCCCACAACTGGAAATATCTTCTAGAAGTTCTAGGCATTAGTGCATTCTTCCCTTGTTCATAGCTACTGCAAAAAGAAGCAATTTCCAGCCAGCATGAGAGTCAAAAGGATTTATTCATTCTCAGGTCACAGCATAGAAGGATTTTGCTAATAGCTGAACAGCAGTGACTACCTGGAAAGCTCCATTCTCAGGCTTCTTCCTCACTGGCCTACACAGGAATGTTCTCTTTCTCCCAGGCCCATTCTTTAGACCCTCCCAGTTCTTTGTTTCCTTCCTGAGCAAGTTGGCCACTCCTGCTAGTCTTCATCTGCCACAACCTGTTCCAGCTGGATGACTCAGTAGGACAAAGAGGCCTGGTCACCAGATGTGTCACTGGGGGAAGGCCCTTCTGCCCGCTGGTGAACTCTGCAGGGATAACACGCCCAGGTCCCACCACTGAAAAGCATAAGTAACATATGGGGGGAACTGAAACCCCCCAAAATGCCCACACCTGCCACAGAAGTCTACATATGTTGTATCATTTATGTGATTAAACAGAGGATCTTTGCCTAAGGAGCTATCACTCCATTACTATACTGACGTTTGCCTAGAAGAAGAAAGAAAATACAAATATATCTCTACACTTGAGATGAGACATCCTCATACATAGCAATCCCTCTGAAGTGAAAAGCAAAGAATTATATAGGTATATTGGCATTAAAAACAAAACAAAACAAACACATTCTTTAACAAAACCTATTCTTATTATTTTCAGTTTCAGATACATACTGTTGTCTGTTATACTGCTAGTCCATTATCCTGGCCAATTTTAGTGTCATTCCATGGTCTTAAACCAGTATTTTAAATGTCAGGCAACAAAGGGCACCATAGTATGTGATTGCACTTTTTCAGTGTATTTTAATCTGAGAAATCTGAACTAACTGACAAAGGTGTGGATTCAAAGAGGTTCTTTATAGTGAATGTTGGTATTGCAGTCATGTTTAGAGGCTGCGTCCAAGATGATGGCCCCATTTTGCCAGGCATTGCATGTACACCTCATATGGGACCCTAAAGAATGAATAGATGAAGCGGACAAGGCAGATAAGAGACCATCCATAATGATTCTCCTTCTAGAGTGGGAGAACTGAGTTTCAAAGACTCTGTCACTTACCTTAGATCTGAGCGTCTGTGACAGAGATAAGCAGTGATCCAGAGTCCTAACCACAAGACATTCCTTTCTCTCTTTATTTATTTTAAAGACTTTCTGTATATTCATTGCGTTGATCTATTTGTCATTTTTCATAGCATCATGGGACCTTGAAATATCCTCACGGCAGGACCAAGTACCATCTTAAACCATTGCTGACAGGTGTTTGTCTAACCTGCTCTTAATTTCCAATGCTGCAGATTCTACAACCACCCTAGGCAAATTATTTGAGTAATCAATCATCCTGAGAGTTGGGATTGTTTCCTAAGGTTCAACATAAACCATCCTTGCTGTAATTTAAACCCATTGCTCCTTGTCCTATCATCAGTGGTTGAGGGGAATGATTTTCTACCTTCTCCTCATAACAACCTTTCTTTTTACTATTCACTATACAGCAATTTCCAATAATAGTATAAAAAGTTGTACTTTGTGTACAGTATATCAACAAGATTCCACACACATAAATTACAAGAAATATCTTTCTAGTGAGTAAAGGTGCCCAAAACTTGGCATTTCCAGTTTGTTGGAAATTTTGTTATTTCAAAATTTGGTTTTGACTGGCATTGGCCTGAAACACATTTACACAATAGTGAAGCTCAGGGCTGGTCTGCCCATCGAGGTGATGAAGGCGGTCACCTGGGTTGTCAAGGGTGCTCCCTCAGGGCTGCCCTTGGGAAAGATGAGAGGGGCAATCACCCCTGTCTCCATGGTTCCCATGGCCGCCCTGTCTCCTGTGCCCTCCCTATTGCCTTTGGCACAGAGCCGAAGGCAATGGGGGAGGGAGAGTGCAAAACTGGCCTCCCTGCAGGGCTGGCTCGCCTTGCCCCCAGGGTGGGGAACAGCCAGCCCAGCGGTGGAGTGGGCCAGCCCAGAGGCTGGGCTCTGATCTCCCACCCCCTGCTCTGGGCTGGCTGTTCCACCCTGAAGGCAGGGAAGGCAGGCCAATAAGTGGGCCAATAAGAACAGAGCCCAGCACCCGGACCTGCCGGCTCCCTACCCCAGTGGGGGGGGGGGCGCCAAAATTGCAGGTGCCTAGGGTACCAGAAAATCTCCAGCTGGCCCCAGTGAAGCTTCCTGCAAACCAAATCATAACTCAAAATTTCATTTTAGGAACACCATCAGATAGCGAACAGGGGGACTGAAAACAGGAGAGTTTGAGAAGGAAGGCGTTGGTGAAACCATGAGAAGGAGGCGAAGGCGATCCCCTAGCTGAAGAAGCAAGCGAGAGAGCAAAGCTTGGATGAGTGAATTGCTAACTGTGTGTTTGTGTCTTTCCCTATAGGTGATTTCTGTTAGTTGTCAGTTACTGTGGGAATTGGAACTGTGACTGTGTTATTGTCTGGGGGTGGTTTGTACCATTGTTCCCTGCTCACCTTTGATCATCAGCTTCAATCAGCCTTGTGATCATCCTTCCCCTGTGTGCTTAAAGAGGGGCAAGGGCTGACCTGGGCAGCGAAGACCTTAAAAGCCAGTGGCTGAGCAACTGAGGGATCTTGCAAACAAGGAGACTGAAAACAAGGGAGCTTGGGGAGGAGTTTTTGGAGGCCACGATGGTGAAGAGGAGCCGCACTGTTTGTGCCAGCACCCCTTCTGTCTCCTCCACCTGTGCCTCTAGCCAGACAGACATCTTGGGAATGGATATCTCTACTCAGATCCTGGTATGGACTTGCAGGGACTGTGGCCTGAATTTCCCAGTCACAGACAATCAGGCTGGGGAAATGAATCAATGTGACAGGTGCCTTCTGGTTGATTCTCTCAGGAGGCAGGTGGGAGAGTTACAGGAAGTGTCTAGGCTCAGGAGTATCCATGCCCTAGAGAAGTTCATCGATAGCATCCACGAGAAGACATGCAAGGAGGAGGCTACTATCCAGGTACCAAAGACTTCTGCCGGACCACTGGAGAAGGATGGGATACCTATAGCAGAGGGAGGACACTGGCACCTGGTTACCTCTGGCAGCAGACAGTGCTCCACCCATGCTCCCATCCCTCCCTCTGTTGTGGTGAAGAACCGCTATGAAGCACTAGAGATGATGGATGAGGTGGAAGAGGAAACACCATGAACCCCCGAGACTGGAAGGATCACAGCCACCACAGCCAGGAGGAAACATAGGGTTGTGGTGGTTGAGACTTGCTTCTGAGAGGGATGGAAGCACCCATCTGTCACCCTGACAAGGCCTCTCGGGAGGTATGCTGCCTGCCGGGTGCCTGTATCCGAGACATTACAGAGAGATTGTTGAGAATCATCCACCCCTCTGACTATTACTCCATGCTACTCATCCATGTGGGAACCAATGTTACTGCGAGAGGTGATCCTCAACAGATCAAAGGTGACTACAGGGCTCTGGGAGTGCGGGTGAAGGAGTTCGGAGCACAGGCGGTGCTCTCCTCGATCCTTCCGGTCAAGGGTAGGGGCCTGAGCAGAGACAGATGCATCCTGGAGTTGAACACCTGGCTGCGAAGATGGTGTCATGAAGAGGGGTTTGGCTTCCTCAACCATGGGGGGCTGTTCCAGGAAGAAGGACAGAGATGGACGCTGAGTGGCTGACCTAGTGAGGAGGGTTTTAAACTAGGTTTAAAGGGGGAAGGAGACCAAAGCCCACAGGTAAGTCACAAGGTGGGAGACCTGGGGGAAGGGGTGGAACTTGGGGGGGTGCTGGGACTGTAACACCAGACATAAAAGCGAGGATAGTTGCAACATGGGGGGGGGGTCAAATCATTGTCTTAAGTATTCTAATGCAGCCCTAATACCTGAAGTGAGTTGGGAAGGACAATGCCAGGAGAAAATACAGGGAGATAGACGCAATAGAACTGAAAATCGACAGGGGAATGTAGGACAATCAGCCCAGTATTTTAGATGTCTGTACGCGAATGTGAGGAGCCTGGGAAACAAGCAGGAAGAATTAGTAGTACTGGCACAGACACGGAATTATCATATAATTGGAATAACAGAGACATCGTGAGATAGCTTGTATGACTGGAGCTCTGCCATGGATGGGTATAAATTGTTCAGGAAGGACAGGCAGGGAAGAAGAGGGGGAGGAGTAGCGCTATATGTAAAAGAGCTCTATGACTGCTCAGAGCTCCATTATGGAAGTGGAAACGAGCCAGTTGAAAGTCTGTCGGTTAAGTTTAGAGGGGAGGGCAAAAAGGGGGATGTCGTGGTGGGTGTCTGCTATAGACCGCCATACCAGAAGGAGGAGGTGGATGAGGCACTCTATGGACAACCTGCAGAAGTTTCTAGATCACAGGCCCTGATTCTCATGGGGGACTTCAATTACCCTGCCATCTGCTGGGAGGCCAATACAGCAGTGCACAGGCAAGCCAGGAAATTCTTGGAGAATGTTGAGGACAACTTCCTGGTACAAATGCTGGAGGAACCAATTAGGGGACTTACACCTCTCGACCTGCTGCTCACGAACAGAGAAGAATTGATCAGGGAAGTAGAAGTGAATGGCAACTTGGGCACCAGTGACCATGAGATGGTGGAGTTCAGAATCCTGATCAAAGGAAGAAAGTAGAGAAGCAGAACGCAGACCCTGGACTTCAGAAAAGCAGATTTTGGCTCCTTCAGGGAACTGATATGCAGGGTCCCTTGGGATGCTGATCTGAAGGGGAAAGGTGTCCAAGAGAGCTGGCTGTATTTTCAAGAAACCTGGTTAAGGGTACAGGAAGATACCATTCCAATGATCAGAAAGAACAGCAAATGTGGAAGGTGCCCAGCGTGGCTTAACAGAGAAATCTGCACTGAGTTAAAGTATAAAAAGGAAGCTTACAGGAAGTGGAAGCTTGGACAGATGACTAAGGAGCCATATAAAGATATTGCTCAGGCCTTCAGGGATAAAATCAGAAAGGCCAAAGGAAAATTGGAGTTGTGGCTAGCAATGGGATGTGAAGGAAAAGATGAAGGGGTTCTACAAGTATGTCAATAACAAGAAGAGGATCAAGGATGGTGTAGGTCCCTTACTGAATGGGGCAGGTATCCTCATGATGGAGGATGAGGAAAAAGCTGAAGTGCTTAACGCTTTTTTCACTTCAGTCTTTACAGGCAGGGCCAGCTCCCGGCCCACTACACTGAGTATAGCAGATTGGAGAGAAGAAGAGAGGCCCTTGGATGATGAAAGGTCAGGTTAGGGACTACTTAAAGAAGCTGGATGTGCACAAGTCTATGGGGGCTGGGCAAACTTCATCCAAGGGTGCTGAGGGAGTTGGCTGATGAAACAGCAGTACCACTGGCCATTATCTTTGAAAACTTGTGGTGAATGGGGGAGGTGCCAGAGGACTGAAAAAAAAGCAAAGATAGTGCCGATCTTCAAGAAGGGGAAAAAGGTGGAGCCGGGGAATAACAGACCTGTCAGCCTCACCTCAATCCCTGGAAAAAATCATGGAGCAGGTTCTCAAAGAATCCATCCTGAAACACTTGGAGGAAAATAGTGATCAGGAACAGTCAGCATGGATTCACCAAGGGTAAATCGTGCCTGACCAACCTCATCACCCTCTATCATGAGATGACTGGATTTGTGGATGCAGGAAGAGCCATTGATGTGATATACCTGGACTTTAGCAAGGCTTTTGATACAATTTCCCACAGCATTCTTGTTGGCAAGTTAAGGAAGTATGAGTTGGATATGTGGAATGTAAGGTGAATAAAGAACTGGCTAGATGAATGGTTTCAGTGAGTAGGAATCAATGGCTCCATGTCTAGTTGGCAACCAGTAATAAGTGGCGTGCCCCAGGGATCAGTCCTGGGGCCAATTCTGTTCAACATTTTCATTAATGATCTGGATGATGGGATAGATTACACACTCAGTAAGTTTGCGGATGACACTAAGCTGGGGGGAACAATAGACATGCTGGAGGGCAGGGACAGGATTCTGGGAGATCCTAACAAATTGGATCAGTGGGCCAATAGAAATCTCATGAGTTTCATCAAGGACAAGTGCAAAGTCCTGCACTTGGGACAGAAAATCCCCATGCACTGCTACAGGCTGGGGAGCGATCAGCTAAGTAGCAGCACTATAGAAAAGGACATGGGGGTCCTGGTGGATGGGAAGCTGGATATAAGTCAGCAGTGTATTCTTGCTGCCAAAAAGTCCAATGGCATACTGGGCTGCATCAGAAGAAGTGTTGCCAGTGGATCAAGGGATGCGATCATTCCCCTCTGTTTGGCACTAGTGAGGCAGCATCTGGAATACTGCGTCCAGTTTTGGGCTCCCCACTACAGAAATGACGTGGACAAATTAGAAGGAGTCCAGCAGAGGACAACAAAAATGATCAAGGGGCTGGAGCACAAGAGCTATGAAGAGAGACTGAAGGAACTAGGCTTATTTAGCCTGCAGAAGAGAATACTGAAGGGAGATTTGATAGCAATCTTCAACTACTTGAAGGGATGCTCCAGGGACGATGGAGCTTGACTGTTCCAGTAGTAACGGAGGACAGAACAGGGAGCAATGGTTTCAAGTTACAGCTGGTGGGGTAGAGGTTGGATATTAGGAAAAACTTTCTTACTAGGGCTGTGTTCTCACACAGCCAGTTATTTCAATATGGTTGTTTCGCAACAACCGTATATCGAAATAACGCTTATTTTGAAACAACTTATTTCGAATTAACAAAATGTTAATTCGAAATAAGGAAAAAAGGTGGAAATGAAATAGCAGGTTCATACTGTGAACTTGCTATTTCACTTCCGCAGGGGGCTGCAGGCACCGGCGGGGAGCAGCGCTGCCCAGCGCTGCTCCCTGCGGGCTTAAAGCGACCACGGCAGGTTTGGGGGCAGACCGGGCTTTAAGCCCGCGGGGAGCAGCGCCGGGCAGCGCTGAACCCCACCAGTGCCTGCAGCCCGGGTGTGCAGGCGCTGGCCAGGGGACACCCCTCAGCACCATAAGGGTGCTGAGGGTTGTCCCCTGGCAAGGGTGCTGAGGGGGCACACCGTGAACTGTTGTTTCGGAACATCTTGTTCCGAAACAACACGTTCGCACGGCCTTGTTTCGAAACAATCGTGCGTTGTGTGAACAGCCTAAATCTTATTTCGAAACAACCCCTGTTGTTTCGAAATAAGAGGGCTGTGTGAACACAGCCTAGGAGAGTGGTAAAGCATTGGAATGGACTACCTAGGGAAGTGATGGAATCTCCCCATCTTTGGAGATATTTAAGGCTCAGTTAGACAAAACCATGGCTGGGGTAATTTAGTGAGAGTAGTCCTGCTTTTTTGGCAGGGGTTTGGACTAGATCTCATGAGCTTCCTTCCAGCCCTATGATTCTATGAAATGAAATACGCTTCCTGGAACCCCAAAAACTGCTGACAGAAATTAATTTTTTTTTTTCCTTTTCACTGCTGTCCACCATTGAAGAGCAGGTGTGAATGGGACCAAAATTAGTGTTACTTTTTGTTAACAGCTGCCAGGACTTGCAAGATCTGCTGCTCCAATGTAGCCTGTCTTCCCCATGCCAGAGACCCCATGGCTTACAGACTCTTGGGCCTGCTGCCTTTCTAGGCTGCCCAACTTTCAGTGCACCTTGCTCACCAGGTTAAGGGGGTCAGGCTGCCAGGGAAGCCCCTTGGCCCATGAGCCTGAAAGCCCTAGCACCCATAGCACAGGACAGTCAGCATGACAGGGTTCCCTGGATTGTGGGCACACAGGACTTCCAGGCTCTGAGATCTCTGAGGGAACCCTGAGAGCCATCTGTAAGTGATGGTTACATTCCTAGGGTTGCTGGGTAATGCATTAAAACTCCACCCACTGTCTGTCCACATACACAAGGTGGAGAACAGCAAGGGGACCTCACAGCAATGGTCACAACCTGAGATTGTGAGTGTGCAATATTGGCACATCGCAGAGAAAGAAAAGATGTGTCATGCTCACAATCCCTTTGTATGTATTAGCCATCTTTGGGTTGAACTGGAGAGAAGACAGCTGGGCAAACTACGGCCCAGCCTGTGCTCTGGCCCACCAGCTGCTGCTCCTCTCTCCCCCGCCCCCAGCAGCCAGAGCACTGCCACAACTTCATCCCACCCCCAGCTGGAAGAGAGACTCAATGGCGGCAGCACTTTGGCCTTGGTGCGAGCTGCCACTTTCCCTCCCCTCCCAGATCCAGCAGTGGCTCGTGCTGGTGCCGAGTGCTGCCATCCTTCTCCCAGCTGCTGGAACTGGGCGAGAGATGGAGCAGTGGCAGTGCTCTGATCCCAGCACAAGCCACCACTGAAACTGGGCTGCTGTTGCCACTTTCCCTCCCGCCTCCCAGATTCAGCCGCTGCTGAACCTGGGAGGAGAAGGGAGAGCGGGAGTGGCAGCTCACTCTGGGGCTGGTGTGCTGCTACCATTCAGGCTCAATCTCAGCTTCAGCTGGAGCTAGGAGGAAGAAGAAGCAGTGACTGCACACCGGCCCTGGTGCAAGCTGCTGCTTGGTTAGGGAGGGAGAGGGAGAGCAGTGGTTGCAGCTTGGGCTGGGGGCAGAGTGCTGTTACCATTCCTTCTCCCTCCTCCCAGATTTGAAAGGGAGGGGGGGCGTGAAGACCAGCTCCACTCCCTTTCTCTGAGGACAGTGCCCTGGCCCTGCTCCCGACTGCCACCTATGGCCCACTTTGAGTGGTAGCATGTGGCCCTCAGGGCAAAATTGTTGCCCAACCCGGGATAGAACAACTGTTTTTTTCCTGTGTTGAGGAGAAGTACATGATAAGTCATTATGGTCAGCCTTCTTCCACTCCTGAACTATTTCCATTTTTAGTACAAGCAATTATGTTGTAAGTTCTAAAGAGTGCCCCTTAAGATTGCTCTATCGTTTTAACTTTGTCTCCTGATGCACATCTCAAAGCTGGAGAAATGCAACACTTGCCCTCTCTCAGTAATTAATATGTCAAATATGTCTTTAAAAATAAAAGGTCACATGTCACCGGGTGAACTGTTAGATTCAAACAAGGATAGGCCAGACATGTCCTTCCTTCCAACTCTTTGTTAATTTTATAATGTCTTACTGGAGACAACTGGATTCCTTCTAAACATGGTAACTTAACAAATAGAACATTGTTAACTTCCCATCCAAATAGCAGCTCTTGCACTGGTAACAAGAAGTCCTTGCACATTAGCAAATGTGTTTGAAACTAAACAAAACAAAGAGATGAATCAGATCCTTTCCTTACAGAAAAACCTGATCAGTTGAATTAGCTTATACCATATGGGCATATATCTATAGGACCTTAGGCAGTGTAATGTTCTGACAAATGACTGTGAGGTAATGAGGGTAATCTCTCAGTCTGGGACATTAATCCTGATGCATGATTTTTTTTTCATTTATATTAGACAGTTTCTTTTTTTTTTTTTTTTTTTTTTTTTTTTTCATTTATACCAGTTCTGTGCCCTCTACACTCCTCTGAAAAGGTAAGTTGTCCTTTGGCTGGGTAGAAAAATAATTGTTCTGAGTTTTACTACTTTTGACTGTGTAGTGTATAAAATACTAATAGCAGTAATTTATTAGATTTCATTATTTGTGTTCATGTAACTCAATCATTGAGCTTAGCTTTGCATGCAGATAGAATAATAAGACATTGTTGCTGCCAAAGCATCTCAATGAAGGAAGAGTAACAAGATTTCCCCACATTATTGTAAGGCTTTATTAGCTAATCAAGTGTTACTCCTTCCACTGTTTGGAAACAGCATTCATTAGTGAGAACAAGCATCCCATTTTGTGCTATCCACTGGAGTAAAGTACCTTTTCTCTTTACCGATTTGGACCTTTTACACTGAGTTAAATTGACAGATAGACCCCACAGTAATTAAATTACATTTTTGTATCTACATTATTCTCCTTGTGCTTCACAGTCTCATAATCAGCACTTACACTGATGCAGATAGTATGGGTAGTTATCCCACTGTGCAACTTGCCACCATCTAACACTAGGTGTTATGGGAAGGGTTTGCAAAGCCTCATGGGGAAAAATGAGTCACACAGAGGTGACTGGGAACATGATTTCAAAATCCCATAATGCAGTTTTCTTCATCCCATAATTTTATTGACTTCAGAACGTTTTGCAGTCTTAGAGGCAAGGTCGCAGTGGGACAGAAACAACCAACTCAAGGCTGCTGAGCAAATTCACAAGGCAGCTGCAGATGGTGAAGCTCTAGTTCCAAGCCCAAAACACAAGCACTGACTAATAGGACTGTGTTTTGTCATTCATGTTAGCAATGATGAGCAGTAACTGCAGAACTTCTGGATACACAAGGCCACATTCCTGAATCTGTATGCCAAGCTGGTCCATCTGTCTGGCAAAGTGACACCAAAATGAGCTGGGCACTGACAGCAGAAAAGCTAGCAGTGACTGCTGTGTGAAAACTTGCAATGCCAGATTGCTACAGATCAGTCAGGAATCAATCTGGAGTTGGCAAATCAGCTGTGGGGGTTGCTCTGATGCTAGTCTGCAGGGCCATTGAGCATGTCTGACTAGGAAGGACTGTGACACTGGGCACTGTGAAAGGCATGGTGGATGGTTTTGCAGCAGCAACGTTTCCAAACATCAGTGGGGTAATAGATGGCACATGTATCCCTTTTTTGCCATGAGACCCTCTTGCTACAAAGTACATCAACTGAGAGGGTTACTTTTCTATAGTTTTGCAAGCAGGGGTGGATCACTGGGGATGTTTCTGATCATCCTAATAGCTCCTTTCTGCACCTGTTCCAGTCTGAATATATCTTTTTTTAAAACATGAAAGACCAGAAATGTGCACTGTGCTCCAGCTTAGATCTTACCAATGCCTAGTATAATGATACTAAAATGTCCCTATCTCTAATGGAAATATCTTGCCTGATGCAACCTGCAATTGCATTAGCCTTTTTCTTGGCTGCATCAACTTGAGAGTTCAAATGTTTCTCTACAGGAAAAACTTCAGAATAAATTAAAATAAGCTACATACCTGTACCTGCTTCTTTAATGTGGCCTAGAGTTATATTCCAGACATTCATCTGTAAAATAGGCTTCTATGATAAAACTGATGGAACAGAGTTGTGAAACTATCTCATTTCTTAGATTTCATTAAAAATCTCCTCATACTCCTTGGTTATTTATGTATTCATTTCCTCTGTTTGTTTCATCTCAGTAGATGATTCTTATCAAATAACTGGCACTAGACTTAGGAGTGCTTTCAAAAACTGGTGTCACTTTTTTTCTGGTAGTTGAATGTGCTAGCAAGAGCAAAACAAAAAGGGAGCTGTGGGACTGCTTAGCACTTCCCAAATATCAAGCTTCATATTTATTTAGGTGCATAACCATGAACAGAGGGCAGGATTTTCACAAATGAGTACCTAAAGCTTGGCTCCTAAGAGCACACTTAAAGGCTTAACAAAAATATTACTGCTCATGTTCATAATTACATATATATCACACAGTTCTATTTCTGGTGGGTCAACATTTTCTTAAATCAAACAAAGATTTGAGACTCAATCCTACACCAGTTGAATTTTTGCTTCCGATTCACAGAGTTTAGTGCCAGAAGGTACCATTAGAGCTTCTAGGCTGACCTCCAGTACATCACAATCCATTAATAATGTTAAATTTCAACCAGTAATCCTATATAAAGCCTGGTAACTTCTGTTTGGTTACATCATATCTTCCAGGAAGGCATCCAGTCTTGACTTAAAGAGATGAAGAAACCACTGCTGTCCTTAGTAGTTTGTTCCAATCATCTTCACTATTAAAAATCTTGCATGTTGCCAAGTTCCAACGGGGCAGCCATGTTAGTCTAGTTCAGTAAAACAAAAAGGGAGTCCTGTGGCACTTAAAAGGCTAACACATTTATTTATTGCATGAGCTTTTGTGGATGTAATCTCAGTTCATCAGATTTTTCTCCCATGAAAGCTCATACAATAAATAAATGTGTTAGTCTTTTAAGTGCCACACGGCTCCTTGTTTGTTTTACTATTAAAAAGTATGCCAACTTTCTCATTTGAATTTAGACATTGGCATGGCTGACTGATTAGGAACCTAAATCTCATTTTCAAAAAGAATTTAGGCACGCAGGAATGAGAACTAAATCAGTTCGGTCCTGCAATGTCAAGCACAATGAGGCCTAAATACCTTTAAAAATCTAGACTTAAATCCTTAATTCACGGCTCAAAAACTTCATTAATGCAGTTAAGCTTGATTGCCAGGACCTCATACTGTCCAGAACATCAAATACAACCATATCTGAGCCTTTGAAAACTAGGAAGTGAAAGTAGACAGCACCCGTTCCCCACAACCTTATCTCTGTCCTCTTTCAGTGACCAACTCTAATAGATACTGGCCTACCAGCATACCCCATGGAGATTAATACATCCTGACACCACAGTTATGAGAGGTGTGAACTCATTCACGCTTCTCAAAGGATATCTGCCTTACCCTGTTCCCCAGAGTTTACCCCAGCCTCCGTTATGGAATACCAACATTCAAGACATTTCCACGTCCATGCATTTTAGAGAAATTTAAATACTAAAATCAGGTTCATGTTGGGGAAGGAGGAGGAATTGTGTCTGAGACACCCCTTATTAAAATAACCACAAATTTACACCACAATGTATATGTAACCCTTCTGCCAGGGCAGGCTGGCAGAACAAGGGCCAGGTTCCATACCTAGGGGTTTCCCAATAATGTAGCACCACCCACTGACTCGAGCCCCCACCCAGATTTCTGGAAATCCTGCACTGTTTCCTGGGCACCTAAAGGGGTAAGGCTTCCCCACCTGCATGCACAAGACTGAGTGTAGTAAACAGAAATTTTAATAGTAGCAACACAGAGTGTAAAAGGCCAAATAACAGAAATCAGTGCTGATCTAGCTAGTCAGTACAGAACAAAGTTCCCAACAACCCACCCAGATAACAGAACATACAAGACTTAATGGCAAAACCGGCACTGATCTGTAGAATCTGTACTAACTAGCCTCCCACCCAACCCTAGGATACATAGGGAGTGTCTTTCACACCAGCTGTCCGCCAACACCATCTACTGGTCACTCACTCCATCCTATAGAACTGTTCCTTGGCTCTGCTTGCTGTCCATTGGCTCCGCTCTCCGTTCACTCACACCATCCAGCTGGCTACTCTTACCATCTGCTGGCTCTGCCCGCTGTCCACCAGCTCTCCCGTCCAGTCACTCACACAACCAAGCTCACCAATAGCTGCTCTCACCATCCAGTGTTTCTACGGGCTCTCTTCATTTGCTGCTCCTCTTCAGTAATTTCAGCTCAGAGAGGAGGAATTCCTTCTCAGCTCAGAGAGTCTGCCTTTCCTCTTCACAGCAGCTCTTAAACATCAAGTAGCATGCAAACACCTCCTAGCCTTAACATAACAAAGGGCCTCAAATAAGCCCTAGTCAGAACTATCATTTGACAGGGATGCTGAAGTCAAATAGAAATGTTTCCAACATTTTGCTCTAAAAGGAGCTAATGTGAAATCCCACCCCTTTTTTTTTTTAAGGCTGAAATATGCAGTTGCCATTTATTCAAGCCTCTTTCACACTAAAGGTAGTTTTTACTGTTTAACTAATCCAGACGGATTTGAAACAGAGAGTAGCAATTTGAAAAAAGACAGTATTTTGTATTTCCCTTCAGCAGAATTGCAGATCTTGACAGATTTGTGAGTACACTAACTCCAAATTCCATTACCCACTATGCCCTGCACCCAGTATGCAAATACCATGCTAATACAGGACCCATGCAGATTAGTTGCTCCACTTCAGCAGCTGTTAGGCATAGCTCCTAAGCCTGCCTTACATATATTTTAGTCCCTATTCTGGCAAGATAAATTTAGCATGTACAAGGATTGTTAGAGCATTTTTGTAAACTATCACCTGCTCATTTTCGATGGGGGTTGACTCTCAGGAACTCCTTGACCCAATGACTCTGAAATTGCTTCACAAACATTATCCAAATCCCAATGGCACATCTGGGCATGCATTTCTATCACTCAGCTGACAGGTCACACCTCCTACTGGCACCTCATGCAACTGGAAAACCTGGAGAAGAAAAGGTGGTGGGGTTGAATGCAGGAAAGGGGAAGAGACTGCAAATCCAGTTTCCTATCCCAAAGCTAGGCCTCATGCATATGCAAAGAGCTTGGCACACCTGTCTGCAGAGTAGGAGTCTTATACAGTTGTGACATGGTCCAGTAATCTGAAATGGTTGGTCTCAGGTCACAGTCTGAAGGCCACCTAAAACAATAGCTCTGAGGTATGTGCATAGCTCAGGTTCTCTTAGTGGATATTCTACTTTTACTTGCCTCTTCTCAGCCACGGGAGAACCCCCCCACCAGCAAGGAATTTGCTGTCCTAGCACTCACCTGTGCCTTTTGTAATTGACAGTTTAAGACCGAATTACAATCCTCCCCTCCCTCCCCCAGTGTAGACAAACCATCAGTTTTACAAACCTAGTGGCTGCACCAAACATGTCTGTTCCCACTGCCTTGTGCAAAATTGATGTGTCATGCCTGGTGGACTCCAGAGAGCTTCTCCTAGGAGCAAACTCTTTGTCTTGCTTAGGGGTCTTGCATTGGCCCTGTGGTGTCATTTTCCATGGAGTGGCTAGTCCCTCCCACATTGGCTGGGCCCCATGCCACTACATGGTGCTTCATATACTGGGCACAGTTAAAAAAATAACCACAGTACCACAATATAGCTCTTTTATGTGATATAAAAAGAAATGTAGATGTGGCAGCAGCATGGTCCTCAGAATGGGCTCAAGAAAGCAGTGGGGAACCCAGATACCTTGTGCTGGAAGAAAGAAGCAAACAGGTTGTCTTGGAGGTGGATTGGGTTGACTGGCATCCTTAATTACCCACCTCTCCTTCTCTTGCCACCTCGAGTGAGCCACGAGGGGGTTAATTGCAATCCTTCTATGCTTGAGAAAATGTAAAAGCTTACATTCATAACAGCTCCCCAAAGACACTTTTCTGGTTACATTAACACCCAAGAAATGAATATTAATAACTATGTGGTGAATATAATTATCCTTGCCTTTGTTGTTGTTTACAGATTTAGTCAATGGTGCGCAGGTGTTTAGCTTTACAGTATGTTATTTTTGTTACAGCAATACCTATAATATTGCTGACCAAGCATTCAGCAAGGGAAGGGAGCAGTGAGAAAGGTTGATAAGAACCTTTCCAAGGTTCTTACTCAGGAGAGAAAAGATAGTTTCTTTCAGCTACATTTGTTGCTCAAATTATGAAAATGGGAGCGGGGAAAGGGAAGATAATATATTTCACTAAATTCCAACGGCAAGAAGCAGAGCCTGTGTGCTTGCCCATGACTTCATTACCATAACAATCATAGCTCAGGCAGAGGTCTAGGAGCTCAGGTAGTAGCCCAGTGTCCAGTTTAAATTTACTCTCCTACATCTTGTTGCATTTCTGTCCTCCAATGAAGCACATTCTGCCATGTCAATGCCACTTTTTTTTAAGCTTTTGGTCTGTCTACTCCTGATGCAATCACATTTCATCCTGCAGTGTGGCCATACCCTAAAGAGATGAATTTGAGCAAAAGTCTCATTTTTACAGTGCTTAATGGCACAATTAATCAGCAGTAGGTTTAATTTTTGTCTGTATTTCTGATGACAAATTCATAAGGTAAACAGGAAAAATCTATGACAGAGCTGTTGTGAGCTGATCATTGCAATGACAACTTCAAATAAGCATGCACACTAATCCACTTCTGCCGAACACAGAGTGAGTGTGGTAAGACCCTTTGGAGGGGGGGGGGCAGTAAATAAGTGGCATGATCCAACCTGTCCTGTGGGGCAGCAGAAATTTGGGAGGGAGCTGTCAACTAGAGCTGGCTGATAGTTGTGCAATCCAGCCAGGTCAGAGACATGGATGACAGCCAGGGCTCCTGGGTTCTCTCCCCAGCTGTTGGAGGGGAGTGGGTCAAGTAGTTGGAGATAGAGAAGGCTGGGTGTCAAGCCTTGCAACTTTGGTCAGTTCACCTCTAGATATCTCATGCAGCTGTCTAATACCCTCAATGTGTCCATTACATTCCACAACTAAGAGCCACCTTAAACAAATCAAAATACCCAGGTCATTTAGTACAGACCCTTGCACTGAGGACTAAAGGCAAATCTACACTTAGCATGCTGCATCTGCACAGTTGCAGTAATGCGGCTGTGCCCCTGTAATGCTTAAGTGCAGATGCTCCTATTCTGCTTGGATAGCTTGTCCTGTTGGCATAGTAAACCATTTCCCTGAGGGACCATAGCTATGTCGATGGAGAAGCTCTTTTGCCAACATAGCTCTGTGTTCATGGAGAGTGAGGTTGAGATAACTTGTGGCTGACAAGCGTGGACTTTTCACACTCTTGAGTAACATACTTGTAGTGATACGTCTGTTCTGTAGACTTGGCCTAAGTGTTACCCTGCAAGACTCCTGCTGATTTACTGCTGCTGTGGACGTGAAGAATTGAGTCCTTCATTAGCTTTGATGCACCAGATAATTAATTTCTTGAGAAATGATGAAGCATCACAGTGAAAGGGGATATGGCAGCCAAATAAAAATGTTATGCAGCTAGGGCAGAGTTCTGAAGAAGTACTTAAAACATTCTACATAACTCTTCAGCCAGAAGACTAAAATTTTAATTAAAACAGAGCTGGTTTCTGGCTTTGTTTTCCACAAATGTTCAAGCAAGCAGTATGACACATATTCACAGGAGAACTGAATTGCTGGGGGAAATGCACCATTTTAGGAAGAGACTTGCTTCTTTTTATGGAACACTCTGACCTCTCCACTCCCTGTGCTCACAAGTCAATCCCAGCACTTGTTTAAAATACTTGAATTCATAAAACAGAAGTCCCTCTTTAAAAAAGGAGGGTTGCCATAAGCTAACATTTGTACTGAGGCTGCCACAAATTTGCAGCCAAACACCTAACTGCTTCCTCACCATTTGAAGTGAAGCTGCAGCACCAATTTTTCCTCTCCAGAATATGCAGAACTCCTACTAAACTCAATATAAATTGTTCATATTCTGTGATGGAAGAAGGTCAATGGGAATTAGGTTTATTTACTGTAAGATGATTTAGAGCACTTGATTTTAAAAGTTCTTGATTTAAATCAGACTGCTGCTTTGTAAAACCACTTTGAAGGTTTGTGTTAGTGCCAACTCTATATTAAAATTCATAATGAATATTATGTGGTGAGAGAAGTTCTAATGCCACTAATGGTAACAAATTTTATTTAAAATTTACAATATTATGAGAGGAAAAAAAGCAAATACTAAAAGCATTTAAGCAGGTATATAACTTTTTTCAAATGCATAATCCAGTTACATACAGTGGGTTTACCACTGTTAAGTGTTAGCAGCTTTAGGGTGTGAAAATTTTACGTTTACTTAAATCTTTGTCTTTCACGATAAAATCTTGGGTCATTTCCCAATACAACAGCTTCAGTGTTAAGAATGATAATGTAGCAGAAATTTAAATAGCTAATTTAGTGTGATTTCTTTTTAAAAGCACCAAGGCCAAAATGTCTAAGGTAAGAGCCTAAAGTTAATCTCCTGATCCACCGATTCTGAACTGCTGAGTCATGACACATTACTGTGCTGCAATACACCACTAAGTGTGTCACTGGGAGTTGGCCTCAGAGAGAAGGTAAAGCACGGCAGAAGCATCCTGTGGTTGCAGCGTCCCAGTTGAAGACTGGGTTCAGGCAGTAGGGGGCACTGTGGCGTGCATGGTTGCGTACACTGCCATCCATGTCGTGACACAAAAAACTTGAGAAGTGCTGTCCTAAACCCAGTTTTTGTCATCCAAGTAGGGGTGCTGGGCGCAGGGAGCATGAGCCCCCTGTCCCAGCACCAGTGCCCCAAGTTCCAGCCCTGGCTAGGAGCTGGATTGGGGCCAGAGGGCAGGGCCGGATCGAAGCCAGGGCCAGCATGGGGGATGACGGTGAGTGTTTTGGGATCAGCTGACTCCCCTATACCCAAGGAGATGAGTTTTTCAAGAATATTTAAGTAACTTAGGTTTTTCTCATCTTACTGACTTTGAACTACAGCCTGTTTAAACAATTTCAGCTTTCTTGATTTGTGCAAGTTGCATGGATCAGCAAGAAGTACTGTTTGCATATCTAGAATAGCCTATTTGCTTATCAATTTTGTATTTGATTTGATATTGTTTTCCCACTTATGATGTTAAAGAGGCACTGGCAATGCCTCTTCCAGCATAAATGAGCATTTTAAGCATGAAATGTCTTAGTAAAAATAACCTCTCTGCAAAATGCTACTAAAAGTTAAGAAGCTAATTAAAGAAATAAGTATGAAAAATGACATTGTCAGCATTTTAAGACTATTAAAAGAGAACAGGGAAAAGAACCAACAACATTTTTTTTTCGAATGTAGTTTTAAATAAAAATGATTTTTCGAGAAAAAAACATGATTTAAATAATCTCTGATCTTAAATTATGCAAGCATATTTTAATGTATTAGTGAGTGCCTAGATCAGTATTTACACTGAAAATCAGCCTAAAATTTTCATATGATGAGAACTGTAGCATATTGTCTAATTTATATTTACGACCAAACCATTTGCACAAAGGTTCACCAGACTTAGGACCCACCCCCCAGCAAGACCTGGTGTTATGGCACTTCCACCTTGGTTTTTATCCAATGATCTTTGTCCTACTCTGATGATAGATGTACCCTGATGCTTTGGCCAAGCCACTTTAAAGCATACAAACTCTTCTGGGTTAACAGCATCCCTTAATGCAAGTCCAAAAGCCACATCAAAATAGATGGCCCCTTTCCGTATGGGTGTGCTCTCACCATCAGTGTCCTGCCCCACTGCCTGACCACCAGCTCCTGATTGTGATCATTCCAAACTCATGGGTGAGGCCTACCTTCTTACCAAGGTTCCCCATTGGCCTCAGCCCAGCTTCTTGCTACCACACTAGTGCAGCCAGTCAGCCACCCTCCCCTGCCAGCCTTCAGTTTTTGCTTTTCCTCCTTTAAACCCCAAATACTGCATAGCTGTGGTGGGGTGGGGCTAATAAAAAAAAGCTGACCAACCCAAAACTCCCAGGGCCTGAAAAGAGCAGCTTGCTCTTTTACATGATCCATGACAGCTCAAAAACAAAGTGATAAAGAAAGAAGGAAGAGCTACTGGGGATCAAGAATGGAGTGTCCATAGCATATCACAATCAGTTGTTCCAGTAACTATACTTTCATTTCTCCAACTCTTTGATTCAATCAGAAATCCCAAAATACTCATGTTTTACTCAAACTCGTTGCTCTTGGAGACAATCTAAGCTTCCTTAGAAAAGGGGGGTGGGGGGTGTCTAGTCCATAACAGGGAGAAAAGCTTGAAAACATAACCTAAGGGTGCTCTACATTATCAAAATCAAGAAGGAAAATAAAAAGAACATCAATTGGGTTATTTTCTTTAAAATCTCATTAAGTTTAAATTTTTCCATAATGACTGATGTTGGCAAAAGTTACAGCACCCATATGGGAAATCTTTATTTCTAACTTGTCTCAGCTGGAACAAGTTATTCCACTGGTCCAGCAATGTCTATTCTAGCCATACCCCTTGTTATTTCCAGAGTAGTCACTGTGCAAGCAGGAAGGGGGTCCGCAGTGAGGTAGCCTAGAGCCCATTATATAAGGTTTATGTTACAAAGGGATTCCTTGCAAAGGGAGAAATCTGCAACTGGCTCTTTATGTCAACTCTCAAACCTCCTTTTTGTCACTGGAATACCACTAAAGAGAGTAAACGGGTGGCCAAGGTCTGGCCATTTGTGTGTAAGACCTAGTCTACAGTAGAAAAATTGGCTGGTTTAACTGTGCCAATGAAGAGTGTGAAATATCCCTACCTCTGAGTTGTATTGTTAAGATGACCTAAGTCCCCAAGTTGGGTCGGTGGAAGAATTCTTCCTTCGACCTTGTCTCTGCCTCTCAAGTGGGCAGATTACCTATGCTGACAGGAGAACCTCCCCACTGATGAAGATGGCAGCATCTACACAGATGCACTACAGTGGTGCAAATGCAACAGCATAGTTGTACCCCAATAACACTGTAAGTGTAGACAAGTCCAAGTATTCCAGCTGAACTGAGTTCCGGTGGAAACACTTTTGCAGTTAGCAACAGTCAGGCTTCATTCCAAATTTATATTTCACCACAGCAAAATCTCTGCTACATTTGGAAGGGGAATAAATAATCTCCTGGTGTAGTAAATAATCTCTTGGCAGTACTATTTTTGAAAATAAATATTTTCTTTTTTAACTAAGCCTTCGCCATCTGTTCAGTCTTCTAATTACAAATGCATAAGCATGTAATTCACAAATGTGTCATACAAAGTAAGATAGAAATTATTTAAATCTTTGCTTCTGTATCTCCTAGTCTTAATTCAACTCAGCAAGCAGCTGCTTTATTTTTCGCTGATGTTTCAGACAGTGGGAGAAATTGTTCCCCTGATGCAGTGAATTATCTGCTTTGGTTTACAGGAATCCACCAAGATGTAATGCAGAAGCAGAAATAAAAGCTTCTAGACACCATTAATGACTGCTTCTTTGTAGCAGCTAGACTTGGAATTCATAGGAGTGAAGCAATTCTTGATTTAGTCCTAAATGGAGCACAGATTCTAGCCTAAGAGGTGATTATACCTGAATTGCTCAGTAAGAGCAACTATAATACTGTGCCGGAACGAGATATTTTGGGACCTGGGCCAGGCAGCCCTGAAGGCACTCTCTCCTGACATGGGGTCCGATCCGGTGGTGGTGCATAGCTGGATCTGGCCCCTGCTGCCAGTGGTGGATCAGGGGTTTCAGGGCACCTGGGACTCACCACCAGTGTCTCCTCCTCCCACTGGAGGGCTTCCTGTCCCACTGGCAGGCCAGCACTGGTGGGGTGGCTGGGGCCAAAGGCCAGCTGTGGCCTGACTGGTCAGCCCCAGGGGGAGGTGGGGCTGACTGCTGCATGTGGTGAAGCTTCTGGTGTGGCTTTGGGTTGGTGTGGCTTTGGGCTTCTGGTGTGGCTGGCCCAGGAACAGGGGGAGACTGGGAGAGCTGGCCTGTGGGCTGGCTCACCTCACCCCTGGGGGGGGTGGACTGGGGCAAGAGCTCAGAGCCCAGCCTCAGGCTGACTGGCCCCAAACCCCTTCCTGGGGCCAGGGCCAGGGTGGAGGGGCCCCAGATGTGGTACCCTCTAAAGTGAGGTGACCTGGGCTTTGTCCCAGTCATTCCACCCTAGTTACCACCTGGCTATAATATAATTAAATTTAAGATCCTTGGGGATGGTGGGTTGGTGGGGGGTATCAAAGAAGCCCACCACAATTGTATTTAAAGAAAACTAAGGAAAAATGAGTAAACTTGTTAAATGGAAATGATAAGAAACAGTCACAAGAGTGAAACTCATGAAGAAATTAGTTAAGTGTAAGTTAAAAGAGGAAACTAGCTGTACTAGTTAAACTGTTTTTGACCTTGCCCTGAGAGAGGCACTAATTGTTGTGAGCCACGTAAGAGAGAATGACAGCCAGAAAACTGGGGGAGGAGGAATGGGGAAAAAATATTTGAAAAAGGTTTGGAGTTTGTCAGTAAATTGGAAATATCCATTTCATACCTGTCAGCTTCAGAAAAAAACCAAGCAGCTCTCTTTCCATTATTTATTACCTTTAGCCCAGTGTTTAGGGCATATGCCTGAGATATGAGAGACCCAGGTTTGAATCCCTCATCTTGGAAAGGTACTGCTCTCTGCCAAGTGGGTGTCCTAGTACCCAGGCTATTCTTCGCTCAGTCTCTCTTGTTGAGAGGTTTGTTTATTAACCATACAAATTGGGGCCACTGAGAAAATGAAAATGATTTTATAGCTTGGTGATTGCATTCCAGATTTTCTCTGTGCCAGAAGCAGAGGCAACTATGTTTTCTGCAAATAACCCACCAGTTTAAAAAAAAAAAAAAAAAAAAGCTGTAGCTAGCAGTTCTCATTATTGATTATCTTGTATGGTCCTTGGGCCTGATGCAATCTGAATGGAGGGCTTAAATTTGGCTGACTCTGGTTCCAGCTACCATGGTATATTCCTCTCATAACCAAACTTTATTCAGTTCAATGAAAGTTTGTTACCAAGTCTTTCAAGTAACAAAAGTGGGTGTTGTCTGCAGATGTGTCAGGCTGCTTGCATGAGATCAAACTAAATTCTACCATCACTGTGGTTATTTTCAGCTGAAACACCAGGCACATTGCTGAGGGATATGAGGTCCACTCATTGCAGTGCCCGGCCATGCCATGAACATTGCCACCGTGGCTGCAGGACTGGCCAGCAGACATGGCCACCAGCGAAGCTGATGCACGAGCACCAATGCCTCTATTGTACTCATGGCCCTGACTGATGGCTGCCGTTCAGCACCACAGACACACTCATAAAGTTGCTGCCAGAGTGGTAGGTGAGCCTCACTGTGTCACCTCTCCCCTCATTCTTCCTACAGCTCCACTTACTAATTAACAAGTGGAGCTTCTCAGGGCTGCTTCCAGTCACACGACTGGAAACTGTCCTTGGCCAGGTGCACCCTGCAGATTTCGGGATGTAGCCAGAAACTGAGGTCTGGCTGCACCACTGTGAAACAGGAAGATAGCAAGTTAAAAAAAAAAAAAATAGGACCCAGGCTGTTATTTCGAAACAATAAAACCTCACTTGAAATGAAAATAGCCATTGTTTCGAAATGATTGTTTCGAAACAACGGCGTTCAGACACGTTGTTTTGAAACAACACCATTGTTTCGAAACAACTGTTTTGAAACAACATGTCCGAATGGCCTTATTTCAAAATAACCATTTCGAAATAACAGCTGTTTCGATAGCAGGCTTTCCCTTACTTCAAAATAACTTATTTTGAAATAACAGTTTATGTGTGAACACAGCCATAGCGGAAGCTAACCAAAAGAAGTCCCAGCTAACCAAAACAACTCCCTCACAGCTTGAATAACCATTTTTTCCAAAATAGGTGAAAAAGTTTAACAAGTGAACATTATCTGGATTCTATAGAGGATATCTACAAACTTTTTAATAAAATTATTCAGAAATTCATATTACCATTTGAGCTTCATTATGTGTGAAATAATATAACTTTGATAGGCCAATGGAAAAACTCCCATTGATTTTATTTAGGCCAGGATTTCACCAGTGTGCATAGTGTAACACATTCTGGATTGGGGGATAACATATTTTTTATTGGCGAGTCAGACATTTTGTTCTCAAGTCTCTCAAATTCCTGGTGCCTAATATGTTGGTCTAATGAGTTATTGTTTCTTAGTATTTGTGTTGCAATACTTCTTTGGATGCTCGAATCTCTGACTGAGGTTATGCCTAGGAGTACTTTATCCATGTAGCAAATGCCAGAATAGTTTTTAGTAAAATGTTCCTCATATGGCAGAGCTGCACTTTGTACTACAGTAGTAAAGTAAAACCATCGCATGAGTGGTACAAGCTATCTTGGTATGTGTACAGGGTTGCTGTTACAGCATTATCTACCCTACCCAGACTAGCTATGTCCATCAGTAATTACACTCCTTCACGTTTCTGACAGAGATACTTAGGCTGTGCAGTATACACCTGGCCAGAACTTCATGTGTATTACTTGAGAGGAGTCAGTCTTCGATAGGTATTTCTCCAGCCTCCCCCAGTGAAGAGTGATTAAAAACAAACAAACAAACAAGCAAACAAACAAGCAAAAAACACTTAGCATCTTTATTAGCTCCCCATATTCAACAGTAGTAGGATGGATTCATCAAATCCATCACAGGCTTCTGCTTGTGATATACTTCAAATCATTGTTGGTGGGACTTGTTTGGTTTTTGTCATTTGATCAGAAAATAAACCTTTTTTCCATGGAGAAAGTTCCAACACAAATTAAAAAGAAATCTGATGTCAATGGAGATTCTCTTGAAATTTGGGTTTTTAATCAAAACCAAAATATTTTCAATGAAAGCAGGATTATCACAAACATTTCCATTTCACTCAAAAGTTATTTTTAATCATACAATGTTGCAATGGCAAAGTTTCATCCAGCTCAGGCCTTTAGTTTGTTGCTCTTCAGAATATCTCTTATACATCCAACATTCTATCTTCCATCTCTTGCCAGAGTTTCTGCTCCTTTCCATTGACTTTAGTAGGGCTAAATTTCCATTCATCAGAAGGACACATATTTGGCTTAAACAACCTCTTGTACCCTTGCCATTTAATTATTTCCCCTCACTTTGCCATCCTTTTTAGATTAGGTATATGCACGTCTCCTCTCTTTGCAGAAATAGCTGTCATGCTTTGTCTAAGGATTTTAATTTTCAGGAAGATGTTTGGGTTTGCATGTACTTTTCTGGCTTGGCAAAACATAGCAACTTGCAGGTGTACTATGTTTTAGGCCACCATAGTTGCCTTTTATACAGAGAGAAAACCTGAATAGTTTTCAGAGTGAAAAATGAAATTGCTTTCTTATGAGGTTCTGATGACAAAGTCGATAGCATTCAATATTCATAGAGTCTTTCTGTGGCTTAGAGTGGAGTTCAAAATAGTTCAAAAGCAGTGGTGAAGTAGAAAACCTAAGAAATAGAATGCTAAATCCTGTTTAAACTTGCACTTGCTTCAGTCACTTCAGCTGAAGTTTTCTTTCAAGCAGTTTCTTCTTTTTTATTGAAGCATACTCATGGCTAAAAATCAATTTATCTGTAAGGCCTAATTCTGCTACAGTTGAAGTCAATGGGAATTTAGTCATTGTCCTGAACAGCAGAGAATGCAGGTTTTTTTTTTTTTTTTTTTAACAGAATACTGTACTGTTTCCAGTCTGCACACAGACACGGGACTTGTTCTTTTAAATGGGAAGTTATAAAATTGAGTCCTGACCTTTTGCTTCTCACACAGGGCAAGTCTTCTACATTCTAGAAACATAATCTGGAGTTAAAATCTATAATCAGGAACCCCATTCTTTTCTTACAAGGACAAAGTGAATGCAAAGTGGATGCAAAATGCTACCCATATGATTAATAGCCTTTTTACTCACTTAGGATGAACACAATTGACAATACAGAATCAGCTCTCATCCCAACTTTTATATTTTCCAAGTTTCATTATCTTAATAATAGTCTCAGTAGTTCTTATGTACTGTCTTGCATTTAGTCATGCAGAGACATGATTGTTCCTAAATAAGATATTTGCCAAAGTTTTCCTCAAAAATCAGTGTCTTTTTGATGCTATGTCAACACTATCAATTTAGTTCAAATTAAGAAGGCTTAATTCAAACTAAATGGGTCCCTGCCTCATTAGCCTTTCGTTAGTTTGAACTAAGAAATTCCTTAGTTCGACCTAGTAATTACTGGTGCTTAGTTTGAACTAAGCACTTAGTTTGAGCGTTAGTTCGAATTAAGAGCGATCTAGACTCAAACTAACCCTTAGTTTGAACTTAAGAAGTTTGAACTAAGGGCGATTAGTTCAAACCAACAATGTGGACTAGTTCAAACTAATGTTAATTCGAAGCAGTCCATGCTGTTAGTTTGAACTAATAAGTTCAAGGATATTTCGAACTAACCTCAAACTTATTCGTTTGAACTAACAAGTTTGAACTAAGTTTCTGTAGTGTAGACATAGCCAGTTGTATTCTCCCAAGACCGAAGGCTAATGAAATACAGAAAACAACAATCTAGAATCCTTTTCAAAGTAACTAAGGCTATATCTACGTTACCACTTTTGTCAGTGTAACTTGTATCACTCAGGGGTGTGTTTTTTAACACCCAAGTGACGTAAGTTACACCAAAAAAGCACTGGACACCACTAGGTCAGCAGAAGAGCACTTATCCATTGGCACAGAGTGGCTACACAAGAGATTGGACAGCAGCACAGCTGTACAAATGCAGTGTGCTGCTGTAAGCAATTCAGCGTAGCGATAGCTTAAGATGTGTTCTACACAACATACTTTGGTATAGCTGTATGGCCAAGAATTGTGAAAAAGCCACATTCCTAAGCAACCTAGTTATACTGACCTTAACCCCCAATGGAGGCAAAGCTTTCTTGGCAGAAGACACTTCTACCTCTCATTTGTAGAGTTATTGAGCTGATGAGTGAGCTTTCCAATGTTGGCTTAGAATGTCTTCACCAGACGTGGCACAACTGCACCAATGTAAATTCATGGCATAGACTTGCACTTCCATTAACACAATAACAGAATTAGTAGAGCCATTCATTTGAAATGGTAGCTGTTAACACAACCCCAATCTTGAAACACTGCAAAATGCAGACTCACCCTTTTCCCCCCACCCCATCAGAAAAAAAAAGGCCAACAACTCACTCTACAAAAGACTTGCTTCTTTATCATTTCTGTAGTTTTATGTGACTTGCTTTCTCCAACATAAATACAGAGCAGAGTGTGCAAGTATTTATTTAAAAAAAACAAAAACACTACATTGTCTACACAATTCTCCCTATAAAGGTGAGAAGGAGAACAAACTACACGATAGCTGTTTGTCATGTCACTTCATGGAGTACCAGTAAATGCTGTGATTGGTATAAGGACCTATATAATACAGAATAGATTTTGCCATGCTTTGAATTGAAATTCATGGATTGAATGTTAATACATGAATAGTTGCATGGAATAAACTTCTGCCCAGGACATGTCAAGGTGTCAGAATGTGGCCTATAGTCAACTTAATAAAACACACTGGACCTACAGCATAACTTTTGTTCCCTAGCACCTCAATAGATTTTAATCACGTTCAGTACAAGTTTAAATGTGTCTGACCTACAGCATCTCCCAAAGACTAATTTTTAATTCAACTTACCTAGTAAGCAGCTGGGCCAACTTAGAGAATTTTCTACATCTGGTATTTTCAGGAACCAGATCCAGTATTCTCATTAAAAAGAGCGTACTATATTGTAATCACAAGTACTGCACCCTGCAGGGCTGCTAGTTAGTGTTAGGGATCAGAGGTATCCACTAGAGTATTAAATATGCTGGCTCACCATTTTCAATGTGTGCACTCTATTAACGTGAGAGCATGGCATTCTGATTGACACAATCCTTAGAGTTTAAAACAAGACATTTCATTATAAGCCGAGAAAGTATCCGCTGGAAGCAACGCAGGAGGAGAAAATCCTGAGTATATATGGCTGATCACAGGGGTCACCAGCATTATGTGGCCGTGATAAAGGCTAATGGAATTTTAGGATGCATAAGGCAAGGTATCTCCAGTAGAGATAGGGAAGTGCTCATACCTTTATAAAAGGCACTGATGATACCTCATCTGGAATACCGTGTGAAGTTCTGCACTTCTGTATTAAAGAAAGATTCATTCAAATTGGACCAGGTACAGAGAAAGGATACAGAGATGGTCAGGGAGGACTAGAAAACCTATTTTATGCAAGAAGGCTCTAGAGCCATGTTTATACTGGATGCTTATGTTGACTTTAGCAATTCCCTAGCCACATTTGGAATTCATTAAGCAGATTTAAGCACTTGCTTAAGTCAACTCAATAACTCTCATCCTTAAAGTTGACTTTAAGGCTTAAGTTGACTTTATTAGGTCGATTTAAAAAAATGTGGCCATTAAAGTTGACTTTATAAAGTTGACTTAAGGCAGGAGAGCTATTTAAGTTGACTTTATTAAGTCGACTTAAACAAATGGGGCCTCTTTGAGTAAACTTAATAAAGTTCACTTTAAGTGAACCTTATTAGGTTAACTTACCTGAGCCCTCTAGTGTAGACATAAACAAAGCGCTTGAGTATAACCAAATGAAGGCTTCTGAGGAGAGATATGATTGCTCTTTGTAAATACATCAGAGGGATAAATAACAGAGAGGGAGAAAAGTTATTAAAGTTAAGTGTCAATGCTAACACAAGAACAAATGGATATAAACTGGCCACTAAAAATATTAGGATTGAAATTAGAGAAAGGTTTCTAAGCACCAGAAGGGCAAGGTTCTGGAAAAGCCTTCCACGGGGAGCCGTGGGGTGCCCAACACCTACCTAGTTTCAAGACCGAGCATGATAAGCTTACAGAAGGAATGGTATGGTGAGATTGCCTATAATGCCATGTCACCCACATGCAACTGCCAGTAGTGAATACGCCCAACAGCCAGAGCTGGGACATTAGATGGAGAGGGTTCTGAGTTATTACAGAAAATTCTTTCTGGATGTCTGGTTGGTGAGTCCTGTTGACATACACAGACTCCATCTGATCAACATATTTGTGGCTGAGAAGGAATGCCCCCCCCCCACCAGATTGGCCGAGACCCTGGGATTGTTTGCTGCCTTCTGCAGTAAATAGCATAGATCACTTGCAAACTTTAAACAATGTAAATGGTGCATTCTCTAACTTCAAGCCTTGAAGTCATGATTCATGAACTTCAGTAACTCATCCAGAGGTTATTGTTCTGTTACAGGAGTGGGTCAGTGAAATTCTGTGGTCTGATGTGTACGAGTTCAGACTAGATGATTATAATGGTTCCTTCTGACCTTAATGTCTATGATTCTGTAGGAGTGGGGATTGTATCTGTATGCTGGCCTACAGTGGAGGCACTCAGAAAGCAGAGATGTATTAACTTTTTCAAAGATAAGTGATTAGTTAGGAGGTTGAAAAGTGAGCCTCAGGCTCTAGTAAAGTATAAACCATTTTTCATCCACTTTACTCATCTTCCTTGTGCAACCACTCACTCTGAAATGCTTTAAACCACAGCAGATGATGGGAAAGAGTTCACTCAAGGGGACAAAGATACATGGTCAGTTTTGAACCTAGCACTTGCCAGTGTTGGAAATAAGATTATTTTCAACAAGCTGTAGCTGTCTAAATCTGTGAGTAAAGGTAAAAGCCTGGTCCTATAGCAGTCTATGGCACAGCTCCCATGAACTTCCCTGGGGCCAGGATTTTATCCCAAAAACTGAACTGAGGCAAGTTAGACCTAGATCTCTGTGCACCAGCAGGGCAGTCTGAATAAGAAGTCATGAGTTGCATGCTAAAATGCAGCTGGACTCAGGAAAGCATCCCTCTGGCCCCGTCTGTGTTAGCTGCTGAACACAGGCTGTCATTACACACATGCTCTGTGACCTGTGAGGGAAGAATAGTGGCTGCTGACTAAGGTTTCCCCAATGTGGGGATCTAGGCTCTTCACTGATCCATCACCATTTCTCAGTTTGTAGACTAACATGCTGCTTTCCACTGCCAATTTGCTTCTTTCCTTGTGGAGACCCACAGCACATTTACTTTTAAAGAATTTCCACGGGAGCAGGCACTACCACACCATGTGAACAGTCGACTGGGCTTCCAGAGTGGGTCCTAGGAATATTTTCCCTTTCCAACCTACCTGGTTTTAAATAGCTCACTTGCTTTCCCCAGCAGCACTTACATGGCAATGAAAAACATTTTCACTGATGTTCCTTTGAGTCAGCTCACACTGAGGAATCATTAAGCTACAGCAATTCCCTCTAGAGACCCAGTGCCTCAAAGAGGGGAAGGAACGCTCACAATGATATGGAGATACATGGACTCTGTTCCGCTGACAGCTCTACTTATTGGCTTGCTGTGGGTTTTCCCATGGAACTTGATGCACACTGACTCTGCCACCTCTTTTCTGAGGGACGGTTCACACACAACAGACCGAGGCCCTACACATTTCTAATTCCTTTAATAGCCTCAAGGGGGCAGTGACTGTGAGTAAAGTACACGTCCACTGGAAAAGTCCCAAGAAATAACAGATTTGATCAAAACCCTATTAAACTGTCATGCACCTTTAAGTAAAAATCAAATGCTTTTCCAGTTGATTAATAAGCCCTTTGCTTATATATGGAAGCATTTCCTATTAGTAGTCAGGAACATCTCTCCTTCCTCATTAGAGGAGGAGATTTCACAATTCAGGGCATTAGAGTCCTTTAACATGGGCACGTTAGAGTCAATGTTTTCACTGCACAGAATAATTCTGAGCTATCACCACTGGCTAATTTAATGCCTACAAATTGCTATATGCATTAATGAAAGACAATGGAGTGTTCAGATGGCAGACTTTTCTTCAAAGGGTGTATTTTTATAGATGTTTATGTGTCAGTGACTATTCCTCTCCAATCCAGCTATTTTTATATGTGATATCAAGTAGCGAACAACCCAAATACAGTCAAGGGAAGCTGAAGAAAAATGCATGAGATCTAAAAGACTTGTCAGACTGCCTTTGAATGATATTCTTAAGCAAAGTTTCTTTTACAACAAGAGCATTTAATGTAAAATGTACATTTACATTTTTCTCCAAAGAGCCAGTCACCCACAGCTTTAAGGGGATTTTTTGACACAAAGAGCAGCTTCTGTGGGTATGGCTACACAATATTTTGAAATGAGCCAGGGTGAGCCTTCCAGTGCAGGTTGCCAGATTCAGGTGAGTAGTGCTTGCCCTCAGGCTTGGAAAACATCTGTGTACGCAGCGCTTTCACGTTGCAACTTGAGCTCAACCTCAGGCTCTGAAGCCCACCACTCTGCCTATGCTTCCAAACCTGAGCTCCAACCCCAGATGCAAATGCAAAACATGTCCAGTACAGCTACATTTTTAGCCCAAGGCCATGGCTACACTGCCACTTTTGTCTGTACAACCCATGTTGCTCAGGGGTATGACCCTGCCAAGTGACCTAAGTTATACCAGCAGTAGCACTGGTGTGGGCATAGTGACTGGCACTCAGGGATGTGATTTGTGAATGGCTATGTGAGAGATCTTATACAGCACAACTTCATTTGTACAGCTATGCTGTTGTAAAGTCAGCAGCAGGGTTATCAAACCTTTTTTTGTTGGGATCTGCTTTGGAAATATCTCAGGCTGCGATGATTCCCTTCCCCCCCCTTCTATGCCACCATAACTTCTGTGCTGCTGCTCGTGGTGATGCTGACTTCAGAGCAGGGCACCTGGTTAGCACCTGCCATTCTCGTGACCCCTTCCAATAGCTTTGTGCCCCCCCCACTCTCCATTTTGGATCAGGATCCCAGGTTGCAAAACTCTGCTTTATAGTGTAGACAAGCCCTTAGTCTGTCAATGCATGCTGGGAGGCTTGCTTCAAGATGGTGGGCAGATATACCCCTTTAGGCTCTGCTATCACTGCAACAACAAAAGTATGTTGCCATCCATAAAGACAGCTGACCCAAGATTGCTAACAATGTAAAATCCTAGTAGAGATGAGAGACTGTAGTTTTTCCCTTAAAGTAGCTGGCTGAGGTCAACTCCATACCCTCACCTGGATTTCAGCTCCAATTTTCACCTCAGTGTTGCCATGTACTATGGGTGTGCTTATGTTTGAGCTGGCAGCTGTGATTTCCAGCTCACACAGGCATACCTGAGCCATCTGCTTGAGCTAAGAATAGCAGTTTTGTTGGAGCAGCGTGGGTGGTAGCTTGGGCTAGTTAACTGAGTGTGTCCCCAGGGAGACCAGGTGAGTTTGTACACAGATGACCACCCATACAAGCCTCACTCTACTGTTATTCTACCCCATTAGCTCAATAGAGCCAGTGTGAATGCATTTAAATGTACAGACACTTCCATAGCATCTGAAAGGCTATATGTACATTTAGAAGGTTAGCTCGAATTAGCTTAATTTGAACTAATTAATTCAAACCAATAATGATTAGCTGAAATTAAGTTAATTTGAACTAACATGGCCCCACCAGGAAAACCAATTCAAACTAGCATGTCCTTGGACAGCACTTGCTAGTTCGAATTAGGAGAGGGGCACCACGGGAGAAGTGGCAAGATGGTCCCCAGGAAGGGTTGTGCCTACACCCAATATGTAGAAAGAGGAAGGCGCCCTGGGAGGAAGAAGGTCAAAAAGCATTAATTCAAATTAGAGGCTAGTTAGAATTGAAACAGCTACACTGGGTTCATTCAAACTAATAATTTTGAATTAACCTTTCCTTCTAAGTTAAGGGAGGTTGTATAATTTCAAAGTAAGTCTTCATTAATTTGAATTAAGGAATTACTTAGTTCAGGTTGATGAAAGCCAGTGTAGCCATGCATTAATTTAATTTGAATTAAAGCTCATTAATTCAAATTAAATTGTAAGTGTAGACATACCCAAACAGATGCATTTCGGTTAAAACATTTTAGTTTTTTTTCCAAAGCTAAATAAAATCAAATGACACAACCTTGAGTCTATGTCTACACACAAAGTTTTATTTCGAAATAAGTCATTTTCAAATGACTTATTTTGAAATAAAACCCTTATTTCAAAATGACTTATTTCAAAATAAGGGAACGCCTGCTATCAAAATGGCTGTTATTTCAAAACGGTTATTTTGAAATCAGGCCATTTGGACATGTTGTTTCAAAACAGTTGTTTCAAACCAATGGTGTTGTTTCAAAACAACATGTCTGAACAGTGTTATTTCAAAATAACAGCTGTTTCAAAATGAATGAGTTTTAAGCTGTTTTGAAATGATGGTTCTTATTTCGAAATGATGGAGCCCGTCATTTCGAAATGATGGAGCCCGTCATTTCGAAATAAGAAAACGTCTCGTGGACCTAATCTTTTTTATTTCAAAATAACCAGTGTTATTTTGAAATAAAAGAGATGTGTGGACATACCCTGAAAGCTGCAATGAAATGGAATTGTCACTCTCTAGCCAGTTCTAATGAAAACTGTCCTTGGTCCTTCAGATTTTATATTGTGAGTTACCTCAGTGTAAAAGAACACACCTTTTTGTTTCTACAATGATGACAAAGCCTGAGTTAATGCTGGTTTTAGCTTTGCAGAAACAAGTATTGAATGCTACAATGAAGGGTGGTCAAGGGTGGTAAACTTCATCTCAAAGTTTCCCTTCCACAGAAGTAGAACTGATCTAAAGTCTTCATTGAAAATCCATTACCTGTCACGTTTAACACTTTGTTCTGTCTGTTAATCAATAACAAACTAGAACTGGTTTCTACTAATGAATTTGTTGTTCATAAATATTTAAGTAATTTGGGGGAAAGATTTCAGTTTCTGGATTGTATGCAGACTGATTTCTTTCAGTGATCAATATTCAGCTACACCTTATAACATTGTACTGCTTTTGCTCCGTGTTTTCTCAAATGTTTGTAATCTCATGCAGTAACCTTGTGACCTTGCTGACATAGTGTATTTCCACTCACATCAAGTGTCTTTAAGATTATGGCCTGGTTTGACTAAGCTAAAATTGTACAGGTCTCAGTCTGTAGCCCATAGGGTGTCAGCAAGTACACTGCAGGCCAAGCCTGGACCATCAGATGTTTTTGAACAGACTCTAAAATCTGAATGACAAACATTTGAAAATAAAAAAAAGAAAGAAAAGAACAACAGATAATAAAACCAGTAATGTGGTGGAATCACTGGTATACATTTAGAGACATATTAGTCATGCTAAAATTCCTGTAACTTTCAGGATTTAGCTGAACATTTTCATGAATAAAGTGCTGGCTGTCTAGATTGTGAAAACTCACTCATGCTGAATAACACCTTTAATTAATTCTAATGAAGTCAATGGGCCTATTAAGGTAGGAAGACACTACTAAATGTCATTATCACAGTCAGAACACATATGTATTCATGAATATTTCACACATCTCTCTGGTTTATTCAAGCAGCACTTCTAATTACCATGGTGTGAGTGTGAGTTGGAGGCAGACTGCTCTTAAAAAAGTTGTATGAATACGCTAGGCATGACACAAACAGGGGTTGAAGTATAATTTGGGGGGCCCTGGAATGCGCCCACATGGGGGGCCCCCTTCCTGCACAGGTAGGCCCCTGGACCCCAGCTCCTGCCCCCCCACATGTCAGCACCCTACCCCCAGCCACCAATACCTCCCCAGCATGAGCCATGCCATCCCCACACTTTCCAGTGGTGGCATGGCTAGCAAGGTGGGGGCAGTTGGCCCTAGGTTGGGGCTGCAGCACAGCTAGGGAGGAGGCTGCAGGCCCCAGGTTGGGGCAGGGCATGGAAGGGGAGGGGTTTGGTGTGGGGTTTGAGCCTCCCAGCAACAACCCTGCTCCATGCCCCTGCCTCCTGGAATGCCACTCCAAGGCCTGCTTGTGACCCAGGCCCCCTGGGATAACCTTCTGAATGCACCAAAATAGGGGCAAAAGGCAAGACCAGGGGCCAAAACCCTAAACCTCTGACAGGTGGTACTTAAACTAGTCTCTCAGTCACTAACAAAACATGCTTCTGATTCCCCTCTCTGGTCATCACCAAGCATAACAAAACAGAAACAGCCCCCTTACTGCACATTAGTTCCTATGGTCCCCACTAAGCCACGGGGTCTCTTGAAGAAATAGGTTCTCCTGACCCCAAAGGGCCAACTACATCACTCAGAACAATAAAGGCTTGGATCTTACCCAAAATACCACATTGCCAGCCAATCCTTTAGTAACTACAACTAAAGATTTAATATAAAAAGCAAAGGAACAAAATGAGAGATGTTATAGGGTCAAAGTGGATCACATATATACAAATGATTCAGAGTCCATAGAAAATAAGTCCTTGTTTCACAGCTTCAGTTGTTAGAAATCCAGTTTTAAGGAATAGAGACCAAATAGTCCAGGTGTAGAGTTTGTTTTCTAATTCTCCCATGAGAATTAGCAGAGGGGTTTCCAGGCCAGTGCTGGCTGGGATCTTAACACTGTGGCTCCAAGTTTCCCTGAGAAGCTTGGACAGATGTGAGATACAGGGATTATGTTCCCCACTTCCTTTTATAGTTATAGCAAGATAGGCATTTGCAGGTCATTTCTTCATGAGGGCTTTCATGACAGTTCCCAGGTACTTTCTTAAGTGGAGAATAGTAATGTATATTGTCCTTTGAAGCAAAACCTTCACCTCCTGGACACCACGGTAATTAGCTGCATTGGGGCCATTAACAGACAGTTTACATTGGTACATGAAAGGTCCATTTAGCTGTTAATGTCCCCTCTTCACCTCTTCCAATAGAACTAGGGTAACAGATAGGGAAGCGGTTCATTCACCTTGCTAACTTTTAACAGGATATATATAAACATCATCAAGAAATCACTAACGATACACGTGCATATCAAAGCCCTAGCCTGATTGTAGCACTACCATTGTATTTTCAATAATATGTCTTTAAAGGTTAGATTTGGATCATGTATTTTACAAAGATGGCTTGGCCTTCTCAGACCTAGCATGACAGTGCTATTTTTAGGGGCTTAGCATTCGGACCCTTAAAAATAGAACATGGAACTGGAATGCCACATTCCGGGGCCTGCTATTTTTAAATGGTCGGCCGCAGAACGCAGTGTTCTGGCTCCATTTTCTATTTTTAGGGGCCCTGAAACGCTGAGCCCATAAAATAGTGGGCCCTGGAATGGTGTTCTTCCACTTTCTGGCTTACTTTAACCTCTGGAGACAAGCAATGCTAGTTTCAGCCAAGTCTCAAAAAAGGTGGTACTGGTCTGGTTCCAGGCCATCTAAAACAGGGATCGTAGCTCATGATCTGACAAAGGTCAGATATAGTCTTTACCTTTTGAGAGGTCTCTCTGAATAAATCAGATGTTTCAGGAAATGATGTTGGGAATGGGTAAGCTGTTCTCTTGCCTCCTAGCCAGAAAGAAACTATCATAATCATAAGGAGACTGATGCTTTGAGGATGCTGCCTTCCAGATGAGATTTAAAACAGATTTTTTTCTAGGTATCATCATGCTGTTGCCAAAAGTAGTATTGTTAATGCTGGTGCCAGAGCCAAAATCCAATTTGAGAATTATTTTTTATTATAAAAATCTCCTCCTATGCTTCCAGATTAATGCAATTTTCTTTACTTTCTGCTAAAATCTGTTGCACAATGACTCAGAAGACCATAAGAATGGCCACAGTGGGTCAGATCAATGGTTTATTTAGCCTAGTATCCTGTCTTCCAACAGTGGCCAGTCATGCCAGGTGCTTCAAAGGGAATTAACAGAACAAGACACTTAATAAGTGATCGATCCTCTGTTGTCCAGTTTCAGCTTTTGGCTGTCAGAGGTTTAGGCACACACAGAGAAAGGAGTTGCATTCCTGACCATCTTGGGTAATAGCCATTGACTGAGCAATCTTTCATGAACTTATCTAATTCTTTCTTGAACACAAGCCTTCACAACAACTGGCTACAATAAATGCCACAGATTGGCTATGTATTGTGGGAAGAATTGCTTTCTTCTGTTTTAAAACTGATGTATACTGATTTCATTAGGTGACCTGTGCTAGGCAAAGGGATAAATAATACTGCCTTATCCACATTTTCCACATCACTCATGATTTTAGAGATCTCTATCAAATCCCCCTTAGTCCCCTCTTTTCTAAGCTGAATTGTCCCACCTGTCTTTTTAATATTTTCTCATACAGAAACTGTTCCAATATCGTTAATATTTTTTGTTGTCCTTCTCTGGATCTTGTCCATTGATTATGTGGTTGTTTGTTTGTTTTTTTAAGATGAGGTGGTTGGAATTGCATACTGTATTCACGGTATGAACATATTGTGAATTTATGCAGTGGAATTATACTTTCTGTATTCTATCCCTTTCCTAATGAGTTGTAACATTGTCAGCTTTTTTGACTGTCACTGCACATTGAACAGATGTCACAACTATCCATGACGACTCCAAGATCTTTTTCTTGAGTGGTAATAGCTAATTTAGACACCATCATTTCATATGTACAGTTGGGATTATTTCTTCCAATGTGCATTACATTGTACTTACTTCATCTGCCATTCTGTTGCCTAGCCAACCAGTTTTGTGAGACCCATTTGCAACTTTTTTCAGTCAGTTCTGGAGCTAAGTAATTTGGTATCATCTGCAGATGTTGCCACATTAGTGTTAACCTCCTCCTTCCAGTTCATTAATGAATATGTTGAACATGCAGATCCCTGGGGGACCCTACTATTTACTTCTCTCCATTTTGAAAACTGACCATTTAATCCCTCCCTATGTTTCCTAGAGTTTAAGCAGTTACTGATGCATGAGAAGAGTTTCCTTCTTATTTAATCACACCTTACTTTGCTTAAAAGCCTTGGGGTAGGTACCTCAACATGGGACAGTTCCTCAGGCCTGTCACCTAAAAGAATGCTTCAGGTCTGGGAATCTGCCTCACATCCTTTGCAGTGATGGCTGATGAGACAAAGTCATTTAGCTTCTCTGTAATGGCCTTGAATGTTCCTTTAGCACTTTGCTCATCCAGTGACCCCACAAATTGTTCAGCACGCTTTTTGCTTCTCAGGTATGTAAAAAAAAATCTACTTTAAAAATGTACCATTGTACTGCAGAATGCACAAATGATCAGTCAAGATTCTGTACATCATATTCATCCAGTGTGGGGCAATGTCGCCTTTAGTAGCAGGACAAAAAAGGGTTTGAGTTTATTATGGCTGTCAAGACAAAGATTTTGTCTTTTCGTTCAGATAGCTCCTGCATTTACATTCAGAGGCTGGGAGTTTACTTTCTCCAGTGAGGGCCACCATACATTTAAAAAAATTGTTTAGAAAGATATTTGGATTTTTGGAAGAAAACACCTCCAAAAATACAAGCTTAGCACTGTACAACAGATTACTTGTCTGTGAGGTTTCTTTTCTCTCAAGACTAGAAGTTAGGAGATCTGGGTGCTATTCCCAGATGTGTGATAGGTTTCGACATGACCTGGAGCAAGCCACAAAATCTCTGCGCTTCAGTTTCCAAAGCCACAAAATGAGGAAAATATTTAATTACCTTACTTACAAGGTATTATGAAGTTTTGCCTCTTTGGGCTGTAGGCAGCACAACTCTGAAGTCATGCTACATAAGATCATGGTGCTGAGATTCACATATTTCACTTGAACATCTTTTTAGAAATTATTTACTGCTGAGCTTTTGAAAATCTCACTCATTGTTTCATTACACACTGTGCTAAACCAATTATTTTCTTCCTTGATGGTGACTGCCATCTTTGTCTTGCTGGTCACCCTTTTTAAATTCTGTACTCAGAAATATGATGAGAATGGTAAACGATTTCCCAGTTCACCTTGTGATTCAGCTTTCTAAATTACCAGTGTTCCTTTCTTACTGCTTTTGGATTTTCCCTGTAACTTTAGTTCCTCTTCCCTGCTGAACCATAATGTAAATGCTTCCTGAGAATCCAGTTCAACTACCTGCATTCCTTCAAGAAACAGTTCCTAAAAAGGACACTTAACTCATAGTTCTACTATTTTTTTTCATGTTACATGCCTGCAAAATGGCTACAAATCTTGCTAAATACTGCTGAAATTTCACAGAGCAAAATTCAGAAGTTGAGCAAAATATTAGTTGCCTCACACAGCAAATATAAGTGCGGAGAGTCACTGCTCCTGTTGTAATGTGACAGCTTTATTCACTTGAAAGAATTTTTTAGATGGATTCCCCTCTTTCACTGTAGTGGGACATCCATATAAAATTTCCCAAATAATTACAAATCCCATGGAAAGGGGAAATCCTTCTTTTAGTGAGGGATCTCACACTGTCTGCATTGAACAGATTTTGACCACACCACTTGACAAACCGCAGGAGACCCTGTCTGTGTAGAACGCAATGGATCTGGTTTTGTTCTCATCTGCACCACTTTATATCATGGCTGACATGTGGGAGGTCAAATCAGGAATCTGAAGTCAGGAGCCACACTGATGGAGTCTGAGGCAGGCCAGAGACCAAACCAAGTACCAGGTGTTGGGAGGCGGGCAGGGTAAGGTTAGAGGGCAAGCCAAGCATCAAGCATCAAGAGACAGGCAGAGTCAAGCCAGACTTTGAAGTCTTTTACACAGAGCATAGACTGTTGTTGCTCAGACAGCTCCATCGTGGTCTCCTGGCTTAAGAACTGCTGCCAGACAGTTGTGGGGGAAAAATCTAACTCTGGCCCTCAAGTTCAGAAAGAGGCACACCAGAGCCTCCCCAGTGAAGCAGACCCGTTCCCAGCCGAGACTCCAATGAGCAGAGAACGAGGTGTGGTTCAGAGTTTATTATTCAGCTGAATAACAAAAGGAACTGCATCAGAGGGCAGCAAAGAAGTGCTAGCCCCTCTGAGCAGGCCCCCCCAACAACTCGAGTGCAAGAGAGAGCCCCGAGGGGCAGCATTACAACACTTTTATCCAGTACAGTATGATAATGCTATGATAATGCTTACATGATTGACAATGTTTTAGAGACCCTTATATGGTTACATCAACATTATTAAATACATATTAATGATTAAAGAATGCATATAATTATCCCCGCCTCTGTTTACTGTTGACATCATTTGCATTATCTTGGGCAGCCGCAGTACCTGCAAACTCATTAATTTCTGCCTAGAGATGCTGACCTTCCATTCTTGTGAGGCTATGGTGCCAAGAAGGGTGAGCAGGAGATAGGAGGTAATACTCCCTTTTCAGTTAGAACAAAGACAGGACAGTCTAGCTTACATTCCATGTCCAGATGGTCAGGAGAAAAAGCATGAGAAAGGGGAGATAACACACTTTAACTATCAACTCTAGGCCGCTTGTTAAAGAAACTTAGATACATGACTTGCCAGAGAAACGACCCCACTACCATAGCAACCCACGGCTCCAACGAGGCCTACACTTTAGCACCTTTCTCACTGTCCTACAGAAGAGATTACATATAATTTTCCTTACACAGTCCATGGCTGTGAGGAAGTGCCACTCTGGTCTTGCAAATTAGGAGCAAAGTGAGTTCAGGAGCAGGAGCAGTGAGCCAACTCACCAGTCAATACAGGATTTCAGTCCCTTTTTTCTTCAGGGCTTTGATTGAATCTCTTCAAATTAAAACTGTTCAACACAAATTCAACAGCTTAGTCATATCCTTTCCCCCAAGCCAGGATAATCTGACGATAACTATGTACTTCCTGAAGCAGGTCTTTGGCATGTGGCCTGTGGACCATAACAGATGTGGGAAGCCTTCCTGCTCCCTTCTCACACACAGCTTGCTACTGCCAGGATTACGCCGTGTGCCCTCAAATCCTGGATAAACTGGAGTCTCTTCTGTAGGGCCTACCAATTCCCTGCAGCTCCCTGACTTCTTGCAAGTCAGCTACTTACTGGCTCTTAGGAAGACCAGGTGATCTTCATGCAGTTCCCTCATTCCTAGCCTCATAATGTCAGCTGGGAGGCAGCTGCTCTCTTGCAAGAATCCCAACTCCTGTAAAGGGCCATCCTACACTGTATAAGAATTCGTGCCAAATGGACCTAAATTTTTCATGAAGACATGACTCTCTCTTAGAGGCACCATCCTTTCCAGCCTCATGAAGCAGGAAGGTTGTTCATTGATTCTCCCCAGCATTAGCAAAAACCTATTCCTTATCAATGATCATTTACTGCTGGCAGGTTTCAGACTATCTGAATGTTCCAAGTCCAAAGGCATTCAGAACTGCCATTCAGGTTTTATTCTGTCTCTACTAGTAGTACTTTGTATAGATATTAAATTTTAGAAACTTACATCTAGAGCTGGAACTTGAAAATTCCTCCTGCGAGAAGGAAATGTCAACAGTTCAGAATTAGTTTCCATTCTGGATGGCAACAGAAAGTTGAAATATTTTGCAGCATGAAAAAAACCCCGTCCAAAAACTTAACTGGAAATGTCAAAATGAAATTTCAGCATTTTTTATTTTTGTTTTGAAATGACATTTTTGGGATTGGTTTCCCTGGCTTAAAAAAAAATCAAAATCAACATTTTCCCATAGAAAAATTTTATTTGGGCAAAAATCACATTCCCCCCTTGGGAAATGTTTCATTTGAAAACATCCAGCTGGTGTGTTGTGGCCAGGAGACTGTTGTTGTGTGTTTGTACGGCACCTGGCACAAAGGAGAACTGGTCTTAGACGAGGACTCCTATGTGCTATGATAATACAAGTAAATAATAATGTTCTATCCCAATGATATCAAAATGCTTGATGAACAAAACAGCAATGAAATCTGTTAGCTTAGTGATTTAACTTGGACTCCAGCCAATGAGTAAGCAGTAATATCACTGTTTCACAGGTTGAGGAAACTGATGCACAGGAAAGTTAAAAGATGCGACTAAGGCCACGAAGAAAGCAGTAGCAAAAGTCAGAATACAGTTCAGGTGTCCTGATTCCCAACTTCTTTGCTCCAAGCATCTATTCCTTATCTTTGAATGCATCATGAATTATTAACTGCCACACTAATTATAATAAAAGTTTTTTTTTAAACTAACCTGTCTAAAACTATTAAGAACAGAACATTTCAATTGACTAGCACCAATTTTTTTTATTTCCTGGATCTTCAGTTAAGTTTGGCCCTGATTTAGACTGGAAACATTTTGAAGATCTGAACAATTTTTAAAGGCCAGAAAGTAATTTTCTGTTCAGCTTTAATTCATACATCTTTAAGTGCTCTACCAGCCTCCCCCCATCCCTTCCAATTTTGTACTTCTAGCAGGATTAGCTATGGGAAAGTGAGCTGGGTTCTGTTGGGTCATGTACATGACCTTGATTATACCAGTGCTATTAAAGAAACAGTCTGGAAATAACAGGGTTGCACAGGTGTAATTGAGGGCAGATGATGGCTTTTTCAGTTTACCTTTATTCCCCTCCCAAGAGATAAATCCATCTTTAAGTCTCTGACAAAGTGGGATTTTCTCCCATGAAAGCTCATGAGATAAGTAAATGTGTTGGTCTTTAACAGTGCCACAGGAATTCTTGTTTGTTTTGCTGAACTAGACTAACATGGCTACCCCTTTAAAACCAGAAAGAGTCACTCATACCAGAATACAAATGTGTCTATGGAACGCTATTGTAGCACATCAACATCAATTTAAATTCACACCAGTAAAACTTTCCCCTGTAGACAAGGCCTGCGACATTTGAATAAATGTCCTGATATTTAGAATGCTGAGCATTCAGCTGTCCCCACTTATTTCAAAGGTGTTTGAAAACTAGTTCATCAAAATGAATTCCCCAATATGAATTTAAGAGCCAAATGTTATGTATACCTATTTTAAATCTGGCCCACACCTTTTGATTCCGACACTGATGCCTTAATCATTAAAAAAAAACCACTGGTCAGAACCAAAGTCTTGGGAAAGAAAAATAAAAATCATTGGCTGGCATGTCATCAAACCATCAAATCTAAGGCATGAATTTACATCATAATGGCTAGATAGACTAGGCAAAACAGAAATCTATACTGATTTAGCTTCATTTTACTTCCACTGTTTGGCAAGGATGCCACATTAGCACATTTCCAGGTTGGTGGTTGTTTGCCAGTTAATGAAAGAAGGATTAAGTGTTTACTAAGGCCTACACTGCCACACTAAGTTGATGGGAAATAGGCAATCAACAGTCAGTGCAATGAATATCTGCCATTGACTTACTTACTTCCCACTTACCATGATGTCTTCACTCATCTTTGTTGACTGGAAATGCTCTCCCTTCAATATAGTATTACTCTTTTTCGAGGGATGAAGTTACAATGTCAAAGGGAGAGTACTTCCAGGATCAACTGTGCAGCTCTAACTGGCCACTCAATTGATCCTATCGTGTCAATCTGTAGGGATAGACACAGCATTTCAGTGTAGACAAGGCCTAAGTTGGTAATGTGTAGTGAGGACACAGCAAGTGTATGAAATATCAGAAGCTACTGATCAACATTAGTCCCATGAGCAAATGTGAGAAAATTTCACTAACCTTAAGCTGAAGAAAGAAAGTGGGAGAGAAAAGAGGAGTTGTCGTAAATAGAAAATGAGAGAACTTAAAGGAACAATAGACATTGTATTCAACATTAAGCAATAGCGAGGACAAATAAATATTCTTAGTATTTTTCTTTCAACAGATACAGATCTTCACACAAACCTTTACATTTGTATATTCATATACATCAAAAAGAGTATTAAGTCCTCAGAGGAGAAGGTAAAGAACAATAAAAAATAAATAAATACCAACAATGACAGCATAAAACCTTATTACTGTATTTCTCAGCCTTTTCATAAGATGTCAGCCCCTTTACTGATAGTAAAGTAGTATTAGTGTGGCCTTGCATATATGAATCTTTAACTTGTATGACAAAATACCATATATTCAATTCGGTATCTACATGCTATTTCTGCATCAATTCCATCAATAGCCTAAAATATTTCTTGGCAATCACAAATTCTATTTAGCGTCAGATTATTGTGGCTTCCTAAGGAAACCTTTCCTTAAATTTACTAGACTTATTGAGTAGGCATTCTTCTGAGTCAAGAATGGCTGTTCTCCTCAGCCAGCTACTTTGTTCATCACAGTTAGGTAGTGAACAGTAGATGATAATGGAGTTGTAAATCATAATGGCAAGAAATTTATTATAGGACTAGTTTTGTGGCTTACAGCTTTACAGTAAGGCAGCATTCAAATAATATTCATGAAGAATGCAAGGTTTTATTTAATAAAATAAAAAGGACATTACACTAAAGTATTTTTGTAGTAACAGAGCCAAGATTTCAGCTCCCCTTTCTACGGGGGAGATTAAAACCTGAAAAAAAAATTCTGCCTGTGCTCCAAATTGATTGTGGCGATGACTGTTAGAAATGGGATACCTAACTTCCTGACTCGCTTGTATACAACTTAGCCAGCCATATAACTGCTAATATTAATTCCTGTAATTAGTTGTGGGCAGGAGTAATGCAGGCATAAGCTTTGCCTACAAAGAAGAATTTTGAAAATGTAGATATCCATGAGAATAATGACTTCCCAGCCATTCTGAGGTATGCCCTGAACATGGATGAGTGTGGGAATGTTGCTCATTAGTTAGTAAATACTAGACTGACATTTCTAAAAGGCATCGGACTTTCACTTTCTAATGTCTGTGGTTTAATCCATCAAGATAAGGCTGTGAAATAACAATGGACGTCTGAGTATTTAGCACTCCTCTATTTCAATATTGTGCACATACGCAATATTGGCTCTTAAGAACATCTAAAAAATCTGTGACATTTAACAGAAGTAGTACAGGCTCTAATAAGTAACTTTTTGAAGCACTGAAGAAAGTTTTCTGCAGGTCTTCAAAGGAGAACGAAAAAGTTCTTTTTTTTTTATCCAGCAACATTGCCATTAAGTTTAACTTGACATTTATACATAACATAAACTCTTAAACCCATGTTGGTGATATACTCACTTCACATTATCAAATTCTGCTGTTGATTGGGAGAAAAAACACAATCACAAAATCCAAGGACATGCTTCAGTCAAATGTACTCTACTATGCAATAAAAAGTACTCTTGAACAGTTGGTTGGAATATTATCCAACAACAGAATTACTGGATTTCTTTTGTCCAAATGTCATCTGTGTTAGAAACAAAATACTTGTGGATTATACAATAGAAGACCTTGTTTCAAAAAGTCTTTGAGTGTCTATTTGCACTGGTGGCATTGGTCCTTAATTTGGCTACTCCATTGTCAGCGAAAAGCTTTTCTCTTTGCATGTAAAGCCCTTAAAACTTATGGATGTTTTGAAACATAGCAAACTCTCCTGGGTAGCCCATTCATGGTGAAATGGAATTCCTTGCTTTCTCTGGGCCTGACCCAAGGCCCATTGAAAAAAATGGAAAGGTTCCATTTGAGACCTACAGACTTTGAATAAAAAACTCTGCTATTGTAACAGTTCTCAAATAGGGACTCTTTTGGGTGTGTTTGCTTGGATCATGTGTATTCATCTATATTCCTGTGTTGAGAACTTTATTCTCGTAGACTTCAGAGCACCTGATGCATTAGCATCACTGGCAAATTTCTTTACAATCTGTGCTTTGTCCTTCTGCAGTTGCACTCATGCCACAGACAAGTTTCTCTATCAAATCAAGTTTTAGTTGCAGGATGTAAACCCCCCTCCCAAACAATGTATTTTTCCTTTGATCTGTCACAAAGAAGAACCATGCATGAATAGCTTTTTCCCATTCCCATTCTCATTTTCTCCTTTCTCTAATCTTGTCCTTCACTTTCCTTCTTTTCTTCTTGTCAGATTGCTCACTCCTTGCCCTTCATTCATCTGGTTCCTTCCTCTATTTGATTTGCCAGATTTGTGAAAGGACAGCAATTTAAATACAATCATGCCTAAGTACGTGGAATAAGGCGTAAAACCTCCACAATGGACGACTATGAATTAGTATTTCTTTGTATTATGATAATGGGTAAATGTTAATTTGAACTTGGACTAAAATATCAATAGTAAATAAGAGAAAAGAAAAGCCAAGAGTTTCAAACCAAGGAGTGAGGCAGGTGCCCAAATCTCTATTTAGAACCCAAACTTTAAGCTAACTTTAATACTTAGGTGACACACACATTACTATCTGCAGCAAAGTAATACACTAAGTTAATCTTTATCTTATCCAAAGTAAAGCATACTTTCCATATTCCATGCATTGCACTTTTGATATCAAAATATATCACCCCATTTAAAAAGATCAGATTTGTAAATCCATATAATTAATCAAAAGTTCTAAAATGCAGATGTAATCACTTTTTCTTGCTCTGTTCCCAACTTTTTGAGAGACCTCCATGAAACATCAGTGAGGGTGTCACATCAATATAGCACCCTTCTTGCCAATGTCCCATCAGTACAACACCTTTTCATACAATGTTACATCAGAACACCACCCTGACTCATAGCTTCAAGTCAGTGCATACCCTTGAAGAGGTGGTAGAGTACACACCAGAACATGCCCTCATAAATCAAAGGAGTAAAATTCAGCATATCAGAAGCCATCTAAGTGGCTGCACAGGATTAGTTTCAGGTTCTGTGCTTAGTCGGTATAAGAGTCTTCCTATCTCTGTTGCCTTTTGTAAGGATTTGTCACATGGTACTAAAGTCTTAGAAAATATAAAGGGTTAATTTTATTTCAATTATATATCCTTTTTACAAAATATATAGCATAATTTTCAAATGAAAAAAAACATACCTTTCTCAACTACAGGATGTAACAGTCCTAAAAATGAAGATTTTTGCCATGGGACGCTGTGTATTTCTGTAGCACTTCAGAGGCAAAAGGAAGGATGGAAATAGTCCATGAAAGCCTTTGTGGTGATGTAATTGTTTTTTGGTTTTATGACAGGTAGACTGTGTAGGATAGCTTATTTATGCCACCTCACATAGGTTTCCACACTTCCTATTATTTCTTATAGTTCACTACTGACAGAGATCTTGCCCCCATTCTCTCCCACCAACACCATGGCCTGACTGTTCATGTCTTTTTTTTCTTTTTAAATAATGCAGTTTCTTATTGTCTCTCATGCTGCCCCTTAGGGGTGGAAGCACTTCTCCATAAAAGTCTCCAAGGCCACTCACTACATTACTTGTTTTTAACAACATCCTTTAAATCTTCCTATGCTACAATGTCTACAAACAGCTAACAATGGTGAGGCAGGTTGTATACCAGGGCTGATGATAATTAGCTAGCTGGTTACAACTGTCTCCCTATTCTCTTGCCATCCTTTTGTGTGTGTCATACCCACCTGTTTTCTCCTGTCTAAAAATAAGACTCTGAGCTTTCAGGGGAGGGATCGTGGGTTTTGTTCTGTTAGTACAGTGCCTAGCACAATGAGATAGCGGCCTCTAGTTGTTAACCCGAGATATAAATGATTGGTTAGTTCAGATATTTCTGTAACTGTGAAACCCTGGGACAAATCGCAGGATTCTATTTATCTTCATTACATCGTGGGATGGTAAAACTGCTGCGGTTTAGCAACGTGGTAATTATTTTGCATTTGTACCAAGAAGTTCCATCTTAAAGGCTGGAAGTATATTTTTTCTCTTATTCATATGGTCATCAGTTATTGCGCCCGTTAGTTTTAATTTCACCTTTGAATATAAGTGAAATGACATCTTAATGAAATGCCCATGTGTGCACGCATGCACAAGCTTCCAAAGAAACCTATTGCTGTCTCCGGAGGCCAAAAATATTTTATTAAGGTTTAATAAGTTATGGGAATTTTTTATCATCACATTTCATGAAGATGCCAATTCACCTGTACAATGCAATGCAGTTAGAATGAACAGGTTTATAAAATATTAATAAATGTAGTACAGAACCCTCCTGCAGGTACAACAATAATAGGCTTCTTTGGACACAAACACACACATGCACACACTTTTTCAAGGAAAGAAAATTGCACAGTTCTTTGATACCAGCAAAATGAAATTCAGATAATAAAGAAATAGCATATAAGTGAATTATCTGCTGTACTGTAGCTAAATGGATTTTCCTACCAAGAATTTTTTGCAACCACAGTTGTCCTGTGAGCAACACTGAAAAGCACATCATTACAGAAGGAATATATTGGTATTGAAAGATACAGTTCACTGCTGTGAACTCAGTCTCCTTTTAGAGCATGCTTTTCTTCTTCCCTCACAACATTTATCAATGTGTTTTCCTTCTCTAGGAGTCAGTGTAAGTCAGGGGTTTTGTATACCTCATGTCCATTCCATTTTTAATAGACGAATCAGTGAGTACAGTTCATACTAGCCATTAATTTTAACAGTTTGAGCATTTCAGTTGTGCGTTTCTGAAAGTAAAATATTACGAGAAAACAAAGTAGTTTCTGACAATGCCCCTTCTCCCCTTTTGCTTTACAAATATTTCAATAAAATGTAGCCACTTTTTACTTGCAGAATCAAACATACTGCTTATGGCTGAAACGACTGATATTTGGGTGGCCTGATCCTGCTAATTTTGGTCATGATAACCAACTGTTCTCTGTAGATGATTAGTGAAAGACACATCATCCCAGAAATCAGTAGTGAAACAGGTCAGGCATTTTTCAACCAACTGTTTACCATTGAAATACATTGATTTACCAAAAGCTAAATTAGTTATGAACCAGAGCCAGCTTCAGTTAATCTCCTTACTCTCAACATTTTTGGGAAAGAAAGTTTCACTGTTTCAGTCAAAACAACTGTTCATTTAAAAATTCTAATAAAATTAGATTGAGACAGGCTTTTGTTTAATAAAATACAAAATATTGAAATCATATGTTGATTGACCCAAAAGAAATGTTCAGTTCGTAAAAAACCTGAGATTCAACCTTTCATTCCAATTCCAAATGGAAAACTTTTTTTTCCATTTCAAGTTTCACAGACCAGAAAACCATGCATCTATAATCAATAGACCGACTGGCTGGCTGGTGTGTTTTAAAGCCTAGCTGCCAATTAGAATCAAGTGGAGGAGGTCAGACTAGATGCTTATATTGCTCCCTTCAGATATCAGAGTCTATGAGTCTACTAATCTATAATCAGGGCAATTGGAGTGTAGTGATTGGCATAATAGCTATGGGATTATTTCTCAATGACTATATTGAGAACATGCAAATCTCTTTACTCTGAATCATATTTATAATCCTTCCTCTCTAGTGCTGCCTTTCAGCATTTTTCATGCCGCCTGACAAAATCACCAAATCAGCTTTATATTCTCACTCTGGGCAGCTGTAACACAAGTTTGGGCCCAAATTCAGTGGAGGAAAAAAATATAAATAAATAAAGCCAAGACACAGGAAAAAATGGGCACCCAGAACTGTTCTAGGGAATTTGTTTTAAAGTTTAGACTCTTCTTCTTCACTTTGGTAATACTTTGAGGCCCCAGCCACAACGTGGTCTTCCATTGTGGAAGCATCATACAAACACATGAGAGGCTATTCCTGCCCCAGGGAGTTTCAGTCTAAATGATGGATGGGAAGGTAAGCAAAGTGACTGTCCCATGGTTACAAAGCAAGTTTGTGACCAAACTACAGATGCTAGATCTCTCTACTTTGGGTCTAATCATATCCATCAAATCATGCTGCGTCCCAAATGATATTTATATTAATTTCCTTCCTTCAGGTTTAATCCTGCATCTCTAAAAGGAAATGAGCATTTGTTTAGTTCTCTCCAGGCATCAAACAATATTGACAAGATCAGAAAAAAGAATTTGCCTCTGTCCCTCTTCCCCAGTGCCTAGAAGCCTCATGTCTTCTCAACACTATCCTAAGTACTTGGTTGCACATTAGATAGAAATACACCACAGTTTGAAGAGAAGTGCCTTTATCTTCAGAAATAGGAAATCAGCCATTCTGAGTTGCTAAAAGTACAGACTCCTACACTGATTGTTACTAGAGCATATTACTTCACAGTTGAAAGGCCAGGGAGTCATTTTCCCATTGTGCTTAGGTACTAAGCATTCAACAGATCCCATTGAGCACAATGGCCTCAGAAAGAAATTGATGGGCAAGGGGGATGTGGGGATTGCATAGGGATGAACCAGAAAGATATTCTACCTTTTTGTTTGTTTGTTTAAAACAATTCACCACTGAACAGTTCCACAGTCCTTTGTTGGTAGTTTCTTCCCTTTAATTTAAAATGGGAATGCTTAATTAAGCATTTCAGTATAACAGCTGGAGGGTGCTTTAAGTTAACATGGTAATAACCATGTTCTGAGCCAATAAACTCACAGGCTTTAAAGTCTCAAGCCTTATTCACCACAGGATAAGGTTACTTCCTCATAAACAAGAAGCAGCCTGAAGATATCATTCTAATAAACTGAATAGGGCAAGGTAATTTTCTACTGCAGTACTCATTTAGGAAGTGCTAGCAAGCCAGTCACATCTGCTACCAACTCACTACAGTCCACCTCTATTATCAAGCTAATTTTCTGATGCTGGAGTTAAAACATGCTCATTCATTAGGTTCTCTGATTTTTTAAAAAGCTATTTTCATCTTGAAGGAAACCAACCCCAAAATTGTATTAATAAAATGGACTTTTGTATTCAAATGCCATGAAGTCCTCTATGCTCTTCTTAAGCTAAAAATCTTATTTTACAATTTTAGACTGTTTCATAATTTTGACTCAGATTGGAGGAACAAACCTGATGATGCATTTTTAGCTACAGTCTATAATTTTTCCTTAGTGTAAGCTCCTGTATAATTTTTAGCATTACTGAAGTGTAGCTCAGGGGGCTAGCTTGTCTTTATTATATTCACAGCCTTCCCTTCATTATAGTTAGCTGATTTTATTCTATTCAACAGCAATGAAAAGAACCTACAGGCCTGTATCCTGTAAGACATTAACTTCAACAAGTTAGCATAATGCTTTTGAGGCCTATGAACTTTGAACATATAAACTCTGAATAGATAAAACAGCATGGGGGGGCAGTACTGGGGAGCTGAAAAAAGAGTGTATAAAGGAAATTTCTAGTCAAAGACACAACCATCCAGAAGTGTCATGGCAATGAATTCATGTATATAACAAGTACAAGAGCTGCATCTGCACATCCCTGCCTACAAGAGGACCATGGTAAAAAAATGATGTATATGATAATAGGCTGAAACCATTGATAGACTAATCTACTGCAGAATTACACTCCCACACTAATAGGTGAGGGTATACAAGTAAGGAAAAGGGTAAATAACCCTACTGAATATGCATCAAAACATACTGGTATCAGTGTGTCACATTGTAAGAGTTACATATCAGCCTTGGAACAGTAGGAGAAAGATGTAGTCCTTGATAGGTATTAGAATGATGGCCACTGGTGATGAAGGAGAAAGTGATGTGGCTTTAAGGCCAAAAGGGGAAGGCACTGGTGCACCACAGTTCAGAGCTTGCAAGTAATACTCATTCCATAAAACCTTTCTGTTGGGAGAAATGATTGTTCCAAGTTCAAGTCCAGACTTGCTTCCATTTAAGTTATTGTCCATGTGGGTGATGAAATCAACCTGTCTTTGTTTATGCAGGTATTTAAGGTGGCAAGGAGGCACCAAAGCAACTATTGCAAAGCCATCTTCTTATTGGATCATCCCAGAAGCCAGTCAGCCACATCTGGTTACACCATGTATTCCTGGCATTCCTTCTGGGATGCTTCTACTGCAAACACTTTTGTGAAGACCCTGCCATCACAAATCCAAAGGGGAGGACATGGAACTGGTAGTGGTGCTAGCCATTCCTTACTCATGGGAACTTCCTGTGTGGTGGGTGAATGTCCACATGGATATGTATGTCTTTTTCACATCAAGAGCCACAAACCAAACTCCTGAATGGAAGGGATTCTTTGTGCCAGTGTAGCCATTCTGAATTCTACTTCCTAATAAAGATATTGAGCTGTTGAAGAAGTTGTTTGGACACTGTCTGCCACCCCCAGCTATAATGGGGAATCTATCTCATTTTGATGAATTGGTTGGTGGAGGGGTTCCTGGGAGAGAGGTGGGGGAGAAATTTGTGAGGAGGGAAGTAAAGGAAATCTATGGTGTATCCATGATAGATAGTTAATCTCCAGCACCCAGGCATACATGCTGATTTTGCTCCACTGTGGGCAAGAAAAAGTAAGGTGGCCTGCAAAAATGAGGGGTGGAGAAATTTGCAGCATCATCAATGGCATGCAGTCATGACCTTTATGTCTGTCGTAGTCTTTGGCATACAGGTGGTAGTATGTGGAGGATGTGGTAGTGGTTGGAGCTGGGAAGCAGGCTTTGTGAGATCTTGGTCACTCGCAAGGATGTTCAGGAGGACGTTGGTAGTCTGAGAGATAAGAACAAGGCAGCCATGGTATGAAGAACTATTTTAGTGTTCTCTCTTGAGGTCTGGAGTGTAAAATCCCGGATGTCTCAGAGTTCATCTTCCATCACTAGGGATTGGAATGGGACCTGCTCTTTCATAAAGAGTTTGTCTTTTTACTCCAGCAGGCTGGTGTAGGTATTAAAATTATATGTAGCCAAAATGCCTGCTAGTTGGGTATCTGAAACTAAAGGCCTGTGGAGAAGACTCTCCTACCCAGCAACTCTAGCTTTTTTCACTCGTGATGGAGCAGATTTCTGCAGGTACTGCTGAACTCTTTCCATGGTCACCTGTATTGCCAAGGAGCTTGAGATGTTATGAGTAAAAGCAAAACTGGACCCTTTGGCTGGTACAAAATAATGTCTCTCAGCTTGCTTTGGGGTGGAGGTACATGATGCTGGTGTGGCCAAGCCATTCCAGACAGTTTCTGTACAGCCAGGTTGGGAAGAGAATTCCTGGATGCTCCCGGTGGCTGTAAGGTTGTCCAAGAGATGATGTTGGGAGCTCTGGCCCTTTTTTAGTGGGATTTGCAAGTCATTAGCTACCCTCTGGAGGAGTTCATTATATTTCCTGGGGCCATCCAGTGGAGATGGTAACAATGAGAAGATCACCTCATTCAGTGTTGAGGAGGCTCTGGTCAGAACCGGTACTACTGACTCTATGTCTTTGATTTTGTACACACACTGAACCAGCTAATGAGAAGAGGCAAAGTAATAGGATTCTTATGATGGTTCTGGCATCTGTTATGAGGATCCCAGGGGCTCCAGCATGGACAAAAGGAGGGATTTATTGACTGTGGTATCCCCCACAGGAAGCAATACCAAGCATCCTCTGGAGAGTGGTTAGATCACATATGGAAGGATGGGGTTCTGTAGCTGGCTGGCTGTGCTCCTTCACTTTTTCAAAGCGATTGATTCTCTGACTCCTCCAAGTCTGAAAATGCCTCCACCAGAAACAATGGCATCATCTTTGCTGATGGATAGAGATGGGTCTCTGCTGTGACAGCAGCAGCAGTTCATCCTCTGAAGTAGGAGCTTCCCTGAGAACCTCAGGTCCTGCTTGTGGAGAGCAAAGAAGACATCATTCAGTTTCAGAAAAGTCACCATATTGCTTGTAGCTTACAGGGTTCCTGTCAAGACATCAGAGGGACCCAGTTCATCTGGTGAAGCAGAACAGTCTCCATAATGCCAAGGTGGTAAAGATAGTACATCTGGACCTGTGCTTATGAATGTGATTGAACAGTGTCTCTCTCATGACACCATGGACACTGTTGGGACCAGCAGATATCTTTTCTTCTTTACCTTACCTGCTAAGCCCAGGTGTCTTCAGCCCATTCCACATGAGATTCATATATAGTCTCACCCTGACCTGGCATGGGTCAGGGGTGGAACACATTTCTTTTTGGCAGTCTGTTGCAGGAATCTGCCTTTATGCCCATGACTGTATTTCTTACTTTCTTGGGGAATCTTGTGCCTTTAATCCTTGGGGTTTGGTGCTGGCTCCACTCCATAGCTTGTGCTTGGAAGGACATTGCTGGCCAGCTGAGACTGATATACAGCAGGCTTAGTCCAGACTGATTTGGCCCATGGCCACATTAGGCTTTGCCTAGTCCAAATTAAGAAAGGGAAAGCTTAGTGTGAACTAGTAAGCCCCGGGTGTTAGTTTGGACTTCCATGCTTCATTCGAACTTTAGTTCGAACTAAGCACAGGCAAGACCTGAACTAAGGGTTAGTTGGACTAAAGAAGTTCGAACTAGCTAGTTAGTTTGAACTAGCCATGCATTCTAGTTCAGACTAGAGCATGTGGCTAGTTTGAACTATAAAGTCTGGGTTAGATCAAAGTAGCCTGAGGTTAGTTTGTACTAACCTTGGACTTATTTAGTTCAGACTTGCAAGTCCGAACTAAAATTATAGATGTAGACATAGCCATAGTCTCTGCCATTAGGTACTTCTTCAGTCTTAGGTCTTGGGACTCTCTGATTCTGAGTAGGAAGGACTTACAGATTCTGCACTTCACAGAGAGAGGTATGCCTTAGCAACATAGTAGAGCCACCACTGATGTTCACTGCTGATAGAAAAAGAGCAAGGATAGGAGCTGCAGTTCTTGAAGTATGGGGCCCTTGGCATAGTGCCTGAGATAAATATGGTTTCCTTCACAGCTGGGGTAGGGGAGTGTTACTAAGCTATACTAAACTATGAGACAAATAGTTCTGGAAAATATCACTCTTTCATGGATTGTGAGAGCAAAGGAGGACATGGTGAACTGTGATGACTCATCGGGTATGTCCACACATCTTTTAAATTGAAATAACAGTGGTTATTTTGATTTAAAAAAAGATTAGGTCCACACAACGTTTTCTTGTTTTGAAATGATGAGCTTAAACCTACTTTAATTTGAATCGTCTGTTATTTCGGACGTGTTGCCAAGGCTTTTTCCCCACTCTGGCACTCTGAGTGCAGAAGGTGGGGGCCCGCAACAGGCCAGAAAAGCCACTGGCCTTAAAGCCTGCTCTTAAAAGTCTCCAAGGCCTCCAATTCCTGGCCTTGGAGTGGTATCGCTGCCACCACCCAAATGCAAAAAACCTCTTGAGACCCAGGAAGGCGCACTTGGGAATTCCTCCCTGTGAGGTACTTGCAATCCTGTTTATTCCTCTCTCAGAAAAGTGACTGGACCCCAGCTGCAATATGAGCTGGAACTGGAACAGGGTTCCCTCTAGTAGCTGCCTGTGCAGTCTAAGGCACGTGCACACAAACCTCCTGCCCCTCCAGGAACAGAACCAGAACTTACTTAAAAGGTAAAGTTTTTAATCAAAAAGAACAGATAATAAACACAGAGAGTTGCTTCTCTGGGAATTAACATAGGTCGTTACAGGGTAGTGGGGGGGGGGGTACATGTGCTCAGCACAGAGAAATCCAAGAAACAAGCCAAAAACAAAGAAAATACCCTGACTGCGTCTAAGTAAACATTCCCTGTTCTACCCACGCCTGGTCAGTAACAGTTTTAACTTATCTTTGGTAAAGATGCTGCTGGATTCTTCCTCAGGCCCCTCTGGCCTCCTCCTGATCCTTCCAGGAGCTCTGCTGCATCCAAACAGGCCCAGGCCAGGTTGCTGTTACAATTCAAAAACCTGCACTTTGTTCCTATTGGCTGTCCTGGGACTCACTGACCAGAGTGTTAACCCCTTCCTCCCCAAGGGTTACTACACGCCCCCCAAATCACAGATGGTGCTGGGCAGCCTGGTGTAGGCTGGACCCACACTGGCTGTGATTTCTTCCTGGGACTAGGAAAAACAGGGTTAATACAGTACAATGTACACATACACAATTCACTACAGGTCACATGATCTCAACTGGGGTCCACTGTCGGTCCGGGCCCACTCCGTTCCAACTGCTTCATCTGAGGTGTCCCTCTTCAGGGTTGCGTCCAGGCTGTTGTCTGTATAGACCCTTCTTTCTGGTCCATCACAGACCTGGCCGACTTGGACATTCTTACCCTCGCCCTCTTTAACCTCAGGGGGCAATGTTTCTTCATATGGCCTTGCTCCTGGCACCAGAAACATCTCCTTTGTTTCCTCCAGGCCACAGGTGTCTCTGGCTCAGTCCCTACCCTGGAACTTACCCTGTCTTTCTGGGTCAGGCACTCTTTCCTGAAGTGCCCTCTGGCCCCACAAGTCCAGCAAGCCCCTCCCCACCCTGTTACTTCCACAGGAGTGGTTTTCAGGGGTCCTCCCCACAAGTCTTTGGTCATGTTCACCCCAGCATGACCAGTAGGATGGTCCTGGGCTAAGCTCAAGAGCTTTCCCCTGTACTTAGTTGGAACTACCAACTGTCTCTGAGGATGCCAGTCCTCCTTGTGCCCACCCAAGAGAGTCTCTTCGTGTAAAAGTCCTCTTTTGATATCAAGCCTGGTCCTATTTGAAGAGCTGAGAGGTGATAGGCCTCTCCGTGCCAACCTCCAAGCTCCCTTGAGGCTCTCATTTGCTTCCTGCTTGGCTTGGAACTGCTTCCTTGGGGCTGGGGACCTCAGTTCCTCCCTGGGTTGTGGACTCAGGCTCAGTCCCTCTGGAAGTGATGCAGATGATGTGGGTGCCTCTCCTGGTTGTGAAACACTCTCTGCTGGTGCATGGGGTTGTGCTGCAGACTCCAGGACAGCCTTTCGTGAAGGGCTACCTGCTGCTGCAAGTGCAGGTCTGGTGGCACACACCAATGCTGGCTTCCGTGACTCTGAGGGGGTTACAAGCGCTGGGTCTGGCTCTCGTTCCAGCTGGGTATCGAGGACTGCCTCTACTGCTGCTGTTGTAGATGCTGGGTTGGGGTCTGCTTTTGCTGCCTCTGTTTGGGTCTCTGGTCCTCTAGCATCTGGGAACACAGACTGGACCTGGGTAGAAGGCTCAGTAACAGGGTTAGATTGGGAGACCTGCTTACCCTGGCTACGGGTGATGGTGCCCTCCCTTTTGGCTAGCTTCACATGGTTCCCTAAGTCCTCTCCCACCAGCATAGGAATGGGATAATCATCATAGACAGCAAAAGTCCAAGTCCCTGACCAGCCTTTGTAGTGCACGGGCAACTCTGCAGTAGGCAAGTCAAAACAGTTTGCCTTGAAGGGTTGCACAGTTACTTGAGCTTTTATGTTGATGGTTTTGGGGTCCACTAAGGACTGGTGGATAGCTGACGCCTGTGCTCCAGTGTCTCTCCACGCAAAAACTTCCTTCCCGCCCACACTCACAATCTCCCTTTGCTCTGGGGGTATCTGTGAGGCATCTGGGCCTGCAGGCACATGCTATGACCCCACTGCAAGGAACTACACTCTGTTTGTGCTCTTGGGGCAGTTCACCTTCACATGTCCCAGCTCATTACATTTAAAACACTGCCCAGCTCGCTTGTCACCAGAGTGAGGCTTGTTGCTGGAGGATGGGGCTGTGGGATGAGAAGGTGTCTGAGGCTTCCCTTGTGGTGCAGTGGGCTCCTCCCTGTGAGGTCGGCCCTTGGGTTTTCCCTGGTGGTGATATGCTGTCTCTGGACACCTCTCCTGGGCCCCCCACAAACTGCTACCAGTTTGGGTCCTCTCTGTCACTTCCACCCATCTAGCTCCAATCTCCCCTGCCTCCGATATAGATTTGGGCTTCCCATCCAGGATATATCTTTGTATTTCTTCAGGAACACCCTCTAGGAACTGTTCCAGTCTTATTAGGAGAGAGAGCTCCTCCACAGTTTTAGCTTGTGCCCCTGATACCCAGGCATTCCAATTTTTATCAATTTGGTAGGCATGTTGGGTGAATGCCACACCTGGCTTCCACCTTAGGGCTCTGAACTGGTGACGGGCATGTTCAGGAGTCAGCCCCATCCTCATTCTGGCCCTTTGTTTAAAGAGCTCATAATTGTTCATGGTTTCTCTAGGCATTTCAGCTGCCACTTCTGCTAAGGGTCCACTGAGCTGTGGCCTCAACTCCACCATGTAGTGGTCTGGGGAGATGCTGCACCCAAGGCAGGCCCTTTCAAAATTTTCTAGGAAGGCCTCTGCATCATCTCCTACCTGGTACACTGGGTATTTCTTGGGTTGGAGAGCATAAGGTGGGATAGGAATGGCAGGAGAAGTAGCTGCAGCACCCAGTTTCTCAGCTTTCTCCAGCTCAAAGTGCCACTGCTTTTCCTTCTCCTCTGCTTCTATGCATCTCATCTCTAGGAAGAACTCCATTTCGCTCTTAGTTAGAGATCTTCCTGTCTTAAAGACATCCTCCCAGCTTGGCCCTCGTGGTATGGAAGGGACATAGCTGCTCCTATCCACTCCTGCCTCCACAGGCTTATTACATGCTTCCTCGTCCCCACTCCACATGTCTGCTTTGGAGTTGGACTTCTGGGACTGATCTGGGGCTGGTGTCTCCATGGCTCCTCTGCCCCACCGCAACCGCATTCACTGGGCTGATTTCCTGCCCTACTCTGTCCTATCCCGTTGCCACGAAAGCTAGAAAAAAAAAATAAACTGCTTGTTTCAGACTCCCTGGCTTTGCCAGTTAAACCCTTTGCATGCCTTTTTCCCAGGCAGCAAAAGAAAAAAAGAAAAAGAAAAACCAAAAAGCAAGACAGGAAAGTGAAGAAAAAAAATTCTCCCAAAATGTCCACTACCCCACAGGAAAATAAAATAAAATAAATAAATAAATAAATAAATAAATAAATAAATAAATAAATAAATGTGTCCTTTAAAAAAAACCTGAGGTTTCTACTTCTGGTTCAAAAAAGTCCACACCACTACGCCACCATGTCAAGGCTTTTTCCCCACTCTGGCACTCTGAGTGCAGAAGGTAGGGGCCTGCAACAGGCCTTAAAAGCCACTGGCCTTAAAGCCTGCTCTTAAAAGTCTCCAAGGCCTCCAATTCCTGGCCTTGGAGTGGTATCGCTGCCACCACCCAAATGCAAAAAACCTCTTGAGACCCAGGAAGGCACACTTGGGAATTCCTCCCTGTGAGGTACTTGCAATCCTGTTTATTCCTCTCTCAGAAAAGCGACTGGACCCCAGCTGCAATATGAGCTGGAACTGGAACAGGGTTCCCTCTAGTAGCTGCCTGTGCAGTCTAAGGCACGTGCACACAAACCTCCTGCCCCTCCAGGAACAGAACCAGAACTTACTTAAAAGGTAAAGTTTTTAATCAAAAAGAACAGATAATAAACACAGAAAGTTGCTTCTCTGGGAATTAACGTAGGTAGTTACAGGGTAGTGGGGGGGGGCATGTGCTCAGCACAGAGAAATCCAAGAAACAAGCCAAAAACAAAGAAAATACCCTGACCGCGTCTAAGTAAACATTCCCTGTTCTACCCACGCCTGGTCAGTAACAATTTTAACTTATCTTTGGTAAAGATGCTGCTGGATTCTTCCTCAGGCCCCTCTGGCCTCCTCCTGATCCTTCCAGGAGCTCTGCTGCATCCAAACAGGCCCAGGCCAGGTTGCTGTTACAATTCAAAAACCTGCACTTTGTCCCTATTGGCTGTCCTGGGACTCACTGACCAGAGTGTTAACCCCTTCCTCCCCAAGGGTTACTACACGTGTTATTAACTGTTAGTTCAAATTAACACTTTTGCCCTTTTTCCTAGGGTGCCTTCCTTTTTCTATATATTGTGTGGGGGCATGGCCCAGGGAGGAGGCCATGTTGCCACACCTCTCACGGTGCCCCTCTCCTGATTCAAAATAGCAAGTCCTGTGTCCGGACTTGTTATTTCGATTTGAGGTTTTTGCTTATTTCAATTTAAGTTAATTCAAAGCAACAATTTTATTTCAAATTAGCTTATTTCAAATTAGCTTATTTTGAAATAAGCATCTATGCGTGGACATAGCCATCATTTCCTTCTGTTCTCCCTAGTTCCTGTATCCAGCTGTTGTCTCTCATCTTATACTTGGTTTGTATGCTTTGTGTGGCAGAGCTCACTTTAGCTGTAGGTGTTTACAGAGAATGCAAAACAATGGGGCCCTCATTAGGGTTCATAGGCAGTAAAATACTAACATCTATAATTTACCAGCAATGCTGAGCAGAGTATAAACACATGAGATGATACTGTCCCCTTTGTCACACAAAATTTTCAGTGAAATGCTGCTTCTGTCTCGCCCATCATCTCCTCTCCTAGTTTCACACTCTGGGTGTGTTCACACAGCAGTCTTATTTCGAAACAACAGAGGTTGTTTCAAAATAAGAAAGGCCATGTACACACGACGCACCGTTGTTTCAAAACAACGGGTTCCATTGTTTTGAAACAACTTAAACCCCATGTGGGGATGAAACAACATTGTTTCGAAATGATTGTTTCGAAACAATGCCGTCTCAACATGTTGTTTCGAAACAACAGTGACTCGTTTCGAAATAACTGTTGTCTGAACCTGCTATTTCGATTCCTGCTTTTTCCTTAATTCAAATTAACAAAATGTTAATTTGAATTAACTTATTTCAAAATAAGGCATTATTTCAATACAACTTGTATCGAAACAACTTGTATCAAAATAACCCCGTGTGTGAACATAGCCAGTGGCTCCAAGCATTTTAGCCTTAACATTATTTCATTGAAAAAGCCCTCCTTGACCATGTATTTCTTCTGCTCTTTCTCAAATGGCCTTGAAAGCACAAAACATTATTGTTCTCCTTTTTTGTGTAATACTAGGTCATGGTAGAAAAATGTTCTGTTGCAAAATCTACTTTTATTATTGAGCTATAAGAGATTGAGTAGAAAGGAAAATGACAGCGATTGCTGCGGCAAGAGAAACACAGTGTGTCTGTTTTGTTTTTTTTAATTTATTTTATTAAGAATATGGCCTCAGGCTGAATTTTGAAGTACCACCAACACTAGTGGACAAGCATATAGGTTACTAGGAAAATAGAGATTTAACTAATTTTGACTGCAGGTAATAATAATTCTTGGCACTTATTACAATAAAATAAGAATAAGAAATTGATTGTAATGGCATACCCTGAAGTTTAAAAAATGCTTATTATTTTAATGGTGTCCCTGTAAATGCATAATCACATAGACTTAATGTTTAAGTCTTACCTCCCTCTTATAAGGTAGACTAGTATTGTCATAATCATTACACAGATAGGAAAACCAAGGCAACGGAAGGTGAAGTAACTTACTCATACCTAAACTAGAAAACAACATCAGAGCTCAGAACAGAGTGGAAGATTCAGCTTCACTTCCAACTCCATTACCTAGGCAATAGACAGAACACTCTTCCCCAGACAGACAGTAATACTATATTTTCTACTTTTGATTTACACAGCTTCTTGTAATCTATTTGTCTTTAACAATCATTCTAAGATGCAATATTTGTATCTAGAATTTAACTTCCCTAAAGTTCATTGAATCTGGGATTTGGACTCAGAATCTTTTATTTGTAATATTCACATTTCTCGCTACTTTGCAAAATCAAAGCTGAACAGCAGTCTAATCATATGTAGGAGAATGTTAATTCCTAATCTAAACTAAAATTTAATCTAAACTGAACTTTGAATTTTGAAGTTTCTGATAACTCTTCTGAATTTTCATAAAAGTTTTTGTTTGGCTCAAATGATTCACTTAAATAAAATAAAGAAGTTTTAGTTTTGACTTTAAAATTTTTTTATAACAAAAATTAAAAACAAAGGGTTTTTTCAAGGCAAAAAGTTAAGTGTTTCACTTCAGACATGGGAGGAAAATATCACAATTGTTCATTTCAGATGTTCCTAAACAAAACTTAGTCAAATTTAGAAGATTGCCTTTGCATCCAAATAGTCTATGGTATTCTCAGAAAAATGTTCTGACAGATAAATTCTGGTAAACTCTACAATATATAAAATTATGACCAGCAAATTTTTAACAAGCTGGCACAACTGATGATGGCATAAGTTTTGCCATTAACTCCAGTGGAACCAGGATTTTACCCCATTTTACAAGAGAGTTAGCTCCATATTTTTTAATATCAAAAATAGATTCTGTTAAACTAAGAAAAACCCTTAAGATCAGTATTCTCCCATCAAAACAGAGGGCATGCAACACAGTCTTTCAAAGATGAAATTATTCCACTCAGCCTAAGCTTACTGAAGGAATAAGTGTTCTAAGTCAATCCATCATTCACAGGATGCACCTGAGAATAGCTGAAATATGGTGTTTTTGTAAAAAGCCCAGATCTAATTTTAATTAATCTATTAAGGAAGATAAAAGGTATAGGGGATAATACAGTTATGTCAGATAAAGTATAGTACAAAAACAATGCAACCTTTGGGCATGTTTACCAATGCAAATATTGCGAAGTTTGTGTGTACGTGATGAAGAACTGTGACATCTTGTTTATATCTTCCTAATCACTGTTCCCACAGGAATCATGTTATTATCGAGCATATGAGACAGAACAAGACAGTAGGTACTGAAAGGCCTTGTGTATTATGTGCCTCATCAAGAAAAAACACATTGCATTCACCAATAAGAAAAGAAAAAAAAAAAAAAACATCTGTACATTCATGCAGCTCCTGAGTGAAAATAAGTTATTGAATAACACATATATGAATCATCTTAAAGGTTAGTGCTTTCTGGCATGCAGCCATTCTAATTCTGGTATTTTTAAACTCTCCTTTGCTTTGAAACTGATTATGTTATTGTAAGTGGATACATTTGTTACTATTGGAAATTGTAAAATTGTATTGACTGTCCTGTACCCTATAACCAGTTTTGTTTAGTTCAAAATACAAAATTTGAATCCAGATAAATACTTTCCCCTTCTTTTCTATTTTCATTTGACATTTGAAATGAATCTGCAAATTAAAGATCTGAATCTGCAACACTTACCTCTGCTGAGTAATCCTTTGTCTATGAGTTGTTCTGATTCTATCAGCCTTACCCAACATGACTAAAGAAGGTAGGACCAAGACTAAACACATTGGGATTAAACTCAGGTGCTCCAAATTATAAAATACCACTAATTTCCACAGAGCTATGCTGATTTACATCTGCCGAGGATTTGGCCCAATAGACCCAAATTTTCAGCGACACTGCAGAAATTTCACACATCCATCAGCACAAAATGGCAGTGAAAAATTCTCCTGCTTAGTGGTGTCCTCTTTTGGCATAGATTCATGGTGATGGATCTCAGACTACATCATTCCAGGCCCTCAGGCTCTTGGCTGGGGAAAAGGAGGCATGGCCAGTGTGCCACTATACACTTGTGATCACCTGCTGCGGGAATGCCCTTGCAAGTGCCACTGGTAGGCCACACAACTCAGAGCTGGAAAATTATGTTGGAGTCCATGCAGTGGCCAGATGCTTTCAGCATCATTAACTGAAATCTACATTTATGATCCAACACCTTCAGCTGTCTCATGAACTGCTTGGACACAACCTGGGAGCAGAGGGGGAAAATGGTGAGAGTCCAAGTCTGGGATCTGGGTGAAGAGAATTTAATTTCTTCCTCCACCACAAAGTTCCTGTGTTTGCCTTGAGCAAGATGCCTCAGCTCCCAGGAATGTTATGAAGATAACTACAGTAAAAATAGAAAGGTGCTCAGATGCTAGAGTAATGATGGTTGGGGGTAGGGATGGAAGTTCCTGAGGAAGGTAGACCTGGTCCAAGTTTTAAATTTTAGATTATATTAAAAGGTAGATCCTTTCCCTGCCCCACTTTTCTGCAGTTCCCTAGACAAACATTCTATAGAAGCTCCTGTTTACTACAGTTTGTCATGGTGATTTAACTCTGCAAACAGATCACCAGGCAGTTCACACCACTATTTTGCTTCAAGAAGATTTTACATTACCATAAAGACATCCAGTTATTTGCCCTATGGGAGTAAACTTTAAAAAGCTTTAGCCGTATTTTTAATCTCCCTGAAACCTTCTGAGAATCAAAATGAAGCTAAAATGTTTAATTGGCATTAATAAAGAAATATTTGAGATATAAAGCATATTTCTGGATACACAATTTCAATACATAATACATACTTTGAATGCTGCCATGTCCCTTCTGCACTGCCTTTTGCCTGAAAGCTAAGACAAGAATAGATATTTGAGGAAGATTAGAAGGAAAATAGGAGATATAAACTGAGAAAATATTCTCAGGAAATGTAAGGAACCACATACATTTTGATTCTGTATTTTGAATCATAGTAGGAAAATAACCCACAAAGTGACAAGAGGAAAAGATCCCTTATAAAGAAGGCAACTGTTTCCAGGGGTTAAAGTATAATTTGGCAGGCCCCAGAACCCTCCTAAACTGGCAGGCCCCCCCTTGTGCCTCTGCAGGCCCTCCTCACACAACCCAGCTACTGGGCCCCACAAACCTACCTCCCACCCCAGCTACTGGCCCCCCACAAACCTACTTCCCACCCTAGCTACTGTCCCTGGCCCCCATTGCACCACTGGTCTCCCAACCCACCGCTGTGTTGTGCAATCTTCCCCTGCACTGCCCTGGGCTGAACCCCCTCCCCTGTGCCCTTTTGCTGCCAGGCTGGCTCGCCTGTCCCTGAACCAGGGATTTCCCTAACACCAGAGGCATCACTGGGGGGGGAATGGACCCGGGGCATGGGCCCAGGCTCCGCCCCCAGGGGCAGGCCCGGTCCCCTGGGGAGAGGCCCCGCCCCCTGGCCAGGGATAGGGCCAGGAGGAGGCCACGTGGCCGCAAGTGGCTAGGCCCCGGCACGGCGCTGCCAGAAGCGGCAGCGGGTGGCCAGGCCCCCAATCCCCAGCCGGGGAAGGGGCCGCCACGGCCGCTGGCGGCCAGGTCCCGGATCCCCAGCGTGCGACGGGACCGCCGCCTCCATGGGCGGCCGGCCAGCCGGGCCCCGGATCCCCAGCCGGGGACGGGACCGCTGTGGCTGCGGGCGGCCACAGCGGCCCCGTCCCTGGCTGGGGATCAGGGGCCTGGCCACCTACTGCCATGGGCGTGGGCACGGGCACGGCTTCCAGCGGCCATGCCGCTCGTGGCAGCGTGGCCTCCCCCCTGGCCCTATCCCTGGCCAGGGGTGAGGCCTGCCGGGCAGCCAGCCAGGCCCCGGATCCCCAGCTGGGGATGGTACCGCCGCCGCCAAGGCCGGCTGGGGATTGGGCCCCGGATCCCCGGCCCTATTGGGCTGAAGATCCAGGGCACCCCAGCGTTGGGACCCAGGGCACGTGCCCCGGCGTGCCCAACGCTAGCAACGCCACCGCCTAACACCCCCCTACGCTCCTCCAAATTTCCCAACCACTTCCCCCAGTTGTCAGCTAGTAACAGTGTTATACCAAATTAGTGAGCGTGCCTACACTCCTCCTAAACCTCCCTCTACACCCACCCCAATTTCAAGTCCTGGGGAGAATACTGCCCCAGCCCTTGCTCCCTCACCTGGCCACCATGTCACTGGAGTGGCCCCAGCCTGGGCTGAGGCTCAGGCTGGAGCCTTAGCCCGGGCCGGGACAGCTCCCTGACTCCCAGAGTGCATTGGAATGGCATTCCAGGGCCTGCTATTTTTAGGGGCTCAGCATCGGGACCCCTAAAAATAGAAAATGGAGCTGGAATGCTGCGTTCTGGTGCCTGCTATTTTTATTTTTCCTACTTGTCAAGTGGCTTCTTCCCTTATGGCATGTCTACATGGGGAGTCATTCTGGATTACTGCTATAAGTGGCTGTTCTCATTCCAGAATAAGAGTACTTTATTCCAAATTAGTTTAACCCATGTTAGAGCTATTTTAATTTTGAAAGTGGACTAAACCAAATTGGAAGAGATACTTCTATTCGCTACTTAGTGCCAGAAAGGTCCTTTGTGTGGACATAGCCTATGTTTTGGGATGGGTGGAGCTTTGATTTCTGGTTTATATGGAGGCCCAGATAGTCGCAGAGCCTCACTACTGCTTTGACATGGATCTCTACTTGGGAGCTTGATTTCCTGACTATTAACCAGTCATCTAGATAGGGGTAAATTCTTATGCCCCATCTGCGCAAGTATGCTGTGATCGGTGCCATGCACTCCATGAACACCATGGGGGCCAGGGAGAGCCCAAAAGGGAGAGAGGTGAACTGAAAATGGTTGTTTGCCACCATGAACCTTAGGAACCGCCTGTGGCGGAGCCTTATTGCTATGAGAAAGTAGGCGTCTTTCAGATTGAGGGCTGCGAACCAATCCCTGGGAGACAGAGACGGAAGGATTTGTGATAGGGAAACCATGCGAAATTTTATCCTCCTTATGTGTTTAAGGCTCTGAGATCTAGAATGGGTTGAAGGTCCCCATTGGATTTTGGGACCAGGAAGTATCGGGAGTAAAATCCCTTCCCTCACTCCCGCTTAGGCACCCTTTCTATGGCTCCGAGGGAGAGGAGCTGCAAAAGCAGGGGCCAAACCCCTAAACTACTGACAGATGGTACTTAAACCAGTCTCCCACTCAGTAACAAAACATGCTTCTGATTCCCCACTCTGGTCATCACCAAGCATAGCAAAATAGAAACAGCCTCCTTTATTGCACATTAGCTTCTCTGGTCCCCATCTAGCCACTGGGTCTCTTTACAGAATAGGTTCTCCTGACCCCAAAGAGCCAGCCACATCACCCAGAACAATATAGGCTTGGATCTTACCCAAAATACCACACTGCCAGCCAATTCTCTAGAAACTACAAGTACAGGTTTAATAGAAAAAGAAAACAAACTAAACATGAGAGATGTTAAAGGGTCAAAGTGAATCACATACATACAAATGATTTAGAGTCCATAGAAAACAAATCCTTGAAGAGCTTGTAGTTTGCAGGTTAGTCCCACTCCTCTGGTGTGCACCCAGCAGCAGCAGCAGCAGCTGACTGGGTCTCAGTCCTTTGTTCAGTCCCAGAAGGTTAATTCTAGAGGAGAGTGTTGATTGCAGGTTGCAAACTGAAGACTAAAGACAAAATGGAGATGGGTCCCCTGCTTTTTATCTCAGAGTCCTTGGCAGATCAAAATGGAGTTGGGCCACATGGTCAGTCTGGGTAACTGGTCAAACAGGTTTCTTCTTGGGCCCACTGTAGATGGGAGCAGGGGCCATCAGGAGGAACAATAGTTTTGCCGACACCCAGTCTGGGATTGGCTTAAGAACAAATCACTTGAAATACACATAAAAACAAATAGATTTCTAATTTCTAATAGAGGCATGATACCTACATACAAAGCATATAATCATTCTTAGCAGATTATAGCCTTTCTATTGATACCAAACATGGCATATCACATATGAAGTATTGCAAATATGAAATATTAATATAAAAAGAAATCATAAACAATCCCCTAGCCCCAGACAGCATCACAGTGGGAGTTGAGTATTATTAGCCCTATTTTACAGATAAGGAACCGAGATATTAAGTAACTTGCCCCAGCCCTGCAAATAGTGTAGTAGCTAGCACCTCTGCTTAACATGCAGAGGGTCCTAGGTTCAATTTCCAGGGGGTTGGACTCGATGATCTCATGAGGTCCCTTCTAGCCCTATGATTTTGATTGATTGATTGAAGTCACACAATTAGTCTGTGGCAGAGCCTGAAGTCTGAATCCCAGTCCAATGTACTTCAACTGTAAGAATGCCTTCCACCTGCTACTATCATGTGTATTAATATAATTAAATGTAACATCTTACATTAGAGTACTATAGAGCAAAATTCCATAGGGGGCCAGTTTCCCCCACCCTCTCTTGTTCAATGTGTTTATAGAGTCATTCAGTGAGATGGTATCTGGTTCCTCCAGCATTAAGAGTTGACAAGTAAGCTCACAGAATGAACTCCTTTCCTAGCTGCAGGACCATATGGGGAACACATCCAGTTAGCACCATATTAGCAAAAGGACCACAGAAAGCGGTGGTTTGTTCCTACCCTGCCCCCAGTTACCTCCAGTGGGGATCACAAATGTTGAAGTCAGTTTGATATATAGACAAACAACCTCCAGCTGTGCATCAGCCAAATTCACCCAGGTCATCTGTTTCTGCTATCCAGTCATTGTATCTTTTAGGTATAGCTTATGAATCAAGCCTTGATTATGAAAACATCAGATGATAGCTTTTGAAGTTCAATTATTTTGCTCAGTCCCCTCTTGGCAATATCTGTTTGCATATAATGTGCATCACTTCTGTGCTCTTTGATCAAAAGGGACATTAATCACTTTTTACTAGAGCAGGGCTAAAACAATTAAAGTTTTAAGCCTATGAAATAAACAGATGGTTTCCAGTGGATTTGCAATCACTTCATGCTGTCCTTGGGGAATCTCACAGAGGGTATTAAGATGATTTACGATATTTATAAGAAAAGCTTGATCCATTTTCTTTTGAATGCAAGTGAAGAATGATGTTTGTTTCATGAGCATTTCTGATATCTTCAGGTTCTTAAGGTGGTGTCCAAAGCCATTAAATTCTTTTTCTGTATCAGTGAACAGAATGTAACTGCAAATGCTCACAGTTTATAAACCTTCCCCAAGAGAGTTGCAAAACAAATGTGGTAGAACCTCACCAATATTCACTTTATTGGTCCACATGACCCCTAATTTGTTCATAGGAGCCACAGTCTTTCCTCACCCCTCAGGTAAGATTGAACAGTAGCACAACATGGGGAGTCTGTCATATTGACTTGTTTTGCCACTGTGTTTGTATCTAAGACCTAGTCTCTACTTACCTTGATTTTCAGCAGCACTTGACAGCAGATACGCAAAGCACAAAAAATACCTTGTGTATCTGCTGGTGACTTTCTAAGCCATTGGGACACGCTGGGGGAAGCTGACTGTAAATGGCTTGTGGTCAGCTTTCAGCAGCTCCTGTTAGGGGGCAGGAGTTGCTATGACAACTTCTGTAGCACAGCAGCAAGTTCATACTCGCTGTAAATAACACTCGGAAGATCGCACTGATGGCAGCGATTTTTCCACCGTCAGTTTAAACATACCCTTATGCATCCGCTCTTCATAAGTGGATGAAAGATGCAACTTAATCAAAGGAGAGCCTTTTTATAATCACCTTAAAATCTTTGTTCACTACTATAAATTATTGACTACATAGAGTGAAAAATAGCACAGAATTAAGCTGAATATGTTGCTTCAGCTTCAAATCATGACTCAAAGTATCACTGCATTTCGGTTCTTTTCACTTCTAATACTTTCAAATGGCAAATCTTTCTTCTGTCAGGGTTCTATAAACACCCAGTTTTGAAAGTAAAGCTGGTTCCAAATGTTTTGAACAGAATTCAGCCCAAGCCACAACTTTTGAAAACCAAACCAGTTGCCTGCCTCTCATCCCCCTCACCCTCTGTATCTCACAAGCACTCCAGTGTCCCACTACAGACTCAAAAAAATAGCATATTTCTTGAACAGGAAGATTTTTCCAGTTATTTAATTTCTTGAATGAAAATCAATCAAACACTGAGTAAGTGTTGACATTGACTTTGAGCAAACCCCTAACTCTGATAAGACTGCTGTGTGAACACACCCTATTTCGAAACAACAGAGGTTGTTTTGAAATAAGAAAGGCCACGTTCATATGACGCACAATTGTTTCGAAACAACTTAAACCGCATGTGGGGATGAAACAACATTGTTTTGAAACAATTGTTTCGAAACAACGGTGACTCGTTTTGAAATAACTATTGTCTGAACTTGCTATTTCGCTTTGAGCTTTTTTCCTTAATTTGAATTAACAAAACTGTTAATTCAAATTAACTTATTTTGAAATAAGGTGTTATTGTGATACAAGTTGTTTCAAAACGTCTATTCCTCTGGAATGTGTTATTTATTTATTAATAAATAAATCTGTCAGCCTTTAAAAGTGCCACAGGACTCTTTGGTTGCTTTGCTGAACAAAATGAACGTGGCTACCCCTTTGGAACTTGTCAACATGCAAGGCGGTAAATACAGCTATTTGAAATGGAAATGTTCCCCATCTTCAAAGCATCTGATGAAGTGGGATTTTCTCCCACAAACGTCATGCAATAAATATTTGTTAGTCTTTAGAACTGCTACCAGATTCCTTGTTTATTTTGCTGAACTAGACTAACAGGGCTACTCCTTTGGAACATGTTATAGTTTCTTGCTATTAGTTACAGATTTACTCTAGGATCATTCTCTATTCTCACTGGACCAACAGAGACAGTGGCTATGTTGGGGTAAATTTCTGTTATACCCCTTATGTTTGCATGTTATAATGGTAAGTTGCCATTAAGTAGTGTACCTAACCAGCCTCAGCAGGCTTGGTTATGTTAACCAGCAGAGGACTCTGGCTTGGGTTGCAGGAAGCCCCAAGTGGAGATAGAGGAGGAATCGTTGTGGGACACTCAGCGGACTGGCTCGGGAGAGACCCTGAAGTGGGATCTGTCCGGAGAGCCTCAGGTTTGGAGCCTGGGATGGTGTTTCAAGGCCCTGCTCTACCCTGGGAGTCTGGGATCCCTGGACTTTGCTTAGGGTGAAGGGACTCTAGTTGCAGGACTAGACCACCAGCGGTCCAGAAGCAGATGGTCCATGCTCGGAGGACGCCGGACCTAGACACAGAAATAGATGGTCGGAGGAGCTCGGCGTGGCCTGAGAGCCACTGATCAAGTCAAGCCTGTGTGGCTCCTTGCAGCAGTGGGACTTGGCCTGTGCCTGGAGCTGAAGACTGGGTGGGAGTCATAGGCCAACGCCCCATACAGGGTGAAGCAAGACCGTAAGGGAAGTCCAGGCGGTTGGGCATATTGGTCCTCTTGCTTCCCCTTTTCCTGGTGTTCTCCTAGTTTAAGGTTTCGGGGTTTGGGCATTGGCCTACTGGGGGGGTGTGTTTGGTCCAGGGTGTGAAGGGATAGCTTACCTTACTATAACTGGGGTGGGGGTTTGTTTAATAATCAGTGTTTGTTTTGGAAACCTCTGTCTCCTAGTGTTTATTCCACCAGGCTATACAAAGCACGAGTTGATAGAGGCTCGAGGGGCAGCTTGTATTCAACACTCTTGAACCCATTTCTGGGAATATTAGGATTTTTACAGAACAGCTAGTAGAACCTTGAGGCTGCAGAGCAGATCCACATAGCTGGGGGTGGGGAGCATTCCTGCATCACTATCAGTCCTTAAACAGTGTTCTGGAATGAAGAAACAGCCTGTTCCTCTATAGTTAATTACCACTTTGTTTCACAGGATGCTTTCATTCCAATGGCTCACCTTGTACCTGGCTTAATTAAAAGCTGGTCAAGCTTCAACTCAGATGTACCTTCCAGGCACAAATGTGCCTAGATGAAGAATTTGCAGCACATCAGATGAGTTCACATCTGGTGGTAACTTTAGCGCCAATCAATCAATTTCACAAAAGGCAGTATGTTTCACTGCACTGATGACCCTGAATACAACACTTTGGATTTCAAGGACTCAGCTCCTTGAAACAGATGACAAAGAATAATTTTAAATCCACTAAGTGTTTTGTTTTTATCTCTTATTTTTTAGCAGGCTGTCACCCACTAGAATTATAGGTTCCTCAGTCCTTCCTGAGCCTAAAAATTGTTTCTTTTTCCTCAGTAGCTAGGAAGATGCAAGATGGTGTGTGTAACCATCACCTCCTACTGAGTGACACCACTGCTCGAAAAGATCAGTCTGAACTTAATAGCTGGACATCATTAAAACTATTTTATTGGCATAATGCTTTTAATCATTGAGGGCATGTTTCACAGAAATCAACATACTGTTTAATTTTAAGATGCTAATTGGTTCTTCTGTGTTTATCCTATGTCTGGCATGCTGTTCTTTGTGTGTGTGTGTTTTTTTTCCCACCCCATCACCTTGTTAATAAGTCTGTGAATGGCAGTATGTTTAATCTATCAAATCTATTACTGTTTTTCTCTCTTATCTGTTAATAGCGAATGAGATAAAATAAATTCAAAGAGCCTGCCCTACAAATCTTTCAATTCATTTCCAGGATGAATCAGCATGTGGGATTTGTAAATTTAACAATTTTAACTCTAATCATCCATCTCTTAGTCAGACTACAAAAACCAGAAAAGCAAGTAGTTAAAAAAACAGACAAGAGAATTACCATAGAACATAAGATCAATGAATTATTTGGTCTAGTACCCTATCTCCGGAAGTGGTCAGTATCAAGTGCTATAGGTGAAAAGCATAAAAACTTCACAAAGAACAATTAAGGACCAACATGGATGTGGAGGCAATTTGCCAATTTCCAAGAGTCAGTTGAAAAGTGGTGTTCTAATACAGTAACTTTTGATAAATATGAGAAAAATAATTATATTGAAAGGTTCAATGAACAATTTCAATTACAGCCAGAAATTCAAATACTGAAATATTTTGGCTGACAAGATAAATGTTTTGAATATAGATATGATGCAAGGGTGTCTCTTGAAGTTGTGGTTTGGGTGTCTCAAGCTCTTGTTCCCCTCTGAAGACCAGAACCCATAGTATAATCAAATCTTCCTTGATATACCAATTCCCCCACTTGCAAGGGGAAGATGGTGTAAGATCATGCAAGGCCCTGGCAATGGTGTATCATGCTACATGAACTTCAGCCAAGGATTTCAGTGCATACAAAAAATGAGGCTATGAAGCAATCGAAAAAAGCAGTCCCTTAGGCACTGTGGAAGCATTTCCAAATGTAGTTTGTTTGTTTTTTAATTACTGGGGGGTAATTAAAAACAAATTTTCCATGGAGAGCAAGTATCTTTTGTGATTTTTTTAAACTAAAAACACAATTTTATGTCAAAATCAATTTCAGTGGACTTTCTTTCTCAGTGACAATAAATACGTTTGTTTGCTATCTATCATAACTGAGGACAGCATTTCTATAATACAAAAGAAAATAAATGGAATTTATCATTCTGTTATGTTAGTCTCCTCTCTCTAGGGGACAAAAAGAAAACCAGTCAAACTGCTTAGGCCCTACAGTACCTGTCTGTGTCATAAATTACTTTGGGGAAGATTGTAAAAGAGGTTCTACTGGGATAGTGTTAAGGGTCTCTTATGAACTTTTCCCATAACTGAATCTGAACCTGAAAGATCTCTCACCTTAATGCAACTATACATTCTTCTGGGAATTTTGTCATAATAGGATAAACCTCCTTAATACTGACTGAAGATAAATGCCACTAATATTCGTAGTGGGGTGTGATTGACACCAAACTATCATTCCATTAACAAGAGCTGATGCAGTTTACTTGGTTTGATAACTAATGAGGATATCATAGAAGAGTTAGCCATAGAAATAACCTTGGGTCAAATGATCAAAAAGTGATGCAGTTTAAATTAAACAGAAGAATAATAAAATCTAGCTTTTCAACTATGTTGTTTTTAATTTCAAAAGTGTAGGGTTTGTGAAACTGAAAAAAAAAAAAAAATGAGTAAGTCAACTGATTGCCAAGCTCAAGATTTTAGTGTGGACGATGCATGCAATTTCTTCCAAATCAGCAATGCAAGAACTACCTGCAAGTTGTATCTCAAGCAAGGGGAAAAGTCTTGTAAGGAAACTGCATGAACAACCACCTCAAAAATATTCTTAGAAGTAATCAGAAAGCCTACAGAGAATGGAATAAAGGTTTCAATTACAAAGAAAGCTACATCATGTAGACTGGAGAACCTAGGAATAAAGTGAGAATTATTAAAAGTCAAACTAAATTAATTTTAATTTAAACTAAAATTGCAAAGGCAATTGAAATAGTTATATAAATAAAAAATATGAAAGGATAAGATTGAGCTGCTCTGCACTATGAATGGGGCTGTGATTGAAGTTAATTTAGATGTGGCCTCAAAACCAGTTTTGCCTCAAGCTTCAGTCAGGATGATAATATGGATCATGTACATAAATGCAGTATGGCTGATGGACTTGAGTGTATAGAAATGGAAGTTACTACATCTGATGTGGAAGAAAAAACTAAAAGAGTTTAATGTGTTTAAATCAAGGAGACCAAATAATTTCCACCCCAGAATCCTGAAAAAACTGGTGTATGAGATTGTTGTTCAGTAGCAAAGATTTTCATAAATCTATCTATTCCAGAGTAGTATAATCAGGGCTGTCCCTATGGGTGTACGGGGCCCCAGGCAAATCACTTTCTGTGGCCCCCTCCCCCAGTACCGGGGGGTGGGGCCGGCTGGCCCAGGGTACTGTCTGACAAGGGACGTTGTTCCGTAAGCCCTCCAGGTTCCTGTTGCTGAATATCAGAACCCAAGAAGCTCTACAAATAGGAGAAGGAGGAAGGGTGATGGATCATACTGTCCCTGGGACTTCTAGCCTGCTTGCATAGAAACACCATGCACTGGGGAAGCTGATGGGATCTGGGTGCACAACTGGCACGTGGCTCCATGCCCAGCTGTGAGATGCCACCCTGCCGACCCACACCAGACATCTACTGCTGTGGTTCTCAAGATCTTTAAATAGATCCCAACCCTCCCATGAACTTTGCTGTGATGCTTGCCTTCCCCACAACCTTGTGGGTGGCAGCATGAGAATGGGGAACAGGGGAGGATGGAGTGGGGTGTCAAGTGAATAAAAGGAGAGGTGCAGCTGGGTGGCAGGCACCAGAGAAGGCAGCACAGCATCTGCAATTTTCCATGCTGTTCCTGCCCTAGGCCAAATGCCTGGGCATGCTTCAGGGAAGGAAATTTAAAAAGGCTCAGGCCTGGTCCCAGCTTACAGGTCCATGCAAACTAGGTGGGGGAAGTTAGAGAACTCATGAGGCAAACAAGTCCATTTCACTCAGGATGAGAAAAGCAAGAAGGATCCACTTCAGAAAGAAATAAAGGAAAAAAAAAAAGATGAAAGTCATGTCTGATCACCAGCCATTTACAATGATCACACAGGAGCTCTGAGGAAGCAAGACACAGAAAGTTCCATAGATTTACTTCAGAGTCAGCAAATACAAAAGATGTGTAAAAAGATGAAAATTTACCCAGTATCTGTGGGAGAATGGGCAGGCAACACTAATTGTCACCTACTTATCCTAGGATGGGCAGGGGGAATTCAAACATCACACGATTAGTTTAAAAACACAGTATAATCTTTGGCCAAAAAAAGACTTATTTTTGCCAGTCTTGTGATTTTTGATCTCTTGAAACTGGCAATACTGTATAAGTTAATACCATATACTTCATTCAAGGAATTCCTTTCCCTAACTGTATTCTTCCTACTAGTGTAGGGCCAGGCTTCTATAGCCACAATGTAGGGACTCAGATAAAATGAACTGAATGTCCATTTAAAGCATCTGTTAGGCAACACTGTATCAGTTCTTTAATATCATAACTGAAATAACTAACCCAGTTTAAGAGACATGATAACCAATGTCCAACAAAGCTTGATGTTGTGAATTTAGAACTTCATTTTGTATTCTTGATAAGACTTGTTTTAGGTGTATACTCTGGAATTTCATTTAAATGTGGGAACAAGATGTGTGAATGAAGGGTGTGCGTGATGGAATCAGTCAACACAAGCCTGTTCTGATGAAATGCAAGTACTACCTTAATGGCTAAGATATGCAAACAACTCTCACAAAAGCAAGGGTCCACCCCAGAAAGAAAAGACCAAAACACAAGATGAGAGTCATGTCTGTAAATGGCTGGTGATCAATCACCACACAGGATTTCTAGACAAGCCTGCCCGCTGGCCACCCAGTCTTGCCACCTGGGCTAGTGAGAGGTGGGGTGACCCTTGGCCAAGGCTGGCTGCTGCCCCTGAGCCTTGCCTCTGGGCTAGGGGGAGGGGAACTCTGCCAGACCTGCACACTGGCCTGGGGGGGGGCAGGGGTCTGACATGGGGCCAGACCTGACGTCTAGCCCACAGGCCTGGGGTTTGACCCCTGGTCAGACCTTCCTGATGCCTGGGCTAAGGGGAAGTGACTCCTGGCTCACTACTTGGGCTTGGTGGGTCGGGTGGGCACAAGCCTTGACCTCACCTGCTCCCCGGCATTGTTGCCTGGACTTGGGAGGTGACTCCTGGCCTAGTCTGCTCCCCTGGGCTTGGGGAAGGGTGGGGATTGACCCCTGACCAGGCCTGCGGTGAGGGTAAAGAACCCTCGATCCAGCCTGACTGTTGGCCTGCTGGCACCGCCACCTGGGCTTGCGGGGGGAGCGGGTGTAGATGATGCCTGGCTCAGCCTGACCCTGACCTCACCGACTGGGCTTGCGGTGGACAATCCCAGGCCATGTGCCCTCCAGCCCTGCCACCTGGGCTTTGGAGAGGTATGACTGCAGCCCAGGTCTGGGGCTCACCACCTGAGCATTGGGGAGGAGGGAGCAACCCTGGCCCTGACCTCACCACCTGGGCTTAGGGGAGGTGACTCACGTCCCAGCCTGCCTGCTGGCTCCCCAGCCTCGCCACCTGGGCTTGTGGGGTGACCACTAGCCAAGTTGACCCCCCAGCCTCATTGCCTGGGCTTATGGGGAGGAAGACCCCCTGGCCTGACCTGCCCACCCAGCCTCACCACCTGGGCTTCGGGGAGGCGACACATGGCCCAGCCTGACTGGTACCCCCCCCAGGCTTGCTGCCTTGGCTAGATGGAGATGACCCCTGGCCCAGCCTGCCCTCCAGCCTCACTACCTGGCCTGGGGTATGGGGGAGGTCAGTCCTTGGCCTGGCCTGCCTGCCTGCCATCCTCTTGCCTGGCCACCAGCATGACCCAGGGCCCAGAGAGGCATGATCCCTGATCTACCTGCCCCCCACTAGCCCAATGTGACTTGGTGCCCAGGGAACATCCTGGATTCTCAGCCTCCCCATCCTCCTCCATGATGGCCGTTGGCTTGACCCAAGGCCCAGGTGGGCCTGATCCTTGGCTACCTGCACCACATTGGCCAGGAGAGACCCAGGGCCTATGGGGAGTCCTGGATCCCCAGGTCCCCCAGACCCCTACCCCTGACTTGGCTGCTGGCCTGACCCAGGGCCCCAGGGAGGGGGGCAGATCCCCAGCAAACTCCCCCTTGGCTCAGGCTCAGGGTCCCACGAGTACTTAACTGGCTGTGGGTTTCCTGGGCTGGTGCTGCCAGCGTCTGCTGGAGGAGGAAAAGGTTAAACCTCCCTCTCCCCTCCAGCTAATTGCTCAGCTGCATGCTCCAGGAGGAGGGGTAGCAGGCAACCCTGCTATTCACAGGCAGAGCAGGGGCATGAGCGTGCATCTGCTCGCCAAAAACATTCGGGGCTCGCTTTGGGAGACCGAGGGCTTTTGCCGGTCCCTGGCATGGGGGGGGCAGTGGTGCGGGGCCCCTCACAGCATGGGTCCCTGGGCGGCTGCCCCATTTGCCCCACCCTAAGGACGGCTCTGAGTATCATATAACTGGAGAATAGTTAATGTTATATCTACGTTTGACAAACAAACAAACAAAGTGATCTCGGCAATTACATACCTATTAATCTGATCTCAGCAATAATCAAGATATCAGAACAAATTCTGAAGAAAAAAAAAAAACAAATTAATGGAGGAAAAATGATAAATAGATCATTCCAGACTAACTAGATTTCCATCTTCTGAAAAAAAGAACTGATTTTTTAGATGAGAAAAATACAGTAGTTCTATTGTACTTGGACCTCAGTAAATCATTTGACATGGTACCACATGAGAAAGTAGTTAAGTTCATGAAAATGGTGATCACTGAATATTTTTAAGTGGATAAGGAGCTGCCTGAAGGGAGGAAACACTGGATTATGCTGAAAGGTGAATTACTGCGAGGGAAGTGTAGTGATATGCTTGTAGAAGATTGTGAAGTTAGAGACACTCCCTAGCATGGGCCAGTGTTGTGTGAATTGGGAGACGTGCCCCAGAGAAGATCTAACATGGCTGCTCCCAGGTACACACCTGGATACCTGTCTGTATGATTAAAGTTCTATTCCTTATTCATTCAGTAGTATTGTCTTTAATGAACCCTCAAGATCTTTACAGGAAGTTACTAGCGTAGTTCTTCAAGGATCTGTCTTGGAACCGGTGTATTCAATAATGTTATTAATGAGCATGGCACAAAAAGCAGGAGTGTAGCATTGACCTTTGCTGATGAAATAATGTTGGGAGGCATCGTCAATATGGATGAGGACTGAATATTATATACAACAATCTGGATGACATTAAGGACTGGAGTAACAGCAATGGGACAAAGTCCAGTAATACAAAGTGCAAGATCCAGTCCTCCTAATAAGAATTTCTGCTATAAGCTGCAGGCTTTATCAGGCAGAAGTGACAGAGGAAGAGAGAGAGTTGGGTGTGTGGGTCAGTCAAAGGATGACTAAAAGCCAGTAATATGAAGCTCTGAAAAAGTTAAGTGTGATCACATGATGTATATAATACAAAGCATTTCCAGTAGAGATAGAGAAGGAGCAAAGCCGTTGTTTACATGGGTGAGATTTCATGTGTACAATGAATCCTGTGTACAGTTCTGGTCACCCATGGTCAAAAAAGAATAATTTAAACTGTAATGGGAATAAAGAAGAGCTACTAAGATGATCATATCTCATGAGAGAAGATGGCAAGACTGTGGCTTACTGTATTCCTAAGGCAGTGGTCTACAACCTGTAGATTGCAGTTTATTTCTGCACAGGAGCTGCAGTTAAAACCTGTGACCATTTACTTTGACATCTGCTGGTGAAAGGTTGGAGACCACTGCCAACATCTCAGACCAAATACGGCCAAATTCTATGGGCACTGGAGGTTGTAGGAAGAGATTGGTTGCATTGTAAAAATCATTAGCAGGGGAAAAGACATCCTAGAGTCTATACCAAACAGCATGGTGTCTTTACTGGCCTAGAACAGGATCTTGGAGCTGCATTTCAGAAAAATACATTTCAAGGTTTATTGGACTATAGAGGAGGATCAAACCTCTAAGTTATCCATCATGTGAGGGATTCAAGGGACCCAGGCTTTGGAACCATGGAAAGTTTGTTCCTTCAATCAAAAGGGTTGAAGCCTCTGGGAACTGAACATAGGTGAGAAACCTTTTGAGGCAACGACTGTAAATTGCCAAACTTAAGTTTTAGCCTTAGGCCAAGTCTAACTGGTGGTGAAATTCAGCAGCAGTCAACAGGAGTAGCTTGCATAACTCCTCATCAACTTCATAGCTACACAGCAGCATGGCATCTTTGCTGTGAATTTCCAAAGGGATAGCTGTGTTAGTCTAGTCCAGTAAAAAATAAAACAAAAAAACCCAAAGGAGTCATGTGGCACTTAAAGACTAACAGATTTATTTTTTGCATGAGCTTTCGTGGGAGAAAATCCCACTTCGTCAGATGCTTCGAAGATGGGTGAACTTACAGCATGGAATGAAAAATAAATGCAAAGGGCTGTAAAACACAGGATCAGGTCATACAGTAACAGCAAATCAGGGCAGGTGTTAGGTTCAAACCCTGGGAAGCCTGAAGTCAAATTACGTTTTGTAGTGGGTAAAGAACCCATAGTCTCGATTCAATCTTTGCTGTAAAGAACCCATAGTCTCGATTCAGTCTTTGCTGTGCTGCATCAATGACAAAAGCATTCCCATCAGTACAGTGTTATGCTACTTGAGCAAGTGGTTTTACTAAGTCAATCCCTAGATTGACTTTGTGGGTCTTGACTGAAAGATCTGTCTGACAGTGACAAATTTTCCTCCAGTAGTGCAGACATGGCCTTAGAAGCCAGTTTTTACTTTTGTTTATTTGTAACCATTTCTATTTTTACTCCTTGTACCTGGAGACACCTCATCCTATGTCCTATTGTTAAAGGAACTTGTTTTACTATAAATCACTTCAGTGCCATGATTGATGTTACAGTGTTTGTCAAACCCCAGTGAAATGAATGAGCTATAATGTGCTGTCTCTTTAAAGGAGCAATAAACCTAATTAGGTTCAGAGAGAGCTACAGTTAGTAGGACTGGATGCCTGAAGAAGATATCTCTGGGGGATCTCAGCGTGGAATGAGCTGTAAATAACCTTGCCTTGCAGGTAGTCAATACTGGCAGAGTCTGAAGAAGGGTGCTGGTAAGGAAGACAGACTGGTGTGGTAGCTTTCTGCCATACCAAGTAATCTCCAGAAAGCTTTCTTTTGCTGAACCAGAGGGGTACTAGTGCTTCACAGTTCTCAGCATCCTGAACAGCATGTCAGACTTCTTTAGTCTAGCAAAAATAAATCTGAGAGAGGATATGATTGCTCTCCACATATATGGTGGAGGGAGGAGGCAGGTAAATACCAGGAAGGGAGGAGAGCTATTTAGGATAAAAATGTTGGCTACAAGAACAAAGAAACACAGACTAATGATGAACAAATTCAGGCTTGAAATTAAAAGGTTTCTAACTATCAGAGCATCCAGGTGTGGTTGGAGAGCGAAGCAGCTACTCCAACAGCAGGATCCATGTTTACCTGTACTGATCAAGAGTGCAATGGAAAACTGTTGTGATATGGGCAGAGAAGCTGTCTACCACATGTGAAAACAGGGGGAGAGGCACCTTATAGATTGGGTAATGGTTAGGCAGAAAAGGATTTAGTGCATTGTGGGGGTGATGAGCTATGAAATCCCAGGACCTGACCGACTGCACCTATTGCATATGGATATGGGGCCATGTCACAGCTTGATGCAGGTGCTTAACCACAAACCTCAGGAGAACTATGCAGCAGTCTTCCAACAGGAATTTTGAGGACAGGAAGCTTTATGAAAGCCAGACAAAGTTTGTGAATGACACTGTATGATGGGGCTGCTTGTGATAGTAAGGATCAGGACGCAGCATCACTGAGGCCCTCTTCCCAGGTTATATTCCACTTTCCTAAATGCTGATGTTTCAGTGTTTCATCCAGCCAACTGAAGAGATCTGCCACTGTATTGGAGGCAATGTGTGCGCACGCATTTGCAAGCTTCATTTCCCTGAAGCATCAAAGGTGACCACTGCAGAGCAAGGACATTGGACAGGTTGTGTCCAGGCTTCTGTGGTGACACCTCTCTCTCCCTCTCGACTGGCTGGTTCATGCTTCAGGTCTAATTCAGGGCTCAGCAACCTATGGCACATATGCAAAAGATGGCATGTGGGATGATGTTGAGTGGCACATTGTGCTTCTTTCAGACCCAAGCAGGCCTACATGGTGGCTGCTCTCTCCTTCCAGCCTCACCCCTCTCCTGCATGTGCCCAGCAGTGTCCTGGACCTGGTCAAAGCTTGCAAAAGCAAAGGGGGATGGCTCTCTGACCCCTGAATGACCCAGGTCCCTGTGGCTATGTAGATGCACCTAGTGCAGGACCAGAGGAGAGGATGGGAGACTGAGGGACTAGGGTTAGCACATCACTGGCCTTGGCCAGGAGCTGCATAGAAGCTGCTCCTTCCCATAGAAACAGGCTTTATTCTGGCTCCAGCTAGATGTCAGTGGGTGCTGGCTCTTCAGAGCAGGCCGCAACTGGTGCCCACCAGGTATGCCATTGCTGCATGTGGGGGGGGGGGCAGGAAGAGCAGAAAAAGGCCCACAGACATTCCTCTAACCCAGGGGTTCCCCTCTTTTCCTTTAGGCAGACCACTACATCAGAAGTTTTTGCATATTACCACATAAGCAAGCCATTTAAAACATTTTTAACATAGCCTATGGCTGACAGAAATCAAACTTGTATACTAAGAGGTGTTAAAATAGTTATTTTTAATAATGTATTATGCTCACTCAAACATATTGCACTCGTCACAGTACATTTCCTTGAAGTAACTGTCTCCCCCTTTCCCACGGACCACCTGCAATACCCCCACAAACCACCAGTGGTCCACCGACTCTGCTCTACACCACCACCATCACTGAATACCCTGGCAAGGATGCTTGGCCCATCCAACATGTAGATATGAGGGAAGACTTAATATTTCTTCTCCTTCTCCCACTAGTAAAAGTATTATTGTTTTTTAACACCCCCCACCCTGTCTCATTTTCAGCTGGGGAAGGCCAGAGGAGAGAAAGATTTGACAAAAAACCAGGAACTTCTCCACTAAAATTTCCATTTTGTAAAAGACACATTTTCTATTGAAAGGGGGAAAAATATTAATGGATTAAATACTACCAGCTTTATGTAAAATGACTTCAGCTGTCAATATCTTCATGAAGGCCAATAAGTGATTAAACATGAGATTTACTAGAAGTAAATTTATTTCTGATGTTCTCTAGCATTATTTAACACAATTTAATTTTATTTGACATTTGAAGGAACATGGAATTATGTTTGAATTGTGCTTGTGATATCAGGTCATGTGGAGTTAGATAAGCAACTCAAGACCTGAATGCCACAGAATGATGCACTCTGCAGCATCCGTACAAGAGAAGGGTATCTCAACTTCATTTCTACTCATGGAGAGGAGCTAAAGCTGGCTGAAGTATCTCAATTTTTTTTTTTTTTTTAACCAAATATGTTCATAGACAATTTCCATGTTGGTCAAAACTCAGTAGAAAAACAACCTTTTTGTTCATTTTCATAAAGCAAAAAATGTTTTGCTTTTCAGTTTAAAATAAAACATTTTTATAAGAAATTTAGAAATAATGAAAACAATTGTACCACAAGCAAAACAGCATTTTTGACCAGCTCTAAAAAAACACCTCACCCCAAAACAACTTTTTGAAGAAAAGAAATGGAAAAAAATCTGCTAAAATTCACTATGGTTCCAAAAAGACATGTGAAATCTACTATTTTTCCTATTCCCTACCTCTTCGACATTAGGTGATCTTCCCCTTCCAGCACAGACCCTGAGGTTGTATCTCTGACATTCTGCAGAGTAAAAATTAGCATGTTCTTTTAAATCCACAGTCTATGAAGCTGTCTACACTGCAAAAAACAAAAGAGTTCTGTGGCACCTTGAAGACTAAGAAATTTCTTTGGGCTTAAGCTTTCATTGGGTGCAACCCACTTTATCAGATACATGCACAAAAGTGTATATGTGAAGAAATTTGTTAGTCTTTAAGGTGCTACAGGACTCTCATTGTTTTTACTGAGTACAGACTAACATGGCTACCCCTCTGGAATTTATCCATATAGTGTTATTGTCAGAACAGCCACTCCTAGCCCACTCACTCAAAGCCACCAGCACGTAAAGTCACTTCCAGCTGAACACATTAATGCTATGCTCAGTCATCCATGAATCACCTACAAGAAAACACTTACATATTGCTCAGGCCCAACCGTGCTCTCAGAAACGTGTGTCTTCTACTATCCAGGAGCCCAGTGAATGGCACAAACTCATTATTAGTCTGTCATTCCAACAAAGGGTAATGAACATGCATTAGCCCTGTTGACATGAGTAGCGATTTTCCTAAAGTCTTCAAAGACATGCTCTGATTTAGATAAAATAGTAAAACAAGTTTATTAACTAGAAGATGATAAAATTAAATGATTTACAAGTAATCGGGCATAAAAGTCAGAGCTGGTTACAAAAGAAATACAATGATAAACAAACAAGCTAATTCTGAAAGTTTCCCTAGGCCATAAGTTTGAAAGCAAAAGTTTTTCTCACCCAAACCTTTAAGCAATCTGTACTAATTGGAAAAGCCTCCAAACCAGGACCACTTTCCCAGTTCAATGATGCTTCCTTTATTCTTTCAAGAAATCTTACTGCTGTGAGTAAACATGGGCATTACTCAGAAAAACACACCTACTTGGAATTGATGTGAGCAACACATCTTGTAAAACAATAGTTACTGAAAGGTAGGTAATAGGTTTTTTGTTTTTGTTTTTTTCCTGAGTAATTTCCTATCACAAAAGCCACCTCTGAAGTCAGGTGCTAGATGCCCTGACCTGGGATGCTCAGCATTAGAGCAATCTTTCCTCACCATTCTGACCTGGGCAAGGGTCTTCTTTCAGTTTTCTTATTTGTCTTGAGTGACACCACAGAGTGGGAGTGATGCTGGGCTGATTCTGGCACTGGTGAGAAACAGGGCCAAGGATCTCAAGGTGCCAAGTCCTTCCTCAGCACCACAAGCTCCTCAACTGAAGTCAGCACACTTCACAGCAAGCTGCTGGGTCAGAGTCTGACTGAGCTGAAGGTTGGGGATGAAGAACTGCCCTCATTAGAATGTATTTCAGATTTATCCTCCTCGGTGTTTTTTTTTTTTAAATCCTAGGATAGGAATCCCTTGCAAATCATATAGCAATTTATCTGGTTGGATTCAGACCAGCACTTCAAGCAGGATTAATGGGGATTACCCATTGGGATAGGCTTATGGCAGGTCTCACATAGTTTGAATCCTCAGGATTGAGGCATGTCCCAATTCTCATGTGGAACCCCCCCCCCCATAAGACACCCAAATGTACGTAAAAACTAACAACTAATCCTAATCTAGCTATTTACAGGTTCAACAATTGAAACAGCTAAGAAATTGCTTGCTGAAGCAAAAGCAGCATGAGAGGCAGCAAGAAAGAACTCAAGAGGCAGGTGTGTCAGCAAAGTCACATATGCAATGCCACAAAGGTGCAACTCCAGGAGGCTCCTGCATCAACCTGTTAGGAACCCCTATGTGGAAAATCCTTCTGGTGACGGTTCATGTGGTGTGCACACACCTACTTGAATTGACATGAGCACGCACTTGAAGAAAAAATGACAGTATATTTCAGTAATATTCATAGATCCATATTCAGTGCTGATACATACATTTTCAGAGGACAATGCCATTCTGTAGATTATGAGTTTTCAGATGATGCTGCACAAGGCATACTAATTTGTACAAAATACATCATGACTATATAAAAGTGCTGAACATAGCAAACTGGATGTCATATGGGTATGATGTGTCACAGCATGTACATAGCAACAACATACCCATGACAAGTCCCTGAGCCCAGGTCAACTGACTTGGCCCCACAGGGCCCAAGTTGGATGGTTAAACTTCAGTGTGTTTTTTTGGCCTTGGGCTGAAGAGTGGGGATTGGTCACAGAACCCAGGCTTTCACCCAAATGGGAACATCTACACTAAAATTTTTAGTCCAGTAACTTGAGCCTTCTTTCTTGGGACAGCTGTGGCCATCTTGCAGATCTTTTACTGTGTTAACTGAGATGTATCCTTAGAAACTAATTCTCTGCTGCATTATTACATCTGTGTAGTGATTTATAGCTGTGAAAACTGATTGCAAAATTCCCTATTTCATCCTACCAAATCCATATACATGTAAGTGGGTATGAAAGGAGCAAAATTATGGAGAATAAGGCCTGGTCTTCCCTACATGGTTACATTAAAGCAATGCACCTTTTGTTGACTTAGCATTTTGCTGACACCTGACTGGCACTGAGTAGCTTTTTGTCTCTGAGGAACTGGTTTGTGATTCCTCCCCTCGGCTTTGGAAAAGCTTAGTAACGCTATATAGGAGATTAGTATAATTTTAAAAGCAATGTTGCCACACGTTACCAGGACAATAATGATCAGCAAATTATGAGTTTTCAAGTGATAGCACACAATGTATACTTTCTACAAAATTTATCAGTGTCTTCTAAAAAGTGTGAACAGAGGAGTACAAACTGTCACATGTGGTGATGAAGAGATCTGACCAGGTTCCTGTTATTTTACTTAGTCACAGAACTCGTAATATTTTTCACGGATAATATTAATAGGTGCATTGGCAAAGGTATATTCCTACATCAACAGCAGAGCAGTCACTACAAGATTCATACAGACTGCAAAGGAGCAAGGCCAGGTAGAGCACACTATAGCAACACACGTTACTCTGACTCCCTATTAAAATGTCCTTTCAAAGCCTCTCTGAGACATACAACTCCACTCTGAACTCTTCTAACAACCCTAACATATGGCTATTCAAATTCAGCAGACAGTCCCTTTCCTCCTTCCACTCTAGCAAAGCTTCCCTTCTTTTTCGCCACAGATAGGCAGGACCGAGCAGGCAGCTATGACAGTTGGGATATTTTTCTCACTGAGGTCAAATCTTGTAAGTAAACCATGCCAGCAGTGCTTCAGATGACCAAAAGTACATTCGACCATCATTCTGAACCTGTAGCTGAAGCACTCTTCAGTCTTGTTGAGGTGGCAGGTGTATGGCTTCATGGGCCAAAGCAGCAAAGGGTAAACTGAGTGACCAGGATTACTATTGACATTTCAACATTCCACTGGTTATCTGCCAGTTGGAAAAGAAAGTGCATACTTGCAGTTTTCCAAAGAGTCCTGTGATCTTAAATATTCATGTCATGCACTGTTACTGACCGTTGTTGATGAAGCATCCCTGGTGATCCACCAACAAGAATATTATAACAGAAAAATCTTTTCTGATCATGAACTCTGTGAAAAGGTGAGCTGGTGCTAAAATAGGGATATGTGTGGCAAATCTTACCCTACCAGAGTTCGAGAAACTCACTACTGCAAAACTATCCACTATGTCCTTCATGTTACCCAGAGTCATAGTACTGCATGTAAATGGAAATTAATAACCCTGCACTCTTGCACAAAAATGGTTCCTTTGGTGAATTTCCAAACTCCAAAATTGATTCCTGGCTAACCATAACCATCTGTCATTGCAAGTTTCCACAGTGCAAGTGCTACATGCTTCTCCAGTGTATATGTAGCTTCCATTTTCCTGTCCCTGCAGTGGCGGGCTGGGACAAGTTTGGCACACATAGAAACTTGGCTGTGTGCATCCACAAATTTTACAGTCACTCTTTGTCAGGCCCAGAACTGGCAGTCCATCCCCAACTGTTCCATGAATACCACCAACAGCTTTCAATTGTTTATTTCTATATCCCACAGCATAGATAGTTCCAAGAAAGTTCCTCCCAGCTCCTCTTGAGCCTTTAAATATACTGCAGGCTCATGCACCCTGCACATATAATGGTCATCACAGTAGCAGAGAGTTGTGTATGCTCCATGCTTCTGTCAAAGATAGTGAACATCAAGGAAGGATATGGTGGGGTGTATCTACCCTTCTCACCAAAGAGGTAGCGCTCAGTTTCCGTAGTGGCCAGACAGGCTCCTCCTCATCAACTAGCCTGCTCACTCCCTGGAAGGAAGCAGGGGTTGCAAACTCAAAAGCCTCAGCATGGGGTGGGACAATAGAAAAGAGATTCACTCCCAGAGGCTGCCAGAGGGATTGCTGGACCACAGGGTATTACTGTATGGTGAGTCATAACATGCTCAGAAGAGCTTCAGGACTACAGGGCTGCTCTGCACTGAGCCTTGCAGAGCACAGCCATGCACACAAAGCTTCAAGGATTCACTGCAGCTCAGCATGACTGCTTGGGGAAGCCTGCTGGGCCAAGCGGGGCTCCAGGATTGTACTGCAGCTCACAATTGCTCTTTTGGGGAGTCCAGCTGTGCCCAGAAGGGTTCCAGGACTGTGCTGTGGTTCAACACTGTTGTTTGAAGAGCCCTGCCCTACCTCAGGGGCTTCACTACTGTTACAGCCCAGCACAGCTACTTGTGGGGCCCATCCACACCCAAAGGGCTTCCAAGACTGCTTTGAGACCCAATATGGCAGCTTGCAGAATCCTGCCGTGCCCAGAGGGCTTTTAAGATCTCACTGCGCCTGAGCATAGCTGTGGGTTAAGTCAGGCTACGTCTAGCCAGGCTGACATTTCAGGGCCTGCATGACGCAGGAATCATAGAATCATAGAATCATAGGGTTGGAAGGGACCCCACGAGGTCATCTAGTCCAACCCCCTGCCAAAAAAAGCAGGACCACTCCCATTAGATCATCCCACTCAGGGTTTTGTCCAGCTGGGACTTGAACACCTCCAGAGATGGAGATTCCACCACCTCCCTAGGCAGCTTATTCCAATGCTTCACCACTCGCCTAGTAAGGAAGTTTTTCCTAATATCCAGCCTGGACCGCCCCAGCTGTAACTTGAAACCATTGCTTCTCGTTCTGCCCTCTGTTACTACCGAGAACAGTCGAGCTCCCTCCTCCTTGGAGCAACCCTTCAAGTAGTTGAAGGTTGCTATCAAATCCCCCCTCAGTCTTCTCTTCTGCAGGCTAAATAAGCCTAGTTCCTTCAGTCTTTCTTCATAGGGCTTGTGCTCCAGCCCTTTGATCATTTTGGTTGCCCTCCTCTGGACTCTCTCTAATTTGTCCATGTCCTTTTTGTAGTGGGGAGCCCAAAACTGGACACAGTATTCCAGATGTGGCCTCACTAGTGCAGAATAGAGGGGAATGATCACATCCCTTGATCTGCTGGCAACACTTCTTCCGATGCAGCCCAGTATGCCATTGGCCTTTTTGGCAGCAAGCGCACACTGCTGACTCATATCCAGCTTCCCATCCACCATGACTCCCAGGTCCTTTTCTCCAGTGCTGCTATTTAGCTGATCACTCCCCAGCCTGTAGCAGTACATGGGGTTTTTTCGTCCCAAGTGCAGGATTTTACACTTATCCTTGTTGAACCTCATGAGATTCCTCTTGGCCCACTGCTCCAGTTTGTCTAGGTCTCCCTGAATCCTGTCTCTGCCCTCTAGGGTGTCTACCGTTCCCCCCAGTTTGGTATCATCTGCAAACTTACTAAGTGTGCAATCTATCCCATCATCCAGATCATTAATGAAAACATTGAACAGAACTGGCCCCAGGACCGACCCCTGGGGCACACCACTTGTTACTGCCTGCCAACTTGACATGGAGCCATTGATTCCTACGCGCTGAAACCGTTGTTCTAGCCAGTTTTCTATCCACCTTACAGTCCACGCATCTAACCCATACTTCCTTAATTTGCCAATGAGAATGCTGTGGGAAACTGTATCAAAAGCCTTGCTAAAGTCAAGGTATATCACATCAATGGCTCTTTCCACATCCACAAATCCAGTCATCTCATCATAGAAGGCGATGAGGTTGGTCAGGCATGATTTACCCTTGGTAAATCCATGCTGACTGTTCCTGATTACTCTACGTTCCTCCAAGTGTTTCAGGATGGATTCTTTGAGAAGCTGCTCCATGATTTTTCCAGGGATTGAGGTGAGGCTGACAGGTCTGTAATTCCCTGGATCCTCCTTTTTGCCTTTCTTGAAGATAGGTACTATATTTGCTTTTTTCCAGTCCTCTGGCACCTCCCCCGTTCGCCACGAGTTTTCAAAGATAATGGCCAACGGTACTGCTATCTCATCAGCCAGCTCCCTCAGCACCCTCGGATGCAGTTCATCCGGCCCCATGGACTTGTGCACATCTAGTTTCTTTAAGCAGTCCCTAACCTGACCTTCTGTCACCAAGGGCCTCTCTTCTTCTCCCCAGTCCCCCGTACCTAGTGTAGTGGGCTGGGAGCTGACCCTGCTTGTGAAAACAGAAGTAAAAAAAGCATTGAGCACTTCAGCTTTTTCCTCATCCTCTGTCACGAGGATGCCTGCCCCATTCAGTAAGGGACCTACACCATCCCTGATCCTCTTCTTGTTATTGATATACTTGTAGAACCCCTTCCTGTTATCCTTCACATCCCTTGCTAGTCGCAACTCCATTTGTCCTTTGGCCTTTCTGATTTTATCCCTGCAGTCCCGAGCAATGTCTTTATATGCCTCCTTAGTCATCTGTCCTAGCTTCCACTTCCTGTAAGCGTCCTTTTTATGCTTCAGCTCAGTGCAGAGCTCTCTGTTAAGCCACAGTGGGCGCCTTCCACATTTGCTGTGCTTTCTCCTTATCGGAATTGTATCTTCCTGTGCCCTTAGCAGGGTTTCTTTAAAATGCACCCAACTCTCTTGGACACCTTTCCCCTTCAGATCAGCCTCCCAAGGGATCCTGCCCATCAGTTCCCTGAGGGAGACAAAATCTGCTTTTCTGAAGTCCAGGGTCTGTGTTTTGCTTCTTTCCTTCTTTCCTTTAATCATCAACTTGAACTCAATCATTTCATGGTCACTGCTACCCAGGCTGCCATTCACTTCCACTTCCCTGATAAATTCTTCTCTATTTGTGAGCAGCAGATCGAGAGGCGCAAGGCCCCTCGTCGGTTGCTCCAGCATTTGTACTAGGAAGTTGTCCTCAACACTCTCCAGAAACTTCCTGGATTGCCTGTGCACTGCTGTATTGGCCTTCCAGCAGATGTCAGGGTAATTGAAGTCCCCCATGAGAACCAGGGCCTGTGCTCTAGAAACTTCTGTTAGTTGTACACAGAATGCCTCATCCACCTCCTCCTTCTGATCTGGTGGTCTGTAGCAGACACCTACCACAACATCCCCCTTGTTGCTCTCCCCTCTAAACTTAACCCACAGACTTTCAACTGGCTTGTTTCCACTTTCATAATGAAGCTCTGAGCAGTCATAGAGCTCCTTTACATATAGTGCTACTCCTCCCCCTTTCCTTCCCTGCCTGTCCTTCCTGAACAGTTTATACCCATCTATTGCAGAGCTCCAGTCATGCAAACTATCCCACCACGTCTCTGTTATCCCAATCATGTCATAGTTCTTTGTCTGCGCTAGTGCTACCAATTCCTCCTGCTTGTTTCCCAGGCTCCTTGCATTTGTGTATAGGCACCTAGGAAGTTATACAAAAACACCCCATTTTGTGGAACCATCTGTGACATGGGGCACCGGAGCGATTTTCAAAAGAAGGCATGAAATATTATGGGATACAGAAAAAAATATGGGAGAAACACAGTTTTATGAGAAGTTTATACTTTGCTTCCAGTAACCTCTGGGCAACTCATTTTACCCGGATCAGACATTGGAAAAATGAAAACACCATGCACTGCATAGTCACGAATTGCACTGTGGGTCAATAATCCACTGTGCAGTGCACTCTTGCATCAATACAAGTGCTTTTAGTGAGGATGTGCACCAATGTCTCAAGCAGCTCAGTGTACACCTGCACAAATGGTGTAAAAATTGTAGAAGCTGTATGCCAACACACTTTTGATAATTTTGTAGTATAGATGTGGCTTCAGACCCTTAAATCTCTTCCCAGCTTGGTTAAAGGAAGGGTGGGGCAGCAAAGTTCAGATCTAAGTGACAACTTTTCCAGCTTTTAGGTATTAAAACATACATAGGACTATGTAAGTCCATTTTTAAACAATTAAGACTAACTGATAATGCAAACCTCTCCCATGTCAGGTCATTAGTTCTTTAATTTCCCCCTTCTCATACTGCATTAGCAGCCATTTTTGGAGGATAGAAGGGTCAGTTTAAAAAGTTTAATGGAAGAATTGCATTCTAATAGCACTTGACTGTATCATGATTTATTTTAGTAGGTTACAGGTTCATTTCTCAAACAGTGTAAGTATTTGGCTTTGTTCCTCACAATGCACCAATAACCTTACTAATGCAATCCTATTGTGGCTTAATGCTGCATAATTACAGAGTCTTATTGTATGCTGGCTAATCTGTTATTTTGTAGCCAGTTCAAACAAGAAGACACTACTCAGAATACATTTATTTTGAGTATTCAGGGTTTGAAAGAAAAGTAAACTTTTTTCATATGTATAGTTTCACTACTTTAGGTATTTAGATATGCTTGACATTGCAGTATCAATGTTTTAGAAGAGTAAGGTGACAGAAAATACAAAAAGATTGTAGTTTAAAATACATCAACAGATCCTTCCTCCCCCCACCCACTAATTAATTGTTGCTTACAGTATATCAAAAAAAAGAGGATTACTCACCTTGTGCCATAACAGACTGTTCAAGAGGTGTGTCACTGTGGGTCACTTAGATGTCAAGATGTGTGTCACTTAGATGTTGACATGTCCTCAGTCAGAGATTTTTGCCAGTTTTGCTCATCTAGGTTGTACATGAATGAACCACATTGGTCTTGCAGTACCACTGGTGTCCTTTTTGGTGAACAGGACCCAGCCTCCCTTGGTTCCTTCCCTACTATGAAGCACTGATATTTGACTCCAAAGTAGAGGGCAGGAGTGTGGGTAGTGAAGCACCCACAGGGACATACATATTGAAGAACCTCAGTTACTGCACAATGTGAGTCACTCCCGTCTTCCGTAAGTAGTGTCCCTGTGGGTATTCACTCCAGTTAACTCTCAAGCAGTACCCTTAGCTGGAGGTGCTTTGGAGTTGAGAGGTTATATGGAAGAGAGTACCAAAAGAACAACAGCCACATCTGATTGTCAATCACATGATCAATCACATAATTTTAGTGAAAATATGGGCTGAGGTCTAGTTGGCTACTTTGGAGATGTCTAGGATTGGTACGTTTCTTACGAAGGCTGTGGAAGTAGATACAACCCTTGTGGAGTGTGTTCTAATCATTTAAGGGGGTAGAATGCATGATTGTGTGTAGCATACATGATTTTTTGATGCATTCTGAAATCCATTTTGAGACCATTTGTGTGGATATACTTTGCCTTTGGAGTGATCTGTAACTGATACAAACAGTTCAGGTGACACTCTAAATGGCTTTATTCTCTGCAGGTAGAGCACTATAGCCCATCTCACTTCTAAGGTACGAAGAAGTGCCTTCTGTAAACTGGCATATGGTTTTGAGTGGAAGGTGGGCAATTTAATAGGTTGATTCAGGTGGAAAGGTGTTGTGACTTTGGGCATGAATTTTGGGTGTGACTTAAGGGTCATTGTCTTTGTGAAGTATTGTGTATGGTGGATGAGCCAGAAGTGCTCCAAGTTCTCCAATACAACTTTCTGATGTTATGGCCATTAATATCTATATTTTCACTGACAATACCATTAGAAAACAGATGGCTAGTGGTTCAAATGGTGGTTTAGTGTTAGTTTTTAGGATTTCATTGAGATCCCCAGTAGTGTGAGAGGATGAATGTCTGGGTATAAGTTCTGAATGCCAGATGTTAAATGTTTCATGGCTGGACTCTTGAAAGCTGTGTGACCATCAATGTGGTTGTGGAAGGTTGCAAGAGATGCTAGTTGTACTGTACTTCAAGAGAACTAATTGATAACCTTGTTTCTTCAGAGTGAGAAGGTATTCGATTATGACTAAAATTGCCCTGGATACAGCGAGGATCTGCCTCTGCTGATACCAGGTGCTGAATCGGCACCGTTTTTGGAGGTAGGTCTTTCTGGCAGCAGGCTTTCAGTTGTTTAGTAATATGTATTGAACAGGTTCTGAACATTCTAGTTTTGCTTGTTGAAACCAGTTAGAAAACAGGCTCTTATGTGCAGCTTCTTCAGATCTGGGTGAAGGATGAGTCCCTTGTCCTGGTATAGCAGATCCTCCAGAAAAGATAGAGGGGTTGGTGTGTGGGTTGACATCTGCATCATGTAAGAGAACCACACTTGTCTGGGCCACTCTGGGACTATCATTATTACTCTTGTGTTGTCCTCTATTATTTTGTGTAGTGTCTTTATTAGAGGGATGGGTAGAACTGTGTAAAGGAGTTCCCTGCTCCAGCTGGAGGGCTCTTCAATAAAAGTCAGGACATTTGTGTTTGTGAGCCAAGGTGAATAGATCTATTACAGGGTGACCCTGTCATTGAACAATTGTTTTCCAGGATTTTGCTGTGCAGCTCCCAATCATGGTTGATGGCAAACCTCCTGTTGAGGATGGTCGTAGTGGTGTTGTGGATTCCAGTTAAGTAAGCCCCCCTTTTTGTTTATTGCTTGTGTGCATCCATGCTTACCATAATCAGGAGTTTAACCAAGAATCTGAATGCATGAAAAGGAAGCCCTTGAAGAACTCCACTGAGATTTCAACAATTTCCACCCCACAATCAACCTCAGCCTTGACCATTCCACATGAGATATTCACTTTCTGGACACTATAGTTACCCTGACATCTGCTGGGAGGGCAATATAGCAGTGCACGGATAATCCAGAAAGTTTTTAGAGAGTGTTGAGGACAAACTCCTGGTACAAATGCTGGAGGAACCAACTAGGAGCCTTGTACCTCTTGACCTGCTGCTCACAAACAGAGAAGAATTGATTGGGAAAGTAGAAGTGTGTGGCAACTTGGGCAGCAATGACCATGGGATGGTAGAATTCAGGGTCCTGATCAAAGGAAGAAAAGAGAAGGAGAACACAGACCCTGGACTCCAGAAAGGCAGGTTTTGGCTCTTTCAGGGAACTTGGGAGGCTAATCTGAATGGGAAAGGTGTCCAAGAGAGCTGGCTGTTTTTAAAACAAAAAACAAAACAAAAAAACCCTACTAATGGCACAGGAAGACAGAGGAGGCTAAGTTTTCTGGGGCCCTAGGTGAAGGCCCACTGTGGGGCCCCCTATAGGAACTAAACTCACATAATAAAAAACATAGCATTTTTGTTCACTTTAAGGCTTTGGACAGTGAACTGGACTGCTTTTGTATTGCCTATTCAACAGCCAGCTTTTTTCCCCCTCTTTCTGCACCTGACATGTACTTCCCTTTACTACCCAACTCATCTATCATTGAAGCCCCCATCCACTCATGCTTATTCTTTATTTATTAATAATCTCTTTCCAGTTGAACCTTACAATACAATCCTGAAAATGAAATCGGTGTCACAACAGATCACAATGCCACATCATCAGAGCAACCACATTTCCCACATATAAAATTTCATGGAAAAGCCACAACAACAAAATCAAATTTCATAAAATGTCAACCCATTTGATTAAAAAAGAATTCTTACAAGTCAGCAGAAACCATCCCAGAATGCAAATTCCTCAATATCACAAATGTTGTGGAAGGGCTAACAATGTCATGAACTAGGAAATAAAAGCTGCCTCCAGCCCTGATGGAGGGGAAGAGGAAGAAGGGCAAGGCTGAGAGCTGTGACCCCTTCTTCTGGCCCCCTAAAGTTGTGCATAGGGGACCCACCCCCAGGCCAGCTGCAGTGAGGGTTTCCAAGTTCCCTAATCTATCTGGCTGGAAATTCACAAAGGGATCCACGTTCTCTTAGAACTGCATGGTTATAGGAAGGGAGGGTAGAGGGAAGGGAGTCAGTCACAGGGACTCCCGGGGCTTGTAGGGGTGCAGGCTAAGGGCTAGAATAGATGTAACCTGCTGGGGTGAAGGCTGCTCTGCCCCCAATTTAGTTTCTGGCTGCAGCTGCAGAGGCTGGGCAGTGAGGCTGAAAATGATACTTCTAGCACCAGCAGCTGTTAAGAAGCCAGGGATAAGGGGCAGGCCTCTGCAGAGCTCTAGCTCAGCTTTCCTGTTAGTGCTTTTGGTATGGTATGCACTGGGAACTGCTACCTGGAGGTGAAGAGAGATAAGTGCTCTGTAGCTTAAACCCACCTCCTTACATCCTCTGGAGCCCCCCCAATCCCACATGTTCCCCTCTCCCCTGGCCCTGCAGCTCACTCACCCCAGCTTAGGTGCAGTCAGGACTTCCAAATTCCCAGACCTACCAGGCTGGGGGGGAGTCCCTTTAATAGCTGGTCATCAGTGGAAGAGTTGTGCATGTTTCCATTACTTAGCCTTAGCTATGGCAATTGACTGCACTTTACTAGATACCTAACACCTAATACTTCCAGCATTCAGCACATCACCACACCTGTTTTTTTAGTATTAGCATTCTCTCTCAGTATGTCTGCCCTCTACCCACTTGGCCCTTCTGCCAGCCCCAATCTCCTTCCTTACAGCCCTGGCAAGACTGCCTCCACCGCCCACCTCTAGGAGCTGTGACATGGTGGGTCTAGGTCTGTCTATCAGCTATTTCTGTGCCACCCCCATCATTGCAGTATTTTGAGCACCTCACATTCCTTAATGCATTTATTCTCTCCTAGCCCTCTGAGGCAGGGCAGTGCTTCTATTCCCCTATACAGTAACAGATGGCTGAGGAACTGCGGCACGGAGTGACTAAATGATTTGCCCAAAGGCACAGGAGAGGTAGCAGAGCTGAATGCAATGGGACTGTTCACTTATTTAAAGCCTCCTATTTACCTACCCCCAAGCTTCCAAACAGCTCCTGACCCTGTTATTTCTTCTTCCCAGCTTGGCAGCCTCTCCACAGTGTGCATACACTTCAGTTGGCTCCTAATACACACTTCTACCCCTGGGCTATTCCCCCTTCTTGCTCACTTGGCTCCCTATGGCTGCAAGTCACCCCCACCCCACCTGAATCTAAGTTGGGTCCTCCACTTTTTTTAATCTTCAGGGGGTTTTTTTTGGGGGGGGGTGGTTTGGTTTTTTAATCTTTAGAATTATTTGCTAATTTAAAGCAGAGATGCAACTGCACTTACCCAGCCACTGAATGTTACAGGGTAGCACTAGCAGGCACTGAATTTGAAGGCCATGGGCCTACTCAAGCTAGGTGTGACAAGACAGAATTTGGCCTGTGCTATATGAGAAGGAGAGAGAGAAGAACAGAACCCATCTACTTTCAGATCTGAAGAGGAGTGGCAGTGGATTTGCAAAGGGGAAAAAAAAAAGTTATGTTATCTGAGCAAATTTGACACTGGAGAGGATGCTCAAGAGGCACCAGTTTAAACCCAGAATGCCCTTTCTGAGGTTAATTTCAGTTCTGTTGTAACCCAAACTGAACAAACTGGCAAAGTATTTGGCTTCCACTTGGGAAGTGGTCACAAGAGCCACTCTTCATATTTGAAACTTTTACTGAAATGCTACATAAATAAGAAGCATTATTCCACTGTGGCTTTTTCAACACAGGCCCAAAACTGAGGCACATAAATTATACAGACATGTCAACTCATGCAAATTTATCATGAGTGACATTATTCATAGGTAAAGCTTCACTCATGATCTCCCAACAGAACTCTGAAATTTCAGGAATTTTTCCCCCACCCCAGTCTTCTGTAGCCACAATGTAGGGACAGAGATAAAATGAATAGAATTTACCTTTAAAACATCTTTTAGGCAACACTGTATCTGTTCTTTAATCTTGTAACCAAGATATTTAATTCCCCCCAGTTTAATAGCCATTATAACCAATATTTAACAAAGCTCTATATCATAAATTTAGAACTCATTTCAGATTCTTGATGACATTTCTTTTAGATGTAACACTGTAATTTCATTTAAATGTGTGTGAAAAAGACATGTGAATGAAAAGTCTGTGTGATGGGATCAGTTGACACCAGCCTGTCCTGATCAAATGCAAGCACTACCTTAATGGTAGAACAATTCAAACTAATCCCTGAAAAGCAAGAAGAATACACCCCAGAAAGAGAAAAACAAAATACGAGATCAAAGTCATGTCTGCAAATAACTGGTGGTGAATGATCATCACAGAGGAGCTTTGAGGCAGCAAGGCACGGCAAGCTCCGTACACTCACATGAGACTCAGCAAGTATAAAAAACATGAACATTGTGTGTCTCATTCTCTAGTTGTTATCTTAGAGAACCAAATTCATGAGCTAAAGCGACCTGGCTCCCTCCTTGTGCTCCTCCAAGCTGGCCACTGGGCTGGCTCAAGCACCACAAAAAGGATTGGTAATTATATCATGCCAGTTTCCAAAATTTCATAGGTATCAATGTATAGGTCTGGATTTTTGCTATTTTTACATTTACAAATAAATGTGGCATATAGACTTGCCTGCAAAAAGATCCTGCTAGTCTTTTCTTTTTAAGTATAACAAGTCCATCTCCTCCAGGCACTCTCTGCTTAATATAAAACAATCCAGCACACAAGATAACAATTTCAAGTACAGAAAAAGATACTGGGCGCAGCATATGGTGTGTTCAGCAGAGTTCAACTTTAAAAATGATATCACTGCTGATGACATTACACCCCCAGTCCACCTGCTGCCCCAGCATTACAACAGAGGCAACTAAGCAAGGGCAGAAGACCCCTTGCTTGTGCCAGGCTGGCCCCATCACCATGGGAGGACCCGTGGTCAGACCAGGCAGCTCCACCACCTGGTAGTGTAGTGAGGGCAGGAGACTCCATGCCAGGCCAGCCCTGACACTTGGGCATGGGGTGAGGCCAGGAAACCCTGAGGGGGAAAGGGTAGCACTGCAGTCTGGGCATAGGGTGAGGGTGGGAGACCCTGGGTTAGCTCCCCAGCCTCACCCCCTAGGCTGTGGGGGCTTCCTGGCCAGGGCTGCCTCACTGCAGCCTGGCCACCAACCTGGTCCCCAGAGGTCCAAGGCTGAGAAAAGAGCTGTGGCTCACCTGCCCTCTGTTGGCCCAACCCTGGCCAGGACAGAGGCTGAGGAACATCCCTCAGCCCATCTCAGAGCTCCGGTGAGGGGCTTCATTCCCAGACCACCCACTCCTGGGGCCCAGAGGCCATGTAGCATATCCCCCAGTCCCACCAGGGGCCCAGAGGCCTTGGGGCAGGGACCTAGAGGTCCCCCCCACTTGACCAGGGGCACAGGGAGCAATTCCTGGGCCTTCTCGGGACCTGGGGACCATGTAGGGAAGTCCCCCACTCCACCCCACCTTACTTCTTCCCCCCTGCCTGTCCAGGACCCCTCCAATCCTCCACCAGTTGCCCCCCCCATGGCACCTACCTGCTCTGCATGTGCCAGACAGGAAGCTGCTGCAGCTGCAGAGAGGTGAGGTTTGAATCTCCTTCCCTCAGGCTCTCCCAGGCATATGCGGGAGCAGCCTGGAGGAGGAGTGGTAGCAGGAGCTAAGTGAGCTCTGCCTGCACCCCCCAAGCTCCTTTCCCTGCACCTGCACTGGACAGAGGAAGACGACTCAGGGGACAGCCTTGGCGATTCAGGGCACAGGCCCTGTTTGCTCAGCGCCAGCAGTGCCCCTACTACTCCCCCCACCCACCAGCAAGGGAAAGTTTGCTGCTTGATGGGGGAGGGGAGAATAGAATAGAATAGAATCAAATCATAGGGTTGGAAGGGACCTCATGAGATCATCGAGTCCAACCGCCCAGGGCTTGAACCCAGGACCTTCTGCATATTAAGCAGAGGTGCTAGCCAAGAAGGGTGGAGCAAGCCAGCCGAGAGGCTGGGCTGAGCTCTGCTGCCTCACCTCTGGCCCAGCCCTCCCCATCTCTAGAGTGGAACAGTCCAGGGAAGGGCTGGGGGAGGGAAGCCCTGCCCTGGCTGGCTCTTCCTCCCTGGGGGTGGGGCTGGCACACAGGCACACAGCAGAGGCTGCTTTTCTTACGTTAAAGAAGGGAGCTGAGCAGTGCAGCTTCCCTGCATTTACTGAAGGGGTGGTGGGGCCCCCCACAGCTGGCGGCCCTAGGCCACCGCCTGTCTCGCCTACCCCAAAAGCTGCCTCTGCAGGAAGATAACATTCCAAAGTGCAGAAAGAACAGCAAATTTGGAAGGTGCCCAGTGTGGCTTAGCAGAGAACTCCATGGTTCAGCTGAAACACAAAAAGGGAAGCTTACAAGAACTGGAAGCTTGGGCAGATGACCAGGAGGCATATAAAGATATTGCTTGGACCTGCAGGGACAAAATCAGAAAGGCCAAAAGGGCAATTGGAGTTGCATCTAGCAACGAATGTGAAGGATAACAGGAAGGGGTTCTACACGTATATCAATAACAAGAAGAGAATCAGGGATGGTGTAGGTCACTTACTGAATGGGGCAGGTATCCTTGTGGTGGATGATGAGGAAAAGGCTGAAGTACTCAATGCTTTTTTCCCTTCAGTCTTCACAGGCAGGGTCAACTCCCAGGCTATTACACTGGGTAACAAGAACAGAGAGAAGGAGAGCAGCTCTCAGTGATGGAAGGTCAGCTTAGTGACAGCTTAGAGAAGCTGGATGTGCACAAGTCTATGGGACCAGATGAACACCATCTGAGGGTGCTGAGGGAGTTGGCTGATGTGACTGGAGAGCCACAAGCCATTATCTTTGAAAACTTGTGGCAAATGGGGAAAGTCCCAGATGATTGGAAAAAAAGGCAAATATAGTGCCTATCTTCAAGAAAGGGAAAAGAAGGACCCAAGGAACTGCAGACCAATCAGCCTCACCTCAATCCCTGGAAAAATCATGGAGCAGGTCCTCAAAGAATCCATTCTGAAACACTTGAAGGAAAACAGAGTGCTCAGGAGCAGCATGGAGTCACTAAGGGTAAACCATGCCTGACCAACCTGCTTGCCTTCTGTGATGAGATAATGGGATGTGGATGAAGGAATTGCCGTTGGTGTGATATACCTAAACTGTTGCAAAGCTTTTGATATGGTTTCCCACATCATCCTTGTCAACAAGTCAAGGAAGTATAGTTTGGATGAACAGACCATAAAGGTGGATAGAAAGAGGGCTAGATCATTGGGGAGGGATAAATGGCTCAATGTCTAGTCAGCAACCAGTAACTAGTGGAGTACCCCAGGAGATAGTCCTGGGGCTGGTTCTGTTCAACATCTTCATTAATTATTTGGATGATGGGATAGATTGCATGCTCAGTAAATTCACAGGTGACACCAAGCTTGGGTGAATGGTAGCTAAACTGGAGGATAGAAATAGGATTCAAGAGATAGACAAATTGGAGCATTAGGCCAAATGAAATCTCGTGAGGTTCAACAAGAAAAAGTGCAAAAAGTGTCTGCGCTTAGGACAGAAAAATCCCATGTACTGCTACAGACTGAGGAGTGATCTGCTAAGTAGCAGCTCTGTAGAAAAGAACCTGGGAGGCTTGATACAAGTCAGCAATGTGTTCTTGTTGCCAAAAAAGGCCAATGGCATATTGAATTGTATTAGTAGGAGTGTTGCCAGCAGATTGAGGGATGTGATTATTTCCCTTTATTTGGTGCTGGTGAGGCTACATCTTGAATACGGTGCCCAGTTTTGGGCTCTGAAGTATAGAAAGGATACTGATAAACTAGAAAGAGTCCAGTGGAGGACAATGAAATAATTAGGGGATTGGGGCACATGACTTACAAGGAAGGACTGAAGGAACTAGCCTTATTTAGTCTGCAGAAGAGAAGACTGGGGGGGGGGGGTTGAGTATAACTTTCAACTACTTGAAGGGTTGTTCCAAAGGCGAGGGAGCTACGCTGTTCTCAGCAGTCACAGTGGACAAAAGAAGGAGCAATGGTTTCAAGTTGAAGGTGGGGTGGTCAAGGTTGGATCTTAGGAAAAACTTTCCTAAGGAGGGTGGTGAAGCATTGGAATGGATTACCTAGGGAGGTGACGGAATCTCCATCTTTGGAAACATTTAAGGCCCAGTTAGACAAAACCATTGTTGGAATGATTTAGTGGAAGTGGTCCTGCTTTTAGCAGGGGGATGGTCTAGATGACCTCATGAGGTCCCTTCTAACCCTATGATTCTATATTGTTTCCCTCTCTATGCTCTCTTACATGGCATCCGATGGGCTAAAACTTAGTTGCTGTGGGGATGGATTTAGGTGGTGGCATGGGTCTACACCTATGGGAGGTGGATGGTCTGCTGAAGGAAACAGAATAAGAGGACCATGGAACTCATCTCAGCTGCTGCAAGCAGTAAGGAGTGGGTGGAATAAACTATGAGGACCCATACCACAAGTGTGGTGGCTTTTTGGAGTGAGTATGTTATTTGACAACCTATCCCTTCAGAGAGGATTGTTTTAAGGAGAATCTAGTCACATAGTCCTCATTACTTAAGAATGATATGGGCAAGATGAGCTTGTCCTAAGAAAAATGTATTAGAAGAGCTATCCATGCCATATAGTGGAGATATGGTGGAAGACGTTAGAAATTCCTCCCCATGTTCATGGTACCTGCACTCCTCCATATGTTTCCTTGGTACTGGTACTAATGCCAAAATCATCTCAGCACTGGAGGCCAGTTCCAAGAGTTTGTTGGTGCTGGTAGTGCTGGAACAAGAGAACAATAGTTGTTGGTGCCATTACTCTGGTTAGTGCTTGCTATTTCTGATGGTGTCAATGTCAGAATGGCTTTTTGGTGGACCATTAGCTGCTGTGGTGCCATGTCATGATGGGAGTGCCCTGATTTATCCTTTTGCTCTGTGCCAGAATGAGGGGGATGTTAAGCATCTTGCTAGCTAATGCACCAAAGGAACCTGTGGCCTCTTTGTTACTCCATTATTTAGTCACCAGGTTGGTACTTTCCTTTCCTTGTGCTTCTTTTTCATGCACAAGGTGCCCTAAACACAAATAAGATAATAGTGCCTAAAACTTTAGAGCAGCATGGGGAGTGAGTTCAGCATCTTAAGTTTCTCTGTTGGCCTAGTCACTATAGAAAATGGGACCTCTGTTTTTATCTGCAGCTGCTGCCTTCAGTGTCTTCCTTTCCCCTCCTTCAGAACACCAGAGCCAGATAAGGCAGAGAAAGGTGATGATTCCAGATGACATGCTTAATGAGATACTGTAAGTCAATGTCACACCAGACCATGAGAATGGGGCCTCAAGGGCGCACACCACAGACAGCCTGGAGAAGGAAAGACCAGAGAGGAGAAAGGCCCAGGAATCACAGCAGGAAACAGAGGGGCTATGTCTACACACACATTGTTATTTCAAAATAAGTATTTTGAAATGAGTTATTTTGAAATAAGGTAATTCAAATTAAGAAAATGTTAATTTGAATTAAGGGAAAGCCTGCTATTGAAATGGCTATTATTTCAAAATGGTTATTTTGAAATAAGGCCGTTTGGACATGTTGTTTCAAAACAGTTGTTTCGAAACAACGGTGTTGTTTCAAAACAACATGTCCAAACAGCCTTATTTTGAAATGGTTATTTCGATATAACAGCCATTTCTAAATGAATGGGGTTTAAGCTATTTTGAAACAATGGTTCTTATTTCAAAATGACGGATCCCATCTTTTTGAAATAAGAAAACGTCGTGTGGACCTAATCTCTTATTTCAAAATAACCAGTGTTATTTCAAAATAAAAGATGTGTAGACATACCCAGGGAGATGTACCTAAACATAATGGGGCTTAACAGGCAGCAAACTCAGATGTCTCAGACTCAACTATCCCAGACTCATCTCCGTCAAAGAACCGAATCAGGTCTTCCCCATGCTCCCCCTCAACATTCCACCTGTCATCAGTGGCCACTGCACTATCCCTACAACTCCATCATTGGAGGACCTTAAAAACAATCGCAGCTTCACATGCTCTGACTTGTCAAAGCCACAGCTGTTGTACAGATAGCTGAAATGAACTGAATGTTCATTCTCCATGATAAATTTTGTTTTAAAGTATTTGTTTGAAAATTGCATGGTTTTTTGCACTGATTTTGTTACACTATAAAATTCTATTATTTTGAGAATAATTCATTTTTATTAGTTCATAAAATATACTGCTGAGTGCTCAGCAATCCTGAAAGCAACCAATTATGTTACTACATAATGTCACAGAACTAATAGGATCATTCACAAACTGAATTAATAGATGTGTTGACAAGTTTCTATTCCCACATGTACAGCAACCACCACATAATTTCTACTAAGTCACAAAAGAGCAGAGCCAGACAGAGCACACTAAACATGTTTCTCTACTTCACTTTTACATAAGTAGGCTTTCCCTGAGCCATACAGCTCCACTTTGAGCTTCTCCTATAACTCTCTCAACCTGGATGTTCAAATTTAGCAGACAATTGTTCTGTCTCTAATCCACCCTGATGGAAACATCTCCCTCTTTGCTTCACAGATATTTTACAAGGCTGCAGGCAGCTATAGCTTTTGGAATATTTTTTTTTTTCCTGAGAGGTCCAATCTTTTGAGTAAATAATGTCAGCATTCTTTCAAATGGCCACAAACACATTAACTATCATTCTGAAACTGCCAGGGGTGTCGCTGGCTGGGGGAGGAACACGGGACATAGGCCTAGGCCCCGCCCCTGGCCTGCAGGCCCAGCCCCCTGGCCAGGGCCAGGGCCAGGTGCCACCGTGCTGCTGCGGGCAGCCAGGCCCCACATCCCCAGCGGGGGAAGGGGCTGCTGCAGCAGCCGGCAGCTGGGCCCTGGATCTCCGGCCTGATTGGGCCGGAGGTCCGGGGCTCTGGTGCTGCAGTTCGGGGCACGTGCCCTGGAGTGCCCAGCACCAGTGATGCCCCTGGAAACTGCTGAGCTGAGAATTGAATGGTTCTTTGATGCGGTTGAGATGGCCACCATACCACTTCATATGCCAGGGCTTAGGTCCTGGATGTGCTGCTGCACCTTGTCTTGAAGTGCTTTCTCTTATAAGCAGGGTTTGCAGTTTGATTCAATAGCTCTCATCACCTCCACTATAAAAATGGTTTCAGCATCTTTAAGCCAGAGGAGCAAGGGATACATTGGGACTCCAGGATCATTATGAGCATTTCAACATTGGCTATGGTAAGCCACTGGCCAGGAAAGAAAGTCCCTCCTTAGAGCTTTCCAAAAAGTTCTGTGTTCTTAAAGATGCACACACCGTGCACCTTCTGGGTATGTCCACACGCCTCTTATTTTGAAATAACACTGGTTATTTCAAAATAAAAAAAGATTATGTCCACACGACATTTTCTTATTTCGAAATGATGGGCTCTGTCATTTCGAAATAAGAACCATCATTTCAAAAACAGCTTAAACCCCATTCATTTTGAAACGGCTGTTATTTTGAAATAGCTATTTCGAAATAATGCCGTTTGGACAAGTTGTTTTGAAACAACACCATTGTTTTGAAACAACTGTTTTGAAACAACATGTCCAAATGGCCATTTCAAAACAACAGCTGTTTCAAAAGCAGGCTTTCCCTTAATTCAAATTAACATTTTCTTAATTCAAATTAATTTATTTTGAAATAAGGACTTTATTTCTAAATAACGATTTGTGTGTGGACATAGCCAGTCTCTGACCAGCCCACAATGAGCTCACTGATCCATCAGCACTTCCATAACCATAGAAAAGACCTGCTTTCTGTTGATGTGTTCTCTGGCAAGGTGGACTGATGCCCAAATAGGGGTGTGCATGCCATCTATTTCTCTCCCACTGTTTGGGAGCCCCATTGCTGCAATCCATTCACTATGTCTACACATTGTTTGGAGTCCCAGTTCTGTATTGCAGAAGGTGATAAATAGTTCTGCACGCTTTCATAAGACTGGCCCCTGTGGTGGATTTCCCACTTCCAAACTGATTCCTGACTGACTGATAGCAATCTAGAGCTTCCACAGTGTGATTGTTACTTGCTTTTCCATGGTCATTGCAGCAGTCATTTTGGTTTCCCTTCACAGGAGTGAGTTTGGCACATAGATCCAGGAATGTGGCCTTATAAATCCAAAAGATCTACAGTCTCTGCTAGTCTCCCAAATCAGCATTATAATGCAATCACATCAGTCAATGCCTGTTTCTCAGACCTAGGAGCAGCACTCCATTTTCAACAGCTGCTCTATGAATGCCACCAACTACTTTCTGCTATATACGAAATCAGTCTGGCCTCCAAGAAATCATCATGCTCCACACTTATTCAGTACTTGCAGCTTTGCTAATGCTGCAGGATCATGTTCCCTCTACTTGCAATAGTCATAATACTCATGCAGAGGTATGCAGGCTCCATGCTTCTGTCAGAGATTGTGGACAGGAGGGTGGCATAGGGTCCTGGAAAATAGAAGAAAGGTGGCAAAATTATGAGACACAGATAACTTGATGGAATGAAAACAATTGCCAACTGGGAGATTGATCACATGCTCTTAGTTATTCTCATGGAACTCACTTTTACCGCATGATACATTGCCAAAATTGCCCTGTTACAGGGCAAGCCCTCCTTAGCGCCTCCTCATGGAAAAGCAGAGGAAGTGCTAACTAGGAGGGCATCTCTGTGAGCTTCTCACCACACTGTTAAACTGTTTAAACTTAACCCTGGAGTCAGGGAAGCATGGCCTAATAGCCAGAGTCTATCCAAAGTCTTTCAGCAGCCCTTGGGTCTGGGTAGCATGGCCTAGAAGCCAGAGACCATATAACAAAGTCTATCAGGCCCTCCTGCTCCATTGAGCCCCAGCCCAGGGCCCTATGGGTTTTGGGGGTACAGCACCTAGGCAGTGGGGATCCAAACCAAAGCACACTGATTATCTCTTCTCTACACTCCAGTTCCACCCCTTGGGGCTGCCGAGGCTACTTCCTACCCGGGAAGGGGTGTAGGTCTGGTCAGCTATTGAACTGTGATTCCCTCTTTCCTGGGACAGTAGTTGTTGGCTTTCCCACGATTCCTGGGCATCAGTCATGAGGCTCTCCTTCTGTGGTAAGCACTCCATAGGGTCCAATCTGCTCACTGAGTCTCCTATGGAACAGGGCTGGTGTAGCTCTGGGGCAGGAGCCTCCTGCAGACATCCTTCCCCTCCACTGGCCAGCCCAGACTGAGCTGTGCTGCTCCCTCTTACACTGGGGCAGCAGCCTGAGCATGCCCAGCAGGGCTTAAGGGGCAGAGCTTCTGCTGCCCACAGGGCTGGCTGGGTTACTGCAGTGTGGGGTGAGTCATCCCCATCAAATGTCCCAAAACAAACCAAAAACCAAAAACAAAAACAGTGCACTGGGTGGTGATAAGTTGCACTGTGGCATTCCAACATATCATGCACCTCACTCTGCATCGACAGAAGCACACCTAGGCTATGTCTACACATACATCATTATTTCAAAATGAGTTATTTTGAAATAAAATCCTTATTTTGAAATAAGTTAATTCAAATTGAAAAATGTTAATTCGAATTAAGGGAAAAGCTCAAAGTGAAATAGCATATCCAAACACAGGACTTGCTACTTCACTTTAGGAGAGGGGCACCATGGGAGGTATGGCAATATGGCCCCCTCCCTGGGCCATGTCCCCACACAATATAGGCTAAAAGGAAGGCACATTGGGAAGGAAAAGGGCGAAAGTGTTATTTCGAAACAACCGTTATTTTGAAACAACATGTCCAAACGGTGTTATTTCAAAATAATCATTTTGAAATAACAGCTGTTTCGATTTAAAGAAGGTTTAAGTTAATTTGAAATGACGACTCATTTCAAAATGATGGAGCCTATCATTTTGCAATAAGATACGTTGTGCGAACCTAATCTTTTTTATTTCGAAATAACCAGTGTTATTTTGAAATAAAAGAGACGTGTGGAAATACCCCTAGTGAGCATGCACGTTGCAAGCAAAAGGAGCCAGTTTACATGCGAACAAGCAATCTACCAGTGATGGTGGCTGTATGATACTGTAATTTGAACTGACAAATTTGTAGATGTAGCTTAAAACAATACCATTTCTAATATGATACCTGACAATATCAGTTATACCTGAAACTCATGGGGATCTGATGTTTATGGATTTCAAAGATAAAACTTATTTGCACAGCACTGTTTCTACATTGACAAATCTGCTCATCTAAGGCTATATCTATACTGGGGGTGTGGCGGGATAACACTACAGACCTAGCTGTGTTTGTGTTTACACTTAGGATCAAGTCAGCTTAATGGCACCATTCAGGAGTGTGAATCTCTCACACTCCTAATCAAATACTAGGCTGATCTGGGCCTATAAGAGCATGGTACTGCATCTGAGGGTGCTGAGGGAGTCGGCCAGTGTGATTGCAGAGCTGCTGGCCATTATCTTTGAAAACTCGTGGCAAACAGGGGAGGTCCTGGAGGATGGTAATAAGGCAAATATAGTACCTATCTTCAAGAAAGGGGAAAAAAGAGGATTCAGGGGACTGCAGACCAGACCAGTCAGCCTCATCTCAATCCCTCAAAAAATTATGGAACAGATCCTCAACGAATCTATCCTAAAACACTTGGAGAAGAATACAGTGATGAGGAGCAGTCAGCATGGATTCACCAAGGGCAAATCCTGTCTGATGAAACTCATTGCCTCCTATGATGAGATGACAGATTTGTGGATGCAAGAATATATTTTGACGTGATACACCTAGAATTTAGCAAAGCTTTTGATACAGTTTTCCACAGCATTTTCGTTGGCAAGTTAAGGAAGTATGTGTTGGATGAGTGGACAGTAAGGTGGATAGAGAACTGGCTAGATCAAGAGTTTCAGTGAGTAGGAATCAATGGCTCCATATGTAGTTGGCAACCACTAATGAGTGGAGTGCCCCAGGGGCCAGTCCCTGTGCCCATTCTAGTCAATATCTTCATTAACAATCTTCATGATGGGATAGATTGCACACTCAGTAAGTTTGTGCATGACACCAAGCCGGGGGGATGGGTAGACATGCTGGAGAGCAGGGACAGGATTCAAGGAGACTTAGACAAATTGGATCAGTGGGCCAAAAGAAATCTCATGAGGTTCAACAAGGACAAGTGCAAAGTCCTGCACTTAGGACGGAAAAACCCATGTACTGCTACAGCCTGAGGACCAGTTGTCTAAGCAGCAGTACTGTAGAAAAGGATGTTGGGGTTATGGTAGATGGGAAGATGGATATGAGTCAACAGTGTGCTCTTGCAGCCAAAAAGGCTAATGGCATATTGGGCTGTATTGGTAGGAGCATTGCCAGCAGATCATCGGATGTGATAATCCCCCTCTATTTGGCACTGGTGAGGCCACATCTGGAATACTGTGTCCAGTTTTGGGCTCCCCACAACAAAAAGGATATGGACAAATTAGAAGGAGTCCAGTGGAGGGTAATGAAAATGATTGGGGCTGGGGCACTTGACTTATGAGGAAAGACTAAAGGAACTAAGCTTATTTAGTCTGCAGAAGAGAAGACTGAGGGGGGATTTGACAGCAACAGGGCCGGCTCTACTGTGAAGCAAGAGACAAACATGGCTTCAGGTGACAGTTCATAGGGCCGCCTAGCCCCCCCTGAAGATCAGGCTGGCTCCCGCCTCTTCAACTCTTTCCTAGCAGCCCAGGCACTGTCAGCCAACCTGGAGCTTAAGTGATGTAGTCAGAGTGCACTTTAAATCCCCCTGCAGGCAGATGCTGGAGATTTATGAACTTTGAAAAAACCGTTTTCAACCTCCATGAATGAGATGGGGGAGTGCCAAATCAAAATTTGGTATGGGGCGCCACAACCCCTTGAGCCGGGCCTGGACAGCAACCTTCAACTACTAGAAAGGGTCCTCCAGAGAGGAGGGAGCTAGGTTGTTGTCAGTAGTAGCAGAGGACAGAACAAGGAGCAATGGCTTCAAGTTACCGCTGTGAAGATCGAGGCTGGATATTAGGAAAAAAACTCTCTCACTAGGAGAGTGATGAAGCATTGGAATGGGTTGTCTCAGAAGTGGTGGAATCTCCATCCTTGGAGATATTTAAAGTCTGCTTAGACAATACACTGGCTGGGATGATTTAGTGAGAGTTGTCCTGCTTTTAGCAGGGGTTGGAGGTCCCTTCCTAGCCTGTGATTCTATGTTCATTCTTCCTTCTGGTTTATTGAGCCATTCTGCTTGTTCCCACTTTTTGTCTTCCTGCTACAATTTAATTTTAATAGGTACATGTTAACTCATACAAATATTAGAACTAGGTGGTTACAGATGTTCATAGAATATTAGGACTGGAAGGGACCTCGGGAGATCATCTAGTCCAACCCCTTGCAAAGGTAGAACCAACTCTAGCTAAAACATTCCACCATGACTTCACTGAACCAGGTCCTAAAGACCTCTAAAGTTGGAGAGTCTATCGTCTACCTAGGTAATCCATTGCAGTGCTTCACCTTCCACCTAGTGAAAAATGATTTCCTAATATCTAACCTAGTCCTCCCCTACTGCAACTTGAGATATTGTGGGAGAAATGATGTTTCTGCTCATCCCCTTGGCTTTCCATCAAGTAAAGGAAGCAAAGAAGATATGCTATGATTCAGAACACAGCAGGACTGGGGTTACTAGCCAACCATTGCTATAATTCCAAACAATAAATGGGTTATTTTTATTTCCCAGGAATTTTGGATAATCCTACAAAATTAACTTTCACAATGAAGATCACTTTTTCTTTAAACATCCCATTTGACTTGGTACCAAATTAAATTTCAAAGCTCTTCAGTGATACCAACAGCCAGGGCTTCATTTGAAATGAGAATATAGGTGGCAGGTCCTCTCCCACTCATCTTTTTACTTTGGAGAATATAAAGTAGCATGGGCCAAATCCTGAAAGATGCTTACAGATGGCATGCTAGATGCTCAATGGTGTGACTGGATATGAATTTATCACACATACTAAAGATCTGATTGAATGACAACAAACAAAACAGATGGGACCAATATATATGGGAATTTCTGTCACTCTAGCTCTCATTTATTTATATATTTATTTTAAGTTAAAACTCTTTTGTTAAATCTTTTAATGGAGAAGGGGCCACATAATCAGCTGATGTACTTCCATGAGGCCCAAATGAGGACATTTATACCAGCTGAGGATCTTTCCTACAATTGAATTACTTGTTAATTGCCTAATTAAATGTATTTTAGTAGAATCATCATGAAAAAGCATTTACTGTAGAACCCAGGCAAAATATAAACAATGTTAGCATCAGTTTTGTTAACTGCTGTCCACTTTAAAATGCTAAGAAAAGATTTCATCACAAGAAGCGTATTCAGATTTTAAAAAAATGCACTACTGATTATGCAATCAATGTTTACAGATATAGTACATGCATACACATTAGGTTATGCAAATGATAGTTCCATTATTATGTAAATACAAGATAAGTTTTAAAAGGTTATATTTAAAAAGGCTGAAAAACCTTTTTGCTGATATTCAACACCACATTATTTATAGTGATTAAAACAGAGCAGAAGAGGTAGGATCCTTTTTAAAATTAACCAGTTCCTTCCAATATTGGTGCTTTTTTTGGTTAATGATGGGTTGAAAAAAAAATCACAAAGTTAAATTTAGATAGATAAAGCACCCTAAAGTCTGTGTGCTAATCCAAACTACAGTGGTCATCATTAAAATGCCAGTATTTACCAAAAATTAAAAATAAAAAAAGTTACCGATATGTAAAATACTGCAGTTATATCCTATTTTAAGTACAATGGGAGTCTTCAGAAAGTTTCCTTTTAATGCTGGGTACTGAATGGAATGAGGAAGGATGGCCTAGTGACTGATATTAGCCTAGAACGTGCAAGTTCTGGGATCTAGTCCCTGCTCCAACAAAATTCCTCTATGATTTTGGACAAGCCATGTAGGGCTGGGTTTTTTTTTTTTTTTTTTTTTTTTTTAAATTTAATAGCCAAAAAGGTAGATGTGAATTTTTACAATTCCACAAGTCCCCTAATTGCTACTGATTTCAATAAAGTCTATGCTCCTAGATGTTTCTGAAAATCCTACTACATACCTAAACTAGGGTTTTAAAAAAACAAACAAAAAAACAAAACTTGGTCATTTTGGCTATGTCTACCTTGCCCAGCGTTTCAAAAAAAACCCCCACAAACACACAAACTTTTTTTCCAGGATAAGTATTTTGAAATAATTATCTTGAAAAACTTTTTTTTGCAAAAAAGCTACTTCGGGACAACAGTCTGGGGATGGCTCATTGCTCCAAAATACTGTGGCATTTTTTTTTTTTCTGAAAAAGAAAGTCAACACCAGACTTTTTTTTGAAAAAAAGAAAGTCAATGGATGAGATAAGAAGGATTTGGGGGGGGGGAGCCTTTGCCATGTCCCATGATGACTTTTTACAAAAAAAGCTATCTTGAAGCAGCCTTTTTTTCCCCAATATTAAAACAGGTTTAGTGTTTGTGAAAAAGCACTCTGCTGTTTTGAGATATCAGAGCGCTTTTTTGAAAAAGCTAAACCTGCCATCTTTTCTGAAATAAAAAGCCTTTTTCGAGGTAGCTTTTCTGGAAAAAAGCCATCACAGGACACAGCAAAGGCTTTTTGTCAAAAAAAAAAAAAATCCTCCCTATGTCGTCCATTGACTTCCTTTTCTTTTTGAAAAAGAAAGTTCAGTGTAGACTTTTTTTTTTCAAAATTAAAAAAAAAAAAAAAAGGCCAGGGTATTTTGGGACAACAAGCTGTCCAGGGTCTTTTGGGACAACAAGCTGGGACAACAACGACTGTTTTCCTGAAATAGAATTTGAGAAAAAAAGTTTTTTTTCCAAGATAAATATTTCAAAATATTTATCTCAAAAAAAGATTTTTTGAAAATGCTGGGTGTAGACTTCCCTTTGTGTTTCAGTTCCCCATTTGCAAAGTGGAGGAAATAGTACTTCCCTACCTTTACTGCAGGGTTGTCTAAATAAATATAACAGACATTTTGAAGTGCATGGATACCTTGGTAATGAGGGTCACAGAAATAAATAAGAAGATAGGTATGGCTCTGGACTAGGACTATAAAGATATATGTTTAATTCTCAACTCTGCCATAAATTTCCTTTAACAATTTCTCTGTGACTCAGTTCTCCATCTATATGTTAGATCACAGAGATAATGCTTTCCTTAGTTTTGTGGTTGTCGATGCTCAGGTTGTGATCCATTACTGGTCGGGGGGTGGAAGGAAACTGCCTCTTGCTCCTCTGCTGGGGGAAGGGGAGATGTAATACAGTAGCATCAGCCTTCAGTGGAGAGTATTGAGAGAACATGACTGGGATGGTTTAGTGGGAGTGGTCCTGCCTCTGGCAGTGGGTTGGACTAGATGACCTATGAGGTCCCTTCCAACCCTATGATTCTAACAGTATGGCTGTTCAAGCAATCTCTGTGCCTCCTCTCTGACTCACTGTTTCCCTTTGGGCGTCTCTGATTCATATGAAAAGAACCGAGGTCATGACCTGATCCTATGTTTTACACCCCCTTGCATTTAGTTTCATTCCTTTCTGTAAGTTCACCCATCTTCGAAGCATCTGAGGAAGTGGGATCTTCTCCCATGAAAGCTCATGCAAAAAATAAATCTGTTAGTCTTAAAGTGCCACATGACTCCTTGTTGTTTTTTTACTGGACTAGACTAACATGGCTATCCCTTTTGAAATTGACACTGGCAAGCAGCCTTTGAGTTTTTTTATTAATAGACTCAATAAAGAAAAAAACACGTCAAACACCTCTTTATTCCACCATTCTTGGGAGCTTTTTGGGGGGGATGAGTGCAGTTATTTTTGCAAATTAGGCCTTGCCTCTTTTTCCAGTGGGTTGAGAATTCCCTTGCTTGTAACAAAAGTTATAACTTGTAGATTTTAATAAAAACTCTTTCCAGAGATTTTTTTTCGATTGATAATTAAAAAGAGAAGAGAAAAGCAAAAACTGTTCAAGTAGGAGCCTGTTTTGGAAAGTATGGTATTTTTTCTACCATTAGAAATGCTAAGTAACAAGTCAACCAAAACACAATATTATGGGCAACTGTGTGGTCATGGAAACTCATGCAGACTCAGGGAGCAGAGGTGAAAGTGGAACCCAGAGGGGCTGCTTCAGTTTCTGGGATTTGGCAGTGGAGAAGGCAGCAGGACCTGGAGGGACTTGGACAGGCTCAGCAGCAGATAGGAACTTCCAGGACTTTTCTTTCCAGCCTGGCATTGGTTCTCCCTTTTCCCGTCTCAGCACTTCCATCTCGTTTTCTCCACCTAGTCACCTCACACTCCAGGCTACTGCATGCAGTTTTAAAGACTTGACATACTTCCTTACTTGAGACAGGAGCATGGCATGTGGGATCACCCTCTGCATGTTCCATGTAGGTGATCTCAAATTAGATGTGTAGATTCGGGGCATGCAGTAGAACAGGGGTGTCACTGGTGCTTGGCACACAGGGCATGTGCCTTGAATCCCAGCGCCAGTGCCCCGAATGTCTGGGGCAGCCTCTGCCTCTCCTGTCCCAGAGATCCATGGCCCAGCCACCGGTGACAGCGCCTGCTTCTCCCAGCCTGGTCCCCCACTGGGGCTTCAGATCTGGCCGCCTGTGGCAGTGCCTCTGCTGGCCCCAGCCCTGGCCAGCAATCTGGGGCCAGGCTGGCAGCGGCAGGAGCCCGAGGCTGGATCGAGCTCATGCGGAGAATCAGGGCCGCCCCGGGTCTTTGCCAGGAGCAACGATGCTCCTGCAGTAAAAGCCTCAAGAGAAAGGATGAAAGCCATGCAGCGGGTCCCTGCCCCACAGCAATGATCACTGTTCAGTTTTCTGGTGGCTGCTGTGTTTTTTCAGTGGAGGGTTGCCACACAACACAGGGGTCCGGACCTGGATCCTGAAGAAAAAAAAGTTTGACAACCACTGCCTTAGTCTACCTTGTCTATTGAAATGAAACTCTTGATGGCAGACAAGAAAGGGTTACTCACCTTGTAGAGTAACTGACATTCTTTGAGATGCATGTCCCTGCAGGTACTCTACTCAAGATATTAGTGCATTTTCACCTCCCTAATCAGAGATTTTGTCATCAGTGCCTGTCCAGGTCACACATACACTGTTCTCTTCTCATGGTGCCCTTTTCAGCACACACAACCCAAACCCCCTCTGCTCCTTCTCTACCTAATAGCCATAACACTTGAGGGTGTGTGGTAGGGCACCCACGGTGACACACATCTTGAAGAATATTACTTACTGCACAAAGTAACCCACCCTCTCTTCTTTGAGTAGTGTCTTTGCTGATGCTGCACTCCAGGGGACAATTGAGTCACGTCTAAAGCTGCAGAATCTTCAGAGCTGTTAGGTTGAATGGAGAGAGTACTGAAAGTTCAACTGCTGCATCATGTCTTGATGCTTGATGGATTGCATAATGCTGGCTTCCTGGGCATCATCCTTGGGAGGGATGAGTTTAGAAGACATTGAGTTCTATAGTGTCTTCAGTAGTTTACATTATGAGGGTACCACTTCCTGGAATGGAATTTCCAAACTGTTAGACACCCTCCTGAACAACTGCTAGAACTGCTTCAAGACATCTGCAGTCGTAGTATGTGGGGGACTGTGACAACATCTGGTGAAGATAAGTTGTGTGTTGATGGAATTACCTATTGCTCTACAATCTCTTGTTCTTCAGTAGGACTCGTTGCTTCAGTTCTTGTTGGATGAGGTCAATTGGATGACCTTTCCCTGTATCTTTGGGAGGTTGATGGTCTACTCTGTCATGTGAAAAAGCAGACCAGATGTCCCATCCAATTCCCTGTCTGAGATATGGAACTGGTGGAGTAAGCCATGGTGTCCAAGTCATGGGTATGATGGATGTCTAGAATGTGCATGGTATCAGTTAGACATCCCCCAAGCAATGGTTGTTGAGGGGAAACAGTAGCCTGCTCACCTTCATATGGCTCATCACTGGAAATGGAGATGGAAGTAATGGGCTTCTCCTGACTGACTTGCACTGGGGAGGTGTCAGTCCCATACAGTGGTGATAGTGGAGAAGATGCTAAGAATTCTTCCTCCTTCTTGTAGCAGCTGTGCTTTTCAGTATGCATTCACGGGGCTAGCATGATTGGTTCTTTGTTCGTGTTGATGGCACCATCTGCTCTAGACATTTCTTAGAGCAGATGTATGTATCAGGACCACTGGTACTGTTTATGTTCTTGAAGCCATTGGCATCTCAGATGTTATTGGTACCATAGGCAGCATGGGGATAATTGGTGTTAATGTTGTGGACTCAGTATGTGCCAGTGCCATGCTGCTTGTTGGCAATGACATCTGTGTCTCTACTGACGTTGAGTTGGTTACCACCATTTTGTGGACCATTTCTGTGATGGCACCACATCAGATCAGGTTATTTTTTTCTTTTCTCAGATTTTTAGTTGAGGAATGAGAGCCCTTTCTTATTATTAAGGATGGATTACAAGCTATTAGAAAAACCATCCCAGATGATGCCACAGCACAGCTTGTGACTGAACTTTGTGACTCTGTGCACACCAACAACCACTTCAGATTTGAGGACAGTTTATACCTCCAAGTCAGTGGCACGGCTATGGGTACCTGCATGGCCCCACAATATGTCAACATTTTTATGGGCAACATAGAACAATGTTTCCTCAAGGCTCATCCCAAAACACCTCTCCTCTACTTACGCTACCCTGATGACATCATCATCATCTGGACCCATGGCAGGGATGCTCCTGAAGATTTCCACAGAGATTTGAACAATTTCCACCCCACAATCAAATCGAGCCTGGAACACTCCACACAGGAGATCCACTTTTTTGACACTACAGTACAAATTAAGGATGGACACATCACCACCACTTTATACTGAAAACCTACTGACTGGTATAGTTATCTACATCCCTCGAGCTCCCATCCTAAACACACCACATGATCCATTGTATACAGCCAAGCCCTAAGATATAACTGCATTTGCTCTGATCCCTTAGACAGAGAAAGACATCTTCAGGATCTCTATCAAGCTTTCTTAAAAATACAGTACCCACCTGGAGAAGTAAAGAAACAGACTGACAGGGCCAGACGGGTACCCCACAATCAACTACTATAGGAAAGGCCCAGAAAAGAAAACAATAGAACCCCACTGGTCACCACATACAACCTTCAAGTCAGACCTCTACCACAGATCATTAAGGACCTCCAGCCTCTTTTAAAAGATGACCCCCACTCTCTTTAGCCTTGGGAGACAGACCTCTCCTTGCCTATAGACAACCGCCGAACCTTAAACAGATACTCACTAGCAACTACAGACTTAACAACAAAAACATTAAAGCAGGCACATATCCCTGCAACAAACCACGCTGCTAACTCTGTCCACATATCTGCACAAAAGACACCATCATAGGACCTAATCAAGCCAGCTACTCCATCAAAGGATCCTTCACTTGCTCATCCACTAATGTAATTTATGCCATCATGTGCCAGAAATGCCCCCATGCCTTATATATTGGACAAACAGGACAGACCCTATGAAGAAGGCTTAATGCTCATAAAGCTGATATCAGAAATCATAACATATACACAAAAAAAAAACGCAGTTGCTGAGCACTTCCATCTTCCTAATCACTCCATTGATGACTTGTTACTGATGGTTGTCAAGAAACTCAATGGGACGTCACGACTTCAAAGAGAAACAGCCAAAATCAAATTAATATGCAAATTAAATTGTGTGAAAGCAGGGCTGAATCCTAACTATGGATTCTTTTCACATTATAACAGGTGATTTGACTTCACCCTCCCTCTGTATGCTGTTTACTAAAGTCTGAATCCTTACAAATGCTCTGATTTGCTGTTGCAGTATAACCTGATCCCCATGTCTTACAGTCCCCTGCGTTTATTTTCATCCAATTCTGTAAGTTCTGCCTCTTCAAAGTGTATGACAAAGTGGGACGTTCTCCTATAAAAGCTCATGAGATAAATAAATCTGTTAGTCTTTAAGTGACACAAGACTCCTTGCTTTTTTTTTTTTTGCTTTACTAGACTAAACATGACTGCCCCTTTGGAACTTTCTAATTATGGAGGTTGGTGTAACAGGGGAACCTAGAGCCTCATCTCTTCAGTACCAACTTCTTCGTCCATTCCTGTTGACCTCTTTCTCTTGCTCTGCTCCCTTGCAGGTGGAGTAGAACATCTTTTTCTAGTCTTATTCAAAGAGCTATTACCCTGTCCATGGTCCGAGGCAGGAATCCAAGACTTCTCAGAAGCATTAGATTCAAATGGAGATCCCCATTACTCCTGGCTCTAGATTTTCAGTGGACACATTTTTGGGTGATGTGTCCTTTGCCTAGATATCTGATGCATCCCGAGTGCCTGTCTGAAGCTGGCATAGCATACCTCCATGAGGCACACTATTTGAAGCCAAGAGAGCCCAACATGATATTTGTATTAACGAATGAGCAAGTCTAAGGGAATTTTTTTCCCCTAAAAGGGAAGGATTGAGGTATACCATTGTACAGGTAAACTGAATAACTTCAGTAGGGAAGAACAAACTATTTAATTTCTGAAATGAGCTGTGAAGAGCCACTGAGGGCCTGGTCTCAGACCACAGAGGGCTGAGAAGGAATGGAAGCTGCCTGGTTGCGTGCACTGAAAAGAGCTCCACTGGTGCTGCAAAATGGTGATAGCATATATGTGACTCAGGTGGGCACTACTGACAAGATTTGTGATCAAGGACACATGAACATCTGGGGAGGAGCACCTACAGGAAATATCCATTTAAAGAAGAATCTCTTACTATGTGTAGGGATTTTAAGACTCAAAGCTCTTCATGAAAAAGATAGTTATTTACTATATGTTTGTACAGCGTTAGCACAATGGATCCCTGATCTGCTTGGCCTCTAAGTGCTATCACAATATAAATATTATATTTATTTTGAGTGGAGTTAGTAGCTGCTACCATAATAGACATAAGTAATGTCATAAAAATGGCCAATATAAAAAAGTATTCAACTGACTAAGAATTAGGAATACTACCATTACCATTAACACCTTTAACTGGAAGATGCATATTTAAGTCTCATACACATTGCCTTGAAAACTTTTAAATTAAATATCTCAACCTGTGAAATGCAGCAATAGCAGCGATTTATATTATTTCCAAGATCCAAAAGGGTAGCCATGTTAGTCTAGTTCAGTAAAACAAAACAAAGAAGGAGTCCTGTGGCTCTTAGACTAACCAATTTATTTTTTCACTGATCTTTTGTGAAAGAAAATCATTACATTCTATCACTTCTCCAATCTTCAAAGCGTCTGACAAAGTGGGATTTTCTCTCATGAAAGCTTATGCAAAAAATAAAATTTATTTATATTATTTCCAACTATTACTATACAGGATCAATAGGTCAGAGTGTAACATTTTCAGGCTCCTTCATGCAAGAATCTTTGACAGCCAGAGCCAGCCTTATGCATGTGTGACAGTCCAGTGCCTCGTGATTAAGCTCCCCTCTCCTCCCAGCCATCCCATGGCTAAGTACTGGTCCAGTGCCAGGGAGGGACAAACCTGAGGCTGCCCAACCAGGGGTTCCTACTGTGCTGACCTGAAGGGGGATGCAATTTTGGCTTCCCTGCATGAACCACTTCTAGGATTAGGTCAGACCCACCTCCACAAACCTCCAGGGTTGCAGGAAGTTTGATCCTTTCCCCCTCATTTCCTGACCCCATCACTCTCCAACCACATGAGGTAGGGTCAACATGTAGCAAGCTGCCGTTCCTCATTCACCAAGGGTGCCTTCTTCCTGGGTGCCAGCCTCATTGGCAGAAAATTATAGATTGATTCATATGTAACGTAGCTGAAATAAAGGACCGGATTTTGCCTTTTTACCAGTTGGACAGAGTCATAACTCCAACATTGGAATTGCTTGTTATTTATAATATCTATTCAAAAAAGGGGGAGGGGGCGGCTAATGCTCCATATTTTATAGGTATCTACACCTATACAAAGTGCGTATACAGTATTAGAAAATCAGAATTCACCACATACTTACACAGGTAGCTGATTTTTACACCTACTTATTACAATTACCTTCTCCTCCGCAAAGTGCAAAGCTAGGGAAAAACAGGCCTTACAATTGCTTGTTTTTTTTAAACAATCAAATTTAAATGTTAAACCATAAAATGACTTTTGAACATCAGTCACGGTTTGATTTGATTAGCTGTCAGAAACACTGCATCACTTGTTAAGTTCCAGAGGGGCAGTTGTGTTAGTCTAATAAAGCAAAAAAAAGCAAGGAGTCTTGTGGCACTTAAAAACTAACAAATCTGTTAGTCTTTAAAGCTATGTCTACACATACAGTGTTATTTTGAAATAAGTTCATTCGAATTAAGAAAATCCTATTTCAAATTAAGGGAAAGCCTGCTATTGAAACGGCCGTTATTTTGAAATGGTTATTTCGAAATAACGCCGTTTGGGCATGTTGTTTTGAAACAACACGTCCAAACGGCATTATTTCGAAATAACTATTTTGAAATAACAGCTACTGTATTTTGAAATGACTGTTTTTATTTCGAAATGACACAGCCTGTCATTTCAAAATAAGAAAACGTCGTGTGGACCTAATCTTTTTTATTTAGAAATAATCAGTGTTATTTTGAAATAAAAGAGATGTGTGGACATACCCTAAGTGCCACAAGAGTCCTTGCTTTTTTTGCATCACATGTATGACAATCAGAGTAAATGCAAAGATTCAAGTGCCGTATGCTGTGTTGTGTAGCCATGTCAGACACAGGATATTAAAAACAGTGGTTGGACTTACTTCTTTCTGTTGGAGGAAAAGCTCTGTATAAGCACCAAAGCTTGTCTCTCTTACCAACAAAAGCTGATCAAATGAAAACATATTACCTCATCCACCTCGTCTCTCTAGATCCTATTGTGGTTCTAAATTATGCATCAATTCCATTTCATAATAGTAGACGCACACTCCAACCACTATATCTCAGGATGGTAATTATTGCATTTCTCAGGTGGTTAAATACATGTCTTTCAGTCTTATCTGCTTTAATGGCATCGGAGGAGTGCTGTAATTACCCAGAAATGCAATGCATGCCAAGTAGTATTGATTAACACTAATTTGTTCAGACTTGTAAATAATTCATTTTTTTCTAGACATCTAAACAGAGTTTTGGTTGTTTGAAAAACATTTCATTCATTCTTCTCCATGCCTCACTTAGTTTAATATCTCTTTATACTTCTAGGACACATGCAAAACCTGAAATAGTAAAATACAAGACTCTCTATCAGCAGATCAGAAATAATAGGAACTGGAAACCTTACAAGAAATACAGTTAAGTTTTTCTAGACCAATTTTGTGGATGCAAGTGGTTCAGATACATTACCAAAAACTCAGATTCTGGTTTGAAAACTCACCTGAACTATGCTTTGGTGATTCCCTAAATCAATTTTGTAAATATTCTAATGTTTTATCAAGCAAGTTCAATCAACTTACTGGGCCACAGAACCATAGACCTGTATTCAGTGAGTTTAGGCCAATTTACATCAGCTGAAAAACAATCCAAATGCATTTTCTCTGTTCATACATCTCTGTACACCACACAAGCAGTGAGTGCATTATAAAGTTGAATTCTGTGATAGGCAGTGTTAAACCAAGTTTAACAGTTACAGAAATACAATACTATGAAGTTTCAATCTATAAAAAGGAATCTGCAGCAACATACAAATCTGTGCTTATTTGTTAAGATGATTTAAATCCAAAATGTTCCCTATTGTTTTCACAGCATAAACCTATTAATAGGTCAGTCATACAATTCACACTCAAGACAAAATTCTCATTGACGTCACTGTGAGTTTTCCGTGTATAAAGACTTCAGTTAGGTACCTAGTTAAAACTTAGTACCTACATTTTCAAAGGTCAGCATAAACATTAGATTGTTCATTTGGGTAGAAAGATGTTTAAAAAAAATGCAGTGTAATTTTTGTGTAGTGATGCGCTAACTTTTGTTTACAACTTTCTGCTTAGAATCTGTTTTACTGGAGGCTAAGAAATACATCAGCCCCATCAGTGTTTTTCTCTACACATCTTTCTATATATGCCATGATTCTTACATGGCACAAGCCCAGTCAGGTTTTTGGAAACTGGTGTTACATATAATCTTTGAAATCTTAACTCATTTTCAGGAATCTTTAGAGCTTTAGACCAGGGGTCTCAAACACGTGGCCCGCGGGCCGCATGCAGACCCTTAAAGCTATTTCCTGTGGCCCTTATTGACACAATTGTTACCAATATTTGCAACATCATTGTATGGAAAGATTTCAGTAGTGTGGCCCTCGGGATACCATACTAATCCTCATGCAGCCCTTTACTAGTCCTCATGCAGCCCTCATGGTGATTTGAGTTTGAGACCCCTGCTTTAGATGATGAGTTCAATGGAGAAAAAGAAATAGAGTGGTGACTTTCAGACAATTTCCAAAGGGATAGCCGTGTTAGTCTAGTCCAGCAAAAAAACCAAGGAGTCGTGTGGCACTTAAAGACTAACAGATTCTTCGAAGCATCTGACAAAGTGGGATTTTCTCCCATGAAAGCTCATGAGAAAAATAAATCTGTTAGTCTTTAAGTGGCACACGACTCTTTTTTTTTTTTTTTTTTTTGCTCAACTTTCAGACAGCTGTACTGTAATTAATTTGTTTCTGGCAGCCTCATATCTGACATTCTATAATGTCTGAAAATTATTATTATACATGAAATACAAATAGGAACTCTAGGGAGAAAAGTTGCATGGTAGTATTTGGGAAGTATGAGTGTTAGGAATTCTGCAGTCAGCGGTCCAAATCCAGCAAAACACTTCAGAATGTGGGACTACTTAAACATGTGTTTAAGTGCTTTGCAGAATCCTTAGACCACAAGGATTAGTTATTGAGTGATACTGAGTGCTCTCTGTTCAGACTGAAATCAACGTGAGAGCTACAAGAACCTTGTATGAGGACATCAGCACTATGAGAAATGCAGTCTAAAAATGAGGCTTTTGAGCATCTTGGAGAGACTGCTATGATTTTTTTAGTAGAGCACAACTTGTCTTTCAATATGAAAGGCTCCTCACTGGGAATAATTGCTTTCTGTACTCTGATGTCGTTCCCAAAGATAGCATGAGACACAGATGCTAGTTCTGAGAATAACAATATCTTCTGGTGTAGGGCAAATGCTTAAAAGGGGCAAATCTTAAATAGATGTGGAATAAAATAGAACAACTGACACTATGAGCAGCCACTAATATCTGGGAAGGAGGAATCAATGTTTCATATGCAAACAAGGCTATAGAGAAAGACCAGAAAAAAAGGGACAGTAAGAAAAAAAATCCACACACCCCCCACACACAATACCTAAGAAATTTGTTTTAGTTCCTCTGCATAGAAAGATGTGAAATCCATCCTCTAATGTCTAGTCATCAGGGCTGATGTACAGACCTCAACTCTTTGTCGGACTAGCCAATATAGACTTCCTTCTAGAGATGTTCTCCATAAAACATAGATCCCGTTGCCCCATCCCACTCAACATCATGGTTGCACGCAGCCTATATGCAGACAAGGGGAAACAACTTGCAGCACAAAGGGTTGTGCAGGCACCCCTGCAGGATTGCTATTCCACTGTCCTCTTGCGTAGCCATGACAAGATCCTTAATTCATAGCCAAGTTCCAATGGGTAGCTGTGCTAGTCTACTTCAGTAAAACAAACAAGGGGTCCTGTGACACTTGAAGACAAATTTATTTTTGCATGAGCCTTTATGGGAAAAAATCCAACTTCATCAGATGCTTTGAAGATGGGGGGGATCTTACAGAATGGGAGGAAATAAACGCAGGAGAGTGTAAGTCATGGGAACAGGTCACCCTGTAACAGCAAATCAAAACAGTTGTAAAGATTCAAACACTAGGGGACAGCATACAGAGGTAGATGTGGTCAAATCAACTGTTGTAATGAGAGAAAAAATCCAAAGTCCTTATTAAGTCCTGAGGCAATGCAACTGAATTTGCAACTAAATTCACTCTCTGCAGCTTTGAAGCCTTCAAAGAGAATCTGCAGAGATCAAATTTATTTGCAAATTCGGTTGCATTGCTTCAGGACTTAATAAGGACATTGGATTTCTCTCTCATTACAACAGTTGATTTGTCCTCATCTTCCTCTGTATGCTGTCCCCTAGTGTTTGAATCTTTACAACTGTTTTGATTTCCTTTTTATGTGACCTGTTCCCATGACCTACACTCCCCTGCATTTATTTCCTCCCATTCTGTAAGTTCCCCCATCTCCAAAGCATCCAACTAAGTGGGATTTTCTCCCACGAAAGCTCATGCAATAAATATATTTGTTAGTCTTTCAGTGCCACAGGCCTCCTTGCTTGTTTTAATTCATATAGACAACTTTGTACTGCTCGACTGCACTGAGGATGAATTTCAGTCTGAGTGAATACTACTCTATGTTTGAGACAGGGACAGCAGTACAGAAATTGAATCGGGTGTTTATTCACTGCATGAATTTAGCCCAGTCACTTCTGTGTGGCTTGCCTAAGCGGTGATCTCACTCCTCCTAGATCAACTTTATTTTTCTGGCCAGCCTCACTGTACTGCACTTTTAACTTGTAAATTCAAAATTTCCTACCTGAAGCACTGCAGAAATGAAATTGCCAAGATCAAGTTTCCAATTTCAAGTTTAACTGCCAGTGACAAAAAAAAGTTGCAATTAATAAAAATAACTGATTTAGCTATCCATTTTACCAATGAAATTTCCAAACATGATTCTTTCAAACCTCTTGATTTTACATCAGCTAGTTAAATCAGATAGTAATATTGGAAGCTGAAAACGGAGTTTGAATTACAGGCTGTAGTTCAAAAAACAACAGTCTTTACACTGTGAAGGTAGTATAAATGGGCCTGAGTGCAAGACTCAAAATCTGAATCATCTTGTTACTTTTTCCATCATAGGTGAAGAACAACAAACATTCATTCGTAGCTTGACCAACATTTTCTTATATTCTCTAGTCTATTGCATTTAACCAGGGTCAGAGCAGTATCACTTCTTTTGATAGATCTCTTCATTGACTTCATCGGCAACAATATGATGAAATTTGAGATACTCCCTAGAGTTTCTCAGTAAATCCATTTTTAAAAAGACTAAAATTTATTTTGCGCACGAACTGTAAGTGGGTGAAATCCCGCTTCATAAGATGCTAGAAAATGCAAAACTTACAGTATTGGAGAAAAAGATAAATTCTGTAATTATATTTCACTTCATCGGGTCAGATTACTTCAGCAAGTCAAACAAGTTGTATAGATTCAAATGGTGTGGAACAAACAGTCTTTATAAGTGCCATAGGACTCTCTTGTTTTTCATTACACACAATGATCCTCACCTCCCTGTGATATGTTGTTTTAGAAACTAGGTATCCTGGTTTGTTTTGTTGAAATAGACTCACATGGTTATCCTTTTGGAACCGGTAACTCCATTGTTTCACTGGTCTGATTTTTATGAGATTTATTGGGGGTTTGAAGCCATAGCTATGGCAAGAGTGGGTAAGAAGACATAAAATAGCAGATGTAGCAGGCCATTGCTGAGAACACAAGAAGACAATGCACTTACACCTCCTATTGGGAGATACAGGCTACATTAAATCAGCTTATGCAATAAGAGGCATGGGAAATCCCAGTTAAGTTGTTCATATGGTTGCTTTGCATCATTGGGACAGCATAAAGGAGCCAGAGCGTGCTGATAAATCTTGTCCATATTTTTTTTTCATTTTTCAGATCAGTGAATCTTCTATATATACCCTATTGGTTTTACATTGTTAAATAGTCACTGGTTACATAGGCCTTTATGTACAAATATAAGACTCATGTTTTCATGTTGCAAACAAGCATTCTCCTTCCCTCCTCCCTTCCAGAATCAAGACAACAAGAAAACCTAGTAAGAAAAAGTCAGTAAAACCTAATAACAGTTCTTAATGCCAGACACTGAGTGAAAGAAATAGAAAATATAAGCTACAGGTCAAAGGAGGTTCAGCTAGTTGTGCATGACAGCTTCTGTTATGAATCTGGCATGATGGGAAACCCAAGTAGTCTTGAAAGCAGACACAGAAAAGGAGCTAACTATATTTTATCTGAAGTGTCTGGCCACTTGAACATTTCATTGAACCTTGAAATAACCTAGAACCTTTTGTCTGTTTTTCAATACACTTGAAATTTTTCAAACATCATATGCTGTAGTTCTGTCTTTGCAATGAAACTTGGGATCATTGATCTGTGTCGGTAGTTTGCATCCCAGAAAACCTCAAGAACCTTCCTGATGTAAGGGCACAGGTGATGGTGGGTATATTTTTAGCTTATGCTTTCCCCTGAGGGTGGTAGCTGTATTTCTACATGTGTCTTATGGACTGACCAACCACTCTTCACAGCATATCCATATGAAGGCAATCTGAATTTGGCCCTGACTTTAGTGGGGATCTTGTGGAATCCTACCTTATTCAACAGGGACCACAGAAAATGATCTCTTTCTGCAACTAAGGCAACCATTCAGGCACATGCAGAGCAGCCATTTTTCCTTCAGAACAACAGAGAAAGTCCCTAAAAATGTGTCCATATGCAGATGCCTTGCAGCACCACAGAAACAAAATTAATTCTCATTGGAATAAGAGCTTGTCCTCAGTGAGTTATTTCCCTTTATCTGAGAACCTTCAATGTAAAAGAATAGCAAAATCTCAAAAATGGATTTCAGAGAGTCTTTTCCCAGCAAACATTTCACATTTTTTAGCACTAGATTTTTTTTTTTACATTAAAATTACTTAAGTAAGATCATAAAAAAGATTTTATACTGTAGAAAGTATATTCTCTTGGTTAGTCTTTGCTCCCCCCCACAACAGCACATAAGCTAACTTTTTTTCTGCCTTTCAAGAGGAAAAAAACCCAAGCAATTAATGATGCCCAGATAGTCACCAAACTTTTAAAAAATCATCACTATTAGTCACTAGAAAGGGCGGGATACAGTGCAAGAGTGTAGACAACATTAACTACAGCTGTCATTAGTACTCCAACTAGAATAACGTTCTGAAAAAGATAGGCACTTGTGTTCTGGGGGCTAGCTAAATAGCAACCTACAAGTGACATATTAAATCAGCTCACTAGTTCTTTTAGCCTGGCTTCTAGCAATGGCTTACATTTGGGGTTTCAGAAAATCTCCTGTAATTCACCCTGTCAGTTATCATCTACCACAGCATAGACTAGTGTCTCAGACTCAGAGTAATAGAAATAGCCAATGTGCCTACATGCAATGGAGTTGGAAACCAAGATGACTTCCCTGTGCGGGAAAGATGCTTGTAGGCAACAGGAGCTCCAGTTTGGTGGTTGGGGTTGGGCCAACACGTTCAGTAGAATATACAGCCAATGTACAGACTCTTCTTTTGCATACAGAATAGATGGCAGAACTCACTGAATTTGTCTTTGCATATTAAGGTTTGAGAGCTTAATGACTGTTTAGGAATTTATATTGCATCACCCATTACATGAAACTCGATTTATGCATATCAAGTCCTATAAAGGCTTCTGAGGTTCTTTTAAAACACACACACACACACACACACACACACACACACACACACACACACACA